>BROE01000011.1:11176745-11214325 GCA_036571765.1 Plecoglossus altivelis | reverse complement strand
GGTATGGGACGCACCAGGAGAGTTGAAGGGGGCCGCAAGAGTTGAACATGGTAGGAGGTGGTGGGTTGCGCTGTGTTCTCTTCGACGAACTAGATTCAAGTACTCGCTACAAGAGACCGCCACAGAGGCAACATATAGATAGCGGATGTCGTGTATCTATTTTACTCTATACTACGCCAATTCTACTGACACGAGAGCGCACAGCTCACAGAGACTGAGTGACAACATACTGCTGTGCCGCGATAAATCGTACAGGTGTGGTGGGGGTGTTTTAGCGTAAAAGTGTATTTCTGTCTCTCGTCACCCACTGGGACATCCTGAGTTCCAAACTGTACACAGCAGGGGGTGAGCGATTATAGCCAAAACAGCATTACACATTGACGTTTGAAGCGACTCTGCTCTCTCCACATCACGCACGCTAACATCGGAAGAACACTTGTGCTTCAGCAGCATTAGGAGCGACAGCCAGCACGATCAGAGTGTCAGAAGAGCTCACAGACTGACGCAACAGGAGAGAGCGAGTAGACGCGATTGAGAGCTCCTAGTCAGGACAGGATTTGAGCATGGGCAGACCCAGAGAGGATTAAACACGATGAATAGGACCAGTACGCAGAACCAAGATCTGACAGAGACAGTACGCAGAGAGAAAGATCAATCGGTGGATCGTCGGAATCACTGATATATATTAAAAATGACTACTTTAGCTTAAAAACCATTGTGACTTTATGGGAACGCGAGCTTCTAATGACACGGATTATGCAGGATTCAAGGGGTGTGTGTAAGTACAGTTAAACGAAATGTGCTGTATCTGTGGTATTGTCCTTCATAAGTGTGCCATTCACACACATCAGTTCGTGACACACTGAACTTTGTCTAAGATGGCTTCGCTTGCTTCGATGTGTGGTGTGGTAGCAAGTGTAAGAGTAGAGAGAAAGAGTAGGTGATCACTCGGAGTAAATATTTAACCCTTTCTTCTCGGCTAAGCATGTGTCTCTGTGTGTCTGACTGATCTCTGGGTGGGGGCCCCTCTGTCTGGGGTCGTCGTCGTGGCGATGGGGCAAGCTTAAATGAGCCGTGTCTAACTTGCCAGTGTGTGTCTGTGTGAGTATGTCTGTGTGCTGTGCTTTTGACTTGCTTGCTTAGATATAGTGCTTGTGCGTGCTATTGCTGTCCTTAGTGTTACTTCTTGATGTGTGTTGTAGTGTGGTGGTCGGTCGATAGTGAGTTGAGTGGCTGTTATGTGCTATGTGTAATTAGGAACAGAATGCTCGCATTTTCGTTTCTACCAGCCTTTAAGTCGCGTGACTTACTGGCTTGTCGCCTTAGACCTTCCGGCATCATACACTAACCCTGCCAGAGACTTCACAACCCCCTGGGTCAGTATACGTGGAGCTCGATAGGCAGATCCGTTAATTAGGCTGTCCTAGTGGGCGATGCTTTCGGCAGGTGGATGAGAGGAACCAGACTGGGTATCGCGGGTATTAGCTCGCTGTTAAAAGCGAGGGGGGTGGAGGCGGGGGAACGCGCGCTCACGTGCTCCTTACAGGAGGGTTATGGAGTTGAGTGCATGGTTCCCTTATTAACGCGGCTGATAGGATGGTCCTTGTCTCTTATTGTACTGTCGATTTATACGGTGGCACAGCGAACGAGCGTTCTGACTCACTGTTATATACATGCTACTGGCCTAATATTACTTAGGGCGTTGCTTTAGAGTATGATGTCATTATTCACACCCACTTCTAACAAGTGGGACCCATTTATATCTGGGTCCTAGCTACTGTCTATACTGTCCATACGCCATTGAAAACACACCCACTTTCTTACAGGAACATCTTCTATACTGTCCTGTACTGTCATTATACACACCCACTTCTACAGGACACATTATATACGAAGGCATTTCAGACTCAAAACATGAGTTTGTTACAGAAGTGGCTTAACAAAGCAAAATATTCTTAGCTGGGAAACGTCTGTGGTAACCTCTTCCTAACCTGGTCTCTTTTCTTTCTCTCATTTCTCGCTTTCTTCAATTTCCTCTCTCTCTCTCTGTCTCTCTTCTCTCTGGTCTCTCTTCTCTCTCTTCTGGTGGTCTCATATGTCTCTCCTCTGTCTCTTCTGTCTCTCTCTCTCTCTCTCTCTGGTTTTTCAGGGAATTCCTATATCCACCTCTGTGTGGTTATGTCATGGTGTTTTATATAACAGGCGCATCAAGAACTACAGTTTACCAGCAGACATCTCTCTCTTTTTGTCCATCCATCTCTCTCTCTCTGTCTGTCTGTCTCTCTCTCTCTTGCAAGCATGTGTGTGTGTGTGTTTTAAGTTCCATCGGGACATGTTGTGAGTTAATGAGAAATGAGGCTCTACAGGTTGGACGATATTAGAAACAGATGTTTTCTATAGATAACAAATGAAGACACACACACAAGCTCTCATGATTAATCCATCGTTAAACCTCAGTCTGTCTGTGAGACTCTTTACATCTTGTGCTTCTTTGGTGATGTTCTTTCCACATCAGACACACCTTCCAGTCATAGTAAGTTCCTTGTTTGTGCAAACTTACTCAGCAAATAAACCGTTATCCCATTCTGGTCTGTCTGTCTGTTCTGCTGTCTGTTCTTTCTCTCTCTCTCTCTCTTTCTCTCTCTCTTCTCTTCTCTGTCCTCTTCTGTCTCTCTCTCTCTGTCTCTCTCTCGTCTCTCTCTCTCTCTTTCTGTCTCCCTCTGTGTGTCTCTCTCTGTGTCTCTCTCTGTGTCTCTCTCAATCTCTCTCTCTTTCTCTTCGTCCCAGTACCTAGAAAGAGACTGTTTGATCATCCAACCTCGATTATACCAGAGCCGCTCTTTTCCACCCCTCAATCCTCCTCATCCTCACCCCGCCTCCCACTCCCACCCCCCTGCCCTCCCCCGTCGTCGCATGTCATCCTTACACCCTCATCCTCCAGTTCCCCACCCCCCCTCTCTCCAACTCATAACTTCACCAGCAGACGCGTCTAACTCAGCTGCTGGGCAGAGGGGGAAAGGACTGGTGGAGCAAGATGGGCTTTGTGGAGGCTACTGATATCAGACTAATTCTAACAAATGCAAACAAGCTGGCACACACACACCACACACAGGCAGACACACACACACACACACACATACATACGCACACAATGAAAGGCCCTTGTTTAAGCCAGACGGCTCCATTCACAAGCAAAATCCCCAATTTGCACCTGTCCCCCTTCCCGGTCATTGCAGGCTCGACCGCTACCAGAGAGGTGTGAAACCAAGCAGGGCTCCAGCTGGGCCGACAGAACACACACACACACACCAGCACACACACACAACCAGCTCACACACTGCACAAAACACCACACAAACACACACAAACGGCTGATCACCACACTACACACCAGCACACACAGACCAGGACAGACACACCCATACACACACCAGCACACCAACACACATCACATACAGCACACACGTTACAGCACACACACCAGCACACATCACGCAAACACACACACAGCACAACACACCCACACACACAGACACACACACCCGGCACACACACGCACACGACCACACACCAGCACAACACACACACAAGCACAGTACATTTTACACACACACACCAAGCCACACACACACACGGCTCACACACAAGCACACAGACACAACACACACGCAGCAGCTCACACACTTCCAGCACCAGCAACCTGAGCACCACACACCACCAGCACAACCACACATCCAGCACGACACATAAATTACCAACACACACACCAGCACGTCTCCACAAGAACCAGCAACACACCACACCCACACTTATACAATATATACTGTGTTCACAGCACACACACAACAGAGCCCCAGCACACAGTACACACAACACACAACACAGCACAACACAAGATTCTTCACACTCACATTCACACTCACAAACACACACCGACACATACAATAAATAGTGACACACCCACACGACCACAACACACCAGCACACACACAACCAGCACACACACCCAGGCACAGCACACCAGCACAGCACACACCAGCACACCACACAGCACACACACAGCAGCACATGGCACAGAACATCGCAGCCACACAGCACATTCACCACAACACACACAGACACACCAGACGTACACACCACACAGCACCAGACACCACACAAATACCAAGCAAACTTTCAACAGTAGGGTGCGCGACACACATCAGCACCAGTACCACGTTTGGCAAGTGGAATCTGTGTTGTGAGAATGCCCGAGGGGTATGCCACGATGCGAGATCGTCCTTGCTGCTGTGAATCCAGTCAGATCGGAGATGGTAGATTAGGAATGTGAAATCAGGGATGTCAGGTCAGGATGTGAGATCAAGGTTGTTCGATCAGGGATGCTAGATCACAGGGAGTATTTTGTGGCCTGCCAATGGTCTTTGATCCCAGGGCGCTGTCAACTTATCAGAACCGACACTCCTCCACTCCTTCTCTCATGCATGTTTCTCTTCTCTCTCCTCTCCTCTCTCCCTCTCTGTCCTCTCTCACTCTCTCTCACTCTCTCCGTCTATCTCGATCATCTCTCTCCCTCTCCGTCCGTCTATCACTTCTAGGGGCGATACCCCGTGGCGTGCAGTATGCTAGCCATAACGGTGATGCTGTCCATACCTCATTTTTGAAGAATCTCTGTCTGTTAGTCTGTGTCATTTATCCAGCAAACCCGTCTCGATCGTCTTGTCTCTTTTCTCTTCCCTCTCTGTCATGCCTCTCCTCTCTTCCAGGCACTGTCCCCTACCTGCTTGCTCGTGCTGGTACGTCCCCCTCTCTCTGCCTCTGTCAATGCATTTTGCCCTTATAAGGAAAGAGAGGGAGACAGGGCTCAGGCAGACTGTACCAAGTCAGCACGCTTGGCGGGGGTGTGCGGCACAGTCCAGGAGACCACTGTGACTGTGACGAGAGGGGGAGGAGGGGTGAGTAACAACACTTCTGTCAATGACTCCGAAAGAAACGACAGAAATAGGGACTGAGGGGGGAGAGGTTGGGGAGGAAGGGAGGGAAGGGAGTGTGTTTAAAAGGAGGAGAGAGATGGAGAGGAAGAGGGGGCGAGGCAGAGATAAAGATGAAGAGAATGCAAGAAGGAGAGACAGAGAGAGAAAGAGAGGGAGAGAGAGAAACGCAGGGGGAGGCTACAGGGAGTGGAGGTAGGAGACTGTGTGTCAGGGTGTACCTGGTGGCAGGTCTTGGAGAACACTAGCCTTCCTCTCTGAGGGCTTTATTTTCAGCTTTGAAAACGTCAGATGTGTCACAGCACCCATATATAGCTCTTTCCTTCTGTTTGAAGGCCAGGAACGAACGCCAGCTCACCCTCTGCCAACGCACGCATCTATATGAAGGTCTAATATCCACTCAGGGGGAGGAAGAGCAGGAGAGGAGGGGTGAGGGGAGAGGGGGGAGGAAGAGGGAAGGAGCAGAGAGCAGGTTTCATTGCAGGAAACAGAACTGGCAGAATGATGTGGCAAGCCAATTAACCAAGGCCGTCATTTTCAAGTATTGTGTATAATCTAGTTGGACATCTTGATTCTGGGTTCTGAAGATAAGCACTGACTTAAGATCAGTCTTTAGGGACAAATCTATCTTCCTCTAGGTGGCATGTCACAATGACAGGCACTCACCTAACGCCCCCAAAAACAGGAACTATTTGTCCTTGTACGCTGATCTCAGACCAGTTGTTTGTGGTGATAATCTGGTTTGGGGTTAGAACACAGCTGGTCTAAGAACAGATGTGATAGGAAAACCCTCAAGAATCCTCGTCATTCACGCTACGGATAGCAGGGTGGGACAATTGACCTGAAATGTAATGGATGCCGCCATGAATAATACAAAGTGCACCACCTTTCATAGCGTTGAAATAATGCTGAGGTATTAATATTTCAGCAAATAGACCTCGTCTGAATGGGCCTCATCTTCCGCTCAGTCACAAAGGCCTCAAAGAATCTAAACCGTTCTGTAAAAAAAAAAAAAAAAAAAAAAAAAGGTTCAGTTTCGTTGCTGTAATACAATAAGAACCAAGCAGGTTGTTTTAGAACTCTTGATTCCTAACTAGGGGAATGGAAGTTTGGTTACCAGTTTGCTGGCGAGCTTCTAAAGGTTTGGATGGGATCGAATTGAGGGCAGCGTTGAGGGAAGAGGGAAGGGTACTTCTTTGAACCACTGAAGAACATCCGTGTACACCAGATCATACCTCCAGCACACCTAGACGTCCAACAGCTGAGAGGGAATTCACCTCCGGCGACATCCACCGCACGATCCACGGAGAGAGCAGTTAGCGTCTGTTCCTGTGATGCAGTACGTTACGAAAGCTGACTTACTCATCCGATCCCGCCGCGCTCGGTTACCGTGGAAACTGGAACGGGAAGGGAGGCGTGCTCTTCATCCGAGTTCTGATTCTCCTGACAAGACCTCCTCAGTCAACTGCTGATCGGGAGGTCTGTGTGGGGTCTCCTGACACACACGCACAAGCAGACACACTCAGGCACACCACACACATATACACGCACGCACGCACGCCCACCCACACGCACACACACATGCATGCAGACAAACACACATCTCATGAATGCCACAAACACATGAGTACATACACAAACACACACCAGCAACCACACACATTCAGACACACACATCACAAACACATAGACACACTCATTAGTGCCACACACATATACACACCCACAAGAGAGCATGCGCACACACGCATATGCAGACACAATCAAGCACACCACACACATACACACACACATGCATACATATACTGTACATGCACACACACACGTGCACACCACACACACACACACATGCATACATATACATGCACACACACACGTGCACACCACACACAAACTGCGTGCAAACACACCCCGCCCAGTGACTCGAAGAACAGTGCGTGTATTCACACCAGTGTGAGCGCCACCATCGTTCCGGCGCTGTCATTTCACGGTGTGGCGAGATGGGAGGAGCTCCTGAGCCAAAAGGTCACATGGCCCGCGGCCTTGAAGCAAGGCGTCCAATCACAGCCAAGCGTTTTCTTCACAGACAACAAAGAAAGCTTCTTCCCATCCAACCGCAACGTTGGGTCTGCAACATCTGTGTTCCCAAGTCAACTGAAATGATCCGGGGGGGGGGGGGGGGTGGGGGGGGGGGGGGGATAATGGCAATAGTTTTGAAGTCTAAAAGAACCAGGAGCCATTTCAAGGGGGTGAGGATGAACTGTGTAGATGGAAGCTGGTTGGTGCATTGAGTCAGGGCTCAGATGGTACACAATGCATTGATCAGATGATGCGATGACAGCGTTTGGCAGGCTTAGACTACGTTTTGACTGAATGTGTCAGCTGGAAGACTTCCGCATCCTCACATCGATTCTGTCTTCTTTCTCTTCCTTTAACTGGAACATAAAAAGGAACAAAAAATCCCCATAAAATTCTTCAATTTCAGAAAAAAAAGTATTTAAAAACTCCCTCTGGTCTTACTGATATGTGGTCAATAACAGGATTGTGCTTGACTTGCCCTGGCTGTGCGGGGAGTGTGTGAGGGTTGTGGCTGTGTGGAGGATGTTGTGACAGAAAGAAACATGTCCATTTGTCAGCTTTTCTCCCATGAAATAAAGATAATGCCATGAAACGGAATATTTTCTGAATGTTACAGACCCCCCTCCTCCTCCCCCCTGTCCTTCTCTGCTGGCATCCCATAATCTCCCTTCTCTCCTGTTCAGTCACCAGGTAACCCATATGGAGTGGGGAGGAAACAAGGGCCTGCCAATCGCTGCGACATCATTTCCTATCTGACAGAACTCCTCGTTGCATACACTGTGTTCAAGTGCATATTGAAGTGCATGCTGTCAAACCAATCCAGTATCATGCTATTGATCAAACAATATGTGACCAAGAAATGAATTACTGCCACACGCTTCTTAAAAAAAAAAACCACCCAGCACCCTAGCTAAGCTGTTGACTGAACGAACAAGGTGACATCCTATCTATAGCCCTAGCCACCATGTCACAGGAAGTCCGGCATTAGCATTAATAAAAAAAACCCACGGGTGCAGAGCTTCCTGTTGAGAGCACCTCAGAAGTGCTAGTGGTTTGTCTCTGATGCTTGCCTCTCACCGTCCGTTTGTTCACCACGCCGGAAGCGGCAGTCCAGCAACAAGCAGTTTTAGCAACCAGCTAGTCTAGCAGTTAAGCAACTAGCTAGTTTAGCAGTTCAGCAACCAGCTAGTCTAGCAGTTAAGCAACTAGCTAGTTTAGCAGTTTAGCAAGTAGCTAGTTTGACAGTTCAGCAACTAGATAGTCTAGCAGTTTAGCAAGTAGCTAGTTTGACAGTTCAGGAACTAGATAGTCTAGCAGTTCAGTAACTAACTAGTTTAGTTGTTCAGCAGCTAGCTAGTTTAGCAGTTCAGCATCTAGCTAGTTTAGCAGATCAGCAAGTAACTAGTTTCACAGTTCAGCAACTAGCTAGTCTTGCAGTTTGGCAACTAACTAGTTTATCAGTTCAGTGGCTAGCTAGTTTAGCAGTTCAGCAACTAACTAGTTTAGCGGTTCAGCAACTAGCTAGTTTAGCAGTTCAGCAACTAACTAGTTTAGCAGTTCAGCAACAGCTAGTCTTGCAGTTCAGCAACTAGCTAGTTTAGCAGTTTACCAACTAGCTAGTTTAGCAGTTCACCAACTAGCTAGTTTAGCAGTTCAATGTCAGACCCTCTCCCACGCCTAACAAGGACCACCTACCCCTATTAGGGTCACTCCTCCTACCCTCGGTCACAACCCTCCCCCTCCTCCACCCTAAAAGCACCCCCTACCCAGTCTGTGTCTCTCCCCCCTCTCTCCCCCCTCTCTCCTACACCCACTTCACCCAGGGGGGGAGTCTCTTCAGGGTGGGGTTGATGGCGGCCGGTCAAGCACCAGGCCCAATGAGGCTGGAGACAATGGGCATTCTGTTCCTTTACACACACACTCACACACTCACTCACACACACACACACACACACTCACACACACACACAGACACACACTGGCAAGTTAGACACGGCTCATTTAAGCTTGCCCCATCGCCACGACGACGACCCCAGACAGAGGGGCCCCCACCCAGAGATCAGTCAGACACACAGAGACACATGTTAGCAGAGCGAAGGGGTTAAATTTACTCCGAGTGTCACCTACTCTTTCTCTCTCTCTCTCTCACTCACACACACACACACGCACACTTAGACAAACATTTCACAACAGGGTAAAGCCACTTAAGAAACAAACACAAAACACACTTTCGTTACATACTACACACACGCCCTTGTCTATTTTATATGCTGCTTCCAAAGTCACAGTTAACTTATCATTTTAATTAGTCCGACACCCCTGTCTTTCTCTCTCTCTGTCTCTGTCTCTGTCTCTGTCTCTGTCTCTGCTTGTCTCTGTCTCGTCTCTTCTTCTCTCTTCTCTCTCTTCTCTCTGTCTCTCTGTTTCTTGTCTCTCGTGTCTCTCTTGTCTCTCTCTTCGACAGGGTCTCCAGGTCGATGGTGAGACACCTACCTAGCTCGTTTGCGACCGCTACCCTGCTGGTGTTACGTTTTGGACTGGCAGGATGTCCCAGTGGGTGACGAGAGACAGAAATACACTTTTACGCTAAAACACCCCCACACACCACATTTACGCGCACACAGTATTACTCATCCTGACTCTCGGTTAAAATGTTTACCATGCCGCACTGTTTTCTCTCTTGAACGATAATATTGTCAAACACGCACACACGCACATATAGTCACTCTGCCCCCTTCTCTCTTGGTTGCCATCAGGCTTGTAGGAGATGTTAGTTGTTGGCCAAGTGTGTGTGTGTGTGTATGTGTGTGTGTGTGCGTGCGTGTCTGTGTGTGTTGGGGGGGAGGCTGAGGGGACATGCTGGGGGGTAGGGGGTTGGGGGAAAGGGGGGGCCTTTGTGAGAGAGGGAGAAGACAGGAGAGAGAGAAATGGGGGTGGGGGGGTCTTTGTGAGAGAGTGAGAAAGGAGGACAGGAGAGAGAGACAGGGAAGGGGAGGGGAGGGGGTACACAGCGTTCTATTTCTCATAGATGAACAGCTGCTAGGCAGGAGCAGGCTGTCTGAAGCGCAGAGAGGCGGTGAGTGAGCGAGAGAGAGAGAGAGAGGCTGCGTGGGGAGAGAGAGAGGCGGTGAGTGAGGGAGACAGCGAGCGAGCGAGCGAGAGAGAGAGGCTGCGTGGCGCGAGGAGGCAGTGCTTTCAGTGTTTAGGAGAACCCTAACCCTCTGGCTCGCGACAATAAAGGACCCCTGCGACAGCAAGAGGAGAAAGCACACAGGGACTTCTCTCCTTCTTACATCGCCGCCCTTCGCATCTTCTCGCACGTTTCCAAACCCCCCCTGCCCCCTGCCCCCCTCCACCCCCTTTCCGGAAGCACGTTATTTTTCTCCTTCTCTCCTCCTCCTGATTCTCTCCATCCGTTTCCTCCTTCGAGCGCTCCTGCGGAAGGCAGACGAGAATCTTCGTCTCATCTCTGGCACGTTCAGCCGGTAAGCACAGACCTTTTCTCCTTTCTCTCTTTTCTCCGCATCCCCTCTTTCATTCACTAGGATTGACGTGGGAATCGAGGGAGGGAGGGGGTTAACCCTGGCTTTCACCTCCACTCCCACCCCTCACCGGTGTCTGGGTCCAAGCCAGGCTGGACTGGGGCTTGGCTGGAGAGGAGAGGGAGGCTCCGTGAGGATGGTGGAGGGGGGCTGAGGGGCCGTTTGCTGTGGCCAGGAGGAAGGTCTCGTCTACGGGGGGAAAGAGAGGAAGGGGTACAGAGGTTCTGTCTGCAGGCTTGGTCGTGGCTGGTAGAGGGTCGGTAATCTGGGGCTTGTCCTCTGTCACCGCGGCGCTTTCAAGCTTCACATAAACACACACACACACAGGACAATGAATTGGCAGTATATGCAGAACACATGTGTGAATGTAAGCATGAGTGTGTGTGTGTGTGTATGTTTCCAGTTGCAACGCCTGGCGTGTATATGACCAAGAGCCTTCAGGGTGGATAAATCATACGATACATTTCTGTGTATGGTTTTATTTAGGTTTTATGAAACACACGTACGTCAGGCACATCTCGTAACATGAACAATAGGTTGTTTTCTCAGTCAGATGTGTGTGTGTGTGTGTGTCAGTATATGCTCTGTGCAAACAGCACATCTTAAAACAATAGCCCCCCCCCGTTCGCACTGCCTAGCAGAAGGGTTGGGTGGTGCATGCGCCTGGTGTAGGGAGGAAACGAAGGGAAGGGGGGGGGGTGGAGGAGAAATGAATGGAACGATGAATGAAGGGGTCTGAGCCCTATTCGAGGCACTCCTTTATCACGCTCTGCCGTCTTCTGAGGAGGGAGGGAGGGAGGGGAGGAGGGCAGGCGGAGGAGGGACGCACGCGCCGGCGACCACCGGTTCGACCCGTCGCCTGCGCAGGACACGCACCGGTCACAGCTAAAGCTACCTACCGCTAGAGCAAGCTATAAGATCGTTGAACGTGCTGCATGCACACACCATCTGGTGTGCACCTGTGTGTGCGTGTGTGCGGTTGTGTGTGTGCCGTGTGCCTGACCAAGCGGCCGCTGCACTCGTCCAGAGAGGCGGGGGGAAGAGCGCTCACCGAACGGCTGGAAGGCGCGCACCCGGTCCAGGTCACCGACCACAGCGCCGGCCCCAGCCACAGCCCCGGGACGCCGACCGCTGGCAGCGGGGATCGCAAGCCACCGCCGACGGGTCTGGCGCGTACACGATCGAGAGGCACAGTGACGAGCACTGCCGCGGTCACGCCGCCCGCCGCCACGCACGAACGAAGAGTCGACACCCAACGGAAGGGGCTCACGCGACCGACTCGGTCATACGCGGACATAGAACACGGAGGAAATCGAACCCAGACCTACAACTGGCTGTGGGTGAAGATAAGTTCAAAGCAGCCCTGGAAACATCAGGTGTGTGCTGTGTGTATTGTCAGCCCTGCTCGGAGGTACGGTCCCAAACACCATGTCACCATCTTGGTTGTAATACACGGGCTCTGTGTAATCCATATTGTTGTGGAATTAACACATTATTCCGTCACCTTCTGTCAGATTGATCTCGGAAGATGAACCAGTTCAATTTAAACGTATCCCCCGCCATGTCATGTTCTTGTTCCAACTGTTTGGGGTTCACATGCATTTGGGGATGTTATGAGATGTCAAGACATGGGATTCTATTCAGATGGAAAGTACTATTGTACCTTCAGTTAACTACACATCATATTTCCCACAATATTCATTCTCTATATCTCCTGGACTTATACCCATGTGCCGATGTAGTATACAATGTGTAATAATTACATTTTAAGTCTGAAACAAACGCTACATTTTTACGTCTGTCATCGGACATTGTAATAGAAGACAGCTGTGCTTATATGACTTCTTCGTGAGGCGTGTTCTCTTGCAGTACAACCTGCTGTGTGTTTAAGATGCGACTCTGGGTTTTTTCTGTCTGGGATCGAACGATGGCTGCAATGGTATTTACTCCGCTGTTGCTAGGACACTCCTTTTGAACGTTTTAACAGTGTGCTCCCATTGGCTCCCTCCGATGATGCAAGATTCCCTCATCCCGAATCTTTCCTGTGTGCCCATGGAAACATGCCCGTCTGCGTTTCTGTCCGTCGGTCTCTCTCCTCCTGTAAATTCTGTCTCTCGTCCATCCGTCTGTCGCTAGCGACTCTCCTTTTTTATGCTCGTGTCTTTCTTTCTTACTTTCTTTCTACCTTTCTTTCTTTACGACGTCGTCTTAGCTTTTAAATGATCTTCTTCTCGCGCTTCTGCTCAGACTTATTATGACAATTCAATCTTCGCGATCGTGATTGATTTCGGTGTCGGGGTGCTGTTATTACGGTTGTTTGCAACAGTGGTTCGTAAGGAAAGAATGACACATGATCTCTCTTGCTGCCCACGGATAAGAACACTGTACATGCACAGGTATACAGCACTATCCTGCTGCAGGTCGGATGATTATAGTGTGTTAGAGGAGGTAAAGACAGTGGGAAAGGGGGGGGGGCAGGGGGGTTGTAGTGTGCATATGGAATTGACAAATATACAGTACATCTCTCTATCTCTTTCCCCTCTCTCCCCCTCTCCGCCACTCTCTCTCTCCCTAACGCTCTCCCTCCCTCTCTCTTTCTACTGTACTTTCCTTTCACACAGCAAAAAGGAGTATAGGCATGAGCAACCTTTTGTCCCTGACGCTTGGTAATATAGGTCAGGGGGGTGGGGGGGTGTTTGTGAGGGAGGGGGGGAGGGGGGACAGGAAGGGGGATGGGTGGTGTGGGGGCAGGGGTACCGGAGGGAGGATGAGTGGAGGGGGGGGGGTGCAGGGGTATACCAGTCTACAAGAGTGAGAAAGCAGGTACTGAAATGTCCCTAGTAACCCCCGGTAACCTTGTCCAGGGCAACGCAGCCAGACCTTGCTGGAGTGTTGCCACCCTGTCTACTCCTCTGATTGGCTCTGGCATTGTCAGGGCAACAACTCGTGAGAAAAGTGACAGTTTGCAACTGACAGCAGGAAACCATTCTGTCACTCATTTCTGAATATGTTACCAGGTGATATAACTCATACAGTACATCGTACTGGTCTTGGTAACGATTGAATTAACTGTTTTATTTGTTCAAATCCTGGTGCTTTTATATCTCTTTTCATCTTGTAAATTAGAATACTCAAGCCATCATAAAATCACATACTTGTATGTACATATATTTCTCCTGAATCATTTAAGTGACATTTGACTTTGAATGGGAACATCCTGGAATGCTTACAGTCTGCCTCAGACAGAAGTCAAAGACTGGCTCAAAAGGCCAAACCTTTCTAAGAAACACGAACGACCTTAATCTCCGATGGTCTTTTCTTGAACTCGCCAAACCCAACTGGTAAGAAGCAACATCTGCCATGTCAGTCCTCAAATCAAACCCAATGTTTGTTGTTGTTTAAGGATTAATCTTCTGGATCAACCAGCCAAAGGAAAAGGTCGATGGGTCAACAACGTACAATTCGGCACTTGCTAATCTGACAGAATTAGAAATCGTGCGACGATCCAATCGCAGAGAAACAGAGCGTGGGGGGAGAGGGGGGGGGGGGGGGGGTTGTGTGTAAAGGAGCCTTAATAAGGAGGACATGTTCTGGTGTCCAGGGGAAGCCAGTCTAGTGAGAGAGACACACAGGGAGGGACTTCAGGGAGAGACCCACAGAGTGAGGAGAGATGAGAACCTGTCCATTGCACGTGTTCACTACAACATGGTACATGGGTATACAAGCAGACAGCTATACCAACTCATCGAGGGACGTGCGCTAGAGACTTGCTGTCCGTTTCTGGTTTTCGTAATCTTCCGGAAGTTCTTCACGTAACTGAACTGAACTGAACTACTCTTTTAGATACTTCACTTCTGAGTTCGCAGTTCCATCATGTTACATCAGCTCTGATATTTGACGACACCGGTGGACTTGGAGAAGTGGAAGTCCAGTTAAAGGTTGTTAGCTTTTTAATTAGCCGATTTGGTCTGAGACTGATGTAACTTGTAACAGTGAGGAGGATAGACAGCTCTGATAGAAGCTTCCTCTCTTTCGCTGTGTCTGTCTGTCTGTGTGTGTTCTTAAATAGAGACATGACACATCCCTGTCCTTCTCTCTCTCTCTCTCTCTCTCTCTCTATCTGTCTCTCTCTATCTGTCTCTCTCTCTGTCTCTCTCTCTCTGTCTCTTTTCTAGTTCTCTATCATGTTGTCTTCAGAGGACTATCCTATCTCTCCAGCTCTGTGGTTCTCCATCTCACTCTCTCTCTCTATCTCTCCAGCTGTGGTTTTCTATCTCACTCTCTCTCTCTATCTCTCCAGCTGTGGTTCTCTATCTCACTCTCTCTCTCTATCTCACTATCCAGCTCTGTGGTTCTCCATCTCACTCTCTCTCCAACTGTGGTTCTCTATCTCACTCTCTCTCCAGCTCTCTATCTCTTACACACGCAAGCAAAGAGGGTAAATATATCGGTGTCATTAGATTATCCCTGATCAACTCTCAGTGGGGTTGCTATGGATATCGTGCCTGTGGGCTGTCAATCAGATCAATGTCCGCTCACATCTGCGGATCGCGTCCGTGGACTGGAATACCCAGCGTCCTCCGGCGTTGATGCGAAATCTATATTGGCAACGCAGCACAAAACACCACAAGGCCAAGTACTCAGCACATCAGACAGGCTGGAGTTGAAAAACAAGCAGGAAGTTATAAACAGGGGCGGCCATGTTGTTCATCACCGTCTGGCTTCGACTGATCAGCGCTTTGAAAAAGGAAGAGGTTCGAAACATACTTCGAGTACGGACGTCCCATAGCAACAGTCCCAGTCACATGACCTTCACCTGGGACTCGCCTGTTTGGACGTTCTTTGGCGCAGTGGAACGGCTGGAGGTTCGACATTCGGTGTGACGCTGGAGATGGGACAGTATTTGCACGTTGCACTGCCGTGGGGACAAAATTTGCTGCATTGCTGTCGGTGGTTATGGTGGTCCTAGAACACGGCCCTCTTATCTCGCTCCCTCTCATCTGTGAGACTCATCCAAAGCATGTGTGTGTGTGTGTGTGTGCGTGTGCGTGTGCGTGCTTGTGTGTGTGTGTCAGTTCTGCTAGTGGCACACTAGGAGGCTGGCAGTCATGGCCGTTTCGGTGTTTGATCAGTCAAATTGGCACACACACACACACACACAAGCACACACAACGCTCCCAACCGTACCAATCGTCTCCGCCGCGCCGAGACTCGCAAACATCCCCGAGCAACCCGACACACCTAAACATACCACCGTCCCGACTCCACCGCCTACACCTACCCACACTCCGCCGAGCGACTAACAGACACCACAGCGACAGCGCAGTCTCCGGACACGAGCAGGGCCCACACCCCACCACCCACAAGCCACACACACATGCCCAAATCTAGTCTGGGTCCAGTGGCCAAGTAATAACCTTGTATAAGGAAGTGACGGTTATCCGGTGCCGCTAACGCTGGGAGTAAACTGCGACTGTGCGAGATCTCGCGGTATGAGACGCATCGGGCATGCTATTCCCCCGTTGTCTTCAGTTGGCAGTTGCAGACAACTCCTCTGCGGATCGTTTTCGCCATCATCAGCTCGCGACCCGTCCTCAACTAAATGCGCAACCAGCCCACACGAGACCCACTATACGGGTGCGCCCGACACGCGCGAAACCTGGTCCGACGGTCCTGTCGCCGCTCCGGGCTGACCCGTGACAGTCGTGGGCGTGTCAGAGAGCCGTGTGATGTCAAGGACATGTGGGCTTGTTGTGGTCTGTGGAGAGTGACTGACCTCTATACATGCAGCTGGATATAGATACTGGGTCAACTGAAGGGGATAGGTCAGATATATACTCTCTCGACGGCCCGCGGATTACGCGCATTGCGTGCAGTGCTGGCGGACCCTACCCGCCGCAGCCTCCTGCGGGACCCGCTGAACTAACCTGATTTCCTTGTGTTCACCGTGCTGGAGCCGGCAGGGTGCGTAGAGAGATGAGACGAAACGGAACGGTGCTATACAGGCAGGCGAGCGCCGCGACGAGCCTGACGGCGACGAGAGTACGTCGAGGGCAGTGAGAGATGAGAGAGAGAGGGAGGAGGAGGAGGTGGTGGTTGTGGTGGTGGTGGGGAGGGAGGGGGAGGGATGTGCCGGAGGGAGAGCAGAGACGAGGAGGGAGCAGAGAGGAGCGATGGAGAGAGAGTGAAGAGAGATAGACAAGAGAGACCGAGAGATGCAGAGAGACCGGACACACTCGGGTTGTGCGGGACGCATTGAAATCGGCTCTCTCCCCGCCCCATAGACTCCGTTTCCGAAGAGAGAGAGACGAGAAGCGCAATGATATACAGACTGGACAGAGAGGAAGGGAGTCAGAGAGAGACGATTGGAGAGAGAATTCCGTACCAGTCCAGTGAGTAGCCTACGTTTAGTAGAAGTGGAGGAGGCAGCGCACTGTACATAGATGAGGATGAACAGACTGTGGGACAAATAGACAGACAGACAGACAGACAGACAGACAGAAAGACAGACAAATAGACTGACAGACAGACAGAGAGTCAAAGAAGAGGATGAGGACCAATAGGGCAGAGTACAAGGGTCATCCCCCGGATAGCGGAACCCAGCCTCACACCCACAGCCACGCCCATACCACCACATTGCACGCACGCCACACACACCACACACACACACACACACACGCATACACACATGCACGCACGCACACACACACACACACACACACACACACACACACACACACACACACACACACACATACACACGCACACATGTACGCGCACGCACACACATCCATAGTGAGTGTTGCTGTCACAACAGATGAAGTCGGTGTGTAGAGGACTCTCAGTAAGACACTCAGATACACACACACACACTCATACACAGACTAACACACACACGCATGCAGGCCTGTAGTGAGTGTTGCTGTGGCATCAGATGAGGATGGTCTGTGGATAAACTCAAACAAAGACACAGGCACACACACAGAACCAAGGATCACGCGTCTCGGAAATTTCAGACTTTCAGTTTCTAACAGTAAATTAAACCTTTGTGAGAAAAAGAAACTGAACTAACCCTAACCCAATTTCCAGGCATTTTTCACCACACATGAACTACTTCTGTTAACCTACGACCCATTCTAAACACTGAACACCAACTGAGCAGTTTATCAGAGCCTTCAGATTGAGCAAAAAACGTCCTCTTGCCCAAAATAAACTTGTAGAACCGAGCATATCTTCATATTCATCTGAAAACGTAAACACAGATGTTTTCCCGAAGATCCTCAACAGAACTAGACCTCTATAATCAACCATGGATATCCAACTGTGTCACCTGACTTATGAATCAGACCTGAAAGCTTTCTGTCAAGATGAGCCCCATCTATTATCTCCACCAACAACGTTCTGGCAGAAAGGTAATTCAGAATGTTACGTGGCGAGATCAAGTGCAGCTCAGATATCTCAACCCCTGTTCTCTCCCTCCCTCCCTGCCTCCCTCCTTCTCCCTCCCTCCCTCTCTCCCCTCTTTCTTCTTTCCTCTCCCTTCCTCTCCTCTCCTCTCTCTCTCTCCTTTCTCTCCCTTCCTCTCTCCCCTTCCTCTACATCTCTCACTCTCTCTCCTCCTCTACCACAGCTCTGCAGCAGAGAACCACGATGCTTATTTGTACTTGTCTTTTCACTCTGCTCTGGTCTCAGCCTTTCCGGAGTGTGTGTGTGTGTTTGTGTGTGGGTGTGTGTGAGCGCGCGTGTGGTCTGAGGGTGTGTGTGAGCGCGCGCGTGGGCATGTGTGTGAGCGTATGCGCGCGAAAAGATGGAGGGAACGGGGGGAGGGGCGGCTGTCAGAGGATCGTCGCTCGCTCACTCCTTCCCCCCCTGCCCTTGCTGCCACGCATCCCTCCATGGCTTCCTTCTCTTCCCCTCACCTCCACTGCATAAGCGCGCGTGTGCGTGGGGGTGTGCTTGTGACTACGCTCAAGGCTAATCAGCTGTAGCATTCCATTGGTGGTCAATCTGCAGGACGAGAGCAGCTGACGGCGACGCTGCCATCTTCACTCTCTTCCAGCGACCAGCCCTTTGTCACTCCTCGTCTCTGCTCTCCCTCCGGCACATCCCTCCCCCTCCCTCCCCTGGCCTGTCTCCTCTTCTCCGCCCTGCTCCTCTCCTCCCTCTCTCCCTCCCTATCTTTTCCTCTCCTCCTCTCGCCAAGAAAAATAATGAAAACAAGGCAATTGCTGAGAGCACCGCACATATACTGGCTGGTGTTCCAGTCATGCCCCTGTGTTGGAGAGTGTGGTCTGAGGACAAAGGGGAGGGGGCAGTGGGGGGGAGAATGGAAGAGGAGGGGGAGGCTGCAAAGGAGTTAGGTGAGATGGAGAAGGAATGAATGGCAATATGAATGGGGGGAGAATGAAAGGGGAGGGGGCTAAGGTGGCAAGAGGGAAGAGCATGAGAGATGAGTGAGAAGAGAGAGAGAGCGACAGAGAGAGAAAGAAAGAGGGAGAGAGAACGTGTGAGAGTGAGCGAGACAGGGACATAAAGGGAGGGACAGAGACAAAGAGAAGCAGAGAGAGACATAATCACCTTCAGAGGAGACTTGTTCGTTGACCAGAACTAATGTGAACAGAGTATCATACAGGAAAAGACAGAGACACTTCACACATGAGGCTTTTGTTCCCAACGCCCCTCTCTCTCTCTCTCTCTATCTCTCTCTCTCTATCTCTCTCTCTCCGTTTCTCTCTCTCTCCTTTTTTTTTTCCATCTCTCTCTCTCTTCTCGTCCTCTCCTTCGTCTCGTCTCTCTTCTCTCTCTCGTCGTCTCTCTCCTCTCTCTCTCTCTCTCTCTCTCTCTCTCTCTCTCTCTCTCTCTCTCTGTCTCTCTGTTCTCTCTCTCTCCTCTCTCTCTCGTCTCTTCTGTTCTCTCTCTCTTCTCTCTCTCGTCTCTCTGTTTCTCTTATCGTCTCTCTCTCTCTGTCCTCTCTGTCTCTCTGTTCCTCTTTCTGTCCTCTCTGTCTCTCTGCTCTGTCTCCGTCTGTCTCTCTCTCCCTCCCGTCCCTGATCCCTCTTTTCGTCCTCCGTCTTCTCTTTTCCTCTCTCTTTTTCTCTGTCTCTCATTCTGGTGCCTCTTTCTTTGTCTCTCTGTCTTCTTTCATTCTCTCCTTGGTTCTCTCTCTTCCCCTCTTTCCTCCCTATCTCTCTCCGGCTCTCTCATCTCCCTCTCCCTTCTCTCTCATCTTCTTCCACGCTCTTCTCTCTCCTCTCACTGTCTCTCTCAGCTTCTCCTCTTTCTTCCTCCCTCTCCTTCTCCTCACCCTCTCTCCCTCCCTATCTTTTCCTCTCCTCCTCTCCCCCAAGAAAAATAATGGAAAACAAGCAATTGCTGAGAGCACCGCCACATATTGACTGGCTGGTTGTTCCAGTTCATGCCCCGTGTTGGAGAGTGTCGTCTGAGACAAAGGCGAGGGGGCAGTGGCGCGCCGGGGTTGAAATGGAAGAGGAGGGGGGAGGCTGGAGAAGAGTTAGGTTGAGATGGAGAAGATTATTGAATTGGCAATATCGAATGGGGGAGAATGAAAGGGAGGGGCTAAAGGTGGCAGAGGGGTGAAGAGCCCATGCAGAGATGAGTGAGAGGGAAGAGCCGACCAGAGAGAGATACAAAAGAATGAAGAGGGAGAGAGAGAACGTGTTGAGAGGAGCCGAGCCCAGGACATAAAAGGGAGGTGACAAAGACAAAGAGATAGCAGAGAGAGACATAATCCACCTTCAGGAGGAGACTGTTCTTGACCCAGAACTAATGTGCCGCAGCAAGTATCATAAAGGAAAAGAAAGAGAACACCACACCTTTATTAGTTCCCCAACGCCCCTCTCCCACTCTCTCTTCTCTCTTCTCTCTCCTCTCTCGCCAGTCCCTCTCATCTCTCTCTCTCTCTCTCTCTCTCTCTCGCTCTCTCTCTCTCTCTCTCTCTCTCTCTGTTCTCTCTCTCTCTCTCTCTCTCTTTTCTCTCTCTCTCCTCTCTCTGCGTGTCTACCTCTGTCTCTCCCGCTCTCTTCTCTCTCTCTCTCTCTGATCTCTCTCTCTCTTCTCCCTCTCCTCTCGCGTCTCTCTCTCTCTCTCGCTCTCTGTCTCTCTGTCTCTCGTCTTCTGTCTCTCTGATCTCTCTCCTCTCTGTCTCTCTGTCTCTCTCTCTCTCTCTGTCTCTCTGTCTCTCTCTCTCTGTCTCTCTGTCTCTTTGTCTCTCTCTCTCTGTCTCTCTCTTCAGCTCTGTAGTTCTCTTCTGTCCTGTTTCGCTCTCTCCCACTGTTCCCATCCCCTTTTTTGTCCCCTCTCTCCCTCTTTTGCCATCACTCTCTTTTCCTGTATCTCTTCATTTTATTCTCTCCACTCTTTCGCTCTATCTCTCTCACCCTTTCCTCTCCCTCGCTCGCGCTCTCGCTCTCTTTCTCACACACAATCTCTCTCAGCAAAGGGTGTGAACGGGCTGCTTTAATTCATGAGAAACCGACTAGAGCCTTCTGCTGCAAGACGTCTCATCCCGATGAATGATACAGATGAACTAAGGGACTCGTTAGCGTTAGCATCATTCTCTCATCACCTTGTGTAGCATGGCGCAGTGTGCCCTGGGGCTGCCAGCACGGCTAACGGAACAGTGATAGCATGGTGAAAGTCAACACTACCCTTTGACTCCTGACCCTCTTGACCCCGTTGTGTCTCAGCTGTCGTGGCGATGATCAATAAGAGATCAATCGCTGGTTCGACGGAGGGAAAACATTCCGATTAAAGCACAGGGTGCGTGACAGCGGAGGAGACGGCTTGAAGCGATAATAAAACAAACGTTGATTATTAAGGATTGTCGAGATTTGATGTTTTGCATTGAAATATTTCCAAACAAAGACAGACAATGAGTGTGACAAAAGTACAATGTCTGTTTGTTCTGGATGTTATTTTCCCACCATCTGTACAGCTAGTGTCCCCTTGTTATCTCATGTGTATTTTATAATAGATTTTTTATCCTTTTTTCATCTACCTTCATTACGTTCCATACATGTTCTATGTTTGCACATTCCTGCCACGGTAAATTCTGTGCTTGTATATCTTGCATAGCGAATACAACAGATTCTGATTCTGATGTCCATCGCGTCTTTCCGGATGTGTTGGCAAGGAGACGGACAGTGATGGACATGGTAGAGCCTAGCTAGCTACGCTACGGAGCTAATCAATAGCTCTCCATATTGTCGGCCATTCGCCGTTGCTATAAGAGAGGGTTTGTTTCCTTGGCAACCGTTTTCCCGAGCTATTCTCAATCTCTCTCTCTCCCTCCCTCGCTCTCTCTCTCTCCCTTGGCTGGGTTTCTCTGGTTGTGGTATGATGCAAGGCCGACAGTGCTTGAGTCAACAGTTACACGGTGTAGTGAGGTGCATTGCGGGGTGACGAGACACACGCGCGTTAAGCTCACAAAGATATGACCAGGCACAAGGTTATCTTCATGACCGTGTCAGGGGGTGACTGACCCAGTAGGGGTGCGATCGTGTTTGGAAACAACATGCTAGCTTCCATCCCTCCCTCCGCCTGGAAGATTGTTCTCCCTTCTCACCTATACGTCCTTAAAGCCTTGCTGACTACCTAGGATTCTATGCTGCATGCATAGAAAAAATTATAACAAACCATCTCTCTCTCTCTCTCCTCTCCATTCCTATCTCCTCCCTCCCTCCCTCCCTCTCCCACTTGCTCTCAGGTGGAGGGTGCTGATGCTGTAGTCTATGCGGAGAGCTGACAAGCCCTGGTTGATGCAGTGAAGTGTTCTATACAGACTTAACACGAGCAAAGGTAGGAAACCCCACCGGGAAGACAACGATCAGAACAGCACAGTCCAGCTGAAACGGCAAGGCTGGAGAGATAGTATATGGATGATTCTCTGTCAGGGGGAGGGAGAGAGAAAGGTACAGAGGTAGGAGAGAGGTGTGGGGAAGGAAGGGGGAGGGAGGGAGGGAGGGAGGGAAGGAGGGAGGGATGGAGGGATGGAGGGATGGAGGGAGGGAGGGAGGGAAGAAAGGAATGCAGTCCCAACAGTACAGTGTTCAGTAGCGGCTGAATGAGAGAGTCTCTTCCGTCAGCAGGTGCCAAAGGGGAGGAGGGAGCAGAGGGAGTGGTGAAGGGATAGAGAAAGGAGGTTTGTAACTGTGTGGTCCAAGGTTATAAAAGGTAACAGGCACAGATACTGCCACTGGGGTTAAACAATAGGCTTTAACGCTGAGAAAGGGAGGCAGAAAGTTTGAGTGTGTGCGAGTGTGTGTGTGTGTGTGTGAGTGTGTGTGTGAGTGTGCGTGTGTGAGTGTGTGTGCGCGCGCGCAAGGCCTTCTCTTTTCAGCCCCTCCTGCTGAACAACAGAAGACTGTGGATGCCTGGTTGTGTAATAGGCACTTTGCTCCTACTTCAAGTTGCCTGACTTTCAGACGGTCATGGCGTGTGTGTGCGTGCAAGTCGCGAGCCGACTGTTAGCGTGTCTGTTAGCATGCAGCTGAAGACGGCAGGAAGACGAAATTCAGTAGCCGTCGGGGTGCACTTCCTGATTTCAAACCAGTGATGCGTTTCCTGATGTCTTCTGATACCGAGAGAGAGACACAGAGGGAGAGAGAGACCCAAAGAGAGAGAGAGACGAGAGACCAACCCCAGAGATACCGAGGCAGGAGGCTGGGACCGTGGACAGGGATGTCTGCGTGAGTGTTCTGTGGCAACCGAAAACTCCGCGGCAACAGCGGCCCATCACCGAGTCACAAGAGTCCAGTGGGATATGATGCAGACGTCGCCAGATCCGAAAGGGGAAACGGGTAGATGCAGGGTTTGGGGGGTGGGGGTGGGGGGAGCATTTAGAGGAACCTGCGTCGACGTCAGGAACCAGAGTCTGCAGACAGGAAACCCGAAGGGGGGAGGGTGGGGGGTGAGGGTGAGGGTGAAGACAACGTTAGCTTCAAGCCTGGACGCCCCCTCACCCACCTACAACCCCCGCGCCTCACCCCCCCCCATCCAAACCCACCAACCACCGAGAGTGAGAGAAAAAGAGCGAGAAAAAGAGCGAGAGACAGAATACAGAGAAAATGACATCCTTAAATAGGCAGCCAAAAAAGAGAAGTGTGAGAGAGAAGCAGGAAAGAGAGAGAGACGGAGAGAGAGAGTGACGGAGAGAGAGAGAGAAAGTACTCTCTCTCTCTCTGTACTCTGCGTCAGAGTCGCTAAGGGAGGGAGAGAGAGACAACCAGTATAGCCGTGGGGACTCCAGTTTGCGATCTTAACTGGGACAAATTAGGATTATCGAGCAACACAAGGCTGACTCAACACATCGCCTGGCAGAGATAGGAAGGGAGGAGAGGAAGAGGAGTGAAAAAGGGAGGAGAGAGATCGAGGAAAGGAGATAAGAGCGAGGAAAGCCACTTGAGAAAAAAGGGGTAAGAAAAAACAGTTGATCGCCTGAGAACATGATCGTTGATACGCTTTAACTGAATAAGCTGAGGCCCCCAGAGAGTGGCAGTGTTGGGCTAGGCTAGCAAGAAGTGAATTGGTATTGAGTATGACTGATTAACACACCTTATTGTTTAGTGTGGGTCTAACCCGAGTGTGCGTGTGTGTGTTGTCGGCTTCTCACAGTCGTCAACATCCTCTGCTGGGAGGGAGACATTATCGTCAGGTCGACCGTTTCCTGGCAACCGCTGTTGGAGTTCTCTCTTCTCGAGCCGTTTGCAGCTCCAGTCTTGTGTATGTGTCTGTGTGTGTGTGTTTGTATGTGTCTGTGTCTGTGAGTGTGTGTATGTGTGTGTATGTGTCTGTGTGTGTATGTGTGTGTGTGTATGTGTCTGTGTGTGTGTGAGTGTGTGTATGTGTATGTGTCTCTGTGTGTGTGTATGTGTCTGTGTGTGTTTGTGTGTGCGTGTGTGTGTGTGTGTGTAAGGATACAGGTATAACATACGATGTGGGTGTAAAACATACTAGTCGCCTAGCCCACACACACACACACACACACACACACACACACACAAACACAGTTCAGTTTCAGGATCCAGTGAAGTCAGAGGGATCACCTTGATAGTGTGGGTATTAACCCCTCGTGCTCTCTTTGTATTCTGCAACTCACCCAGTCCTAAGGGTCAAAAGGCCCCACCTTCAACCTTGAAATAAAGCAGGTTAATAAAACTTTTACCCTGGACACTAAAATGTGCTGTCATGCTGCACATAAATCAGGAAGATTAAGTTTTGTCTGAGTTCAATCAAGCACATACTGTCTAAATGTGGGTGTCTGTGCATTTAACATAGTTTGGGGTCATTCTGACCCCTGAAGAGCGCATGAGGGTTAGTACTGAAGTTGGCATGGAGGGAGGAGTTCAGATGGCAGGGAGAGGACACTGCAAGAGGTTGAGGCCATTTTAGAATGTTTTTATAGATTGTACTGGAGTGCTACAGCTGCGACAGCATCTGCCCCTGCCTCTCTCTCTCCTCTCTCCCTCTCTCTTCTTTCTCCTCTCTCTCGCTCTCTCTCTCTCTCTCTCCTGTCTCTCTCTCTCCTCCTTATCCTCGCTCTGTCTCCTCTCTCTCCTTCTCTCTCTCCTTCTCTCTCTCTCCTCTCTCTGTACAGGACTGCTGATATGATAGGGTCTATTGAGGGTTAAAACCTTGGCGTTAAGGGTCAATGCCTGTTTCTTATCAAAATGCATGAGTTGAATTCATCAGCAAGTCAGCTGGTGCTCGCTGTAACTGGATAGCTTTCTCTAAATGTATAGTCTATCTCTCTCACTCACTCTCTCTCTCTCTCGCTGGTGCATTGCAACAGCCATTCTGCTGAGTAACAGAGAAAAAGACAAGGGTCTTGCCTGACAGTGTCATGGAGCAAACACGCTAATACTAGCCACACATTAATCCAGCTGGGAACCTTTATAAGCGAGCGCCCGCTGTGAGCTCCTGCTAAAAAGACACAGCAGCAAAAGCGAAACTTGTTTGAGGTTGCCAACCGCCAGGAAGTTAGGTTTCGAGCCTCACTCGTGTTCTGCTTCCTCCAAGGTTGGCCTCTCTTAGGCTGGTGGTCTTGTAGGAAAGGAAACAAGGAGAGGAAGACATTTGAGCACTACCCGTGCAATGCTGGAGCCGGAGGCATTCATATGCTAGCTAATGCTACGCTATGGTAGCTAATACTACGCTACGCTACGCTAACGGTACTCATAAGTCATTTTTAATGGAGCCCTTCAGGCCTTTTCCCTTCATCTCTGACTAAGAAGCGAAGCACGATGTAACCAGAGACTACAGCGTTGCTTCATCTTGAATTACTGCGCTCACAGCAAATAGCAGTTCTGTATCGAATGACTCCATATCATTAAAAAGGAGTGTGTTGTGTTCCTACTAGCCATGTCTGGAGTGGTCCTAAATCCCTCTAACCGCCCTGCAGTTGGCCACAAGAGGACGTCTGTGTTACATAACATGGCCACTCAACGCCCCTGTCTGCTGTTCCAGTATTGCCAAACAAGATGGCCGCCGCCACAGAGACACCCTAACCATAGCTACGGCCTTTCAAGTATCCCGCAGAACGAGATGGCCGCCGCCACGGGGAAGGTTCAAGCGCCGCAACGCACCAAATCATCCGTGTAAAAAGGACCACAGTTCCACAGCCACGGTTGAAATGTGACCTCAGAAGACGAGCTACGTCAACGCGAGGCACAATCCAATCTGAAACGAGCGCATGTCGAGGCAAACCTTCTGCACCGTACGCCGCGTCCACGCTTGACCAGTGACTATTCTGGATTTGACCGGCGGCCTGTCGCGTTCTGAAGGGGGTGGGGGCGGAGGGCGGGGAGGCGAGCGGGAGGAGAAATGAGGAGGAAGGTGTTGACAGGAAAGGATGAGAGGGTAGGAGAGGAGGAGTAGACAGCTGGAGGAAAAGAGGAATCCCGCTGGCCTTCCCTGTATCCCCTATATCTGTTCTCTCCTGTCTAGGTTGCCAGCTATGGGGAACCTCATTAAAGTCCTTGGCAAGGACTTAGAGAACTGTCCACATTTTTTCCTGGACTTTGAAAGTAAGTGAGCTCCGGGGTCCGTGTGCGTGTCCGTGTGCGTGTGTGTAGCGTGTGCGACGCTCCGTGCTGGCCGAGGAGGCCGAGGTACCAGGAGGTCGGAGGAGGTGGAGGGTCGGTGGATGCTGATTGGTGCGTTCTTTGTGTGATGCAGTGGTGTTGTGGGTGTGGTTTGTCATCTTCAAACCCTTTCTAGTCTCACTCTCTCGGCTCTCCTGCAAACCTGAGACACTACTTCTGTTACGGAAAGCAACATGGCCGACATGATGTCAATCAACATTATGTCCTGAGGGCTTTCTCTCCGCAGAGAGAGGTAGAAAAGAGAGAGAGAGAGAGAGAGAGAGAGAGAGAGTGGGAAACCAGGGTGTCCATGTCGCCACCATCACCCAGAGCATCCAGCCACTGCACCAGCATGGAGTCCAACACAACCAAGCCTCCGGCCTGACCCCTGCCCTGACCCCACCACCCTCCATCCGACACACACACACACGCCCAGCACGCCGCACACACTCACACACAGAGGCAGCCCCCCGTCCACCTCCGCACACCTGCACCCCTCCCCCTCATCACCCATACACTTCTCCCCTCTCTCTCTGTTCCAGGAGGCTCATGGGGAACCTCATGAAAGTGCTGGCTTGCGCCGAACTTGAGCATGGCCAGATTGTTTTCCTTGACTTTGAACGTGAGACCATCCGCTTCTTATTTATTTATTTATTTTTAGTTCGTCTCTCTCTTCTCTCTTCTCTTCAGCTCCCTCCTCCTCCTCCTCCTCCTCCTCCTCCTTCCCTCTGTTCTCCTTTGTTTTCCGATTCAGGGACTGGCATTTGAAAGACGTTCTCCTTAAGTATCCGCTCTCTCTCACGCTCCACGAAATATTCGATGAGACACACGAAAACACTTGAATATCATCCCACCCCAACCACCCCCCTTTTCTAAGCGGGAGGATGAAAGGGTTTTGGGTGTTCTGGCTGAGAGAACGCGACAGGTGCCGGTTCCTCGATGTTTCCACCTGTTTCTTTGTGATGAAGGCATCTGACAAAGACTGTCTTCATCCATACGCTTTCTCATCTTCCCTGTGAGCTGTTCAGTTAGATGACCTGCGTGTGTGTGTGTGTGTGTGTGTGTGTGTGTGTGTTTGTCTAATCTGGGGTGTGTGATGATGTGAGCAGCAAGGATCGTCTGCTATCCTTTTACTGGTCACTTACATCTCTGCTGTTCTTCTTAACCCTTAACCTTACCAGAAGTCTGACCCCTCCCTGTGTAACAGATGGTATCTTCCACTGTAACTGACTTTGAAGTTCCTATGGATGTGGTAGAGTCCTCTGCTGGTGCGAGGAGGGGTGGCCAATGTGAAGTGAATTCATACATATTTTTTTGTCATTTTTCTTGCTGTATTGTCGAAATTTATGTCAACAGACACCTGAAACAAGGTGTAAAATCGAGGAGGTTAATGTTATTTTCTCCGCCGGAAACTGAACTTGACAACTTCAAACCGCCATCCCCCTCCTCTCCATCACCAGCCTCACTCTCCTGATCCACTGAGACTATCTCCTCTCCGTCACCAGCCTCACTCTCCTGATCCACTGAGACTATCTCCCCTTCTGTCACACAGCCGGAGGACGGAGCACAGCTCACCTCTGCGTCCTTCTGATGCCCAACAACACACACACACACACTCTAACACACACACACACACGAACACACACACACACACACACACACTAGAGGATAACCATGCCTCAGTGTAACCTTGCCCATGCCAGTCTTATCCCTAAAGCATGGTAGAAAATGCACAATGCAGAATACAACCCCCTCACTACACACACACACACACACACACACACACACACACACACACACAGACAGACGAGCTGTGACTAAGAAAACACAAGAAGCTAACGGCACACTGCACACACACACTGAGTGTGTGTGTGTGTGTGTGTAGTGAGGGGTTTGCTCTGCCTGTTTGTTCAGCTGATGTGCTGGCCGCCCTGAGAGGACGTCACCTCTCCCTGGGGATGGAGGAAGCTGCAAACACACAAATCTAAACAAACACAACTTGTCTTTGTAGAGACATTTCTACCAGCAGTGCTACAGAGGGCTTCCCAGATGCCTGCAGATCAGCACCTGTCAGTGACCTCACACTCACCTGTGGCCACGCGACACAATGCACCTCACGTTGACACAACACAGCGATATATCACTCATTAATGCATCACACATTAACACAATGCCTGAAACACGTCAGAATAGCATCGTTTTCTGGAACGAATCATCTCATCTAATCTGGGAGACCACACAGCCAATTACAGCAAAGCTTTCAAATACTGAACAGCAGGAAGGTTCATTTAGCTTGTTTCACACCTCGTAGGTTCATCCTCCAGTCTGCAGATCCCCTCCTGGTGGTCATTTAACGCTGCCAAACTCACCGAGCACGGAACCCGTGGAGAACCTGACTTCGGCTCTGCTGTGGTTCTCCATGCGGTTCTAAGGTGTCAACCTTCCCTCCTCCTCTGTGTGACAGAACGGTCGGGTGGTTCTCTTCCCTCACTGTGCTGAGCGATCACCCGAACTGGGTGATATCATCAGACCACCGGTCCTGAGATATGCGTACGAGGTGTGACAGGTTAATAGGATATCATACACAAGCAATCAAGTGTGGCGCGATCACAAGTTGAATGTATTGTACCTGGAGAGTCTTCACAAGCTCATAGACGTTGTTGATATGAATGCACTCCAAAAAAGACCACCTTATGTTACATTAGGTACGCATATCTCAGGATGTGGGATAGCCACAAGGTATTGTATGGTTTACGCCTCTCTATAAAAGTTGTTCTGATCTTAGCTCTGAGCTTTTCTCTCACTCACTAACAAGCCACTGCTACCTCGTTCTCCCCCCTCGCTCTCTCTCCCCTCACCCCTCGCTCTCCCCCCTTTGCTCTCTCCCTCGCTCTCTCTGTGTTATTTCCTCCTTACTCCCTTCCTCCCTTCCCCTCTTCCTCCCTCCCTGTTCCTCCCCCCTCCCTGACTCTCCCTCTGTCTCCAGATGCCCAGCCTACTGAGGCAGAGACGGCTGTGTGGAACCAGGTCAGTGCAGTTCTGGAGGAGGCTCATGGGATACTGGCTGAGCTGCAGTCTTACAACGGGGCGGGGCAAGAGATTCGAGAGGTACAGCGGTCAACACACGCATGCAAGCGACACACTCTGTCAGGACACATACACATGCTAGCAACACACTCTGTCAGGACACACACACACCCTATCGACACACTATCAACACACTCTGTCAAGACACACACCCTACTGACACACTATCAAGACCCATACACACCATCAACACACTGTCAGGGCACACACACTATTGACACACTATCAAAACACACACACACACTGTTGACATAGTCTGTCAAGACGCTCAACATACTCACTATAGAGAGAACAAGGGTGGCAGAGTCCCAATAGCTTCATATTTAAGGTGAATGCAATGCACTGATTGGTTACCAACTTTAGTCAATATTGGCATAGTAGAGAGTGCTAGATTGTGCCTTGGTGATTGTCCTAGTTGAGACTGATAGTGCCGGAGTGACTGTGCTAGTTCAGAGTGATAGTTCTGGAGTGATTGTGCTAGTAGAGAGTGATAGATAGTTCTGGAGTGATTTTCTTAGTAGAGAGTGATAGTGCTGGGGTGATTGTCTTAGTAGAGAGTGATAGATAGTGCTAGAGTGATTGTCCTAGTAGAGAGTGATAGATAGTTCTGGAGTGATTGTCCTAGTAGAGAGTGATAGATAGTTCTGGAGTGATTTTCTTAGTAGAGAGTGATAGTGCTGGAGTGATTGTCTTAGTAGAGAGTGATAGATAGTGCTAGAGTGATTGTCCTAGTAGAGAGTGATAGATAGTGCTAGAGTGATTGTCTTAGTAGAGAGTGATAGATAGTGCTAGAGTGATTGGCTTAGTAGAGAGTGATAGATAGTGCTGGAGTGATTGTGCTACAGTGGTGTTAGCTCCACTGTGTGTTGTGGGTCTCCATAACAAAGACCAGGCTAACGAGCGTGGAAGCTTTCCAGTGTTAGTCTCACAACGTTGTTCAAACGTTAGCTGTCGTTATCGAGCCCTTGTGTCATGGGAGCTGAGGTGAGGTGAAATGTGCTCAGCTGTGCTCTCTTTCAAATCCTCCCTCCCCTTCCCTCTCTCATTCCCTTTCTTTTTACATCTCTCTCTCACATCCACCCTCCCCTTCCCTCTCTCCAATCCTTTCTCTCTCCATCTCTCTCTCACCCACCCTCTCCTTCTTTCTCTCTCTCTGTCTCACCCTCCCTCTTTCTCCCTTTCTCTTATCCTGCCTCCCTCTCTCCGTCTCTCTCTCATCCGCCATCTCTCCCTCTCTCTCATCCTTCCTCTATCTCCCTCTCTCATCCTCCCTCTCTCTCTTTCCCTCTTATCCTCCCTCTCTCTTTCTCTCTCTCGCTCTCCCTCTCTCTTATCGTCCCTCCCTCTCTCTCTCCCTCTCTGTCTTTCACTCTGATCTCAGACATCAAAGCTGTCTGGCAGAGAGGCCTTACCCACAGTAGCCTACATAACGACACAGCAAACAGCCTCAGTCGATAGTTAAAACCCACAGTGGAGGACTCCAAGCCCGTGGCTTAGTTAGTTAGCAGGCCGGTGTGAAGCATCACTGACGTCAGCTGGGCTGGTAGATGATTGCTACGGCTAGTCTGCTTGATGTGAGGTGTGTCTCCATGCTACTGGTTAGCCTCTCGTCCTTGTGTCCTTGCTAGCGGACACATGCTAACAAATGCTATCTAATGTGCCCCAGCCCCTATACTGTCCTCCAAGCTCACGCGCTTCAGCCGCAGGAGGGGAGAAGGGAGACGTCGCTGTGGCGAGAGGGTTTGGAAAGTCCTGACTGTTTCTTCTCTTGCAGGCCATTCAGAACCCAGGTGATCTGCAGCTCCAGGAGAAGGCCTGGAATGCAGTCTGCCCCCTGGTGGCCAAGCTGAAACGCTTCTACGAGTTCTCCCTTCGACTGGGTAAGGTGGGACTGTGTTCACGAAGAGAGAGGAGGAGGAGGAGATGAGGAGGGAGGAGGAGAGAGGAGAAGGACATGAGGAGGAGGAGGTAGTCTGTAGTTCTTGCTGGAGCAGGGCGGGGCACGACAATGTTCACACACATACACACACACTCTGTCAGCCTTTAACACTTTAAAACGTCAACACACGCAAACACACAAGCACGTACAAGATGATTTTTTGCTCATCTCAAACACCTCTGCAGCAAACTCACCTAGCAGTAATATACAGCTGTTGCTAGGGCAACAGAGCAACGTGAGCATTGTGAGACTGAGAGTGAAAGGGAGAGAGAGAGGTAGAGGGAGGGTGAGAGTCAGAGCTAGAGAAAGAAAGAGAAGGAGGGAGGGAAAGAGAGTGAGGGAAAGAGAAAGGGAGGAAGGGAGTCCGAAAAAAGCTGTCCACATCTTCTTCTTGGAGACACACCTCAGATCTGCTGCCTCTCCTGTTCTGTCCATGTCATGCCTCCAGCCTTACTGCCTCCTCGCCCCCCCCCCCCCCCCCTCGCCGAACAGAACAGACCACGACACACCCCTCTTTAGTTTCCGGCAATGGCTGCTTTGACCACGCGGGCTCTTATCATGCCAGTGGAACAGCATCAGTCACACCTGGCCCTGCAAGACAGTCCTCCTGCTAGCCCGTCGCCGCACTATCTTTCTATGCTGTGTATGTCATCTTTTTGTTTTTCGATTATTCTTGCTGTCTATGTCTGTTCTGCAGGGGAGGCGGGAGGGGGGGGTGGGGGGGGGGGGGTCCGCTGCAGGAGGGAGAGAGGGTAGTGTCTCACGCCAAGGCCCTCCTCACATGAAAAGCACCAGCCGCTGTATTTATAGACGAGGTCTGCTGCATTATTAATGCAGAGGAAGGGACTGGCTCCACAGGGGGGGGAGGAAGTGTAATGTGTATATGTGTGTGTTGTCTCTATACTATCTCCTATCTATGTATCTATCTATCATTCTCTTTCTCTATCTCTTCATGTCCTGTGTGTGTGTGTGTGGATGTGGCTGACACACACACGCAGCAGCAGTCAGGGCTGTGCTGTTGGTAGACAGCCTGGTGGTTGGTGTGGGCTTGGCTGGCCAGCAGATCTGAGGCAGACAGCCTGCAGGAAGTGGACTGAGGGAGGCAGAGGGAGATCCATATCCACATCCATATTTATGTTCTCTGTATCTATATATCCCTTGTGGTAAATCCATGTGTTGTGTGTATGTGTGTGTGTGTATCTGTGTGTGTGTGTGTGTGTGTGCGTGCAGAGAATGCCCTGCGCAGCCTGCTGGAGGCCCTGACCCAGCCCACCGTACGCCCCCATGCAGCACCTGGAGAGAGAGCAGGCCCTGGCCAAACAGTTCGCTGAGATCCTCCACTTTACCCTCAGCTTCGACGAACTAAAGGTGAGGAGGAAGAGGGGGGGGGAAGAGAGGAAAGGAGGAAGGGGGAGAAGGAAAGGAGGGGGGTGGGGCGGGGGAGGAGGGGGTGGGGAGCGGGAGGAGGCAGAGGTGAGGAGGAGGAGGGGAGAAGGAGGAGGGAGGGAGGGAGGGGAGGGAGGGAGGGAGGAGGGAGAAGAGGAGGGATGGGAGGGAGGTTTATGTTCTCTCTTTTTAAACCACTCTGTCAACATCAACATGTTTTTAGATTTGTTCAACATTATACTTTTTGGGAACAGGAATTCAAATCTATTCATTCATTCTTTCTTTGCAGATGACAAATCCAGCCATACAGAATGACTTTAGCTACTACCGGAGGACCATTAGCAGGAACAGACTGAACAACCAGCAGGTAAGTTATCCTGACTCTGGTGCACACCGGACACAGAACACCTCTGTGATGGAAGTCAGCTTATCCCTGATCACATCTCAATCTCAAGCTGGAGGCTGAAAACGAGGTCAACAACGAGATGGCCAATCGGATGTCCCTGTTCTACGCCGAAGCCACGCCCATGTTGAAGACCCTTAGCAACGCCACCACCAAGTTTGTCTCTGAGGTACGTGTGACTCTTTCGCCCCTGGTCCCCTAACCCCCTCCACACCCCCACCCACCCCCCTAGGACATCTGCCTGGGGGGGACAGGATGGAGGCTGGAGACCTGGGCCCCTGTCAGTGCACTGTTCCCTTCTTCTTAGTACAACCAGGATCTGTGCTTTGTCTCCCTCTGGTGGTCACACCAGGTACTGTCTGCAGCACTGAGGCTAGGCAGTGCTAGCACAGCCCAAACCAGAGTACCAATAGCTTGACGATTTCCGCCTGTGTTGTTTCAGAATAAGACCTTGCCCATCGAGGACACCACAGACTGCCTGAGTACCATGGCTTGTGTCTGCCGCGTCATGCTGGAGACCCCGTATGTAACCCCCTCTTCCTCTTCCTCTCCCTCTCCCTCTCCCTCTTCCTCTCTCTCTCATTCCTCTGAAGGTCACAAAGTTAGCCTCCAGTTAATCAGGCTTTAGAATTGGACAATAGTTTTTTTCTGTCGTCGTCACCGCAATATCAATGTTACTTTGACCCTCACACGCTTCTCCCCTCTCCTTTCTGTCCCCCTCCCTCCTCTTTCTGCCCTATTTCTCCCCCCCCCCACCTCCTCTGTCCTCCCCCAGGGAATACCGCTGTCGGTTCACCAACACAGACACCATGCTGTTCTGTATGAGGGTGATGGTGGGGGTCGTCATCCTCTATGATCACGTCCACCCTGTAGGGGCCTTCGCCAAGACCTCCAAAATCGATGTACGCAGCAACACACACACACACACACACACATCAACACACACAGCGACACGAACACACACACATCAACACACACAGCGTCACACACACATCAACACACACAGACTCACACACAGAGACACAGAGATGCACACACAGCGGCGCGCACACAGACACACACACACATCAACACACACAAGACACACACAGAGATGCACAGACGCGCACACTGTGGCACACACAGAGACACAAACAGAAACACACAGAGACACACACAGAGACACAAACAGAAACACACAGACACATACACAGAGACACAAACAGAAACACACAGAGACACACACAGAGACACACACAGAGACACACAGAGAGACACAAACAGAAACACACAGAGACACACACAGACACAAACACACACAGAGACACAGACACACACACTCCAGCATCAGGGAGAGAGGGTGTGAGGCTGGTGACCTTTGTGTGAAGCTTCTCTGGTTCTGTCTGTTGGCTCTGCAGATGAAGGGATGCATCAAGGTGCTGAAAGAGCAGCCTTCCAACAGCGTGGAGGGACTCCTGAACGCACTTAGGTGACCGCCGTGTGTGTGTTTGTGTCTGTGTGTGTGTGTGTGTGTTTGTGTGTGTGTGTTTGCATTTTTCTTTACGTAAATATACACAACATCCACTCACAGCTTTCACTCGCTCCCTTTCTCTCTTTTCCTTGATATCGCTCTCTTTCACTCCCTTTCTCTCTCTCCCTTTCTCTCTCTCCCTTTCTCTCTCTCCCTTTCTCTCTCTGCCTTTCTATCTTTCCCCTGTATCTTTCTCTCTCAATGTCTATCTCTCCCTCTCTCCCTCTCTCTCTCTCTCTCTCTCTCTCTCTCTCTCTCTCTCTCTCCATGTCTCTCTCCCTCTCTATCTTTCTCACCATGTCTCTCTCCCTCTCTATCTTTCTCACCATGTCTCTCTCCCTCTCTATCTTTCTCACCATGTCTCTCTCCCTCTCTCTCTCTCCCTCTCTCTCTCTCTCCATATCTATTTTCCCCCTCTATCTCTCCCCCTCTATCTCTCCCCCTTCTCCGACTCCCCCCTTCCCTCTCCAGGTATACAACCCGGCATCTAAACGACGACAGCACCTCCAAACAAATCAGAGCCCTCCTCCAATGAGAGGGGGGAGGAGTGGAGCGAGCGAGAGATATCGGAGAGAGAGCCACAGAGAATAGAGAAGAGAAAAGGATGAGGGGAGGGGGAGGGGGGAGGGCACACGCAGGTGATAGCCTGAAATCGTCTGTTACACGTGGCGACGACCTAAAAGAGAAAACTCTCCCCAGTCCCAAACCCTGGGAGATGGACATGGGAAAATATATATATATTGTCAAGCTGTCCATCATTCTGTCTCTCATTTTGTAAAGAAGAAAAAAAAAACCTGGAAGAGAAGATATAGAGATATATATTAGAGTGCAACACGACCACAACAACAGAATGAAACAAGATGAAACTAAGTAGAGCTAGTGAGACGAGAGGGAGCTATATTACAACATCTAAGGTCAGGAACGGCAACAGTTTAAAATACCATTTCTAAAAATAGGTTCAAATATTTTTGCACTCAAACAGGGAAACCGACTTTCCACTATAGAGCTGTGTCGAGTGGCAGCCTTGAACTGATCTCAAACTGATCCACCTCTTACCAACTTCTAAACAGAGAGACACGCAGTACTGAGGTCAAGGGCTTTTGGTTTCCAAACAGGACCCAGGGGTTCCCTGCATTCAGGGTGAAATCTATCGAATCCGTCAACAGGTCCTTTGCCTTTATCTGTGCTGATCTGAATAGACAGACTGAGCGGAGGCAACATGATGGAAGAACATGCCGGAAACATGCTTCTGCCAGTGCTGTTACGTTCCCATCAGCCTGGATGAAGGAAACGAGAGCCGGACTAGAGAAGCAGAGCGCGAGGCCACGTTAGACTGATAGACCTCCTCTTGAATACACACTTCCTGTCACCCCCAGTCCCATTTGCATTGTGGGAAATGTAGTTTACCTTGGCACAGGGGAGCCTGATCGCCTTAAATAGTCTGATGGTAGTGATTGTGTGTTATTTGATTCTCTTCGCGAAGAATATTCACTCTTAGCAGCAGCCCCCCCCCCCAGCTTGCCCGCCAGCCCGTCCTTCTATCGCTAGGCAACAGGAAGGGAACCTGGGCCAGGTGGGTTAGCATCGATCCGAGGTTTGGTGATTGGTTAAGTGGAGTCAGAAGACGCTGTCAGAGGCAGTTAGAGAGATCGCCACTAGTAGAGGGGAGGAGGAGAAGGTCAACTGGGAGAAGAGTGCTTTGCAGGGACCGTCAAATGATCACCCACAAACACGGTTTCATTCGCATCTCACAGGGAGAGTCTGTGATTCAGTCAGTGTCGGGTTGTAAATAAGGGAGGTAACTAAGGCTTTATTCATCAGGCATGTAGAAGGCCAGCTCAGGTCCTGAGGAGAACAGAAATTCAACCACAAACAAGGCAACAAACCTGCTTACGAACAACTAGAATTCTTTTTCTTTTAGTCTGAGGCGAATTAAGAAAAAAAAGATTGGGGAGAGTTTAAAAAAATTAAATTAAACAGTGGTGTACTTTGGATGTGTATAGCCCATAGTCTAACTTAATTTGATCTTATAATATATTTTCTATACAGGGGTATGTGCACAAGCATATTCTGTATAAATATATAGATGGCATGTTGTAAAGGTTCTGACAGAGGATGTGTAAATAAGGTGTTTTTATTCATTTTTAATTGTTCAGTGACGCTGAATTGGATATTCGTTGTCTCTCAGAATTATCATGCGTTTGGCTCAGATCATGGGACTAGCTGTAGTCATAGGTTTCGGATATCCGACTTCATAATTGGTGAAACGGAAAGGGTGGGGCGGAGGAGGGGGGGGGCTGTCCATTTGCTTGTTATTTTGTACATTTTGTGCAACAATAAACTTGTCATTTATTACATTCCATCAAGGACGTTTTTTTGGAGTTTGTGAGTCGGTTCAGAATAAGGAGAAGGAAAGAAGGAGATGGAACAAGGAGAGGGAACAAGGAGAAGGGAACAAGGAGAAGGAAAGAAGGAGAAGGAAAGAAGGAGATGGAACAAGGAGAAGGGAACAAGGAGAAGAGAAAGTTAAGAAGAATCAATGGATG
>BROE01000011.1:11136828-11147217 GCA_036571765.1 Plecoglossus altivelis | reverse complement strand
TCGCCGCTAAGTTCCGGGATTACTTCTATTCGCTTCTCTACCATCTGCTCCAAATATCTTTCTCCCAGTTGATCCTTCATCTTCTCCTCACCTCCATAATCTTCCATTTCCATTCTCTGCCATCCCTCTCTCCGTGACAGACTGGCAATTTGCCGGATCCTATTTTGAGGCGACTGCAGTTTCTGACCGCCACTGCTAGGTGCGTAATCGTAAAATAAATTGCCTGCTGGACATGTGTGTGACTCACTTGTGCTCGTAGGCCGAGCCGTGTTACCAAGTTTCTCACGCACTGTCGTTGTATTTGCGTTGGGTTCGGCCGTTTCCGCGTCTGCTATTCAAATCTATTACACTAACCTCAGACGCCGTGTGGTCGTCGCACCTATACACATCGTGTGTGTTGTACTGTGGTCCTGGTGCTGTGAACTGTGTATTACGTTTTGTCACTGAATCATTATGTTCTGTGTGTGTTCTTCCATAATGATTACGAAGAGCTGTGTTGTGTGCAGTGGTGTTGTGTGTGTGTTCGAGTGGTGTTGCTGCGCGTGTGTCCTAATCTATTATATCCCCCTTCATAGCTTCTCTCCAGTGATAAGCTACCTCGACAGCACGCTAACACATGCCAGCAGAGCGCTCACACACAGCAGGCCAGAACCAAATTCCTAATGAGAGAGATATGAGCTTTCAGAACAAACTACCCAAGGACGGACCCGCAATAGTGCGCAGAGTAACAACCCACCACCCCCAACCAGGAACCACCCTCATATAAGGAGAAAACACACCCCCCCCTACAGGCGAAAACAGAGCCCCCTACAGGGAAACAGACCCCCCCCAAAGGGAACAGACCCCCCCCACCCAACAGACCCCCCCCCAACGGACCGTCCCCCCATTCACCAGTGAACAGACCCCGATCTCCTCCCATTAACAGGGCCAAACAGAACCCCACCCCCAACAGGACCCAGTCCCACAGCCACCCCAACAGAACAGGTCCCCCCCCCCCAACATGGGACCCACAGACCCCCCCACCCCAAACAGGGGAACACAGACCCCCTGTCACCACCCCAACAGGGAACACGACCCCCCCTCCCAACAGGGCAGCAGGGACCCCTCCCCAAACAGGTGATTTGCAGACCCCCCAACAGCGCCGTTTTTTTCCTGGCCACCCCAGACAGAAAAATGGCTTTACCTAGTGGAATTTCCTCTTAAAAGTCCAGCTCTTGATAACGGCACATGAACTAGTGGCCAACGACTGAGATGTGAATGAAAGAATCAAAGTGTCGTCTTCTAAGTCATTATGCCAAGTGACAGACAGGTGTATGTTTGTGTGTCTAGTTTTCTGTCTGCGTGTGTGTGCGCTTCTAGTCTATTGTCTGTGTGTGTGTGTGCATGCGGGGCGGTGTGTGTGTATGTGTTTTGTGTGTGTCGCTAGGTGTAATGTGTCTTGTTCATGCGTGCTTGTGTGCAATGCGTGTGTGTGTATGTGTATGTATGTGGGTGCTGTGTGCGTGTCGTGTGTGTAATGGTGTGTAGTGCGTGTGTGTGATGTCATAGTGTTTCGTGTCGCGAGTGTATGTGTGGTGCAGTGTGGTTGTGTCGTGTCCCTGTGCGTTGCGTGCGTGCCGTGCCGCGAAAGTAGCTTCCCAACGGCTCACCTTACATTATTCAACCACTGATGCTCCAACCATGTGAACCGCTGCGGTCATAAGAAAGCACACCAGACACCCCAGGAACACACCCTGGCCAGGTTGCAGCTAGGCTGGAGGAGGGGCCTCTAAATGATGCATGTTGTGTGTATGAGGAACCACAAACATACAAGGAAGCCATAGACTTGTGTAACAAATCACACGTGTGTATGTGTTTGTATGTTTACAGTAAAGGCTAAACACCCCAGTAGCTATATGAATGGGGGTGGGTATATACCAACTTTACACTGAACTCTGCTTAAGTGATTGAAGCCTAAGTTCCCACAATTTGTACCAACTTAAACGTTACTGATTATGATAATAATGTCAATTATACAGTAATTAATGTTTTAAGTGAGGACAGGTGGGTTGGCCGCACCCAATAATTGCTGGCATCTGTTTTTCATAAACAGTTTCAAATGTTTGGGAGGGAAACAAGATACTTGTTCTTAAAACATAAATAAAATCACAGCCATGTTTAAGCATGGTCTGTAAAATAAACATTGTTGTTGAACCCATTTGAAAACAACAAACAGGAAAAAAAGGACCGTTTTTTTTGGAGCATGAGATGTCAGCCATCTTTGTTGTGGTTGCTGTGAAGGCAGCTTCAGGATATAAGAGCCAGGGCTCGTCTTCTGAAGTCCAGCACCGTGTAGCTGCTGACCAGCGGGTCCACGAAGCTCATCATGTGATGGACGCACTGGGCACGCTCCTCAGCCGTCACTTTATTGGTTATGATGTCCAGACCCCGGTACACCTGAGGAGACACCGAAAAGAGAGAGAGCCAGTCAGAGCTGATAGGGAGGTGAGCAGGGGAGGGGGCGTGGGGTCTAGGCAGAGAGGAGAAAACAGGCCAAGGGGAGGGGGGGTTCCTGGGTGTGAGAGTGTTTCCTGGTGCGAGAGTGTTTCCTGGTGTGAGAGAGTTTCCTGGTGTGAGAGAGTGAGTTCCTCGCGTTAATTGTTGAAAGTTGTTTCCTGGTGGTGTATAGATGTTTGCTAGGCGCTGTGAGAAGAGTGTTTCCTGGTGTGAGAGTGTGTTTTCTGGTGTGAGAGTGTTTCCTGGGTGTGAGAGTGTTTCCTGGTGTGAGAGTGTTTCCTGGGTGTGAGAGTGTTTCCTGGGTGTGAGAGTGTTTCCTGGTGTGAGAGTGTTTCCTGGGTGTGAAAGTGTTTCCTGGTGTGAGAGTGTTTCCTGGTGTGAGAGTGTTTCCTGGTGTGAGAGTGTTTCCTGGTGTGAGAGTGTTTCCTGGTGTGAGGAGTAAGTGTGTTTCTGTGTAAGAGTGTTTCCTTGGTTGTGAGAGTGTTTCTCCTGTTTGAGAGTGCCTTTTCTGGTGTTGGAGAGACCCAGTGTATTTTCTGGACTGTGATGCATTACTGGTTGAGAGTTTGCTAGTGTTTTCTGATGTGAGTGTGTTTCCTTGTGGAGTGATTTCTTGGTGTGTGAGTGTTTCCTGGTGTGAGAGAGTGTTTCCTGGTGTGAGAGTGTTTCAAGGGTGTGAGAGTGTTTCCTGGTGTGAGAGTGTTTCCTGGTGTGAGAGTGTTTCCTGGTGTGAGAGTGTTTCAAGGGTGTGAGAGTGTTTCCTGGTGCGAGAGTGTTTCCTGGTGTGAGAGTGTTTCCTGGTGTGAGAGTGTTTCAAGGGTGTGAGAGTATTTCCTGGTGTGAGAGTATTTCCTGGTGTGAGAGTGTTTCCTGGTGTGAGAGTGTTTCAAGGGTGTGAGAGTGTTTCCTGGTGTGAGAGTGTTTCCTGGTGTGAGAGTGTTTCCTGGTGTGAGAGTGTTTCCTGGTGTGAGTGTTTCTTGGGTGTGAGAGTGTTTCCTGGGTGTGAGAGTGTTTCCTGGGTGTGAGAGTGTTTCCTGGTGTGAGAGAGTGTTTCCTGGTGTGAGTGTTTCCTGGTGTGAGAGTGTTTCCTGGGTGTGAGAGTGTTTCCTGGTGTGAGAGTGTTTCCTGGTGTGAGAGTGTTTCCTGGTGTGAGAGTGTGTTTCCTGGTGTGAGAGTGTTTCCTGGTGTGAGAGTGTTTCCTGGTGTGAGAGTGTTTCCTGGTGTGAGAGTGTTTCCTGGGTGTGAGTGATTACTGGTGTGAGAGTGTTTTCTGGTGTGAGTGTGTTTCCTGGTGTGAGTGTTTCTTGGGTGAGAGAGTGTTTCCTGGTGTGAGAGTGTTTCCTGGTGTGAGAGTGTGTTTCTTGGGTGAGAGAGTGTTTCCTGGTGTGAGAGAGTGTTTCCTGGTGTGAGAGTATTTCCTGGTGTGAGAGTGTTTCCTGGTGTGAGAGTGTTTCAAGGGTGTGAGAGTGTTTCCTGGTGTGAGAGTGTTTCCTGGTGTGAGAGTGTTTCCTGGTGTGAGAGTGTTTCCTGGGTGTGAGAGTGTGTTTCCTGGTGCGAGAGTGTTTCCTGGTGTGAGAGTGTTTCCTGGTGTGAGAGTGTTTCAAGGGTGTGAGAGTGTTTCCTGGTGTGAGAGTGTTTCCTGGTGTGAGAGTGTTTCCTGGTGTGAGAGTGTTTCAAGGGTGTGAGAGTGTTTCCTGGTGTGAGAGTGTTTCCTGGTGTGAGTGTTTCTTGGGTGTGAGAGTGTTTCTTGGGTGTGAGAGTGTTTCCTGGTGTGAGAGTGTTTCCTGGTGTGAGAGTGTTTCCTGGTGTGAGAGTGTTTCCTGGTGTGAGAGTGTTTCCTGGTGTGAGAGTGTTTCCTGGTGTGAGAGTGTTTCCTGGTGTAAGAGTATTTCCTGGTGTGAGAGTATTTCCTGGTGTGAGAGTATTTCCTGGTGTGAGAGTATTTCCTGGTGTGAGAGTATTTCCTGGTGTGAGAGTATTTCCTGGTGTGAGAGTATTTCCTGGTGTGAGAGTATTTCCTGGTGTGAGAGTATTTCCTGGTGTGAGAGTATTTCCTGGTGTGAGAGTATTTCCTGGTGTGAGAGTATTTCCTGGTGTGAGAGTATTTCCTGGTGTGAGAGTATTTCCTGGTGTGAGAGTATTTCCTGGTGTGAGAGTATTTCCTGGTGTGAGAGTATTTCCTGGTGTGAGAGTGTTTTCCGGTGTGAGAGTTTTGTTCTCCCTTGGGTGTTGAGACGTGTCTTCCTGGTGTGACGAGTGTTTCTTGGGTGAGACATAGGCGCCACTTACCTGTCTACCCTCCGATACATCATTCCACATGCAACTCAGCCGAGACCCTGAGGATTGACAGCTGATGTAGCTTTGCACTACTGTCCTCCAATCCCATCTCTCTCTCATCTCCTCTCACACACACATCACACACACGACACATCACACACAAACACACAAACAAAAACACAAACACAAATGTACTCCACCGACAATTACACACACACACACAACACACACCACAAACACACACACACACACACACACACACAACACACACAACACCAACACGCACACACACACTTTTAGGGCAATGTGTGGATCTGAAATTTCTGTCCAGAGAGAGCCCTAACTTCAGATCATTGGAAGTGTCATTAGAATCGATCACATGATTAATGTGGAAACCTCTGAACAGCAGCCGTAACTAACTACACTGACCTCTCCGTCTTTCAGAGACAGTGGAGAGTGTTCCCTGATCAGACGCCCTCATCCAGCACCCAGGGGGAGGAGGGGGGAGGTTGAGGTCACAGTACCCGTTGAGGGTCTACCAGTAAGCATAACACCACGCCACCTCTTCTAAATATTCCTTATAAACTAAAGTAGTGCGTCTCATGCGTGTGATCCATAAACCACTAGCAAGCCAAAAGTGGGAGGGAGGGCGAATAAGAACCAAGCAATGATGGGGGATTAAATTTTCAACTTTTCTGCTTTTTGCTCAAGCACGGACACCCTGTCAGCCAAAACCGAGAGGGGTGAAATGAGGTGGATTACGGGCAGGAAGAGTGATAGGAGGAGTGATAGTGGAGGGCCGACGAAGGTATATGGATGAGGGAGAAAGATTAATGGGATGAATGGAGTGCTTGAAAACTTACGAGGGCACCGGCTCCAGAGTCCGGCAGGTGAAAAGGAGAAAAGACTTAGGTTGAGAGAGAGAGAAGGAGGAATAGGGAGTAGAGAAGGAGAGGAGGGAGACGGAGCGATAGAGAGCGGAGAAGAGAAGGGGGAGTGGAAGAGCATGAGAGGCGAGAGAGAAGAGAGAGGGGGGCCGAGGAGGAAAGAGAGAGGGAGCGATGAAGAAAGAGGAGGGAGAGAGAGAGAAATGAGCTGAGGAGAGAGAGAGAACAGTATGGAGGAGAGGATGAAGGGGACGGAGAGTGTAGTCTATAGATGATTAAGTGGAGGGGAGAGAGTGAGAGAGAGACACCAGGGAACATCATATGCTAAAAGAGGACACCATGGAGCTTCCTGACATGGTGCGTTTCTGAGGTGGGGCAGAGGAGAGATGAGAGACATCATCATCAACTCAATGCGTGTGTGTGTGTGTGTGTACCCATTCCCCCCCCAGGAGACCTATCGGCTTAAAGGTGCGGTACGGTGGTTGTGTTCCTTCACAAGCTCCAAATGTCTAACCCCCCCGCACCCCGCCCCCCCGCGCGTCATCCCACGCCCCTTGAGTCCGTTTCTGTCCTGCACCCACGTGTCAGCCCAATCGTCTTACTAACCCTTATGTCTTTTAAGCCCCAAAACGTCATACTAACCCTACGTATTCAGCCAAAAACGACATAACCACCCCTTACGTATTTCAGCCAAAAAACGTCATACCCACCCCTTACGTCTTTTCAGCCAAAAACGTCATACCCACCCCTTACGTCTTTTCATCCAAAACGTCATACTAACCCCTTACGTCTTTTCATCCAAAACGTCATACTAACCCCTTATGTATTTTCATCAAAAACATCATACCCCCCCTTACGTCTATTCTCCAAGAACTCTTTTGACCAATCCCTGCCAATCAGACTCCAGCGGTTCCCAGCATCTCTATTCTTAGAAGCACTCCTCTGGATAACCCCCTCAGTGATTTTCTCAATCAGCATCAGTCCCCTCCTCTGTGGCTCTCCTGGCCACAGGGGGTGGTCCCAGCTCATCAACGAACCTCTATCTATTCCAGCAAAACATGCGGTCCCGCATGCACCTCCCCACCGCCCTTAACGTCTTGTTTCAGCTTCAAAAGTCATGCTGCCCCTTTACGGGGGTCCACTCATGTTGCATCAATTAAACGGTCATACCCCCCATTACCGCCACAGAGGGGTCTTATGCGAGCCCAGAGAAGGACCAAACGATTCGTAACCGGCTTGGGGCCGTTTCTAGACTCGGCTATTCCCAGCGAGAACATACCTACGTGGCATAAAACTACTGACCCGCATCCAGCACCTCTATTACGTTGGGCTATCTCTTCATAGATATCAGCTATCCAATGAGAGAGAAAGGATTCATAGGTGAGAGTGATGGTGAGACAGTAAAGCTAGGGAAACCCGCCTACATGGGTTGTAGAATTTTCGAGAGAAGGAGAGGGAAAGAGAGAGACAGAGAAATACAGAGGAAAGGAGAGAGAGAAGAAGAGGCTAGCCGAGAGGAGAACACGGACAGAACAGAGACCAGAAGGAGACAGAGACGAGACAGAGACAGACGAGACAGAGAGAGACAGAAGGGACAGATTACAGAGACCGAGACAGATTTACAGAGACAGACGACATGAACGAGATGAGAAACGAGAAAGAGACGAGGAGAGAGAGAGATGAGAGAGAGACAGAGAGAGAGCAGAGACAGGAGAGACAGAGAGATCAGAGAGAGAGAAGATGAGAGACAGACAGAGATGTTCTCTGGGCTGAATTAAGTACACAGTGTTCCTCAATGATGAGCCTGGGGCAGATGGTCCTGCCAAACTGCAGAAAGGAATCTGAGAAGGAAAGAGAAATTCTGCATAGACCTGGTAGCGGAGAAGAAACAGACGAGAAAACAGAAAAGCACATTAATACAGTTAGACTAAAGTTCATGTGTTTCGATGAAAGGTTAATGGAGGTGTCGTAGTGTATGTGAGTGAGTTAGTGTGGATGAGAGTTTGTGTGTGTGTTATGAGAGTGTGTGTTGTAGTGCGTTGCGACGAGAGAGACTCGGGACCATGACGACCCCACCCTTCATCGTTGGTGTTTTGTGTGTGTTTCTAAGCCACACTCCTTCCTGGCTTGCCACCTCATCAACCGAGAACGACCGCTCGAAAACGCTACACCATTTTCCTACTCTCACGAGAGCTCCTTATGTAACCCGCATGTCTTCTTCCCAACCCACAACAATCAACTTCACTGTCTCTGTTCTCTCAGCACACCACACACACGATTTACGTCCATTCATCAAAGCTCTTCTCATCCTTCGTTTCCCTCTCAACCACTTCTCTTCTGTTCTTCTCAGCTTTCATCCCAAACTTCTGTTCTATTCCAGTTTTATTCCACTACCTGCTCTTTGCAAACTTCATGTGTTACCCACCGCAACCCCATCTCTTTCTCCCTCTCTCTCCCTCCCTCACCTCTCTCTCTCTTTTTTCTTTCTTTTTCTTTCTCTTTCTCCTCCCCCTTCTCTTCCCTGTCTATCCCTCTATTCTTCTCTTTCTCTTTCACTCTCCTCTTTCCCTCCTGAACCTCATTCTCTCTCTCTCTACCTCTCTGTCTGTACATCTCCCCATCTCTCTCTCTACCTCTCTGTCTAACCCTCCCCTCTCTCTCTCCCCCTCTCTCTCTACCTCTCTACCTTTCCCCCTATCTCTCTACCTCTCTGTCAATCCCTCCCCTCTCTCCCCCATCTCTCTCTACCTCTCTGTCTATCCCCCCTCTCTCCCCCCTCTCTCTCTCTCTTCTATCCCTCTCTTCCTCTCCCATGGTTAGGTTCACTATTTACTCAGTCCTTTAATCCCCCCCACCTCTCTCCACGGAATCCCTCTCTCCAGCGATGTGGCTTTCCTTTTCTGGAAACTTCTTTCCATCCCCTCCATTGTGTCCTGTGGTAGGTCCTTGCTGCGGCTGAATGAAACACACCTAATCCTCAACAGCTGCCTCTGCGTGTGTGTGTGTGTGTGTGTGTGTGCGTGCGTCTTATAGCTCATAAGAGTCTCAGTACATTCACTCAGGAACTCGTTATAATTGAGGACAACCAGTCCCTGGAGCCCAGCAAACAGGAAGTTATGAGTGAACGAATGAATGAAAGGGAACTTGGAAAGATGAAGAGAGGAATGGAGAGAGGAAGAGTGGAAGAGTGGAAGAGAGTGGTTTGATGGCAGCACAATTAAGAGTCTGTCAGATTGGTTAATTAGCCAAATCAAAAAGGCACTTTTAACCCAAGACCTGCTTCCTCAGAACCCTTACCATTATTAAGGAAGAGATTTGTTTTGTTTATTCAAATGAAAGAGAGAAAAAAAAGAAAGGAGAGGAAGGGGGCGGGGAGGACAAGATAAGGGAAAGTCCAGTTTCAGTGGATGTCTGTATCTCAGAGGTGGAGATGAGAGGGACAGGATAATCTGCTGCGTTGACATGCTGTGTGGAGAACACACAAGGCTTCTACTGGGTCCACACAGACGGGTGTGTGTGTGTGTGTGTGTGAGTGTGTGTGTGTGTGTCTCTGTGCGTAAGTCTGTGTGTGTGCCTGTGTTCCTGCGTAAGAGAGACGAGCCGTAGACAATGAGCACAGTGTTCCCAGCCTTGTACCCGGCAACCCGCCTGCCTGCCCAACCTCAAGCCCCGCACGAGACAGCTGCTGCACACACACACACGCACACACACACACACACACGCACGCACGCACGCACGCACAAACGCACACACAAACGCACACACGCACTGAGTTGACGAAGGGAGACGGAAAGAAAGAGAAGGACAGACAGAAAGAATTACAGTAAAGATGAAAAGGACAAAGAAAAGCTGATAAACATTTGGGGAAGACAAGAGCACAAGAGAGGGGCGGAGTCAAGTCCGTCCTCTAACCGGCTCCTGAACCAATCGGAAGCCCAGAAAGGGTTTCAGCCACAACATGGTCCACAGTTCTCGCCACTCACCACCTCTTTTTCATCCATGTTTTTTTTTTTTTTTTTTTTTTGCCTGTCGGACCATTCATCCAGTCTTTTCTTTCCTTCCGCCCGATCCTTCTATAACTCATCCCTCCATCTCTCCCTCCCTCTTTCTCCGCAGGGAATGGTCCGGTAATGCCAGACTAATAAATCATTCATGGCGTTGTTCTTCCTCCTCTCCCTCCCTCCCTGCCTCCCCTCCCTCCTTCCCTCCCTCCCTCCCATGCCTCCATCCTCCCCCCTGCTCCATCCTCCCTCCCTCTGGTCCCTCCCTCCCGGCCTCCATACTCCCCTCCTCTGTCCTCCTTCCCTGCCTCCATCCTCCCCGCCTCCATCCCTCCCTCCCTCTGTCCCTCCTTCCCTGCCTCCATCCCTCCTTCCCTCCTCCCGCTCATCCTCCTCTCCTTTCCTCTCCTCCTTTCCCTGCCTCCATACCACCTCTCTTCCGCCCTCCTCCTCTCCTCCCCCACTGTCACTGTGTGGTAGATTTACTGTAAGGCACACCACACTACGCGTCAACGCACCCTGTCGCCGGTCTGCACGCACGCACGCACGCGCGCACACACACCACACACAGTTATCTGAGAGGATACTCTGCCAACTCCATTTTCTCTCCCCTCTTAGCGTTCAAGATCATAAAAGGTCATGACCTCCCCTTCACCCCTGGCCACACCCTTCACCCCTGGCCACACCCTTCACCCCTAGCCACACCCTTCACCCCTGACCACACCCTT
>BROE01000011.1:11117948-11128009 GCA_036571765.1 Plecoglossus altivelis | reverse complement strand
ACCCTCTTGCGGGGGGGCTGGCAGGGGGGCAGCGTGTCGGGGGAGGGGGCGGCGTAATTGTGCTGCTGCTGGTGAATGGAAATGTGGAAGCGCTTCATGCACGGGTCCAGCGGGTCAGCCCGCACCGTGATGGTAACAGGTTGCCGGGCGCTCAGGAGACGGCGAGGCTTCCCCTGCTGCTCTACCGTCACCACGTCGATCTCTTCCTCGTCCTCATCCTCGTCGTCGTCTTCGTCATCGTCATCATCCTCGTCTGGAACGCAAAACAGGGGAACGTTAGTGGAGTCGTGTGGATGTGAGAGATGGAGAGAATGGGATGGGGGAGAGAACGAGAGACAGAACGGGGTAGGGAAGAGAGAGAGAGACAGAGAGAAAGAGAAAGGGGAGAAAGTGGAAGCGAAGAGCGAAAGTGAGATCATCTAGTAAGAAAGTGACTGAGTCTTCCACAGACACACACACAGCGTGATGCAACCAGAGTGCTGAGTAAATGCTTCTGTAACACTGAACTCTACACAACCTCAGCAATACACATACACTCTCTCATACACTTGCAAGCAAGCAAACACACACACTCACACACACACACACAATCACTCACTCACTCGGGTTACACACACACACACACACATAATTGCCATTTGCTCAGTCCCCTGAGTGGAAAGTCCCTCGTTCAGTCATGTGAAGAGAGAGGAGAGAGCGAGAGACAGAGAGAGCAAGAGCGAGAGCAAGCGAGAGAGAGAGAGAGAGAGAGAGCAAGCAAGAGAGAGAGAGACACAGAGAGAGAGAGCAAGCAAGAGAGAGAGAGACACACAGAGAGAGAGAGAGAGAGAGCGAGAGAGCGAGAGAGAGCGAGAGCAAGCAAGAGAGAGAGAGACAGAGAGCAAGAGAGAGAGAGACACAGAGAGAGAGAGAGCGAGAGAGAGAGAGACAGAGCGAGAGAGACAGACTCAAGAGACAATCCGCCTCCTAACAAATAAAAGACTAATGTTACCAGGTCATGTAGGTCAAATGCCATAACATGAGTTTAAACCACTCAATGTGTGGTTGTTTGGGCTCTGTTCCCGGGGACATAAGGTTTTGAACCACGCGTAAATGCTGCGTATTAACATATCACCTAAACTTTAGTCCCCACCAACTGACTAGACTCCCGGGAGCCCGCTCAGGTTGCTGTAAATTAAAATTCTTTGGCTTCTTCAAAGTAATTGCATCCCTGTGGACTCTCCTGCTCTGAAGTGCTAATGGCAGAGCTAACGTGTCAATGCAATGAGACATCAATACTACCATGACAACAACAGCAAGAGGTGACAGCTATTTTAACATGCATGCAGTCGGAAGCGCGAATCGATTCCTCCTATGACGAACGCAACGTCCTGTAATGACCGGCGATTCCCAAACTCATAGTAAGACGCATTTAGCGAGGGAAGACAGGACTAGCCCGAAATAAAAACCTAGCAAATACTGGAGTTACGCGTGTGTACTTTACAGGTTTGCGAATGAGAGAGAGATCTGCCATGGAGCGGTTCATTGAGTTTTGTCATGAAAGCGACTGAATGTGTGCTTTTTCCCCCCCCGGCCAGCCTCCAATGCCAGAGAAGTCAGTTGTCCGCCTCACAAATGCACTATTCTGCTCTAGTCACTGAATGGCCTCATGGCTTTGTGTGAGAACCAAACCCACCCACAGACAATTGTGTGCTGTAAAAACCTGTTATATGAAGGAATGCAGAGGGGGTGCATTGCAACAAGTCCTCATTGAGACATTCCAAACACGTTATGGAACTGCATCACATGCCGCCAACATAAGGAGTCCACAACTAACAGCCGCGCAGACGCGTCATTTTACGCCTAAAAACAACCCCGTCCTCTCCAAACTAGAGGTTATCTATTGGATACAAGGTCACGCCTTTTTTATACTACCAGAAATCTAAACGATAATGCCTGTTGAATATTAGGGCGCACGGAGTCAAGATTTGGGATTCGCGCGTTTGCCTGCAGCTATGGGCGCTGTCTTCACAGCTGGTCTGTTGGACAGTCGCCAGTTAGCAGATGTGGAAGTGGGCGGGGCGTTCAGTAATGAATAAGGTATCGCAATGCAGTCACAAGCAAACATCCACCCTAGCCGCCAGAAACGTCGGGATCAATCCCCAACGCGTTATACTGAAGTTTAACACGTCGTTTGTTCACGTACCTGATGAATCGGTGTGCGACTCTGAACCAGAAGACACCTGTTTCTTGCAGCCACCGGTTAACGGGAAGGTGAGCACTGCTGCGGGGTCCACACAATCTGCCGCGAAGCTGCTGAGAACCGGCAAGTCAGCCGGGACGGACTGAATTCTTCCCGAGGAGACGACACCTTGTCCCGCTTGGATGGCAAGTTTTGTTGCTCCTGGCGTGGGGCAAGGGGCGAGTCGCTCACCGACAACTTTCTCTAATTGCTGACTAGCTGAGAAGCCGCTCCACATGCAGTCCTGGATAATGATGGAACTTAAGTTCCCAAAAGTTTCCTCCGCCGAGCTTAATTTGCAAGGAAAGTCTTGTTCGTCGTCTTGTCCCAGGAATTGCGACACCCATTCAAGTTTGTCTTCAAGCGAAGGACAGACCAAACCAACCCGGCTTGACCCTTCCAAAGTCCGGATAGGTGACATGGGTGGGGTCGGCACCAGCTCAAATTTTTTCCAAATATCCTCACTGGGTGCAGTTGATTTGAAAAAATCCTCATCTGGGTCGTGGTCGTCGTAAAAATAGTGTTGGTAGTGGTCGTACTCCATCTCCCAGTCTTCATAACGAGAACCGGTGGAGTTGATACCCGGCATGAGTATTGCAGGCGAGAGAGAGTTTACTCCCAGAGTGGAAATGGTTGTTCTTGATCTGAGGATTGAAAGACCACCGTGATTAACGTTTAGGAGGTGTGTGCTCTGCAATCCATGATAAGACAAACACGAAGTAACAATGACTATCGTCTGATCAATGTAGCCTACACTTGCAACTTGGCAACGAGGAACAAAGTTTTCTTTGCGTGGACCACGTAATAGCCCAGCCTTTCACTGCATAGAATAAAAACCTTAAAAGTTTCGCAACACTAATGCATTACATAACAGTGAACCTGTGAGAACCCTTTCTAAATGTACCCCACTGTATTTACGACTACCGTAGCTTCACATTGCCCAACTTTTAGTGAGCTGCCAACAAAATAAACAATTTGTTCGCATTTGCGTTTCAAATGGGGTTACCTTATACATTTTGCATCTAAGCAATAAAACGTTCATTCAAGAGTGGCATATTAAGTTATTTCGTTTTAGCAAGACAGGCAATGTTTCACAGTCCTAGAGACTAAATAATTAATTATCAAGCGTGTTCTGAACTTCCAACAAGACACAATAGCTACTATAGGTGTCCTATTTGTTCTAGATGGCAGGCGACAGATGGACGTATTTACTCATTTGTACAAAAATATGTACAGATCAAATAAAAGGCGCCTACAAGTTGTAAACATTTGAACTATTGCGATTATCCATACCCGTTGAGAACGAAGAAGTTCCCCTCGTCTTCATCGATTCGTCGAGCGTTAATTGGCCAAAAACAGCGTCAATGTCTTCCGATTAACGATTGCTAAATCACATTCGCATTCAAATGTGCTTTCGCCGCGTATCTCCACAGTTCTCAAACTGCTGAGAAAAGTAAGTCCTTTTCGTAGCAACGGTACTATACTCCACTAAGCCACAGCTAAATTGGTTTGGCTATGGAGACTTTACAAGCAGCTTTCTGCACTATATGTTCCAGGAGGAGGAACCGATCATTTGTATTAAAGGCGGGGCAGCCTGGGAAAGCCACGCCCATCATTTAAAGAAACAGGATTCTCCACACGCTGTATTTTCAATCCTATCACATTTCACAGAGATGTTTGTGGTTACGAACGGGGACATAGCTCTAGTTAAACCAGTAATTTACTAATTTACCAAGTAACAATGAATCACGAACAATATGCATATCAGACTGTTCTGAGTGTAAATGCGAGCGTGTATTTTGAGCGTGCGTGTGTGCGTCAATACATATGTGTGTGTGTGGGTACGCGATGAGAGTGTGTGTTGTGTGAGTCGTGTGAGATCAGTTAGACACATTGCTGAATATCCGATGTCTTTGGTGCGTCTCCGTTTGTCTGGGATCAATAACTGTGCTGATGTAAAGCCCCCACTGGTTTCAGTCAATACTGAGGCGCGGCCCTCAACCTTCTGGACCATGTGTGTCCACCTAACATCTGTTGAGGAATACACACACATATGCTCATTCACTCACACGTGTTTCTGTCTGTCTGTCTGTCTGCCAGCCTGCCTGCCTGCCTGTCTGTCTGTCTGTCTATCCATCTATGTCTGTCTGTCTGTCTGTCTGTCAATCCATCTATGTCTGTCTGTCCGTCTGTCTGTCTGTCTGTCTATCCATCTATGTCTGTCTGTCTGTCTGTCAATCCATCTATGTCTGTCTGTCCGTCTGCCTGTCCATCTGTCTGTCTGTCTGTCTGTCGGACTGTCTGTCTATCCATCTATGTCTGTCTGTCTTTCTGGGGGGGATATACTACTATACTAAGATACTATGTGTATTGTATGCATTTATGAATATAGATATGATATATGGACTGCAGATCCACATTACGAATGCAATATCTGCTTGAAAGCTTCTCCATCTTCACTTCTCTGCTCACTCTCACTGTGATTCTAAGTAAACAAGATGAACTGACCTGCTGACTGCCTGCTTAAGTGGGTCATCATACCTCCATCTCAATGGTGTCTCACCCTTTAACTCAACCTAGAACCCTTCGCCCCTCACCCCATCTACCCCACCCCCATCTCCCCCCTCAACCTCATCTCCTCCCCACCCCCATCTCCCACCCCATCTCCCCCCTGAACCCATCTCCCCCCACCCCACCTCCATCTACCCCACCCCCATCTCCCTCTTTCAAGATAACAGAGATCTTGATCTTTCACAGACTCATCTCTTTTCTATGGCGCCCCAGGGAACACCCTCTACAGTCACAGAGGGACCAGATAGATGGACTGGTGTCTCCTCCAATCTTGTTGTGTGCCTCTCTTCAACCCTCCCCTCTATCGCTTTCCCTCTCTCTCCTCTCTCCCTCTCTCTCTCCTCTCTCCTCGTCTCTCCTCTCTCTCTCTCTCTGCTGCCTGTCTGTCTGTCTGTCTGTCTGTCTGTCTCTGTCTGTCGGTCTGTCTGTCGGTCTGTCTCTCTCTCTCTTTCTCTCTCTCTTTCTCTTCTATCTCTCTCTCCCACCCCCCCACCCCCAACACACACACACTCCTCTCTCTCTCTCCCTATTTCTGTCTCTCTGTTTCAGTCTTTGTCTCTCTCTCTCTCTTGGCCTCAGTTTACCCTGTCTCATCTGTGAAGAAGCAGCACAAACAGGGTGAATCACGTCTTAACGAAAAGAGAGAAACGTCCTTGGTGACACACTAAGCTGTTTCAAAGCATCTTACAAAGTTTGGATAAATCACTATGAATCACATTGAATTCCTACGCGGTGCACGCAACCTCAGTGCCAGCATTCTGATAAAGCGGATGATTAAGGGATGATTCTTGTTGAAACCAATCGACTAGAAGTCAACTTACTCCATGTACTGCTGTGTGTGTGTGAGAGAGTACGAATAAGAGTACACTTTAACTTGATCTCACTCACATTTCCTCATTGACGAGCAATGCATGAACTGCTAATTTAGGCTAATTCTTCAATGGAATTGCTTCTCTTCTTTGCATGAAAATAGGAGGGAGAACTGGAGTTATGCATTGAAAACCACCTTTTACTCCCACCTCTCTCTCTCTCTCTGTCTCTCTCTCTCTCCCTCCCCCTCCCCCTCTCTCCCTCCCCCTCTGTCTGTCTGTCTCTCTCTCCCTCTCTCTCTCCCTCTCTGTCTCCCCCCCTCTCTGTCTCTCTCCCTCCCTCTCTCCCTCTCTCTTTCTCTGGCCTGCTCATCAAGCAGGTGCTGAAGACCAGGGACTGCTAAGAGAGTAGCAGGTTGTTATAACACACGAGGTGCCAATTAAGCGCTGTTGGTACCCAGAATAGAAGTAGAGCTGGCGCAAATGCAAGCTGCGCACATCAATATGTAATACCATCATGCTGGCGTGCCATAGCTGACATCACCTCAGGCCTACCGCCACCCAAACTCACCCCAAAACAGACCAGTCCAATTGTTACCCTTTCCGAACCCTTTTAAAGGGTTCGAAAGCTCAAATTAGCATGAGTGGTTAAACACAATTGAATGCAAAAGAAGTGATATCTGTTTGGAGTGCAGGACTCCAGTGAAAGGAGGGGGAGGTGGGGGTAAGTCTTTCCTGATGGATGAGGCTGCATTGGACTGTTAAGGACGAGGTGAAGAGGGTCACGGGAGGACAGGGGAAGACGTGTCTGTCTCTCCGATGAGGACACGCCTCGTCCAGCCAGGCCGGTCGCTGAACGCACAGTCTGGGGACACACCCCTTAGCGTGTGTATTCCAGAGTGTGTGTTTGTTTAATTCAATCTATATGTGTGGAAGTAGACAGCTGCTACCCTTAACAGTAAATACTTCCCCCACCCACACACACCCCAACACACACTTATACTGAGCACTGTCAGACACACACACACACACATGCACACACACACACATACACACACATACAGACACATGCACAAATACACACATACATGCTGAGCAAGCGCATTCTCAGCCACACATTACCAAGCCAATCAATGTGTCCCATTGTCTGCCAATGAAGAATCAATGCTTGTATCTTCTGTGGGTTCGGATAATGACAGGAAATGCTGCATTACCAGAACGTCATGAGTTCAGTTCCTCTCCCTGCTGTTGCATAGAGCTGGCCTGCTTGCAAGTATCTCATTTATTCAAAGAAACATGTCAATTAACATGGCAATTTCGTGAGCTTGTCTGTCTGTGTGTCTTTGTTGGGATATTGGGGTGATCCAAAGACCCTCCCAGCTTGCACGCTATTGGATGCCGTTTGAAAGATGCATGGATGCCTGGCCAATCGGTGCACTGTGATCGCCCTGCTGAGTTTAAATGGTAATTTGGGGTTCTGGTGGAAGGGGGTGAGTCTCCCTTTGTTTGTGTGGGTGTGACTCCATTCAGGGGAGCATGGAGGCTTTGTGTGTGTGTGTGTGCGTCTGTGTGTGTGTGCATGTGTGTATGTGTCTGTGTGCATGAGTGTGTGTGTGTGTGTGTGTGTGCGCGCGCATATGTGTATATGTGTGTGAATGTGATGGGAGACAGAGATGATAGGGTTCTGAATGTGTGCAGCAATGCCCCCCCCCCCTGCTGTGGGCAATTTTTATGTCTAGAATGAGTGTTGTGTGTCATTGTCGTGTGTATGCGTGTGCAGGTGTGTTTGTGATGTGCTGCGATCCCATCTGACTCGGGCTGTCAGCTCAGGTGATTGACAAGCTGTCGTTAGTCACTCACCCCCGCATGCCGATCGCGGTTTTGCACTGCATTCTGGGAAGAATCCGTTCTGCGGAGAGCAGATTGTCAGCAGTGAGAACCAGCACAAGCTGTCCTCACTGAGGAGATGGGGAAAGACAAGAGGAAGCAGAGAGAGAAAGCGATGGAACGGGGTGAGAAAGAGAGGGAGCAAGAGAAAGGCAGGGAAAGAGAGAGAGGGTGGGAGGGAGAGGGAGAGAGGGGGGAGGGAGAAGAGGAAGGGCTGGGGAGAGGGAGGGAGGGAGGGAGGAGGGGGAGGGAGGAAAAGGGAGGGAGGGAAAGGGAGAGAAAGAGAGGGAGGGAGAGGGGGAGAGAGAAAGAGAGAGAAAAGGAAAGAGTGAGAAAGAGGGGGAGAGAGAGATGGTGAGAGGTCGAGAGAGAGAAAGCGAGAGAACGAGACAGAGAGAATGGGAGTATGGGAGCAGGGAGGGGAGAGAAAGATGACAAGATGGAGATTTAGGGAGGTGAGGAAATAGCTCTTCACAGGAACAGACTTGACGACACGAGGGTTGCGTAACTCCTCCTTGGCAGCACTGCCGCATCTCGCATGTTTGGAGGAACAGAGGAACTGAAACACAAATCCATCCATGTCACAACAGGGCTGAGACACACTCTGCCTGGCCTGGGTCAGGGGCCACAGCAAGACAAGGGCCCGGTAGGTCGAGAACACACACACACACACACACACACAACTGTCCAGCACCAGATGCAATTCCACTTGTCAAACATCCTCTTCCGATCGCATTACAGCTCTCCAGGTTATCTGTGTGTGTGTGTGTGTGAGTGTGTGAGTGTGTGTGTGTGTGTGTGTGTGAGTGTGTGTGTGTGTGAGGGGTGTGATGTGTGTTGTGTGTGTGCATGAGTGTGTGTGTGAGCCTGTGTGTGTGAGCCTGTGTGCACTACATCATTGACTGCTTTGTATTGAGGGTTGGGTGTCAGTGGCAGACTGGACAGTGCTGCTCTACTGCACATCTCTGTTTGTGTTCATCTCCTCTTATCACAGCTCTGCCACCCAGCCGCTGGTCACACGCACTGGATGAATGAAGTCATGGTCAGACAGACTGGCAGCTGTCGAGAAGGAAAGACAGACAGGCAGGCAGGCAGGCAGGCAGGCAGGCAGGCAGGCAGGCAGGCAGGCAGGCAGGCAGGCAGGCAGGCAGGCAGGCAAATCCAACAGCAGTAAGCAAAGAGCAGAGATGATTTCCCAGAGAGAGACACCTAGTGGTGTGATCTGAGCATTACGCTGCACAAACTTTTGCCAGGTTTAAACCTTTCAACCCTCCAAACACAGTTTTGAAAGCAAAGCTCTATTAACACAGTGGAATACTCCTTTAACAGTCTGAAAATACATGATGATAACTGGCTCTGGAACACGGTAACCAAGGAGACTGAGCACGGGTTGCTCTTCAGCGTTCTTCACAGAATGTTCTGTCTCGTCCCTGATGGCAGAACGGATCTGTAGGCAGTAGAACTTTTCAGAATGTAACAGCAGCTGATGAATTGGAACTTGAGTAGGTTCTTTATCTGGGCAGGTAGCTGGCCTGGGTCAGGGGTTAGAGTGAGAATGCAGCCTGCCTGCGCATACAGACACACACACCTACAGACACACACACACACATACACACACCTACAAACACACACACACACACACACATACACACACACCTAGAAACACACACATACAGACATACACACACACCTACAGACACACCCACACACACATACACACATACACACCTACAAACACACACACACTTACAAACACACACATACACGCATGCACACCTACAGACACACACACACACACACCTACAGACACACACACATACACACACCTACAGACACACACACACATACACACATGAACCTAGAAACACACACAAACACACACACATCTACAGACACATACACATCTACAGACACACACACAGACACACCTACAGACACACAAGGACACACCTACAGACACACACACACACAGACACACCTACAGACACACACAGACACACCTACAAACACATGCACACACAGACACACCTACAGACACATATACACACAGACACACCTACAGACACACACAGACACACCTACAGACACATACACACACAGACACACCTACAGACACACACACATATATATTGAAGCAAACTGTGTTGTTCTGTTGCCATCGTGAAGCTGTGAGCAATTCACAAGTTCCTCTTCCATCTCTTCCTGCCTTCGACCTGGTGGCTGACTTCAGGAGGGACTGATCAGACAGTGAGTCTCCTCTGTGACTGCTCTCTTGAACCAGTCCAGGCGGGCAACAACATTGCTGAGTCAGAGCTTTCTTCTGTTTCTCAAATCAAATCAGACTGAGTTTAGCTGGTTCTTTTTCCTGGCAGTAACAGAGGGGGCCTCACATATGCCCACAAAACTGCATCTCTTTGAGCGGGTTCATGTGAATCCAATGGTACTCCTCTTTAAAGACTGCTGCCTGCCTGCCTGCCTGCCTGCCTGCCTGCCTGCCTGCCTGCCTGCCTGCCTGCCTGCCTGCCGGTCTGTCTGTCTGTCTGTCTGTCTGTCTGTCTGTCTGTCTGTCTGTC
>BROE01000011.1:11099545-11114387 GCA_036571765.1 Plecoglossus altivelis | reverse complement strand
GAGAGATTCAGACCGACACGTAAATCCAATCCGACCTCCTGAGTTCGAGCAAGGTCATCAGGCTTCATCCACGGCCCTGCTTTCTGCTGCGCTGACACAACCTTAGGCATGGGAGGAGCGGGGGGAGGACGGGGGGGGAGACGGGGGGAGAGCGGGGGCGGCGTGGGGAAGGAGCGCGGCGGGGGGAGGGGCATGCTGCCGACAGCAAAAAACAGGCCATCAAGTGGTGTGTGGTGGTACTAAGACTTTCCATGAGTCCTGTCTGTGCGTGTCCGCTCGAACCTGCGGCAGCAACGGGGAGGCGCCTCAGCTTAGCCTATCAGGGCTAACCCCACCCTCCACCCCCAAGCCAACTGCCCCCCCCCCCACTCCCCATCCCTGAAATCACAGTTGTCAATCAACATAATGGATCTTCCTCTCAACGCCGCTCCCACCCCTGTGCCAATCAGATCGCCGATCCCCGATCTCCGCGACCCAAACCCTCCCCCTCCACCCACCTCCCCACCCACCCTCTCCCTCACCCCTGATCCCCCGACACGCGACGCCACGCCCTTCCCTGCGTTCACTCCGTCAGTCCCGACGGTTAAGCTCATCCGTCCATCACCCCCCCCACACACACACACACACCCACCCACCTCCAGGGTGAGAGCTGCCTCGGTCAAACAGATGGGGGACCTGTGTCCCCTGGGCCCTAGGGCCGGCTTTTTAACCCCCCATCCTGACAGCCGCTGACCGACCACAGATGTTCTGATGAGCGGTCATCATCGACGTGTGAGGAGAACTGGTATCCTGGCGAGAAATTGTCGAGTTTCTTCACTCAGTCTTTCACGTTCAACTTCGTCCGCTAGCTTTGCTTCACACTTTTGTACAGATAGAGAGAATCTTGATTGTTACTGAAAAAGCACATCCATCCAAATGGTGTGGGTTTTTAACTTGTGTCTGTACTTTGGATGTTACCAGGGAAACCCTCCCTAATATCCATCCATCCAGCATCAGTGTCAATGTTGTCTGTCTGGGTGCGATCCAAGTGTTTTTACTGGCTGCCTGCCTTGTTATGGAGGTCACAACCCTGACCACACCTACAGCTGGTAAATATTCATATTCAAATATTAGATTCAACGTACAGTTGATGTTTTAATATATACATATATATATATATACTGCATGATAAACTCTATTTATTTATTTTGTAATATTTATTTATTAAACTCGCGTTTTATTTTCGACAATCCATTCAAAAGGGACCTTGCGTCGCCCTCTTTTGGAGACGTGGTGTACTACAGCCGTGCAGATGTATTTGCCTGTTTTGGTAGTTGACCGCTAGATGGCGACCGTACTGCGTGAGTGAACCGTTCAACTTACTGCCAAAAGGGCAACAGGTTTGATATCGCATGCTAACGCATATTTACCACGATTCAAGATATTGTTCAAGGGATTCGGGAAATATGAAAATATCAAACAAATATTATTTTATCCATTGAGAATAGCGTCATTGTTTGAGATCGTTTGTGTGTTATTGTGTTATTTCAATTTTTGTGGTATTTATATCATTGATTATATTTGTTTCTCAAACACACGACTATAGACACACGCACGTCCCTAAACACACACTACATTTACACTCACAAAGACACACTGACACGTCCACAAAGTTTCCTTTCCAAACTTAAACAAAACAAAGTCTGTAGAAACAGCAGGAGGAGGAACAGCAGGAATGTTCTAGATCTATAAACAACATCAGGTATCAAAGTCAAAATAACAATATTCCTAAAACTGCCAGGGATAATGTCTTTGGCTGTGCTTATCTATTTCATCCCTGCTACCTGGGGAACTAACACACGCACACACACAAACACACACACATGCACGCACGCACACACACGTACGGACACACACACACATACGGACACACACACACATACACACATGTGCGAATACACACACATGTACGGACACACACGGAACACACGCACGCACACAGACACACGCGCACACGCTCATGTCTTATCTGCTAGTATCTGGGCCTTTGTGATATACTGCTAGTCTAAAAGTCTTTACAGAAACATTCGGAATACACGTAAAAAACACACATGACAGGTTCTGTTCTGAGCATAGGAACACCTGAACCATAGAGTCAGTCAGGATCTCCATGTTTATCGTCACTCAAACTTCAATCAGATATCAGGGCAAAAAAAAAGGACAATATTTTCGAAATTCCGTCTAGACAGGCTGAGCCAATGTCACCCACGTAACCTTTATGTTTACCTCTGGCTAAATCATTACCCAGCTATACGACAGCGCGCTCTGAGGCAAAGACATCCATGCACGGTTCTCTACGTGAAATCAGAATGAGATCGAAGCTCGAACGTTCCGTTGGAAATGTTCTTCGGTTCTCGACCCGCTTCGGTTGCCGTGTTCAGAGCAGCGTGAAGCGCGACCCGAGATCCCCCCCCCCTCCACACACACACACACACACACACACACACACACACACACACACACACCCTGCCTGTTAAGGAACTTTCAAACTTCTCAACCTACTGTGATTTCGACTCATGAACTGGTGCTGAGCTTGTATGTCAATGCTGGGACAAGTCTCTCGTGAGCCCATCACATCTATAAAGAGAGACTGAGATGCAGAGAGGACTGCTCACGGAAGCAGACAGACAGGGTCACTGGTCTGGGTGAGAAGGGCAACGATCAGAGCAGGGACGATCCGGACTGGTGGTCGTGCGTTTCAACACGTCCTGGCGTAGGAAAATCCCAGCAAACTTTCATGGGTGGTTGAAGGGTTAAATTCACGATAATTTTTTAACAAGATTATTAAGATTGGATTAGATCAGAGTTCAGGCCTCAAGGGTAGGGTGAAGGCTATATTATTGGAGTGAACTTTGCTTGGTATGTATTTAATTACGAAGATCACACAGTGAAAGCTAGTCATTAAATGAGATGTGCGCACCGCACACGCACATACCTGTTCACATGACTGTGTGGGTGAATGTAAAGTTTGTGTGTGTGCTTGTGTGTAATTGTGTGTGTGTGTGTGTGTGTGTGCGTGGCCTCTAGTGAGAGGGTGGGGCGACATGGTGTGACACTGAATCTCCTCCCTGTTCCACTATTGTTCTTTAATCCTCGCTCTCCGACTGAGCTTGTCGCTGCACTGCATCCAGACCCTGCAGAGAGAAGCCACAAATACAAACACACAACACCATACAAACACCACACGCGTCCTTTCATCTGTGTTTATGGCTCAAACACAATGTGTTCAAAAGAACTCCAAACCTGACTTGACCCGGGCCGCTTTTGGACCGATCCGGAGTTGCACCTTGCACTGTTTGCCAGGTGGAGTAACAAACTAGACGTGGACGTTTGAAACGCAGAGGTCGAGGGTCACCGTCTGCTCCTCCTCCGCTCTACCGTAGACACAGTGACATCACCGGTCAGGGTCATGGTTACGGTGTTGTCACGGAGGTCAGACGGTCAGAGACCGCTGGAGTCTCCCTGCCCCTGGGCCACATTGACAGTCCTGCGGTGGACTTTGTTCGTCTCAGCTGAGCTTTCTAAACAATGCACCCAAAACATCTGAAGTCTTCATATCTTCATATCAGCTTCCTTGACTTCCCAGGAGATAAGCTCAAAGAATTGAACATGAAGTTATGAACTGGTGGCATTTGGCTGGCCTGTCTGAACCTTGGCGCTAGTGTGTCTGGGGAGCGAAGGATGACATAGAAGGGTTTTTTACAGAGCCCCCCTACCCTCAACCTTTCCCTGATATTATCAGTCGTCTTCCAGTCATCTTTCTGAGAGTTGAACAAGTGTAACACCATGTAAAAACAGCACTGTGGGTTTGATTTGGAAACTGACCCTGCGGTACTGTGGGTCGAGATTTTAAATGCTACTGTAAAAATATACTGGAAACCCTCCAATCAGCTGTTACTGTTACTTCATCTTTCACTGAGCCAACCCTCACCTAACACACACCCCCCCCCACACACACACACACACACACAGACACGCAGAAACACACTTATAGAGACACACACACACACACACAGACAAACACACGTGCAAATCTAAGAGCAAGCCAACGTTGGCACCAGTTTCAACTGCACAGGCCAAAACGACCTGTGAAAGTTGCAGAGAGAGAGAGAGAGAGAAAGGACGACAGAGTAAAAGACTGAGAACGAAAGGGCGAAAAAGAATGAGACAGAGAGTGAGAGATACAGAGAGTGAGAGATACATAAAGTGAGAGAGACTGAGAGAGAGAGACAGAGTGGGAGAGACATAAAGTGAGAGAGACAGAGTGAGAGACAGAGAGTGGGAGAGACAAAGTGAGAGAGACCCATATAGAGAATTCGATCAGACAAAGAAAAGTCTCCTCTGAATCCTACCAAAGTGATGAATGAGAATGTTGAGGCTCGATGGAGTTCAAACAAAGCTTGAATGCAAGGACACAAACGCCCTCAGAGTAAGAGGCTCTAAGTAACAATCCTCCTCAGAATGTCTGGGATATCTAACCAGGTTGACCACATGTTACTGTTCAAGGTCTTGACTTGATGAAATTTCAGCCCCGGTTCCCATAACGTTGTTTCAAACCCTCCGCAAACACGCTCCCTCCTCCGTCTCTGCGTGAAAGCATCTGCACGGGATTTGAGGGGCCTACACGTGACAACTGAGATTTCGAAATGCACCCCAAAATCCCACGTAACAGGAGTACTGTGGTGGCAGGGAAAACCAGGTTCTAGCTCGTGAGAATCTTCCACGAGTCCCTTTCACATGATCCACAAACAGTGTTGTGATTGCAGTTGACTCTCATTCATCTTTTACCTTTGGCAAAGCCTGAAAGAAACAGCAATGCAAATGCAGGGTCAACGCGGTCGGTCGAGGGAGGCGAGGAGAGAGGAAAAGGGAGAGAGAGAGAATGTGTCGACGTCGGTGAACTGTTTGTCCACTAAGGTTGCACTCCACAGAACACAATGCACAGAGCTGGACACCTCCGTCTCTCCCCCTGCTCTCCCCCTGCTCTCCCCACCCTCTCAGCCCTGTGATATATGGCTGTATTATATATACAGCACATGAAGTCCAGACGCCTCCTGACTTCCACCTGCGGCGTGCTGCTTTTGCCGTGACGCACAGCCAGCTTGACCTCATCAACTGCTCTCGCATGCACCGCATAGCGTTCCCCTCACACGCTATGTGTTTGGCAACAAACTCTTCCTCTCTTGTCCCCCTCGCTCGCTCTCTCTCCCCCTCGCAAACACACACGCCCGCCCGCACGAGCACATACTCACGAGACATAAACAAACTCCGTTTTTTGTTTTGTTTTAACGGCTCGAGGGCGCACTTGAGCGACACGTTCGACCAACGGTGAAAATAACGGCGTGGGTACGGACGGTGGAGAGACCTTGACGCGCTGCGTGCGCGTGCGCCAACGTGTGCGTGCGCCAACGTGTGCGTGTGAACATCCTCGCTCGTTCTTTCTCGTTGCAGGAAGGCCATTCGAAGATAGCTCTCAATCTACCACACGGCCAATCAGGCTGCTCAGAGCAGGGAGAGGAGCCCGTTCGCGGTAAAACGAGACACTGGGAACCCCAGGATCAAGCTCATGTCTCCAAGGAGGGAGACGCTGTATGGAGCTCTTTGTGAGCGTGTAAGATGAGGTTTGATCCGTTTCACTGAAATAGGACAGGACCCCTGGGTTAGGACCCAGCGCTGAGAGAGAAACAGTGTCTCCTATCACAACCAGGGAGTTTTCCTGGCCTGCTGACTGCGTTAGCTCACCCTGGAGCAGCAGGTGGGAAACCCACTCCTGAGCCGTCCGTGTCACCCCCCTAACGTGAAGAACGCCCTGGGAACATGTCATGTCTTCCAGCTCCCCCTGTGCTTAGATGGTTTCCGAAACACAGCGGGCGCGTGTGTGTGGGTTGAAATCTTCTAAGAAATCTGCTGTACCTACAGGCCCTCATCCGGCTGCACGCATGGAGTCGAACGCTTTGCTTGGTGAAACGGGGTCGTCCTGTGACCACTGAGCAGTGGAAGAAAGAGCCCTGCCTCTCCTGCCTTGAGCTGCATCTCTTCTCAAGCTTCTCTGTCTGACAGAATCTGGGAAAGGGAAAAGTGCACTCGAGCAACACTAATTCGATTCCCTCTTCTCAGCGAGTCTTCTCCTCCAGACAGACACATCAGGTGCGTTCGACTTCACGCAGCGTCGGGGCGGCTGCAGCCAGCAGCCAATGACATTCGACGCTTCAGGTTGAAGCGGACAATGACGTTCGGTGCTTCGAGTCGAAGCGACCAATGACATTCAAACGCTTCGAGTCAGCTGGATGCAGGTGTCCGTTGGCGCTGCGCGAAGTGGAAAGCGGCTATTGTTGGCCTCGCACTGTCTAGAAGCTATTTGAACATCAAGACAACGAATACCTGGAATCACATTGCAAAGATGCTTAGTTTGCGTCCAAGGTTACCGCTATCAGCGTTGGCAATGACGGTAAACGCTAGATTTCGACATGCACAGGACATCGCTTGCTTCACAGTCTAAACTCTGATGCAACCCCACGAGGTTTCTGAACCTGAGAAGACGGACGACGGATAGACTTCTGAGGGAGTCATGCCACGCAATTCATGGCGTTCGATCGATTCCTCCTTAAAATGGCGAGTGATCGAAGTTGATGTCACCTTCCGAATTGACCTGTGTACCCTCTGGTTTGGCCCAGTAGCAGAGATAAAGCTTTATTTACTAACACTACCAGTCAAGGCTTATCTTATCTACACTTGACCCTCATTGATCCCTGTTTGTGTATTACTCCAATGTGTGTTTGCGTGTGTGTGTTCTGACAGGCTGAACTTCACACTGTGGCACTGGAGGTTTCAGAGTTTCATTTTTTGGTGAGTGGGAGAGTCCCTTTCTGAGATGGCAAATGTGCATGTGCAAATCTCCACGTGGCAATCTCTGTAACCGTCACACAAACAGACAGGTATTCAGGGTTCATGCTGGCCAACCTGTGTGCTGTATATACCGTGTGTACACAGCTCAACTGGAACATACGTTCATGCCCACACACTGTAAGCCACTCAGGAAACAGTTTGCCCAGAGGTTTCACAGGGTTTACCTATAGAACCATATATATTACAAGAGACCTTCTGTGCGCTTGACTGCAACTGAAAAAAATGACCGCAGCTGGATCTGTATTAGGTTCATTGTACATCGCAAGTCGCAAGTGCGAAATACTGTGGTGATGATGATGGCATGATAATGCTGCGGAGAAACACGGATTTACTGTAACACGATGAAAACACTGATTGTGATGAAACACATTACCCCCCCCCCTCCCCCTCCCCCCACACACCACACGCACACCACAGCACCGGAAGGTACACATGACCCCACGCAACACACACACACACACACGCACACTTCTAGACAGCAATACGCTATTCAATTTCAAAATACTTTATAGGACGTCTGTTGTTCTAGAAAGACCGCCCACAAGGGCGTGGTAACTGATTGCTAAACGATGGTCCGTTGAAGGGGCGGGATCGACTCGAAGTACATCCTTGAATGGCAGTTCTCCCAGCGTCAGTAGAAAGGTTGATTGTGTGTTGCGCGGGTCTCTTGTCGAAGATTATTATTTCAGTTTGAAAGAATTTACGGAGACTATTTATTTGTTTACTGCTATGGCCAAAGGAGAAGGAGCGGAGCATTATTCCAACGCGAGTCTCCTGAGCAAACCTGCCAGTCTAGATGGCATTAAACTAGCCGGCAAGGTACGTTTCATTCATTCTTCATTAGTTTTGTTCTCAGTCCATTAAAAATATTGTTGCATTTGATCTGCCTTGATATTAGACGGGGGGGAACGTGTGAGAGTAAATACTGAATGGAGAACGTGTCATGAAACCGGCGAGTTCACGTCTCGTGGGCGTGTGTAGGCTACTCGTGATAGTAGTAGATCGTAGAAGAGTGGGGTGGAGAAAGCTACGGTGAATACCGATTCACTATAGCTGTAAATCATTCTTCGCCAAGTAAGGATTCATTTCCAATACAACAACATCAACAAATGATTATCGTTCTATGTTGTCGTCACCTCACATCGTTTCAATGATTTTCTGTGATATTAACGGTGTAACATTCATGGTTGGCTTTTACCTCGCTCTGCCGTTTCATCCTTTTTCTCATTAACTTCATTTAAGTTAATTATTATTATTATTATTATTTTTAACATGGATTTGAAATTCTCATTGATCTAGTATTTGTATGGATTTTATTTATTTATTTTTCGTTGATGTGTAAACAAATATACAAATTCCCCCCCCTCTATCTCTGCTCGGGGGTGCTGGTGTTGCCGGTAGAGCGACGTGTCATTCAGATGGCCACGCGAGCGTCATAGCAAACCCGAAAGTGATATCTATCAGTTGGCCTTCCTATTTTGACCATCAATAACCAAAATCTGAAACATTTACAGATTTTGTTTGAGGTCATAAATCAGCAAGACGTAATCTCTTTAACACATGTTTCTTATATGTATAAAGGCACGTGGAGCTCACACTTATTTTTAGACAAGGCTATATGGAACTACAGCTGAAGTTGGTGTCCTATTCTTTAGGGACCGACGTTTTGGAATGAGGGCGTTTGAAAGGTGAAATATATGAGTGGAAAATCTGTCACTCACACTGGTTGAGCTACCAGCCTGTGGAAGAAATGTGTGTACATGATGTCCTTGTTCAGACCTCTACCCCAACCTACCCTATGCGGAATACCACAGGGTTCACTGTTGTGTAGGTCAATCTGTACATTGAATACGTCCTACCCTACCAGGCTTACGAAGGGGCTTGTGTTTCATGTAGAACAATCCTTCATCGGGCACGGAGCAGTAGGTCGTATCATATGCCCAAGCCAAGACGTTATCCCGTCATCACCTGACGTGACAATCATACAGGTGTTAATCGTCTCAGGCTTCACTCCAACTATTAGATACAAACCCTGTCTGTGAGGGGAAAACGCCAAGTAAGGACTGCCCGGACCATCACAGGTGTGCGTGTGTGCGTGCGTGCGCGTGTGTGCGTGCGTGGTGTTTAAAGGACAGGCAGTGATTGTTCTGTGGTGGCCCTGGCACGGGTCTGCTTCGCTGGCAGAGACAATCAGTTCCTTAATCAATATTCATTATCGATGAGAGGGACGTGGTGAGCGTGTTAAGAACTGACAAGGACCATTGTACTGGATATGAGTCACCGTGATATGCAACCGAGTCACCTTGTGCATTTTTCACTGAACCAATCGTTTCCCCCCCGCTCCAGTCCATCGTTTCATCTCGGTCTCTCTCTCTCTCTCTCGACAATGGACCGCTCTTGTCTCTCTCTCTCGCCCGCTCGCTCCTAGTTCATGCCTATCTCCGATGCCTCTTCTTTCTCGTACTCTCTGCAAATAAGGAGGGCAGACGACCTCTGCAGATTCTCTCTGCGTCTCATGCCCTCTGATCTCTCGTCTCTCTGCCGTGCAACTCTTCTCTCACTACTCATCGCCTACTGCCATCTCTGCTCTCTATGCCCTCCCTCATATCCCTCTCTCTCGGCCTCTCTCTCTATGCTCTCTCTCGCCATACCCTGCTTGCCTATCCTCTCTGCCTCTGCCTCTCTCTCTCTCTCTGCCTCTCTCTCTGCTTCTCTCTTCTCTCTGCCTCTCTCTCTCTCTCTCTCTCTCTCTCTCAACAAAACTTCTTATTAGTGTTGTTTTTAGCAGACCGAGGTGAGTCCCTCAGTGTAGGTTTAGGGTCAGCATTGGGCAGCAAGCGAGAGATGTGGTTTTAGAGTAGTCATTTCCAGAACTGGGGTAAGCCTTCGGATGGTATAAAATACCTCCAGCTATTACCTAGCCCGCAAAAAAAGGCCCCAGATTCAAAACGGATCAGCCCTGGCAAACCCAACCTACTAAGTTCTCCCAGATGGGATTTTAACGATATCACATGTTCCTGGATAAGAGTGCCGTTAACCCTTTCCCTGCTGTTCTCTCTCTTTCCCAGCACGAGACGAGGAACCGCTTGTCGGTGTGCAACAAGTTGTGCTACGCTATCGGCGGAGCCCCCTACCAGATCACAGGATGTGCTCTCGGATTCTTCCTGCAGATTTACCTGCTGGATGTGGCCCAGGTGAGTCGTTGGCCTGGTCCCGTGTAACCAGTCACACCTGATCACACTGACACCTGATCACACTGACACCTGGTAGAACCCTGTCACACCTGGTCACACTGACACCTGGTAGAACCCCGTCACACCTGATCACGCTGACACCTGATCACACTGACACCTGGTAGAACCCAGTCACACCTGATCACACTGACCTAGTAGAACCCAGACACACCTGATCACACTGACACCTGGTAGAACCCCGTCACAACTGATCACGCTGACACCTGGTCACACTGACACCTGGTAGAACCCAGTCACACCTGATCACGCTGACACCTGGTAGAACCTTGCACCTATCCCCAGGAGAGTGACCTGCACATTAGCATGAATGATTTGTTAGCTTGGATACATGGTTCTTGGGCACGGGCCACCGAACAATCCCTCCTCCTCTCGCCACACACACACACACACACACTCGAGCTGTGTGCTGAGTGACTCCATCGCTCCCCAAGAATAGAACCATTGTTTGGTAAAATGAGGAGATTTAGACATTTATTTTCCTTTTTTTAGGGGTGTAATTAACTCTGTGGGGGCTACTGTGTGTGTGTGTGTGTGTTTGAGGGGGTGGGGTGGGGTCAGGGGCACTGTATCACCAGAAAGCTAAGTGAGGTTTATTCCCACCAGAGCAGATGAGAGGGGAGGCCGAGTGTCTGGCTGTAATGAGCTTTGACGTTCATCTTGTAAGATGGCGTGCAAACGGACAGCTACCCAGGGACAGCTTTGTTCTGTTGCTAAGATCAGTGATTCGGAGTCATCCAGGCGGCACAGCGTGGCCACAGGCCAAGGCCACGGGTGGACGGTTCAAACTCATTTGTCCACTGTGGGATTTTGCCATGTCACCGCAGCAAGAGTCCTGAACTGTTGAACGGATGAATAATCGTGTGATCTTTCTAACAACAATCAAACGGATGTCTGTTTGCGTGAAAAGATGCGGATTTAGATATTTGCCAGGCTACCAAAGGCTAGGATTCATAAAGTAATCTCTTTTATGGCAGTCCGAACATTTAGCCACAGTCTCTGTGATCCGTGTTGCGAAGTCATTCTTTGACGAGGGGATTTAGCTCAGGGCTACTGGCGACAGGGCAGATGACCTGACGAAGACAACACCAGAAATGATCAGACCACGTGATTGTTTAAACCAAACACTAGGTCATTTGTTAACGGTCCTGACCGGGTTTTTAACGTTACCGGTTCTGTTTCTGCCTTCCAGCTGGACCCCTTCTACGCCTCCATCATCCTGTTCGTGGGCCGGGCGTGGGACGCAGTGACGGACCCCACCGTGGGTTTCCTGGTCTCGCGAAGCCCGTGGACTCGCTTTGGACGCATGCTACCCTGGTAGGTCCACTTCCTGTCAGCTGATGGTGGGGTGGTTACAGATTGGAGTCAGGTGGCTGAGCGCTTAGGGTGTTGGTCTCTTACGTAGGAGGATGTCAGATCGATTCCTGGCCATGTCAAATGAAGTTTTGTCTTTGGGGAAAGACCCAGCACCCTATTTGCCCTGGTGCCTGTCCCTTTACTTACCGTAAATGGCTGCGGGTTAAGAGTGACTGCTGGTCGACAGTAGTCAGCTTAGCTCCTCACAAGTTTGGCAGCAGCGAAAGCATAAAGGTTTCATAGAGCAGCTCACAGCGTAAGCCGGGTGGAGTTTGGTGGTGTGATGTTCCTGGAAGCTGAGGGTTGATTGCGTAGGGTTACTAAAGTTGAACCCTAATGCAATTATCACAACACCATGCGCTCTTGTTATTGCTTTCGTGCTCAGATGGAACTACTTACTAATACTGGTAAAGTTAGTTTTAATGTGAATTTTAAAAAAATGCTACTCTGTTTTTAAAAACACACTTTTTTTTACTATTGGACCACAATAAGATCTTTAAGAGGGATTGAAAATGAAGAATGTGAGTTGATAATGGTTGACCCTTTTTCTCTTCTTTTTACCTGACTTGCAGTTTCTCACACGAACTGCTGGCATGTTCTTGTTAAATATAACTGCTGGCTGTTAGAGGGCTCAGTCTTGCATGCCTCGCTTGAGTGTTCTCGTTGGAAAGGTCCTTCATGTTGTGGGCTTCTTGTAATATCCCCCCCTCCTCCCAGATGCTCTATTTTACCCTGTCTGTAGCAACTCGACTGCGCAACCAGAGACCAGCGGCCAGGAGGGGCAACACGTGTGTTTATGTTTCTGACCCCAGTACCCCCCTGCCTCCCCCCCTGCCTCCCCCCCGCCTCCCCCCTAGTCCATTACCATCATGACCATGGAACCGGGGAAGCGACACCGATCACCTTCCACACAGGATTGCCTCGTCGAAAAAAAACGGCCAATGACCTTGCACCTAGCCCCCCCCCCCCTCCGACCACCATCACAACCCTTCTCTTCTTGTTCTATCCTCTCTTGCTCTCTCTCTCTCTCTCCTCTATCTTGTCCACATGCGCGCGTCTCTCAATATATCGGCGTCTTTGCTACGCCCTACCTCCCATCTGCTTAGTGTTACTCATCTACATTTTCTGATCTCTCTCTCTTCCTATAGTCCCCATCTCCCTACCAGCTACTAACTACCAGTCTCTAGCCCTTTCTTCCCCCTACCAGTCGTACGCACCACCCAAAACCCACATGCAAAATATGGTGCTATGAGCAATCCTTCCTCCGCCAAACCAAAACAAACACTCTTAATTCTAATCATTCCGTTTTGTGCTGGTGCACAACTTGGACACTTTTCAGTCAGCAGTTTCCTCTCGTCAGCCACACACAGCCGGCTCCCCCCCTGACCTGGCCTGTGGCCCTCTGTAGCCCCCTCAGTAGCCCCCTCTGTGAGTGAGGTGCTGCATAAGAGTTCTCTCTGTCTCTGTCTTTCTCTCTCTCTCTTCCTGCATCTCTCTCTCTCTACTCAATTGTCCACTGAAGCTAAGCCGACCAAGTGGCTTGGAATTTCCTGAGCCAACCGAACACTCTTAATTCTAATCATTCCGTTTTGTGCTGGTGCACAACTTGGACACTTTTCAGTCAGCAGTTTCCTCTCGTCAGCCACACACAGCCGGCTCCCCCCCTGACCTGGCCTGTGGCCCTCTGTAGCCCCCTCAGTAGCCCCCTCTGTGAGTGAGGTGCTGCATAAGAGTGTTGTGGGTTACGTAAGTGACTGGTATAGCTTTCACAGAGGCTGAGCCCAGAGACGGAGAGGCTGACGTGGAGCTTGTCAGGCGGGGTAGGAATCTAAGGGCGGGGGTGATGGTGGACAAACCAGATGATGACTAGGCTTGTCAGTCAAGGGAGGGAGAGTGAGAAAGCTAGGAAAGGTGTGTGTGTTTTTCATGTTAAAATATTTGTGGTTGAAGGTAGTGGTATCTATAAAGAGTTTTGTAGGGGGACGGGACGGGGGAGGGAATGGGGGTGGACCATGGATTGTCTGTCTCTCTGTCTGTCCCCCCGTCCTCCTCACAGGGGACAGGTAGAGGGTGGGTAGAAACCATTGCAGCACAAGGACCCTGGTGGTCCTGACATGATCAGTTCCTTCATTCGTTTCCCTGTCGACAATTACTGTGAGCACACATACCTAAATGAGCTGAATGATTTCTTCCCCTCTCAGTGGATGTGTTTTTCATGTCATTTCCAAGTAGGGAGATGTAATGGAGGAAATGATTTGACCGGTGGGTGTTTTTTCTCACCGTTTCCTAGTATTGTGTGGTCTGTTTCATAACACAAAGCATCTTACTGTATGAGATTAAACAACTAGCAAAACCTTCAATCGAACACATTGTCTGAGAAATTCCATCAGGAAGTCTGAAGGTGGAACGGGAGGTTTTTAAACAAACGTGGGTTTCAATCATCTATCGGAAGATTTCGAGCACAGCTGTGGTTGACAGTTCGAATTGAACACCAGCATCTTCGAATTGAGCTCCACTTTCAGCCTGAACTGTATCTATATATGAATTGAATCAAAATCAAACTTTTGGAATTTAGTAATGTAGGTCAGACAAGTGTCAGCTTGATATCTTGATTCTACTGGTGCAGGCGGAATGTAAAGGAAAGGGGCGGTGAGTTTAAGACTTCAGTCTAGCGTGTTTTTTGGTGATGCCTAAGGCTGGGGGGAGGGGCGGAGAAGGACAGAGGCCCCGATTGGTCCAGCCCACAACACACCACCTGATGCAGCCAATGGCAGAGCGGCAGCATGACTGTATAGACATATTTGAAGGCTGGAATCCGGGAGGTTACTATAGTTCAAGAGATGTGGTGGTGAGAAAAGACCAGACTGTTGCTTTGAGTACTAATAGTGTGTGTGTGCGCGCGTGTGTGTGAGTGCGGGTGTATATTTTGCAGGCTTCTCCCTATAGTTTTACATGGTTTAATCAATGTTTTTCGTGGAGTTTTTAAAGTCCCTGCAGTTTATTATTTTTGCATGTATCGCTTTGGATAAAAAATAATGAGCTTAAATGGATCATATTCATAATTTCCAGGTTTATTCTATCACACCTTCACTCCTTTAAAACCTTGACATGTCAACAGGGTTCTGAGATGGCACATGATGCATGTTAGCTTCCAAGGAAAGACAAGATGTGAGACAGCACAAATATTATCTGTGTTGGCATCGTTTTTTTGTGTATACATTACAGACCCACAGCATGTGCCTTGTGGAACAAAATGGCTGTCATCATGCACCTTTTAATAACTTCAGGCT
>BROE01000011.1:11067559-11098759 GCA_036571765.1 Plecoglossus altivelis | reverse complement strand
TTTTTCTTTGAGTAGGCTACCAGTTAGCATAGCTATTTTAGAGGACGCTGTAACCAGATATTCCAAGCTGGGTCTTGTCAGTCACCAGCTGCAGGCTTGCCGTGTCACAGTATGGTGCCATGGCGTTGCGTGGCAGAGCTGCGTTAAGGGCAGAGCAGGGGAATCAGAGCCTTCGCATCTGATCGCAGTCTGTATTTGGCGAGGTGTGGTTCGGTACACATACGCATGCAACCTTTGTGCTGTGTGCGTGCGTGCGTGTGTGTTCCGTGGAACCCGGGCGAGAGAGCGTGTTTGCCAGTTACACGAGACACGAGGGTTAAAGTCTGGACGCCACATCATAAGTGGCCGTGGTTGAGGTGACCAGGGATTGACCAACCATATGTTCATATGGGCATGGCTGCTGCATTCCTGGAGCCTCCCTCTCAAGGCTCCTTGAAGCAGGCCAGGGTTCGTGGGAACATGGCCACCATGACACCTTCTAGTTCCTAAAAAAACGTCCCTCATCCTAAGTCACCTCATTTGCAGTAGGATAGCAGCAGCCATCTCTCTCTCTCTCCCCTCTCATTCTCTCCCTCCTTTCCTCCCCTCTCTCTCCCTCCCCTCTCATTTTATCCCTCCTTTTCTCCCCTCTCTCCCTCCCCTCTCACTCTCTCCCTCCTTTCCTCCCCCCTCTCTCCTTCCCCCCTCTCTCTCTCCCTCTCCTCTCATTTTCTCCCTCCGTTCCTCCCCTTTCTCTCCATCCCTCCCCTCTCTTTCTCTCTCTCCCTCCCCTCTCCTATTTCTCATCTCCTAAACCGTTAGATCAAAGTAGCCCTCTAAGTGTCTGTGTTGTCAAAGTAACTGCGGAAGGAAGGGTGACAGGAAGTGGTTGACCTCTTATTAAAAGTACAGCAACACGTGACATCATTCTGACGATCTGGGTGTGTCAGTGACATGTGTACAGCAGAGTTTTTCTCCAAGTGAGTCATCGACTTCTTCCACAATGCAAGTTCAGGAGTGTTTGGGGAGCGAATTTACAAGAGGCCATGTGGAGCGTTCCAGAGAAGTGCGCGTGATGTCATTCTATGATATCATATCCTGCTCTGGAAGGTTCCGCAAAATCGCCTGATATTTTTCCTGTTCGTCTATCGCATGGAAGCGTAGTGGCTGCTTCCTGTCTGGGCAAGAGCACTCTTCCTCATGTTGTCGGCGGCGTTTGAGGGGGCTATGGGGACAGAAAGTGACCAAAGACATTCTCTCGAGTGTTTAGAAATCAGGTGTCCTGTTTAGGACTGTTGCAGATGGGTGTAAATGGAAGTTATATAGGTGTGACTCAACTGGTGGAGAAAGTTTCAAGTGCTTCAGTCAAACTGACTGTGTGTCATGCGCCCATGTACACAGGAAAAGGTGTGCGAGTTCTGACAACCGCTTTTCTTTCACAGCTACTAAACCTGTATCATAATACCCTAGTTGGATGTGGAACTGCTCCTGTGAAACTGCATTCCTTAGACTAAAGAAAGGAGAGAGAGAGAGAGAGAGAGAGAGAGAGAGAGAGGACGAGTGAGAAAGACAATGACCAAGATGTTCCAGTTCTGGTCCGGAACAGGCAGTTCCCAGGCCGCTTTTGTCTCCCCGGAAGAAAGTAATAATTCCCATCCCCGTTTTGGCCAAGTGCTGTAGTCGCCTGGCACGATGTGGGCACGATGTGGGCACGATGTGGGCATGAGTGAGTCGGTCAGTGAGTTGGCAATCAGGAGGGTGATGGAGCAGACAAAGGCACTTGACTGAACTTCATTAATAAATCATCTCTTGCCAGGAGTGAAGCCAAACACGTCCTTGTTGTTGTTGTTCTGCGTTGTGACTCGCTCTAGTGCCCTCATGTCTTAACAAACGGACCCGTTTCCCTCTCTTCCTCCCCTCAGGATTCTATTTTCCACCCCTCTGGCTGTGCTGTGCTATTTCCTCATCTGGTACGTTCCCCCGTTTGAAGATGGCAAGGTCATCTGGTACCTGGTTTGCTACTGCCTCTTCCAGACCATGCAGACTGTGAGTAACACACACACACACACACACACACACAGCAGATGCCCCACCAGCTGTACATGGGGTCTGTCCTCACAATGTTCCTCTGTTCTCCTGATGTCCTCGCGATGTTCCTCCAACGTTCTCCTCATGTTCCTCTGCAGTGTTTCCACGTGCCCTACTCAGCGCTCACCATGTTCATCAGCGACGAGCAGAAGGAGAGAGACTCCGCCACGGCATACCGTAAGCCCCGCCTCCATCCAAACCAGCCAACTTTATTAGGATAATGCGTTTGACGCTGGGACGCGATGGATTTGTTTGCATAAAGAAGCGGGGCAAAGAGTTAGAATTTGTCTGCGCTGGTCATGAAATGATGAGTAATGATGATAACGTGTGTATTTTCCTGCTTGTCATCCATCCAATCAGGGATGACTGTGGAGGTTCTGGGGACTGTGATTGGTACAGCCATCCAGGGGCAGATTGTGGGCATGGCCAACGCACCCTGCATCCCTGTTCTCGGTAATGTCGTCCAGAACGGGAACGGATCCAACACCACGACTTTTGTGACGGAGCCAAAGGTCAACGTCACTCACCCGGTCATCTCTCTGGATCACACGGTAGGAGACACACACACACACACACACTCGTTTGCGGTCTCTTTGAGATCCGGTATCACTGACCCTGCTGTCTGTCGTCAACTTCTCCGTCTGTAGAAAAACGCCTACATGATCGCTTCTGGGATCATCTGTGGCATCTACGTCCTCTGTGCCGTGGTGTTGTTTTTCGGGGTGAGAGAGAAGAAAGGTAAGAACCCTCTTTGTTTATCTGTCTAACCTGCCTCATTGTGCTCACCTGAAACAAGTTCAGACCAGCCTTCTCAGAGGGTTCAGAGACGCTAGGAAACAAACGATGGTGTACAGACACTGCAGACGGTTTTTAAAATATATTTTAGTTTTTCGTTTGCATCTTGTCTTTATCTCTCTCTCCTTCTGCTCTTTGTCCTCCAGACTCGTGTCGTCCCAGGTCTGAACCCATGTCCTTCTTCCAGGGCATCAGGCTGGTGATGGGACACGGACCCTACGCCAAGCTGGTGATGGGCTTTCTGTTCACCTCCCTGGCCTTCATGGTGAGGCCAAACCTCAGGCTTTTCTTACGGCGATGCCGTTATAACTACGATAATAAAGTCAAGTGGAGCGTAACTGTATACGTTGGCTGAGGTGTCAGCTTGCGGTGGCTACCTCTTTACTCCTTGTTTGTTTTAGTGGTTTTAGGCTAAGCTGCTCTGTGTGTGTGTGTGTGTGTGTGTGTGTGTGTGTGTCAGTGAACCTGAGGGTGAGGTGTGTGTGTGTGTCAGTGAACCTGAGGGTTAAGTGTGTGTGTGTGTGTGTCTGTCTCAGTGAACCTGAGGGTTAAGTGTGTGCGCGTGTGTGTGTGTGTATTTATTTGTATTTTCCTGTAAATGTATATATCTGTTTGCTTATCTCTGCAGCTCCTGGAAGGGAACTTTGCTCTGTTCTGCTGCTACACACTGGGCTTCAGAAACGACTTCCAGAACATTCTACTAGTCATTATGGTGAGGACACACACACACACACACAGTGCCATCTACATTGTTGTTATACAGCCAGCTCTTTGAGATACCTTTTCCCATAGAGATTCAAACAAGTCTTTTATTTCCACAAATCTGATCTTGACCCACCATACCTCAGCTTTGATCACAAAAGACTGCTTGAGTATAAATCTCCTGTTCTCTCAGTAGCTGGCCTCTTCCAGCGAGGGTTCACATCTTATTCAGACTGTTGGTTGCTGTGATCTGTAGACAGGCTCTCTGCCTCTCCAAATGCCAGCCCTTTCCCATGGTCACCCACTCCTTTCTCTGTCCGTCAGCAGCAATGTACGTCAACGAGGAAATGGCTTTCGGCCCCTTCTCTCTTCCTCACTCTCCCTTTTAAAGACTGTTTTCAAAAACAGGGGAAGGGTCTTTTAATATCAGGAAGAAGTCATGGGTCATTATGTTAATACTTTAAGTCCACACAGGAATTTCTGTTGGTTTTCATCATGAGTTGTGGTTGGCGGTGAAGTCTTCACTATACAGTAGACCCTGGCAAATCCTGGTCTCTCCCAGCGGAGCGGGGAAAGATTACGCTCAAATCCTTTACTTTACGGAAAGGATTACAGCCAAACATCTTGTGGAATTACAGTAATGGTTTCAGTGACTTGAAGTAACTTCATTCGAAACCAAAGTCAGACAAACTCGGATTAGGGTTTTATTCTGGATAACGGATCTACCGCAGAATTGGCTCGGTTAAACGTTTTGGACGAACCTTGACCCATAGAGGCCGGCCCCCATACTGACCCCAACTCTGTCCAGGTTAGGTGTGACTGTCAGGGCTAGGGGCAGAGTAACAGAAGCCTTTGTTATCAGTGCTACAGTGGATTCAACAACAGGGTGTGGGGAGGCGGAATAGGGTGGCCAGAACCAGGACATCCAAAACAGTGTCTTAGCACAGCTGGGAGTCCATCTAATGGCAACAAACAAAAAGATCATTGCCTGTTCTCAGTCTCATTGTGGTTTGTACGCTTGGGAAGAACTTTGCTGGTTTTTCTGGCTGGAGTTTTAAAGGGAAAGTGTGTGTGTGTGTGTGTGTGTGGCTGGAATGTAGCTTTGTATCTTGAGAACAAGGCAAGGTGGGAGTTTCTGCATAGCATTTATCTACCATGCAGACTTGACCTGTTTTGTGTGTGCGTGCGTGCGAGTTTAACCAACAGCTTTGTGGCTCTGAGACGACGGTTGAGGTTTGTGCGCACTGCAGCTGCAAGGATACGAGGCTTTTTTTTGAACAAACTTTTGAACTCGTCTCTTGATCAGCACACTAAATGGTTTTGAAGGAATTTAGGGAAACTGGCTTTCTGGAAAGTTCCTCAAAGTAGCCCGTCGTGGTGAAGTTTAATAAGCTTCTTTTTTTTCCCGTGGATCCATGTATCCTGAACAACATCCCTCCTCAACAGATCGTTTCTGCCATGCTTCTGTGACAGATATGACATGGTGAACTTCTGCATCTTGTTTTTCACCTTCAGCTTGCAGCCACCCTGGCCATCCCCTTCTGGCAGTGGTTCCTGACCAAGTTTGGGAAGAAGACGGCCGTGTATTTTGGAACCACGGTGAGATTTGGCCCACGTCATGAGGGATGTGGACCGTTATGGTGTCAGATATATCGCCACCCTCTGTCGGATCTCTGAAACGCATGGGAAAAAAAGAGACCTTTTTTTAAATGTTGTTTGATGTTTTTGGCTAACGTGTGTGTTTTCCTCCGGCAGTCAGTGGTTCCCTTCATGATCCTGGTGGTGTGTGTGAAGAGTAATCTGATTGTCAGCTATGTCGTGTCCTTCGCTGCTGGGGTGGGAGTGGCTGCAGCTTTTCTGCTGCCCTGGTGAGTCACACGTACACACTCGCACGCGCACACACACTCGCACGCTTGCTTGCACACACTCACTCTCGCACACACTCACTCTCGCACACTCTCTCTCTCTCTCTTACACACACACAATCACTCACTCTCACACACACACACGCACACACTCACAATGTGTAAAACACTCTACATATCAGAGGACAACACACATCCACGGGCACCTTTCACCCTCAATCTCCTGCCCTTTGAATTGGTTCTTAATCGCTCTTTGAGATATCAAATCTTTTATCTTTGTGCGTGCGTGTGTGTGGCTCATCCCTGTAACCCTGTGCTGATGTGTCCAGGTCCATGCTCCCGGATGTGGTGGATGACTTCCAGGTACAGAACCCTGACTCTCACGGCCACGAAGCTATCTTCTACTCCTTCTACGTGTTCTTCACCAAGTTTGCATCCGGCATCTCTCTGGGCATCTCCACGCTCAGTCTAGAGTAAGTTTCACACAGACACATACACACACACGCACACTCCTGTGAATTCTGCTGCACAATATAATCGCATCAGATTTCAAAGTAGAGATATTGCAGCCCAGTGTCTCTCGCACGCACACACACAGACCCGCACACACCAAAATAAGACTAATCCAAATCTCACTACAGCCAAATCCTATTTCGAAGGGTTAGATTCCTGCACCTTGTTATCTGATCACATTAATTATGGGCGGGGTGGTGTGTGTGTTTGTGTGTGTGTGTGTGTGTGTGTGTGTGTGTGTGTGTGTCAGTCACATGATAACATAAGATTTTTATGATGGGCGTTCATTTTGATTATGGTTGACCTGGTTTAAGTTGATGGTTTGGAAAAATCCTGTTCATTGACCCTTGGACCAAATGAAGATAGTTAAAGAGGATTTATTTTCCACTCTCTTTTAGCTTTGCAGGCTACATCACTCGTGGGTGCACCCAACCAGCCGAGGTAGATTTAACCCTTAAGCTCCTGGTCTCCGTGGCGCCCATAGGGCTCATCCTGGTTGGCCTGGTCATCTTTTACTTTTATCCAATCGACGAGGAGAGGAGGCAGGGCAACCGCAAGTTACTGCAGGAGCAACGGTAAGAGCTAATAAGGTTTGAAGCGATTACAGCTTGTTTGAGTAAAAAGTGATGTATTTGAGTGGCCTATGCTGTCAGTCTGACCTGTGTGTGTGTGTGTGTGTGTGCTCTCTCTCCTCCTCCTCTCACTGTTCTCTCTCAGGGACAACTCAGACTCTGAAACTGACTCCACTGAGCTGACGAACCTGGCATAAGTGGCTCAGAGCTCTCGACCAATCAGGGGGGCTGGATGACGGCGCGCGCCAGGGTTGGGACCAACAAAAGACTAAACCTAATTGGAACCCAGGCGTCCAATCACGAGGCTGCCGCTCCTTCTCCTCAGACCCCGTCTCTATGACGACGGCAAGGGTCATCACCTACGTTTTCGAACGCCACGGCAACGACAACACGGAAGGCTTTCCCGGGCTGAATCGTTGCCTTAAACTGTGACGGCCCGGTTTAGCCTATCATGTCGTTGTTGTTGCTGTTGTTGTTTTTGTTTTGGGTCAAATCTCCAGTGTATCCTACTTTTCTACACAGTGTGCTAATTTTTGTACAAAGTAGGGCATTGTATCACAAGAGAATGTAGGTCATTTGAGATGAAGACCCTCTGGTCTTCAATGAAGTTGCACACAAAAAAACCTAGAAATGTGATTAGTGCAGTAGTACCTGTTGTTATTGCCAACATTGGGTGCTTCGTACTGGAATAGAACTGTTAAATACGCTGCAGTAGACAGACTTGAATGGCCTTTTAATCTAGTATATTGCACTTGGTCTCTACTCTAAACCAACATGGTGGGTGGGTGTGTGTTTGTGCGTCTGTCATGAGAAACTTGAATGACCCTTAAAGGGTGTCACACCTGTGTTTCTTTATCTGCAGGGTTTCCAAACCACAACAGCTGAACAATAGCCTAGACGCAAAGATTTTTGTTTGTCAACTGAAATACTAATTTTATGCCGACAGTTCATTTCTGCCGCAATTTGGGGGCTGAAAAAAATCTATCGTTCATCGCCACCATCGCGTCAGCTGCTCCGACGTCTTTTACTTTTAACGTTAGACGTTGTGGCGGCGCTCATGTTCTCAAGAGATATAATCGTATTCCCTTCATTTAATCCCAGACCTCTTGCTTTGTACCTCTTGCAAACCTCCACGAACCACTAAAAAAATACAAGCTAGCTAACATTGCGGTTGTCATGGCAACAAGTGTCCGCAAAGTGTCTTCCTTACGATCCAGTCTGAGGTCCTTTACCTCGTGCTTAAAGACACTTTGCTGTGGCATGCATGGATTCTTATTTATTAGGATTTTTTTATTTTAATGTAGTGAGTGTATGGCCATTGAATTTGTCGTGCTTGGTTATTTATCTCATTTAGGATGAGTTGATGTTCAATTAAATGAAGTACATGTCGAAAAGACTAATGCTAGTAAACGACTGTATCGGCAAATGGTTTAATACGTCCGTTTTTAACCGGTTTGTCGTAAATCCTGACTCGTATTGCATGTCTTTCCTCGTTGCTACTATATCACCTCAACACTGTTTCAGAAAAGGGAAGCACAAAACGATCCCAAAAAGTATTTTGAGGTTGGTCACAAAACCACAAGGGGTTGAGTTTCCGTGTGTATTCCATGTACTGTATTGCAAGTTGATGTGAAGAAAATGGAAAAAAGATGATTATACCTGGACATATCTGTTATAGTGCCACAAATTCTACGTACATTTTATATCTTACCCAGATATGGACAATTCATGCAGTGCCATATGTAATACATGCTGTTATCTTGTAAATGTGTTGAAAAGGTGTCCAGGTTATAGGGGGACATGTGTTTGTGTGATGGGCAGGTAGTTTTCAGTTTTCATTAAACCATGCCAAGTTACTGTCCCGAGGAAATAGTTTGAGATATAACGAGACCGACGCCAACGTTATAAAAGAAACAAGCGTATACACTTGATTTATCTAATGGTTGACGTGTCATTTGTATCTTGTCGTTATAAATGTTCGAGACCTGTTCCCTTCTGACACACTAGCCTTGTAAACTATTGTGTATATGTATATATGACTTGTAAATATCTTTAATATTTGTGAAGTCGGTGATGTACTTATGTGCGTCGATGTAGTTATTTAAACAAAATGTTGAGGATTAAAGTGTTTGAAATGTGTTAATAAATACTAATTGATACTGTTATGTGCATTTTCAGAGTTTTCGTTTTTCACACATCGACAAAAAACATTTCCCACATTACTATGACATGAAATAACGTCAAGGGCAGTTGGATGAAAACCAATTACGTGAAGTTATAACTTTGCAACCGTAGGTTCGTAACGCATAATTTACTGGCAGACTTAGTATGTACCAGATAACCAGTGGTATAAGTACGACACCTAGCGGTCAGTGATGGCATCTGAACCGAGTTCATTCAATCCAAAACTCGATTGCTTTTCCCTGACGACTCGATGGTAAGGTGTACGAGTGGATCACAGCACGATCAAAAATCAGCGCTGATGCAACATTGACAGGTCCAACCGGCTTCTTTCACTTATTAGTTAAAATCAATTCCCGTAAGGTAAGAAACCATTCGTCTGCTATTGTACCCATGAACTAAACATTACATTGAGTGTTTTACCAGCATAATTTTAAGAGTACTTTACAGCCAGATCGAACGTGACACATGGTTAGGTAGGCACTACACGTTAGCTATTGCTGTTGGGATGGTTCATTCAATAATTGTCGAAGTGCTAGCTGTTAAAGTCATTCACAGCACTATGTATGTAACTTTTGGGACACATTTGAATGTCTGTATTTGCCCTCCACTGCTCTTCACTTTCTAACACAAGTGAGTTGCTAGTTAGTCATGGACCGTTGTCTAAAGGGCTTGTTGATTTAACCTGACAAACGTCACACGGTTGAATTATTCGGTTAGGGAGCTCGTATCTAAGTTAAAATAAGTAGATGCTTAAGCCTTCCTCCTGTGTGAGTGCATGTATTGGACATCTTCATATGAGTCGGCCGTCTATTTATGCTGTCCCCAGGCTACACATTTCAGAGACCGCCATGGGAGACCAGCTTAGCCCAGATGACAAATTCAACCTTATCACTAGGAACCTGCAGGTGGGTCACAGCGACAAACACACACACACACACACACACACTCAAACACTAGGCCTACTTTGGTTATTGTATTGTTGTCCTAATTCGTGTGTGTCTGTGTAACATGCAGGAGGTTCTTGGTGAGGACAAGCTTAAGATGGTTCTTCAGGAGAGAGAGCTGAAGGTGTACTGGGGAACAGCCACAACAGGGAAGCCCCATGTTGCCTACTTTGTACCAATGTCCAAGATCGCAGACTTCCTCAAGGCTGGCTGTGAGGTGAGGAGACGACACACTCATGTCTTTACACAAATCAACATTCCAGAACACGGATGTTTCGCTTTTCATTTGTCTTTGTGTGTGTGTGTGTGTGTGTGTGTGTGTTGTGTGTGTGTGTGTGTGTGTGTGAGACATACGTATGACTGAATGTTTGTCTGTTTTGTCACCCGTCAGGCCCTCTCTCACCCCTCTCTTACCACCTCCGTTTCCCTCAGGTGACCATCCTGTTTGCTGACCTGCACGCGTACCTGGATAACATGAAGGCTCCCTGGGAGCTGCTGGAGCTCAGGGTGCGTTACTACGAGCAGGTGATCAAGGCCATGCTGGAGAGCATCGGAGTCCCTCTGGACAAGCTCAAGTTTGTCAAGGGGACAGACTTCCAGCTCAGCAGGTCAGACTCACGCACAGTACAGACTCACAGTACAGACGCACAGTACAGACTCAAAGTACAGACGCATAGCACACACTAGTCCAGTGGTTCTAAACTCTGGTCTTTAGGGAACCCCTGTGCTGCTACTTTGAGATGTGTCCCTGCTCCAACACACTTGATTCGAATATATGTTCGTTACCAGTTACCAGGCTTCTACAGAGCTAAATAATGACCCAGCTCATCTCTCTCTCTCACTCTCTCACTCTCTCTCACTCTCTCTCTCTCTCTCTCAGGGAGTACACTCTGGATGTGTACCGCTTGTCTTCCATGGTGACGGAGCACGATGCTAAGAAAGCAGGTGCGGAGGTGGTGAAGCAGGTGGAGCACCCCCTGCTGAGCGGCCTGCTCTACCCTGGCCTGCAGGTACTGTGCGACCACGCCCACGACCTGGGCCTCAGATCTGAAGCATGTAGTGAACACCTGGATGACAGCTGCTTGTGTCTGCGTCTCCCAGGCCCTAGATGAGGAGTACTTGAAAGTGGATGCCCAGTTTGGTGGCGTGGACCAGAGGAAGATCTTTACCCTGGCAGAGAAGGTACCTTGATCTTAAATCCGCTTGGTAATCCATCCCAATTTGTGCTGCCATTCAGAAGGGGCCGTGGGCGAAGTGTTTCATCGTTTGGGAAACATTTTAATTGCGTCTCTGTGTGACTCACTCTTTCTCTGTGTGTCTGCAGTATTTGCCTTCCCTGGGCTTTGCCAAACGTGCTCATCTGATGAACCCCATGGTGCCAGGACTGACAGGCAGCAAAATGAGCTCCTCTGAAGAGGTGAGGAACCCTCCCATCCACCCATCTACTCATCCATTCATCTACTCATCCATCCATCTATCCACTCATCCATCCATCTACTCATCCATCCATCTACTTATCCATCCATCTACTCATCCATCCATCTACTCATCCATCCATCTACTTATCCATCCATCTACTCATCCATCCATCTACTCATCCATCCATTAATCTTCCCATCCATCCATCTTCTCCTACATCCATCTAGTACTTCCTGTGTTGACTCTGTTACCACTTACAAATGATTTCCTGTTCCTGCAGGAGTCTAAGATCGACCTCTTGGACAAGAAGGAGGATGTGAAGAAGAAGTTAAAGAAGGCTTTCTGTGAGCCTGGAAACATCCAGAACAACGGAGTCCTGTCGTTTGTGAAACACGTTCTCTTCCCTCTGCACGGAGGTGAGCTTTGCTCCCTCTTCTCCTTCTCCGCCTCACCTTTCTCCGCTGTAGAACCATCTTGTCACATCACATAATGTCGTGTTTTTTCAGAGTTCTCCATTAAAAGAGATCCCAAGTTCGGAGGAGATCAAGTCTTCACCGTGTTTGAGGAAGTGGAGAAGGACTTTGCAGAGGAGGTACAGAATTGAAAGCCTTTATTTTGTAAAAGAAAACTGTTTTGTGGCCTAAATGTTTCACTGTCCCACAATGCCGTGTTGTGACCACATGTTGACCTCTCACCTGTCAGCGGATCCACCCTGGTGACCTGAAGGCCTCGGTGGAAGTGGCCCTCAACAAGCTGCTGGACCCCATCAGGAAGAAGTTTGAGTCTCCCGAGCTTCGGAAACTCACCAACACTGCCTACCCAGACCCCTCCAAAACCAGTCAGTATCAGAGCAGGTCTCACCCCCTCCCCCTTGTCCCATCCTGTCTCACCCCTTTCTCACTCCTCTTCCAGCCCCTCACCCTGAACTCTGTGTGTGTGTGTGTGTGTGTATCTCTCCCTCTCCAGAAGCCGCAGGCAAGGGGAACCCCAAAGCAGGGGTGGAGGAAGGTGACCTGGTCCCATCCAGACTAGACATCCGGGTGGGGAAGGTCATCAGCGTGGAGAAGGTAGGATGGTGGATGATCTCCCTGTACCTCAGATAGATGTAAGGTAGTAGGCATGTCCTCGTCAGCGTTGCCCTTGTCTTTCATGCGTTGAAACATTTCACTGGTACTTCTTGACCTGACCAGCTTCCTTTCATGTCCCAGCACCCAGACGCTGACTCCCTGTACCTGGAGACGATAGACGTGGGGGAGGAGGAGCCTAGGACTGTGGTGAGCGGGCTGGTGGCCTACGTTTCCCAGGAGGCACTGCAGGACCGGTTGGTGTTGCTGCTTTGCAACCTCAAACCCCAGAAGATGAGAGGGGTGGAGTCTCAAGCCATGCTGCTCTGCGCTTCCATGTGAGTCGGCTTTCTCTCTCAAACAAACGCACACACACTCACACACACACATTTACTCTCTCATGCACACACACACACACACACACACACACACTCTTACACACATACACTTTCTCTCTCAAACAAACGCACACACATTCTCACGCACACATTTACTCTCTCATGCACACACACACACACACACACACACACACACTCTTACACACATACACTTTCTCTCTCAAACAAACGCACACACATTCTCACGCACACATTTACTCTCTCATGCACACACACACACACACACACTCTTACACACATACACTTTCTCTCTCAAACAAACGCACACACATTCTCACGCGCACATTTACTCTCTCATGCACCACACACACACACACACACACTCTTACACACATACACTTTCTCTCTCAAACAAACGCACACACATTCTCACGCGCACATTTACTCTCTCATGCACACACACACACACTTACACACATACACTTTCTCTCTCAAACAAACGCACACACATTCTCACGCGCACATTTTCTCTCTCATGCACCACACACACCACACACACACAACTCTGACACACATACACTCTCTCTCTCAAACAAACGCACAAACACTCACACACACACACTTACTCTCTCATACACACACACACTCTTACACACAAACACTTTCTCTCTCAAACACACACACTCTCACGCACACACATTCTCTCACTCACACACACACACACTCTTACACACATACAGTTTCTCAGTTAAGTCAAATCCCTTGTATCCTGATTCGCTGGTGGCTCTTGCTATTTTGATCGGCGGCGCTCAGTGAGGGAGAACCCAGGAAAGTGGAGCCCCTTGACCCCCCAGAGGGGTCATCGCCAGGGGAACGGGTCTTTGTGGAAGGCTACGAGGCAGGCACACCAGACGACAAACTGAACCCGAAAAAGAAAGTGTGGGAGAAACTGCAGGTATGAGAGCCTCCTGTTTTTCCTGTCAGTTATTCATGTAGTTGTTCAAGAGGGAATATTCCCTGCTGTCAGAACAGTTTTTATTTTTTACTACACTTCTACAATTATTGTGTGTGTGTGTATGTATGTTACCACGGTTTTAAATTTTCTTAAATTTTATATGTCTTTACCTCACCCTTGTCTGTCATGTGTTTGTATTTATATGCATGAAAAGGATAACAAACAGCTAGCTATGTGGCTAGATGGGTGAACCTGTGTGTTTGTCTCTTGCAGGTTGACCTGAAGGTTTCCAGTGAGTGTGTAGCCCAGTGGCAAGACAAGAACCTGATGACTAAACTAGGACAGATCACCTGCAAAACACTGAAGGGCGGAAATATCAGCTAATCATACTCTCTCTTGCTTCCTCTCTCTCTATCCTCTCTCTCTATCCTCTCTCTCTATCCTCTCTCTCTATCCTCTCTCTCTATCCTCTCTCTCTATCCTCTCTCGCTCTCTCTCTTTCTCTCTCCCCCTCCCCTCTCTCTCTATCCTCTCTCTCTATCCTCTCTCGCTCTCTCTCTTTCTCTCTCCCCCTCTCTCTCTCTCCTCTCTCTATCCTCTCTCTCTATCCTCTCTCTCTATCCTCTCTCTCTATCCTCTCTCTCTATCCTCTCTCTCTATCCTCTCTCGCTCTCTCTCTTTCTCTCTCCCCCTCCCCTCTCTCTCTCTCCTCTCTCTATCCTCTCTATTCTCTCACTCTCTCTCTATCCTCTCTCTCGCTCTATAATATGCTCTATCCATACCCACACTGTCCTACCATGCTGCTCGAAATTACAACCCTACAAACTCGTCACCATAGGAACAGCGCTTAACATTCTGAATTCTCTAGTGTGTTTTCATGTGGAGCGGAATAATGCTTGATCGAATGTTTCCTCTGAAAATGTCAAGGTTGTTCTTGATAAATCAGGAAACTGAAGGGAAGGTTGATGTTGCAAATGCAAACTCTTGAGGATCTGGAACATGTTAATATTTTCCCACGAGTGGATGCTGTCTTGTGTTATTTAATAAGTGATGGAGGTGATGGTTGTATTTAGCACCAGGTGTACTGTAACGGAACTCAGACTACAATGCTATAATGTTTCCATTTGGTTCTTACATTCTTCAATAAACAATTAGCCTATCTGTCAACTGTAGACAATATTGAGTCATCTGTACATGAATGAACACAGGTTAAATTATGGGATTGTGGAATTGTATTTAACATTGTATGTTCTATTTAACATTTGTATATCTCACTGACTTTGGCGAGTGAGCCTGACGCGTCGTGCTATGTGATTGTCGCTCACGGGAGCGAGCTCGGATTTGCATCGGAGATTTCGTTGAAGATTTCAAAATTGTCGACGAGCCAAGCGACAATCTGGCATAAAATCGTGGTCTGTAAACGCGGTAGAATGTGAAAGACTACTTTCATGTTTAGACAACATGTTGTGAAATGTGAACGGTAACTCTCACCGACGTCATAGAAATGTTGTTCTGTGTATAGAGGGCACGAGGTGCACGCGCACTGGCAGTGACACGGAAACCCAGCCTGGTCAGGTGTTCATCCACACACGGACATAGACGGGATTTGTAATATACTTTAATCAAGTACACTCTTCATAACAAACAAACAGCTGTACATTATTAAAAATAATCACTTATGGCATTAAGATTTATTGATAGAGTCAAAGGAAAATATTTAAGGGAACTTTGAAGGGCGTGCGTCGCATCAAAATGTACAAAGTTGAGCAAAGGGTTTCGCAAAGGGCTGAGGTGCAGATCATTTGATTTGATTAAGGATTGTAAGTAGTTTTAACTAGGATAGCTTCCCGTGTTGCAATTGATTTCTTCAATCCAGTGTGTCAATCAGTATTTTAGTGTGTGACGATAAAATAAAAACATTTGCTTTCCTAAATCTAGATTATTTTGTAACAATGGCATTCATAACCACAATATGCGTTTTACAGAAATGGACATTGCTTAAAGATAAAGAATGTGATCTAATACAAGAAAACATAAATAAAATAAAAACTGAACCGAGTCCATAAATAGTGTATTCAAATGAGTGAGCAGTCTATTCTAGAAAAAATATTGTGCCCCTCCAAATTTGGAGGTCAAGAACTTGGAAGCAGCTATTGTTGTTTTAACATTGCTTCCAGAAAGACTACCATGGTTACTTCGGAAATACTGGTGTACTAAGCCCTCGCCATCTCACCGTGTGGCTTACATAGTTCTAAACTAAAAAGTGGTCTTTAATCATAGGTTTCTTAAGCATCCCTTTTTCTCATTCACCAACAAACAACTTTTCAGCAAAATTATAGGATTTATATTTAAGTGAATCGTTCAACATTCAATCAATTTGCCTTTTCAGAACAAACTGATCAATGACAATCGAAAGGATCCATTCCTATTTGAAATTTGAATATCAATCGTAGTTGTAGCCTATTGTTGGAGTCAAAATGAGAAAAGTGCACGTTTTATTTTTTTCCAAGAAATCCTTAGTTCAGCAAAAGTAAAATAAGACAGCTTTGAATGATAATATACAACTACAAAGAAGTGACGAGTCACTCTTTGCAATGCAGTGACTGCTACCTAAGCCGGCCCTTAGAGGGCGCTCTTCCCTAAACATTACGTTAGGTTGCCTTATATACAAAACCTTCTGCTGCTATATTTCCATTGAGCTGGGGGGGAGACAATACCAGAGCAGACTGGAAGACGAGAAGGTCTAGAAAAATACTCCAGAATAAAGCTATAAAGTCAAATAAATGGGGAAAACCATTTCTTTTGTTGTTGCATAAATATAGGCCATTACAGGCTAAGGCTTGTGGTGCGTTGAGGACGTTGGACACGTTGGAAAACTCAGATGTTGGAAGTTCCCGCTTGTCTCTCTCTCTTTAATTAGGGTCTAGTCATTCCCAGGCCTGGCTTCATCCCTCTGGCTTCAGCTCAGTCCACATGAGCGTCTCAAAATGGCGGATCAACATTCAGAAGCTTCTGCATTACCTGATGGGGGGGAGGGAGGGAGAGCAGGGAGGGAGGGATGCAAGCCTCCGTACATTCAGTTACAGTATCAGAAAGGACTAAAGCGTTCTGTGTTCAGAGCTAATTTAATCAGTGCCACGTGATGGCGATTAGGGCAGCGTGAAGCACATGCTAGTACATTTGACTTGGGACATGAGACAAACAAGTAGGCAAGCAGGGCTCTCATCTCCCTCTTATTAGCAGAGAGACCAGACTGCTGAGAAGACAGCGAACATTTGTGCTGCCTCTTAAGAATATTATGCTGTCCTGCCAACCACGTAGAGATGCGTTAGTCAGCAGGGTATAGTGCTAGCATTTGCATTCTTCCATTTCATGACTCAACAGTGAGACATGATAGCCTATTGATCTGAGGTGACATTCTTCTTTCAATGTGCATACGTGAAAGCGTACGTTCTATACATTTTATCGCGGTGAAAGAAGTGTGTTTAGTATTGGTTTGATTCTTACACTCCATCTGCTGGTTTGGAGACGCCAGCAGGGTGGCAGGCTGCACAGCGTCTGTGCTTGTGGTAGCTTCTGCTCCCATCGCCGTCTTCGCTTCCCCTTCAGAACATGTAGCCACCTCTGGAATGTTGGCGGTTCCGGTGGCCGGTTTCCTGGCAACAGGTGGCGGAACTTTTCCAGGCTTTCGTAACAATAGATTTTTCTGGCCAAGGCCATTGGAGACCGGAGCAGTGGCCTGTTCCGATACCTGTGTGAGCTCAGCGGCCAGGCTTTGCCTGAGGCTTGCCTGTGCTTCAGGGGATGAGGCAGTTGGAGTGTCAATGATCACCTTGGTTGCGCTCCTGGAGAAGATGAAGCTGGCAGTGGAGGCAGGGGACTTGTGTAGGTCTCCCCCTTCCGGTGACTTCAGGGATTGCACCCCAGGGTCGCTAGTGCTACTGCTGCTGATGGATGATGTGGAGGATTGCATTCTCAAGCGGCTAGGAAGGCCATTTCTGGAAGACATGGCGGCTGTTTTCATACGGATCGCCTCCTGTAGTCGCGTAGATGGGGCGTTAAGGGTCACAGTTGGAGACTTTTGTGACGGATGTGGGGATTTGAGCGACAAAGACTTCCTAACGGGTTTCTGTGGCATGATTTGGGCTCCTGGGGTTGACGTTAAACTCTGTTCCTGACTCGACCCGTTGTTCGAACCATCCTCCCCTTTCGCCAGCTCCTCTCCAACATTGACAGATCTGAGCCGTACCATCTGCAGCAGAGAGGGGGTGACCAGGGGGATGTTGGCGTCCTCTTTGGGGTTGGGCGCACTTTTGTGCCGTGACAGAAGCTCTTTGTTCTTGGCCTCCCGGTTCATCAGACTGGGCTGCCTCCTGAAGGTCACTCCCGGAGCTGATTGGTTCTCGGCAGGTGGAGGTGGCGGAGACAGGACATTGATTGGAGGAGGACATGGAGCACTCACAGGAGGATGGGAGGGAGGTTGGTCTTCAAATGGTATAGGGGGAGGTAGAGGGATGCTAAGGGGAGGTACCAAAGGATAACTTCCAGACGACTCCTTCACTGCTATAGTCGGTGGTGGGGGAGGTGCCTCAAGTGGTGGAGGGGGTGGTAAATCGTGCAAATGACAAGAATCGATTAAGAGATCGGTCACTTCTTGGTTTGTCATTGGCTCTTTGGTGACACTTTCCACTGTATCGCTGTTGAGAATCGAGTCAACAAGCGGTGTAACAGGTGAAGTTGGTTGATGGTCTGGTTCTGGGACCTCAGAGATAATGGTAGCGGTCTTTGATTGACCAGCTACTTCAGGTCCGGACTGATCCTTGCCAATTTGAACCACGACGGAAGACACATCAGTACATTCCCTGTTCGTTGTTGTTCCAACCTTGTCTATAGCTAAAGTGGGATCGTCAGGGACCGGGACCATTGAGGAGCAACTCTCCATCACATCTGGCAAGCATTCCATCGTGAACGGTGGAGGTGGAGGTGGGAAATCCATCTCTTCTGGTCCATCGAAGACAGCGTCCAAAGGCGGAGGTGGAGGCGGCCAGCTGGTTTCCATCACGGACACTCCCTCCTCCTCAGCCACCACACTCTCTGCCGATGGGCAAGAGGACACCAAAGATGGAGGGGTCTTTTTGAGGGGAGGAGGGGGTGGGTGGTGGGCCGGAGGTGGAGAGGGTGGAGGCGAGATCTTGTCAGTTTTAGGAGGATCCACAGACAGAGTTTGCATGGCTGGCCGAGATACAGTAGAATTCTCTTGAATGTTTTCAGTATTCACTTCACCGTCCTTAAGATTAGACTTGCAATCTACGTTGACTTCAGGGACTGAGGCAGATCCATTCTCTGCAGGCGACTGAACGATCACAATTGGCGTAGCGTTATCAAACTGTTTCTGTTGTTGACATTCAGCAGACTTAACATGTTCCTTTCTTAGCAACATTTGAGTACTTTTCTTCATGACAGGAGGAGGTTCTTTCTTTGCTCCGGCTAAATGTTCTAGTCTCTCTCTCTCCTTAACCGGACCACAGCAGTCCTCCTGTCTCTGGGTCGCAGCCTTTACTTCGTGTATTTCAGATACCGACAGACTTTGTTCCTCTTTGCTTAAACATTCAGCACTTTTACCTTCCTGACTGACACGCTCGGAAACCGTCACCAACTGTAGCTCAGCCTTCTCCAATGAAGGCAAAACCACATCCTCTGCTACAGTCTGTTCAGATGGATCTCGGGACTTGCTGCTAACTTCAGTCTGAGTTGTTGCCTTTGTTTTGGTTTCATTCAACTGTTGTTGTGTCTGCAGCTGAGCTAGCCTGGTGGTGTTTGGGCTTGGACCGCACAACAGCTCAAAAGTCTGTCTGTTGTGTGCCCATGTTTCTGGGGGAGGGGGGCAAGGGGCCTTGACTTTGGGCGGGGGAGGAATGTTGAACAGCTCTCGGATCGCCGATGTTCCAGACGAAGGGGTCTGGTTGGACACCGCAGCCTTCTTGGTTGTTATGGCCACAGGAGGCGGGGATCCCTGCTGAGGAGGACTGGGACTATTGGCTTGTGCTTCGTGATTGACAGGTTCTGAGGTGGAGGAGGATAAAGAAGTGAGAGAGGACGACGCCGAGGCTGCGGACGAGGCTCTAGAAGCCGATCTCTCTGGTTTCACCGGCTTCTTCTTCTGTTTGCCTGCGCAGGGAGATGTGGGACAGATTCCTTTGGGGGAAAGGGTCGGGGTGCCACTCTGACTGGAGTAACCACTGGAAGGGGACATGGTCCTTTCAAATTTGCCCCCTTCGCAGGGTGTGTTCTGTGGGGAGGAGTTGCCGGATATAGCCTGGGGCTCCGGTGCTTCCCCAGTTCCACTCGAGGTCTGTGTGGGGCTCTGACCAGACGAGGCTGAAGACCTAGACTCCTCCAGGGATCTACAATCCAGAGAGTTTGAAATTTGGGCCGGAGGCTGCAATGTATCCAAAGCCACGCGATTTTCTTCCCTGACTGGACTGTTTGTCTTAGCCTCCACCTCCGCAGACAAAGAATCACTGAGGCCTTTCACATCCACCAACTCTCCAGACCGACTCTTCATCACCTTGTCATGATGCAGTGAGTTAGTCCTAAGAGGCGGAGCCGGGGGTAACTTGGTTTTCATAATGGACAGGCTGCGAGTAAAAGACCGGCTGTTCCTGACACCATCCCCCCCTAAGTTCTCCACAGTACTCGCAGAGCCCGATGTAACATGCTCCAAACCTTGGGCACTTCCTCCAACGCTGCTGGTCCCACTAACCCAACTAGCTGAGCTCTGAAGGCTCACCAGGTCCTGATCCCCAGCAGTCAGTTTGGACTGACTCCCTTCCCTGACATGACTCATCATCTGGGACTTGCCCCTGCCAGGACTCCCCTTAGAGGAGATGGTGGAGGAGTTTGAAATGACAGTCTCAGAGGATTGTGATTGGTTCCAGTTGGAATCGGAGGCTGCGGGTCGGGCCACTGTGGGGTTGCTGTGGAAACTGTCTGTGTTGGAACCGTCTCCGCCCAACCTCCGTGATGAGGCGGGGCTGGCGGACGATTCGCCGGACCCGAGGCTGCTCTTGCTGACTGTGCGTCCACATCCACCCTGGTTGACGCTGTTGCCACGGTTTCGGACATTGCTGCAGTCGATCTGTATCACGTCGATGGAGGCTGGTAGGATGGCGTTAGGGATGATCTTGGAAAGGTAGGTGGCCTGGGGTGAGATGGACATCACTGGACCCTGCAATTACACAGAGGGGATGCAAATGGTTTTTTTGTGTGTGTTTTTTACAGTGAATGCATCATAACAAATCCATTAATTCAGCAGGAAATACACAAGACGGAGTATCAGAAAACAAGTTGAAGTTGTGAAGTTGTATAGAGTATGATATATATGTATATATTTGTATGTATACATATATATATACTCCAGTATTATATACATCTTACTGGACATACATAGGGCTCATGGAGGAAATGGAAGCTGGTGGAGGAGGAGGGTGAGGTCATGCCTGGAACGGCCAGGGATTTGGGCCTCTTAGTGGAAGCAGGAGAGAGTCTGGGGCCCAAACGATGGTGGCTGAAGTCCTGCTCGTCCTTATACACCACCTGGAGGTGCTGGCGCAGTAACTGCTCTTCTCTGGACGCCTGCTCAGACCACAGAACAAAACGGGGAAAAAAGGAAACTTTTATTTTAGAAAAGTAAGAAAGGAGGAGAGATTGTGAAAACGACACTTTCCGAAAAGCTCACCTCGAGATCTAACAGGTGTACCCTCGCTCCCTCAGGACCGCCCACGGCAGTCTCTCCATCGATGGTGGGAATGACAACAACGCCCTCACTGACCGGTTTGCCACCGTTGGGGAGCTGAGAGGGCGCCCCCTGCTGGTACATAGACCCTCGGTGCAAAGCTGAAAGGACGATCGATGGAGAACATACATCAACAAATGTGACACGTTGAGGAAGACATGGACTGGTGCTGGTGAGGCGGTGTTGGGGGGGACGGACCTAGTTCCCTCTGGACCTGTTGGGGGATGCCTGTGATGGTTGTTCTTCTACTCCTCTTGCGGTTCTTGTCGAATCTCTTCACCGGGTTCAAAGGCTTGAACGTAGAGCCTGGAGGACAAGATGGTTGGAGAAGAATTTTGAAAAGGGACGAGATAAATCGAGAGAGGAATCGGGAGCTGAAACTTGAAAGCGATGGGGTGGTGAGGGCGGAGCCTAAGATCTGAGACTTGGTTGAGCTACATTAGGATTGTAGACACTCTTGATGTGAATTTGTTGCGCTCTGTAAAAATGGATGAGAATAACAATCAGTTTGGGAGTGAAATGATGGTGATTGCAAATGTCAATGTGTGCAGTTTGGGAAGATACACACAGTCACACACCGCACATAAACACACTACACATACACACACCGCACACTCACACATGGACACATTGGCATGCTTTGCCTTCCAGCTGTGACATACCAGGCACTGGCCTTGGATATGAAATAAATTCCAATTCTGTAATAAGCTGCAGCTGTGTGTGTGTGTGTGTGTGTGTAACAGCTGTGTGTGTGTGTGTGTGTAACTGAGGGCTATATCAAGCTCCTCTGGCTTTGATTAAACATAATTGAAGCACAGCACAGACAGCATGCTGCTTAGACTCAGGTATGCATGTGAAACACCCACCTCTCAGATAAAACAGACCATAAGCAAACAAAGATCAAACTACTGTACAGTTCCCAAGGCTTGTGCTTTCTGGCTCTGTCTCATTCGTCCAACGCTCACAATCACGCGCAACCAAAACACATCATCATCGAAAGTACTTGTTATTTTTCGCTTCGAAACTTCAAGGTCCGAAAGGCTCTACCTTGGCGTGTGAGCACGGGCCTGTCGGACGCTGCTGGCACGGACGTGGTTGTCGTGGCAACAGAACTCCCTGTTGTGCTTGCGGGTTCCGGAGATCCGTTCCTATCCTTTGGAATGGAGGCTTCTGACGTTGTCTGAAGAGTGCTTGTGGACTGAAGGGTCAGAGACAGAGGGTGTGTTGGTCAGGTTTGGGGCAGGGCAAAGAGTCAGTGGCTTATGTTGACAAACCAAAAGACTTACGGCAACGCTCTGGTCATCTTGGACTTCTGCTCCGTTCAAGTGCTCTGTATAGGAGAAAATCAAAGGGTCAGTGCCTGTGATGGCGTCAGTGCCTGTGATGGAATCACAGCGGTACTGAGCACTAGACTCTGCTGTTCTTCCTAGCAGTCAACTGCTTCTGTACTTTACTGAGCATGGGCGGGAGTGGAGAAGTGGTGGAGTTGGAAGGCGTTTTCCAGTCAAAATGGATTCAGTTATTTGCAACAAAAGGTGTGCAGATGGTGAAGGTGTTGTCCGTTTAATGCTCGCCCACCCTGCCTCGTTTATCTGTGGTTCACACTCTAAGGCAGGGGTCTCCAATCCTGGTCCTCGAGGGCCGCTGTCCTGAAGGGTTTAGATATTTCCCTGCTCCAGCACACCTGACTCTAATAAAGGGTCATTATGAAGTTTCCACAGAGCGTGGTAATGGCTCATTCATTAGAATGTGGTGTGCTGGAGCAGGGAAACATCAAAAACCTTCAGGACAGCTGCCCTCGAGGACCAGGATTGGAGACCCCTGCTCTAAGGTATGGTATTTCAAACAGGCTTTGTGCTGCAGTGTGTGTACACGTCTGTGTTTTGGCTGCTGGGCTGTGGGACTGCGGGTCGGAGCCACACCTTCCTGCTGCTGGATCTTGAGGCCCTCCTGGGCCTCCGTGTGCAGGTCCTCCAGGTGCTGAGGCCGGCTGCCCTCGATGAAAACATTCTCCTGGTAGTGCTGGGAGGCTGTGTAGTGAACTGCCAGCCGCTTCGGTTCGTCTTGTCCCTTAGGACCTGAGAGAGAGACAGAGACACACAGAGAGAGAGAGAGAGAGAGAGAGAAAGAGAGACAGACAGAAGGAGAGAGAGAAAGAGAGAGAGAGAAAGAGACAGAAGGAGAGAGAGAGACAAAGAGAGAGGTGTTCAGATATCTGCAACAATATTTGTAGACACGTAAATGTTATCTCTTTTGCCATAACCCTCAGGATCTCTTGACAGCAGACATTTGCAGCACCCGTGTAATTGGTAGCTGGATGGCACCGATCGGTGCCAGAATCACAGAGGAAAACCTGTTGCAGGAAACCTGTTCATCAAAGCTTGAACTCCCAAGGATGTCTAATCTTCTGTAAATGGTGGCGCAGACTCTATTCTATTCAGAAGCAGCTTACCTTCTGCTCTCTCTCTCCCTGCTCTACCTGCACGTCTCTCTCTCTCACACGTTCGTCTGGCTTGTCACAACACACACTCACACACACCTAAGGATGGCCAGGTGAGCTCACGCATGATGCAAAGCTGAGTTTTACCTGGTGAGGTGAGGTGAGTGCTCAAGCTGCAGTTGAGTCCGTTTTAACGCCACCTGGCATCCTCTGTAATCAGCTAACGTGAGAGGACTGTCAACACCTGGGCAGTTTTGCTGCTCAAATCAAAATGTATTCGTAAAGCCCTTGTCACGAGCAATGTCACAGAGGCCATCACGTACACCCACAGAAGTGCCCCTCAACCAACCTAAACCCTCAAGGAAGACATAACACACTAGTATGTACATACATTTCTGTGTGTGTGTCGTTCCAGTGAATATAGATTTGAAGATGCACATTGTCCCATTCATTTGAATGGGAAGGTGTGTCCAAACTTTTGCCTGATAGTGTACTGTATATATGCTATACGGTAATTATGTCTTTCTGTGTACCGGTGACGCTGCACATGCTCTTAATCTGACAAAAGCAGACGGTCAGGGCAGACGCCCTGCCTCAGCCACCCGTTAGATAAACCTGGATTGGCTAATCCCCAGTATATCCCACCCCAGGTAGTCCAAATGGGATTGCTTCACTTAGATTGGCCTCAGATTAAGATGCCATAGCACCTTCGTAGAAGCGCGGCCCCGAACCCTGTTTACCACAAGTCCTGATACGACACCGCCATCGTATATGCAGGCGCAATGGAGAGGAACGTCAAAGAGTTATACAAATTGGAGAGAGCAGTGAGAGGAGGGAGTCCCTCCTCATCCCAGCGATCCTGGGATGAGGGGCCACGTCAGGGAACATTTTGGAACTGGTTAAACCCTCCACGGTCACTCTCCCAGGTCCCCTGACGATCCGAACATCACAGAATGGTGTTGTGTATCTTCCATTCTGTCCCACATCACACTGTCGCTCAGTCTCTCCCGGTCTTTCGATCGTCTGCGTGCGTGCGCAAGGGCGCGTGTGCGTTTTTGTATGTGCGTGCATGTGTCAGGTGGAATCCCCTCGAGCACAGGTGAGTTGGTCACCTCAGCTTGTCCGGACGCAGCGCCCCCTGCTGTTAGGGTCAGTGGATAGCCTTGCGCCACAGTAAAGCTCGAACTGACACATGGGGATGGTTACGACAACTTCGAAATCAAACCAAAAAGAGACACTGCAGGGTTAGGGTTACAATCAGGGTTTTGTCTAATTCTGAGGCTGCCTTCTGCATTGAACTGATACTAGGAGTTCTTCCCAATCAGCAATATATGACTCCATATAACTGTGACCAGGCTCCAAACACACCCACAGCAGACCCAGATATAAACAGAGTGTATATGCATCAACACATAGACTATAGACTATACTATACTAAACTATATTTGATTAGCACTGGGTAAACAGGTTAATTGACCAGTAACCATGGAGTCCACCCCCCCCACCCCCCTGTGAAAGCTGCAGGGGTCTGGTTGATTAAGATGGTTAACTCCTCACTGGGAGATCAGCTATACTGCTCATCCCATCAAGGTCCCAAACCGGACCCTCACATGTAACCATAGCTACCCTGCAGTGCGTTCGTGTAACTTTAATGCAATTGTGAATGAGTGTCACACCATGCTGTGAAAGACGCTACACAACTAACCCTACTAAGCAACCCCTTCTCCAAAATAAGAGGAGGAAAAACACACGTATAACCTTTTGGTACGTAGAGTTAGAAGACGTAAATACAAATCAAATCATTTACTCCTTATTGAAAATGATGAAACTTTACGCCTCAAGTTTCCCAAAATGTTTCCCAAAACTTCACACAAACTATGGCGCCAGCATATGTAACCGTGACCTTAAACGTTCACCAACGCCGCCCAACTCCAAGACTTCTGCTTTCCGTCGCTACCCGTCCCCCTCCTCCCTGTGAGTCTCTCTTCTACTCACCCCTCTTCTTGAAGACAGAGAACAGAGAGCGGATGTTTTTCCTCAGGTAGACCACCATGTCTAGACTGGTGCCATGGCAGAAGGGGAGAGTAACAGTCTAGACGAGTTGGACAGCGGAGCGTCTTTTGGTGGGACGCTCGCGGCAGCTAGGTCTCTCTAGTGGTTAGAGCCGCTGGAGAAAGAACAGTCTGGGAGCTGAAAGAAATCTGCTCTGGGTGGTTCAAGTCCAAGTCCATACCAGCTGCCTCCTCCCTCTTGTTCTGGGCTGCAATCTGTCCTTCCTTGTCACTCTTTTCATCCCTCTCTCCCTCCCTTGCTCTCGTTCTCTCTCTCTCTCTCTCTCTCTCTCTCTCTCTCTGTCTCTCTCTCTCTCTCTCTCTCCACCCCCACCCCTTTTGAAACTCCCTCTTTATTGTCAGATAAGGACAACCCCCAGAGCAAGAAGACTGTCTGTGTTTTGGCTTGTCTTTTTGAGACACCCCTCTCAGACATAAGCACGCACACGCACACGCGCACGCACACACACGCGCACACACACACGCACACGCACACCCATCTACCCGCGGAGAATCCTGTTAATGCCATCTGAGTTCTGAATCGAGGGGGATCTAGCTCCACACATGCCGGGAAAGAACCAAAAAAAACACACAAAGTTAAGACAAAAGCTCCCATGTATGAAAGACTGGAAACATGCTGCAGCAAATCCACAGCATCTGCTCTTCCTTCTCCTCCCCTCCTCCCCCCTCCTCCTCCCCTCCTCCCCCTTCCTCTTCTGTAAGGCTCTCTTTAAAAGTCACTCTTTTTTCTCACCCCGGGCAACCCACATTTCTGAGGGAGAAGAGAATGTTCCACTGAAGACCGTGCAGGTGATTTTGGAGCATTTTGTCAACCCCTCACCCACCCTCCCCACCTTCCTCCCACCCTCACTCTCTCTCTCTCTCCTCCACCCTCGCTCTCTCTCTCCTCCACCTTTGCCCCTCCACACATGCCGGGAAAGAACCAAAAAAAACACACAAAGTTAAGACAAAAGCTCCCATGTATGAAAGACTGGAAACATGCTGCAGCAAATCCACAGCATCTGCTCTTCCTTCTCCTCGCTCCTCCCCCCTCTCCTCCCTCCTCCCCCTTCCTCTTCTGTAAGGCTCTCTTTAAAAGTCACTCTTTTTTCTCACCCCGGGCAACCCACATTTCTGAGGGAGAAGAGAATGTTCCACTGAAGACCGTGCAGGTGATTTTGGAGCATTTTTGTCAACCCCTCCCCCCCTCTCCACCTTCTCCCACCTCACTCTCTCTCTCTCTCCTCCACCCTCGCTCTCTCTCTCCTCCACCTTTGCCCGCTCTCTCTTTCGCTCGCCCAATCCACCAGGCTTCAAATCCTGTGACACTGGAAAAGAGAGTGTCTAGAGAGAGAAAGAGAGACTAAAATAGACAAATTGAAGTAGCCTTTCATCTAATATGGTTAGGGGTATAAGGAGCTGTAGCAGACCCCCCCCCCTCCCTCATCAACCTCCCCCTCCCTCCAGAGCATATTGTGACATAAAAGCCAGAGGAGATCACATGTCAGCGCTGCCTGCGTGTGTGTGTGTTTGTGTGTGTGTGTGTGTGTTTGTGTGTGTGTGTGTTTGTGTCCCCTGCTTACTTATAATGTCTTCAAATTCTCTTTGCTCCCAAAACAGCTAGTGGGCGCAGCGGTCTTGTGCTGGGTTATAAATAGCCATCATTTCCCCTGCGTCTACCAACTCTCAGTAAACACACCTTCGGTGTTGTGTTTGTGACTAAACATTACCATAGAAACAAATGACAGACTGTGTTCCAACAAAACAATAATCATGTTTGTTGGTCCGTTGATTCCATCCGAGTCTCTTTCCCCTGTAGAGAACCAAGGTGTTGATTCTCCAAGCCTTCACGGGCTGTGTGCATCCCTCAGAGAGGTGCAGCATAGCGGGCTACAGTGAGCCGGTACACCCTGGCTGACTGGATGAACATGGACCTAAAATAATGATCTTCTTCTTATTCTCCTCATCAGATGGGTGTGGTCAGCCTTGGCTCTGGTGCTACAGGTGGTGACTGGGGGCAAAGCTAAGGTCTCCAGAAGATAATCCTAATCCATACCTAACGCCCAAATGTGACCTTCCCAACCTGGGTTGCTGGCAGTGGGGTAAAGAGTCTAGTCGAGTGGGAGGCTTGGACTCGGCCTCCAGGGGAGGAGATTTAGATGTTGGCACTCTGTCAGGAAACTAATCCCATTGATTTAACCTGGCATATACTCACCTGTTGTTAATCTGTTAGCCTTCACCTTTCACACTCACTCCTAGGTCATCCTCTCTCTCTCTCTCTCTCTCTCTCTCTCTCTCTCTCTCTCCAAGACACGCAGTGTCACTCTTCAGCGGGTGCGCTCCAGTGTCATTGTGACATCAGCTCAAAACTCTGTTCCAAAATCCTGAGAAAACCAACTGCATTGGAGTACAGACCTTTCCAGCATGCCAAGTCTCATGGTCTCTTATTATTAAGCCCCTCCCCCCTGTTGTTTAGCAGGGCCCTTCATATTAATATTCATGAGCAGACCTATAGAGTCACCAGCTGGCCTGGGGGGAGGGGACTCAGATACCTACAGACGAACACACACACACAAGATCACACACACTCTCTCTGTCTCTCTCACACACACTGACACACACACACTCACAAGGTCACACACACTCTCTATGTCTCTCTCAGACACACTGACACACACACTCACAAGGTCACACACACTCTATATGTCTCTCTCACACACACTGACACACACAGTCACAAGGGCACACACGCTCTCTTTCGATGTTTCTCTCACACCCACTGACACAATACTTTTTTCTGTCACTCACACTCACAAGCATTCCTTCATGCTGTCTCTCTCTCTTTCTCTGTCACACACACATACACACAAACACTCACAGACCCTCAACTACAATCATTGACATGAACACATAATCACACTTCTTTTTTTTTACCCACATGCTCTCTTCGGGGGTCAGAATGACCCGAAACTATGTTAAATGCACACACATGCACACCCACAATGAGACATTTAAATTGCATGTGCTTGATTGAACTCAGACAAAACTAAATATTTCGGATTCATGTGCTGCATGGCTGCATACTTTAGTGTCCAACAGTGTTCAGGGTAAAATGTAATTAACCTGCTTTATTTCAAGGTTGAAGGTAGGGCTTTTTTGACCCTTAGAACAGGATGAGTTGCAGAATACGAATAGAGCACGAGCGTTAACCAAGCGTGCAGTACATCCCACCTGCCAGCAGGGAGTGCTGTGGTCATAGCCCTCAGCTTTCCAATGAGACAGCAGGGTGGACATTTGTTGAACACTGGAATGTCCTGGCTACCAACCAGTTATTGAGTTACAGGAAAAACAAAACAAAAAAACAGCTGGATATCGACTGTATGACACCCAAAAGACAGCATCGGGATCAGGTCCACACCCTCCACACTCTCCACACCTTCCATACCCTCCACACTCTCCACACCTTCCACACCCTCCACACTCTCCACACTCTCCACACCCTTCCACACTCTCCACACTATCCTCACCCTCCAACCCTCCACACTCTCCACACCCTCCACACTCTCCACACTCCACACGCTCCACAAACACTGTCGTGGTCATTCAACCCCAGCAGTGTTGACACTTCTGGGGTTGAATAACATGTAGTAGTTTGCTGTCCACACACACCAACACACCACCAGCACAGGTTTGCTATCTGTTCATCTCGTTCCTCATACCTCTTCTTTTTCGTTTTATAAAGAAAGGATGGAGGGAGGGGGGATGAAAAGGAGAGTTTGTTTGTTGATATAGCGTGCCACTGTCCTATGACCAGGTTGCGACCTCTATCAATAACAGGTAGAGAACAGAGACCACTGAACCATGAGAGGAACAAAGAAATGTTTCCACTACATGCCTGGGTACTCCCTTCCTGCCTGCTGCGTGCAGTGCGTGTGTGACAGAGAAAGAGAGACAGAGAGAAAAACTGGCGGAAGGCAGAAAGACAGTTACGGAAGGCAGCCAAAGAGCCAAACTTCAGGATGACGACAGCAAGGATGATGATGAAAGGAACAGGAAGTAAATGATGGTGTGAGCGCAGCCATCTCCTGAACATTGTGTCTGGCGGGCGGCTGCTATCTGCTGCAGCGGCGCAGAGACGATCGATCCCTCTGCCTGCGTCCCTGATCATCTTACATGGCAACTCTACAATCTGACCCTCTCACCGACACACCGGGGGAGAGAGAGAGCAGGGGGCGGGCGGGGCCAGCTCAGGCAGGGGGGCCGGGCGGGGCAGGGTGGGGGGCGGGCAGATGGAAGGAGAGGAGGACAGAGAGAGAAGAGAAGATAAACACTCAAGGTTGAAGTCTTGTAGATTTACAGCCTGCATTCCGAACTGCTTGACAGACACACATACTCACACTTCGATTACTCTTCAGTGATCGTTTTCAATGTTGTTTCTCCTGCGCCAAGTATAAAAACCTTGCTAAAATCAAAAGAGTATTCTGAGATGTTGATTGGCAGCACTGTTTAGTTTGATATCCTCCCTTGTATCGGTGTACACGTCTAGAGAGATGTGAGGTCAAGGCAGAAGTATGAGCTAGATCTGATGTGACCTTCCCATCGCAGCCCAGCTGAACGTCATGCTGGACCAACACCATCCAGCTCTCGTTCACTGGTAAGAAACCTCTTTCTTTTCCACACAATCTGCACGTGCATATCTGAAGGTTCTCTCTATCTTTCAACCCCCCGCACCTTCTCCTTATCTCCAACTGTTTAATGTCATCTCCTTCTTGGAGCCTTTCATTCTCTCTCTCCCTCTTCCTCTCTCCCTCCTTCTCTCTCCTCTCTTCTCTTCCTGTCAGTGTCGCACACCCAGAGGAAATCGGCAAGAGAGAGAGAGAGAGGTGGTCTGTGGGCGATGGCCGTCACTGTGTCAGCAGATTTATGCTGGCTCCTGACAGCTCTCCTCCTTCCTCCCCCACTAACCCTCACCCCTCCTCATCCTCACTCTCCCCTCCCCCACGAGGTGGATGTTTAAACACTCGCATGAGGAAGGCTTTTAATAGCACCCTCGCCGCCGCCATTATCATTCATCACCTGCCCTTCTGGCGGTGAGTCTGATTCTGCTGGACCCCATGGGCCCTTGGATGTCTGTGCACCAAGAGCCAACGGTAGAAACAAGGAAATATGGTTTTAATAATTGAATAATAATTGAAGTAGGAAACAAAACAAAACCCTAACCCTCAGCATCACTGCGATATCGAATCGAATATGGAATTCCAAAGAGGCTAAAGCAGGAACTGTTGTTGGGGGAACTGGAACTGTAATCCTGACTCCTCCCCTCCCCCTCTCCCCTTCTCCCCCTCTCTCCCTGTCCCCCTCCCCTTCTCTCCCCCCTTCCCACCATCCCCTCCTCTCCTCCTCCCCCCTCTCCCTTTCTACCCCTCTCCCTGTCCTCCTCCCCTTCTCTCCCCCCTACCCCCTTCCCACCCCCCCTCTCCTCATAATACCTCCCTA
>BROE01000011.1:11048040-11067033 GCA_036571765.1 Plecoglossus altivelis | reverse complement strand
CTCTCCCTCTCCCCTCTCTCCCTCTCCCCCTCTCTCCCCCTCTCTCCCCCTCCTGGTTAGTCTTATACTGGTTAACTCTCCCCCTCTCTCCCTCTGGATAGTGACCTCGTAACTCAGGCCTACTGTGGCAGCTATAGAATACGGAGCAGGGGAATGGCAATGAATTAACAAGGTTCAGTGTGTGTGTAGTGTGTGTGTGTGTGTGTGTGTGTGTACTGTGTGTGCGTGAGCGATATGTGTGTAGTATGTGTGTGTAGTGTCAGTGTGTGTAGTGTTTAATGTGTAATGTGTGTGTTTGTGGGGCCACAGTTTTTTTATTGCTGGTCACACTTGAACCTGTTTGGTTGCTGTGCTGTGACAGTTTGACTGTTCCCCACTGCAAGGGGGTGATTGAATAATTCCCTCATTAATTACTAGTCCTAAATCACAGATTTATCCACACTGTAAATCATTCTTTAATGTTCCTCATTCTAAGAACCAAAGGGTGCAGAGTGGAACCGTGCGTAGAACCAGAAGAACGTTGAGAAGGTTTCACTCAAAAAACCTTTTTAGGTTCTAATGGTTTCAAGCTTGACCATGTTCAAGTCACATGTACACACACACACACTCATGGAATGAGTTAGTCAGAGAGAGAGAGAGAGAGAAAGAGAGAGAGAATAGAGAGGGAGAGAGAGAGGAAGAGAGAGAGAAAGAGAGAGAGAGGAAGAGAGAAAGAGGGAGAGGAAGAGAGAGGAAGAGAGGAGAGAAAGAGGAAGAGAGGAGAGAGAGAGGAAGAGATGAGAAAAAGAGAGAAGAGAGAGAAAGAGAGAGAGGAGAGAGAGAAAGAGAGATGAGAAAGAGAGAGGAGAGAGAGGAGGGAGAGAGAGAGAGAGAGAGAGAGGAAAGGAGAGGAGAGAGAGGAGAGAGAGAGAGGAGATGAGAGAGAGAGAGAAAGAAAGAGAGGATAGAGAGAGAAAGAGAGGAGGGAGAGAGAGAGAGAGAGAGAGAGGAGAGGAGAGGAGAGGATAGGAGAGAGAGAGGGACAGAGAGAGAGGAGCTTGTCTTCAGGTGCTGATGCATCACCCTTGGTAGTCATGAGGATGATAGCCCAGGCTGACTGTAGGGAAACAAAAGTACCCTTGATTGCAACACTGCCATGCAAAGCTATACATAGTTACTGCAGAACCCAGGGCAGATATAAATAGTCTGTTTCCTTCTCTCTCCTTCTCCTTCTCTTGCCTGTTCTTTTCGCTTCTCTCTTGTGCTCTGTCTTATCCTCTCTCTCTCTCCCTCTGTCTGGGATCTGCGTCTGTCGTGTGGTTGCCTGACATGCCAAGCATACTAAGAGGCAAGCGATGAACACGACTCAAACTCGCCAAATCCACGCCACCGATCCTGAGAAAAGGAGCAGAAACTGCGAGCGTTCGGTGTGAACCGGCACATTCACACAGACTTTTCCAAAACAGCCACATAAATCTGTTGGTTTCCCCGCGCAGCAACAGAAGACATTCTCAAGGTTCTCTCAGATCCTAAAAGGCGCCAGAGCCAGAGACTCGCAGCCAAACCCACACCACCAATCAGAGGGCGGGGCCGGAGGCGGGGCTGGAGGAGGGGCCGGAGGCGGGGCCGGAGGTTCACAGATGGAGAAGGAGATTCAGGGAGAGGATTCAAGCCACATGAGGGACAAAGTTGACACATGCAGATGTGTTGCGGTTTGATTGCGAGACGAATGTCTGGAAACAGGGCGTGGTCCCGGTTACACAGGAATGGATGAGTTGACTAGAGAGAAAGACGTCAAGTTAGATAACAAGCCAGAAATCTGGAGGTTGAAGGTTCGTATCTTCCCGGAACTCTCAATTAGGGTGTTTCCTGTTTGTCCTCCGATGACCTTTCATTCTCAAGTTGAACCACGTTTAGGGTTCGTTCTGAGGTGAACCAGGGGTCACAACCCTTAACCCTTGAACGTCCTCTCTCGTAATTACATAAGCATTTGTTATTGAGTTATTTGCGTGAAAACCAAGTGGGAGAATGGATAAGAAAGAGATTCTGTTCTCCCAAAGGGAAAAAGTTTCTTAAGGGTGGAACAGACATTTAAACAACACAGAGGACAGTGTTTTCATTCAATAACAGAAGACAAGTGTGTCCACCAGGAATTTCCACAAATCGAATTTGTTTTTTATGATTTCTCCAAGGAAATCACATTGAAAATAGGGTCTCTTTAAGATTTAACAGGCCCCGACTTCCCCAGAACGAACCTTAGCCTTGATTAGCCTTTCAGACGACCAAGTGAAGATGAGCGCGTTGAATGTGTCTGAACTAAATCATCTTCATGTAGTCCTCACTTCCTCTGGTTGAAGACACAGAGCAGCATTAACACGTCCGAGTCTGACAAAAGCCCACTCTTTAGCTAGCTTCAGTGTTGAGACGTGTTCTGCACTCTCATGTTCTGGATCACAGGATCGTGTTAAAGACCAGACTGAGATGCAGGGGACGGAGAAAAACATCAAATAAAGCCATCAAGTCCTTGATTGAACTGGTAAGTTCATTTGACTCTGTGTCATCGGAATCACACCAAAGACATTATGTAGGAACAGATGTTGTTTATGTTCTAGGGATGTAGTACAGACACACAGACATACACACACACATGCAGAAACAGACACACACACACATGCACACACATGCACACACACACACACACACACACACACACACACACACACACACAGACACATGCAAACACACATTCTTGGGATAGAAAGCATCATGTTTGTCAATTAGCTCTGTAAATGCATTAAATATCCATCTGCTAGAGATGTTTGTGCGTATGTGTGTGTATATATGTGTGTGTGTGTATGTGTGTGTCTGTGTGTGTGTCTGTGTGTGTGTGTGTGTGTGCATGTGTCTGTGTGTGCATGTGTGTGTGTACATGTGTCTGTGTGTGTGTGTGTGTGTGTGTGTGTGTGCATGTGCCTGTGTGTGTGTATGTGTGTGTGTATGTGTGTGTCTGTGTGTGTGTATGTGTGTGTGTGAGTGTGTATGTGTGTGTATATATGTGTGTGTGTGTACGTGTGTGTCTCTGTGTGTGTGTGTATGTGTGTGTGTGTGAGTGTGTATGTGTGTGTGTATGTGTGTGTGTGAGTGAGTGAGTGTGCATGGGGTATACACATCTGTACTCAAAGAGAGCAGCACCAAATGTTAGCTCTGCCACATCATTCTGAGCCTCAACTAAATCTAGAGAAACACATGGTCTCACTCTCTCACATGGTCTCTCTCTCTCACATGGTCTCACTCTCTCACATGGTCTCTCTCTGCCAGTGAAATCCTGTTAGCCACGGCTAGCGACCTAAGTCTTCTCAGTGCACAAAACAGCTCCTGTCCTTTGCAAAGGCAACATGAATGCAAATGTAGTTTCTTTCTGCGTGGTTTGTTAAATTCAAGAGTGAAGTTGTCCTAAACGCAGCGTCTGTACCGTGGCTACCTTGGGTCTATCAGTCGAAACGTCTCCATTATCAAGCTTGATTTGTATCACATGTTGACTTGACTTGGCGGGTTCTCTGCGTGGCGAGGGACACGTTCTATTTGGAAGGTCATAACACACTCGTCGGTGCAGACACACAACAGTACTGTACTCAGTCACGCGGCAACGCAAACACGCTTAACGAGAAAGATGCTGTATTGTGTCATGCCGTCGAAGGTTGGCCTCACAACCATGAATCCATTGTGCATGTGTGTGAGTGTGTGTCTGTGTGTGTGTCTGTGTGTGTGTGTGTATGTATGTATGTATGTATGTATGTAGGTGTGTGTGTGTGTGTGTGTGTGTGTATTTATGTGTATGTGTGTGTATGTGGAGACCGAACAGGAGATGTATCTGAAGAGGTTTGGCTGTAGCTTTGTGTCTCATCTTTAGTGCTTTAACTCAATTGGTGGGCTAATGCAGGAAGTAGTGAAGAGGCTTCTGGGATAAACACTGAAGCCCTTATGCAGAGCTGCAGGAGAGAGGAGGAGATGAGCTAGGTAAAGGTCATCTAGCCATCTGATATCCTCTCGTTAATATAGTTGTTACCTTAGCAACACATCTGTGATTGGTTCGATAACAGTGATGCTAAAGCTGCCGAAGGCTTATGCTAAAAGTTTTAAAAGGTTGAAGAAAAAGGGAAGAAACAATTGTTTTCAAACGAAACAATGTGGAAAAACCTACTTTCGAAAAGACGGTTTGAAAGGTTTAATAAGCAAAATGTATTTTGTTGCATCATTGATGAGTAGTCGATGAAGACTCCGCTATTCTCTTCACTACTCTGCTTTTACTCTACTCTGTTTTCGGATTCTCTGTTTTCCTCTCGCCTCTCCCCTGCTCGCGCCCACCGGCAACTCTGGTTCTTGAAGTGGAGAACACCGGGATTCCACTCTGGGCTTGTTCATCCAGGAGAGAGATGGGAAGAGAGAGTGCAGAGGAGGGAAGGGAGAGAGGGACGATGAGAGAGAAGTATGGAGGACAAGAGAGAGTACATACGTAGAGATACCAGGGAGTGGGGAGGAGAGAGAGAAAGATGACAGAGAAAGTTTGCCTGATACCATATCTTGGTAGAGAGTTATTGACAGCGGAGAAAAGTTCTGTCAATGACGTCTTCAAAGCAGAAAGGTGGCAGAAGCCAATGAGAGAGTCTCAACACACAGAACTTCAAGGACCTAAAGAAGTGTTCCAGAAGCAAATATAAAATATAGAATATCTTACTCTCTTCCTCACACAAATAATCTCTCTCTTTCTCTCTTTCCCTCTCTCTTTCTTATTCTCTTTTCATTCTCTTTCTCTCTCTCTCCCTCTCAGTCTTTCTCCCTCTCTCTTTCCCTCTCTTTCTGTCTCTCTTTCTCTCTTTTTCCCTCTCTCTCTTTCTCTTTCTCTCTCTCTCATGCTCGTTCTTTCTCTCTAAAATGTTTGTGCTTCTTTCTTTTGTTTCGCGTGATTTTAATAGATAACAAATGGGGGAACTCAAAAATCAGGTTATTTTTAGCGCCGTCTCCTCTGTCATTGTCTGCGTCAGATAAAGACAACAAAATCAAATTCATTATCTTCAGTGTCTCCCGCTTTGCCAACAGAGTTATGAATCTCATGACTGGGGGAAGCCCTGCTGAGACTGACTCACACCAACCACGCTGAGAGAACTGTCATAGATCAGACAGAAGGGGGAGAGAGGAGGGGAGCGAGGGGGAGAGAGAGGGAGAGAGAGAGGAGAGAGAGAGGAGAGAGAGAGAGAGAGAGGGGGAGGGAGAGTTGTGAAGGTGGTAAGCTACGTCTACCGATGAAGAAAGAGTGTTCTCGAAGGAGGACTAAAGTAACACAAAACATCTGGCCACCCCTCCAACGCGAGCAGACTGCTTCTACAAAACCCTAAGACAACATCAAACGTTCCCTGCGATAAATGTTGGTGATTGATGGTGTGTGTGTGTGTGTGTGGATGTATAAATGTGTGTGTATGTGTGTCTATGTGTGTCTGTGTGTGTGTCTGTGTGTGTATGTATGACCTAACCAGGGTTCAGACACACACACACACACACTCAGTCAAACGTTTTAACAAAGCAATGGATGCTGCGTGTGACCTAACCACTTCCGTCATCTCTCCTCCATCGTGTGCCTGTCCCTCGCACCTGTAGACGGAGAGGACTAAGAAGACCTTCAGATTGTCTAATGAGCTCATCTCTGCCTCTGTAACCCCAGTGTGTGTATGTGTGTGTGTTTGTGTGTGTATGTGTGTGTGTTTGTGCGCGTGTGTGTGTGTGTGTGTTGGATGAATACTTGCCCTTGTGAGCAGGAGCTTAACATTGAACACAGGGCTGTTTCTTATCACCAACTCTGGACAACATGAACTTGTGCTGGAGATGCTAGAGGCTTTAATGCTAACCATTCAGCCCACTCAGAGTCACTGGAGCCGGGGTGAAGTGGTCACATCGACCTCCGTCCCCGGTTCGCTTCCCTGGTCATGAAGAGTAAAGGAAAGATTGGGATTCTCCTGTTTGGAATGGGTCCAGACTTAATGAGATCTGTCCAGTACCAAGAGTCTGTGAGACAGAGATGTTGTTACTGACATGTCCCCTTACCCAGCATGCTTTGGGACTGTAGTGCTGCTTCGGTGGTAGATCCCTCCTTGTCGCTAGAAGGTGTTTGAGTGTACGGGAGTATTGCTGCTTGAGAAGGAGTACACCATGAAATCCATACGTGTGTGTGTGTGTGTGTGTGTGTGTGTGCACGCGCAAGTAGGGCTATGAAACCAGGTTTAATCCATTAGCGATGGTTTGTAGCTCCATAAATAAAATCAGTGTGCTCACAAATTAGAGCCTGGTGAAAAGGTCAAGCACACACACACACACACAGGTACACACACACACACAGGTACACACACACACAACAGCGTACACACACCACACAGCCACAAGGGTACACACACACACACAGGTACACCACAGGTACACACACACACACACACACACACAGGTACACACACACACACATAGGTACACACACACACATCCAGATATGCAAACATCTGGATCCTTCCCTGTCCCTGTTCCCTTTTCCTGTATCTGCTGATGCTGGTTCAACCATGTCAACTTAGAACATCAAGACAGGTCACAGAAAGAGTGCCAGAACCCACGGACCAAATGGAGAGAGATGAGAGAAGAAGAGTGGAGGAGACGGGAGAGAGAGAGAGAGGGAGAGAGAGAGAGGAGAGAGAGAGAAGACAGTGAAGAACTGAGATAGAATTGTAGTAGGGCACAGAAGTACGCAGAAGAGAAGAGGAACGCACAAGTACCGCCAAAGATCGAGATGTGCAGACGTGTTGGGGGGCTAGGAGGAAAGAGGGAAAGGCCGATACCGATGCTGACGAGCATTGCACGAAGAGCAGAAGCGCGAAAGGAGAGCCAGACAGCATGATGTTAGGTTCAAGACAGAGGATGAGGAGGAGGAGAATGTCGCCCGACTTTTGACGAGATTAGAAGACGATGGGAAAGCAAACAGAAACCCAACAACACTTTTCAACCCAAACGAAGAGCAAAAAAGAGAGTAAGGTAATGCAGGGTCTATCTATTCCTCTTCCATCTATGTGCTTGTACCCAACACGGCTCTTAAACCAACGTAGAAGTGAGCGACGTAGACATCCTCCACCACCAAACAACCACCGCTGGTAATGTTCAGGGATTGTTCCCTTATTCACATCTCCCTGAACCAGGCGGACCTTCCATGAAATACAAAGCCCTCGTATGAATGAGACAACACCCCTTTCCAACAAACAGAGTATTGTGTATTGGGTCGCGCCAACTAACGACCAGAACGATCTCACAAACTACTACGACAAAACTAAGCCAACAACACACAAGACAACGCCACACCTATCATCATCACACATTGTGATATCACCATCAATAGGTGGGAAGCAACCACCTGTGCGTGGTGGGCCTGCTCATGCGCCCAAGCATCGGTCGTTGGGGAGCTCCACTGTGCACACCGACTAGACGCCATAGAAAAACGCATACAATAGTGTGTTCGAAAAGAACGTGGATGATGAAAAACAAAGAGTGGAACAGCACGCTGTGTAGATGGAGAGCATAGAACGTTCTAGAATCTAGATGAAAACCACCCCAGTTTCAAACTGTCAGTCTCTTGGCTGTTGGTCTGGGTGGACACACACACAGGGCACAGAGAAGGGTGTGTCAGCAGGTAAAATAACTCACTGGAACAGAGAAAAAGTCACCACTAAGACAAACTTTTTCTTTCTCTCTCTCCTTCTCTCTCTAACACACACACAGGGCAGAACACCTCTATAAACATGAGTGCCAACACAGCAACCTAAGCGACTAATGTGAGGTCAGCAGGACTATCCTGAATCCACCATACAGTCAGAGCTAATAAGCTCTGACCGTAACACTACAAATGTGCATGCTCGTACGCACGCGTTGAGTATCTCAGATGCACCTCAGACCAGACCAGACTAGACTAGATCAAATCAGGTCACACCAGACCAGATCACGCCAGACCAGACCAGACCAGGTCATACCAAAAGCAAATCCACGTCATCTTTCACAACGCTTACAGACTCACTCTACAAGTTGAGTATGCACAGAAGTCACCTAACATTCAAACACACTTCACACAGTGAACACATGCACACACACACACACACACACACACACCACACACACACACACACACTTCCAGCTCTTACCTGTCCAGGTCCTGTCCCTCTTATGTAAGTGCCACAGGATTCTGGTCTTGGCTCTGCTGGAGTGTGAGAGAGGCTGGTGACCCTGCTGGAGGTACAGGGTTCCACCGGGTTCCGTCGTCACTCTCCTCTTGTGCACGTTGTTCCCCATGACAGAGGGTTCTACAGTCCAGGGCGCTCAGGGATCACACGCACCCCCATCGACCAGGCGTTACCACGGTGACACGCTCCAGAACGCTCACAACGCTTCATGCCACTGGAACTGTTCCCTCTCGCACACTTTCACAATTGTACTCCCTCCCATACACAAACACACACTCGTAAATAATACCAGTCACTGTTCACGCTCAGCTTACTCACCCTGCTGACACACACTCTGTCTGTGGCCAAGCGCACACTCTTATATGTGTGCAAACACACACACACACACACAGACGGGTCCCGCTTTGGAAAGCTGACACACTCCCGGTCCCTTACATCCAGCTGCTGTAGCAGCAGCGACGCCTCACTCTAAGAAGCAGCGCTGCAGAGTGTGTGTGTGTGTGTGTGTGTGTGCGCCCTTCCCACTCTCGCTGTGCTCCCGGCCTCAGCAGACTCTGTTTAGCTCTCTCTCTCTCGTGCTCTCTCTCTCTGGCTCTATCTTGCTCTCTCTCTCTCTGGCTCTCTCTCTCTGGCTCTCTCTCTCTGGCTCTCTCTCTCTTGCTCTCTCTCTCTCTCTCTCTTGCTCTCTCTCTGCTCTCTCTCTGGCTCTCTCTCTCTTGCTCTCTCTCTGCTCTCTCTCTGGCTCTCTCTTGCTCTCTTTGGCTCTCTCTCTCTGGGACTCTCTCTCTCTTGCTCTCTCTGACTCTCTTTCGAGCTCTCTCTCTCTTTCTCTCTGGCTCTCTTTTGCTCTCTCTCTCTTGCTCTCTCTTGCTCTCTCTTGCTCTCTCTCTCATGCTCGCTCTCTCTTTCTCGCTCTCTCTGGCTCTCTCTCTCTCTCTTTGTCTCCACTCCGACCACTAGGAATGCAAGGGAAAAGAGGATGGCTTCAGACCCAATGACACACACACACTCACACCTCTCCCCCTCTCTCCCCTCCACTCCTCTTCCTCAATCTGTTTCCTGTTGGACTGGGACACCTCCCCCACAACAGAGGAGGGATGACCCTGACATCACAACATACACCACACTGACACACACCTGCGCTCACACACACACGCACGCACGCAACTCTGACACACACCTGCACTCACACACACACACACACACACACATTCAAATAAGTTCAAATAAGCCCACATGATTCCAAAGTTAGTTATGCTGATTGCTGATAAAAACATCCAAACGATGTTCCTATGATTTGCCAGAAGACATTTTGGCAGGAGAGGCAGGAATTCCAAAGATCAAACCACAGAAGAAGGAAATGATCCAGGATATGGACACCAACATCCCACAGACAATATCTGTCTCACAGCTACCGAGAACGTATCTAACAGGAACATGGAGTTCACGGAATTCACCTGTTTGGTCAAACAAAACTAAACACGCCCCCCACAGACATCGGAGCTCCTGTCTATTCTTTTCCTGTCGTTCCTTCGCCTTCCTCCCTGTCCCTCTTCCTCTCTCTCTCACTCTCTCTCTTTGTCTCTCTCTCTCCCTCTCTCTCTCTCTCTCCCTCCCTCCCTCCTCAGTCATCCCACTCCCTGTGAGTGAACATCATGGCGACAGACAGACTAGGCACATGATGATGACTGCAGTGTCACTTGGAGGAGAGCTGTCTCGCGTTGATGATGTCACACCCTCCAATCAGTGGTGCTGAGACAGGGGTACTGGGGCACATGGAGGAGAAGAATTCGGAGAGAGAAAGAGACAGAGAGAGAGAAAGCGAGAGAGAAAGACAGGGAGAGAGACGGTGAAAAAGAGAGAGACAAAGACAGAGAGGGAGACAGTGAAAGAGAGAAAGACAGAGAGAGAAAGACAAAGAGAGAGAGACAAAGAAAGGAGAGGGAGACAGTGAAAGAGAGAGAGAGAGAGAGAAGGAGAGAGAGACAAAGACAGAGAGGGAGACAGTGAAAGAGAGAGAGACAGAGAGAGAAAGACAAAGAGAGAGAGACAAAGACAGTGAGAGAGAGACAATGAAAGAGAGAAAGACAGAGAGAGAAAGAGGGGATTGACGTCCTTGACGATGGGTTATCCTGAGATATCCCATTCCACTGTTTCAGACTAGATGAAACATGATAACAACGTTTTCTTCATAATCATACTTGACAAAGACTAACTCAGAGAGATGCTAGATTCCTATTGGTTGTTCCTGGAGGTGGGAATGAAGTGGGGAGCCCCAATAATATTTACAAAGTGTGTGTGGGTGGGGGGGACATTCAGAGCTCTTTGTTTTACAGGCTGTTCCCCCGAGCTTCGAAGAAAAGTCAGGTGTGTGTATTTGTGTTTATGTGTGTGTGAGTGTGAGTGTGAGTGTGTGTGTGTCCATGTGCTCTGCCTCTCATCAGAGGAAGTCTCACAAGTTGCTTTTAGACACAAAACGATCCCCTGTAAAATGCCTTGATAGATGATGTCCATTAGAATACCAGAACCACTCTGGCTTTTATTCATTTAGAGTACTCTCTTAGACAGAACTCCCACTCACTTCTGAGAGAGACAGTCAGAGTGAGAGAGAGAGAGAGAGAGAGAGAGACAGTCAGAGTGAGAGAGAGACAGTTAGAGTGAGAGAGAGAGAGAGTCAGAGAGTGTGAGAGAGAAAGAGAGTGAGAGACAGACAGACACACAGACAGATACACAGAGGGGGGAGATAGACAGACAAATGGAGACATAGAGGGGGAGACAGACAGAGGCAGACAGAGAAAGAGAAGGGAGGCAGAGAGAGAAAGAGAGAAATGAAAGCGATGGGTCGGTGTGTTTGATGCATCTCAGTTAACAACATGTCAACCATGCCCTAGATACATCTAAATGTGCACATATGTGTGTTTGTCTGTCAAGTGATTTCTCGAAGTACAGATTTGTTAAGAAGACAGTTACTTGGCTGTACCACAAAGGGAAGTTGGTGGCTTTTGTTCATGTGTGAGTGTGTGTGTGAGTGTGTGTGTGAGTGTGTGTGTCACCAAGTCTCGAGGTCCCCAGTGACATTGTAGACACTGATGAATATGATTCTTTCGTTTGAAGACATATAGTGAGCCTCTAAATTTCCATAGCAACAGTCCCCTCTACTGGTCAACTGACACAACTGTTCACTGGAAAGTGACCCTCGTTCAAAGGGGTCTCTCTCTCTCTCTCTCCCCCCCCCTCTCTCTCTCCCCCCTCCCTCTCCTGACATATCAGGAGAGTACCAAGCCAGAGGGTTACGGTTTCACCTCTTCCATTTGTGACATTGCTGCTTTGCCTTTATGAGCTCACAATAAACGTTGCCAAGGGTGACAATTACCTCACAATAAACGGGGTGTGTGTGTAGGTAGAAGGGGGGAGGAATGGGGGGGGTCAGGGACGAGGGCTCCATTTCGAGGCTTGGGTATCAGTTTCCACAGGTGAATTACCCCCGCTCGTCAGAGAGCGTGCACGAGGTGACTGGTGGGAACGGACACAATGAGGCGCGACCCCCCCCCCCCCCCCCCCCGTAGGAGGTCTAACAGCTGACAGGGTTCCACACCAGCGCTCAGTCTGGTGTGGGGCTTCACACTACATGAACATGAAAACACGGGAGCCCCTGAAACACAACCACGCTTAGACCCCCTGGGTGCAGGGGAAATATACACACTCCTACACACACACTCCTATACACACTCCTACACACACACACTCCTATACACACTCCTACACACACTCCTACACACTCCCTCTCCTACACACACTCCTACACACACTCATACACACACTCCTACACACACACACTCCTAAAAACACTCCTACACACACACACTCCTATACACACTCCTACACACACTCCTACACACTCCCTCTCCTACACACACTCCTACACACTCATACACACACTCCTACACACACTCCTACACACACACACTCCTACACACACTCCTACACACACACACTCCTACACACACCCCTACACACACACACACGCCTACACACACAGGCATGTGTGTCCACACACACACAGGGATTGTATGAAATGACCTCACCATAGAAGCAGCCCGGACTGGGGGAGTTCTGGACAAAGCAGGTAGATGAGGGGGCTCTACGGTGAAGCCCCCTTTGATAGGATGTGCGCGGGTGTGTGCTTCTGTGTGTGTTTGTGTGTGTGTGTGGTTGTGTGTGCTTCTGTGTGTGTTTGTGTGTGTGTGTGTTTGTGTGTGGTTGTGTGTGCTTCTGTGTGTGTGTGTTTGTGTGTGCTTCTGTGTGTGCGCGCGTGTATGTGTGTGTGTGCTTCGGTGTGGGAGGGGGGGAGGGGGGTATGTGGATATGATGTCATATGCACGGTTGGCGCCCTTCTAAGCCCAGCACAGTGCTGTTTAAACACAAGCACTCACACACACTCCCAACTGAACAGTTGAGCCACACACACACACAAGCACACAAGCACACGCACCCAGAAGCACACACAAACACACACATGCACACCAGCACACGTCTATGGATCAACATCCGCCCTGTTTTAATGACTCTGAAGATACCTACGCTCACAGTAGTGATGCTGAGTTACGATTTGGGCCGGTCCGTGTTCAGGAAATTACTAACTGTTTCATGCTGTCATGAATTAGAATATGGATGCTGCAGGCCTTTCTGTGGCTACAGGACAGAACGAAGGAGTTGAAGTAGAACCAACAAGTTATTTTATACAAAGAAGACGTGTGTGTGTGTGTGTGTGTACTTGTGTGCGGGCTCCTCTTTGTGTGTGTGTGTGTACTTGTGGATGGGTGTTCTAATTAAAAAGTATTGAGTGTGCCTTTGCGAAGCGTTCCTTCACTGGCTGAATAAGGCTTTGTGCTGGTGTGTAATCTTCTCTCTCTATCGCATAACTCTAGCCACAATCTGGCAACCGGGCAGCCAGACACACAAAAAGATGCTCCGCTTCTGGGAATTCATCTCTCGCTCTCACACACACACACACACACGCATGCACGCACACACTCGCACACACACAGACACACAAAGGAATGTGCACATCAAAGACAGATTTTTTATATGAGCGGAATCTCTCTACGTTATGAACTTCACATAGAGAGGTCAGTCAGCAATGGAAGTTGGCACACGCACATACACACACATGCACATACACACACACATGCACATACACACACATGCACATACACACACACTGAGAGCCCTGAGCTTGTTCAAGAATTCAGCAGATCTAAGCTGTAGTACCATTAGACACAGACCTTAACAGACTTAAACACAACCTATCACACTGGTACATGAGTTGACAAAATGTCAGACAGAGAATAATGTGTCTGTGTTTGAGTGATCTGTGTGTGTTTGAATGATCTGTATGTGAACCTGTGTGTACCTGTGTGTACACCTGTACATGTGTGTGTACCTGTATGTATGTGTGTGTGTTTGATGATCTGTATATGTGTGGTTTGCGTTGATTGCATGAGTTTGTTTGTGTTTGTGTGTTTGTTTGAGTGTTTGTGTGTGTGATATGTGTGTGTGTGCGGCGTGTTTGTGTGTGTGTGTGATATGTGTGTGTGTGCGGCGTGTTTGTGTGTGTGTGTGATATGTGTGTGTGTGTGTGTGGTGTTTTGTATTCGTCAGGTGGCAGAAGACTGACAGAGGAAGTCACCTGGCAGGTTCTGGAAGAATGAAGAGTGGGAACCTTAAGATTTCTAACACTGTTCTATTGGTGGGAAAATAGTCTTTCTCCCTCTCCCTTTCCCCCCCGCCCTCTCTCTCTCTCTCTCCTCTTCTCCCTCCTCTTCTTCCCTTCTCACTCTCTCTCTAGGCATGACAATGACAAGTGAACAGGTGAGAGAGAAAAACAAAGACTAGATTGGCATTCTGCAGGTTTGACAGAACACAAGAGTCCACACAGGCAAAGTCGTTCCCCAAACGAGTCCCCCGTTCCCTTGACAACACCAAAGCAGACCCTCCCTAAGGTAACGAGCCTCTTGTGTGTATCTATAAGAGACTGGAGGTCACAGTATACTAGCCCAGGAAGCTATACTCTGATAAAATACTTCCTATCACCGGAGGAATGGAACACAGCGTCCAGATTTGCTACAAACATTGTTATACTACAGCAATGTTGTAGACACAACAAGGAAGTATAGTCTTTATTTTCAACCCACACAGTAATGATCTGTGGTTACGTGTAAAACACACCACCAGGGATCCATGTTTTCATCTTTCCCAGGGTCACAGTCCCATGTTCCTCGTCTGTGGTCCCCTACCTGACCCCCCCCCCTCTCTCTCTCTCTCTCTCTCTCCCTCCCTCTCTCTCCCTCTCACTCTCTCTCTAGGGATGAACAATGAACAGAGAACAGGTGAGAGAGAAAAACAAAGACTAGATTGGCATTCTGCAGGTTTGACAGAACACAAGAGTCCACACAGGCAAAGTCGTTCCCCAAACGAGTCCCCCGTTCCCTTGACAACACCAAAGCAGACCCTCCCTAAGGTAACGAGCCTCTTGTGTGTATCTATAAGAGACTGGAGGTCACAGTATACTAGCCCAGGAAGCTATACTCTGATAAAATACTTCCTATCACCGGAGGAATGGAACACAGCGTCCAGATTTGCTACAAACATTGTTATACTACAGCAATGTTGTAGACACAACAAGGAAGTATAGTCTTTATTTTCAACCCACACAGTAATGATCTGTGGTTACGTGTAAAACACACCACCAGGGATCCATGTTTTCATCTTTCCCAGGGTCACAGTCCCATGTTCCTCGTCTGTGGTCTGGAGCCCCCTCTTAGTGACAGTGTGGGGACATGGGGGGGCACGAAAGCCTCTTTCAGCGCAAGAGAAAAGGAGAAGAAGCAATGGAAAAACTTCACTGACCACACAGCTCGCGAACAGAACAGAGCTACGGTCTCCACTCGGTCGAGGGAGAGAGAGAGAGAGGGCGACAGAACTTAAACAAAAACAAGAGTTTCCTGAAGAGTTTGGTGTGTCTCTTTATGGTACCTTTCAGCACACATACGCGCAAACACACACGTGCGCGACCACGCGAACACACTCCATTAACAGGAATGAAAAGGCCAGCTTTAGAGGTAGAACAAAAACAGGAAATGGGGATTGTGGGTAATCTCCATTCCGTCGACGTCACCAAGCAAACGCATCAAAAACCTGAGGAGGGGATTAAGCCACCTTGTGCCCGCGAGTGTGTGTGAGTGTGTGTGAGTGTGTGAGTGTGCGTGTGAGTGTGAGTGTGTGTGTGTGAGTGTGTGTGTGTGTGTGAGTGTGCAACATAGACAGATGTCCTGGTTATAACTGGACAAATTCCTCTCAGCCATCTTGCCAGTTCAGTCCAAAATCGCAACAATCCCACACCATATTCATCAACATATATTTCCCACAGGAGCACATGGACCCTTTCCAGATGTGTCTGACAGACTCAGACGGAGACAGTGAGCCGAGCAAGGCTGACTTCTCTGCTGCTCTACCGGATCTCCGAGTAGAAGGTTCTGGTGAATCCGTCATCCCAAACCCACTCAGAAACCCACCCACCTTTGGCTGGGTCGTGGTTCTGGTGGCCCATCTTGGCAGCTCCTCCGTCTGCTAGCCCGGTTCCGGTCCGGTTAAGGCCGTTGCTGAGGTTCTTCTTTCTGCGGCTCCCCTTCAGCCAGCTGAAGACATGTCCCAGGGAGCCGCCTGCCTTCCTCTGCCCACGCTGGGCTCTCCCCTCACGGGCCACAATCTCAGAGATGTCCCTGGGCACCAGGTCCCCCACGGAGCTATGCCGGGACATGGCGAGGCCCTGGAGGCTGTGGATGCCCTTCCTCTTTTCCTTCCCTCAGTCTCTCTCTCCCACCTTCTCTCTCTCAGTCTTTCTCTCTCCCTCCTCCTCAGTCTCTCTCTCCCTCCTCTCAGTCTTTCTCTCTCTCCCTCCCCCTCAGTCTCTGTCTCCCCCTCTCTCTCAGTCTTGTTCTCTTTCCCCTTCCCCTTAGTCTCTCTCTGCCTCTCCCTCTCCCTGTCTTTCTCTCTCCCTCCCACTCAGTCTCCTTCTCTCCCCCTATCTCTGCCCCCTCTCTTGTAATCTCTCTCTCTCTCTCTCTCTCTCTCTCTCCCTCTCACAGTCTCTCTCCCGCTCTCTCTCTCTCTCTGTCGCTCTCTTCCTATTCCTCTGGGCCTCCCTAGTCCCGTTGAGGATGCCGGCTGTTTAGCCGTTCTCTTGGTACCTTCGTTCTCTCGGTTCCTTCGTTCTCTCTTTGGTTCTCTCTTCCGTTCTCTGCGTCAGTGCTTGGTCAGCACCTGGGGTAACAAGGACAGAGACCTGGGTGGAAACGGAGAGAGGGGGAGAGAGAAAGAGGAGATTAGAGAGAGACAGACTGACGTGGTCAGAGATGAGATAAAGGCCGTGGATAAGAGATGGCTGGCTGAGCACAAGTAGAGAGAAACGCCTGCAGGGAGCGGCCATGTTTTAGGAAGGAATGAGAAGCAAATGAAGAAAGAAAGACGAAAAGAAGGAAACATTGAATGAACGCAGGATAGAAGGATGGAAGGTGGAGAGGAATGGGATAAGGAAGGAAGGAAGGTAGGGTGGAAGGAAGAGAGGAGGAAAGGAAGAAAGGAAGGAAGGAAGGAAGGAAAGAAGAGAGGAAGAGAGGAAGAGAGTAAGGAAGGACGCATGGTGACAATGCAGAGACACAAGAAGAGGGAGAAAGACAGACAGGGAGAGATAGAGACAGACAGAGAGAGAGAGAGAGTGAGAGAGAGAGACAGACAGGGAGAGATAGAGACAGGCAGAGAGAGATACAGAGAGCGACAGACAGCAATATAGACAGAGACCGAAACAGAGCAAGAGACAAAGAGAGAGAGAGAGAGAGAGACAGAGAGAGAGAGAGAGAGAGAGAGAGAGACAGAATAGAGAGCAGCAATGCTTGGTTGGGTCTCTGCTCGCTGTAACAACAGAATCAAGAACGTTCCCACAGTATCCTAACTCAAACCTTGCTCTTCATCTCCCCCTCCTCCCTATTTCTTTTTCTATTCTTTCGTTTGTGTGTATGGAGAGAGGAAGCCCCGGGGAGAGAGCAGAGCCCAGTCTGTGTGTGTCTGTGTGTGTCTCTGTGTGTGTCTGTGTATGTGTGTGTGTGTCTGTGTGTCTGTGTGTGTGTGTGTCTGTGTGTCTCTGTGTGTGTCTGTGTGTCTCTATGTGTGTGTCTGTGTGTGTGTCTGTGTGTGTGTGTCTCTGTGTGTGTGTGTGTCTGTCTGTGTGTCTGTGTGTGTCTCTGTGTGTGTGTTTAGGTCACATGTGGTTCACATCAGCACACAGAAAGAGAGATACTCTTCCAAACTGTCAGAACTGGACACACACACACGTTCGGACACACACCAGCATTCTGCACTCTTCACCATGGAAACACATGGTTCAAACTCTGGACACTCTTTCTGGGACAGTTTCTCTCTATCTTTCTGTCTCCTTTATCTCTACCTCAACCTCTCCGTAACTTTTTCACACTTTCACACCTAACCATAGCCAAGGCTCAAAGTCTCTCCCTTGTTTTGTGTCTGTTGCGCAACACAAAGTCACACGAACTGGCAAAGTAAACAGACTCAACGCGAGTCAACTTACCCACACACAGCAGACCTGCTCCGTCCTTTCCTCGCTCCTGTTCTGCGTTCTCTCTCTCTCTTCCTCTCTCTCTCCCTTCCTCTCTCTCTCCCTCTCCCTGTCTGCCCTGTGCGTCCAGCTCTGTGTGAGCGACTCAGAGCAGCTCCATGCGCTGCGCCTGTCAGTCCCTCCCCATCGGCTCTCCTCTCCTCCCACTTTGCACAGGGCTGCTAGCGGTAGCGGGAGCGCTACCTCTGTTAGCCTTGCCTCTCATTTGCATTCCATGGTATTAGCGTTAGCCTCTGGGCTGGTTGTGTTAGCGTCTCCTACCTGTGCACGTTCTGTCTCGCTAACATTGCTGGCCACCTTTTTCTTTTACCCTATCTTTTTTCTCTCTCCACCATTCCACAATTTTTCAGCGGAATCAGAGATGCTGACGTAGTCATTCCTTTCTGCTGGGAGAGGCCCACTGCCTCTAACCCAGCCTTAACCCCTGACCTAACCCTAGCCCTAGTAAGACATGTTTAGCATAACAGTCTGACAGCAAGATGCAGTTCAGGTTAGTGTGTCAGGTGTCTGTTGTCTGTACTGCGGTGAGGACACAGAGAGAGAGGTGGAGACAGCATGTGGAGGTGAAGGCTGTAGCTTAAAGGTGAGAATCTATAGATGGCTGTTTGTGTAGATGAGAGAGAGAGAGAGAACGAGTGCGACAGACAGAGAGAGAGAGAGAGAGATAGAGAGAAAGATAAACAGAGAGAAAGATAGAAAGATAGACAGAGAGAGAAAGAGACAGAGGCTGATAAAGAGAAAGATAGACAGAGAGAGAGAGACTGATAGAGAGAAAGATAGACAGAGAGAGAGACAGGGAAAAAAATAAGTCACTTTGCCGAAAGGCTGAAACCTGATATCATGTCTCTCATGTCAAACATGACTGGTAACATGCAGTATACACACAGACACGCACACATGCATGCACACATGCATACGCACACACTCACACACCGAAAGACAATACCAAAGGGTGAGGGGCAGGGCAGGGTGAGAGGTGGGGCGGGGCATGGTGAGGGGTGGGGTGAGGGATGGGCCAGGGCAGGGTAAGGGGCGGGGCAGGGCAGGGTGAGGGGTGGGGCAGGG
>BROE01000011.1:10995042-11045842 GCA_036571765.1 Plecoglossus altivelis | reverse complement strand
CAGCGGCCCAGCATGAGAAAGTGACCCGCTTGGAAATCCTCTCAGGCCTGCATTCTCTCTCTAATCCTTTCGGAACGTTTAGACTCGCAGGGTCCCAGGTGAGGGCGCCCAGGTACCGCTCCTGCCAACCAGCACACATTCCATTCCTCGCCCCAGGGGTTGCCATGGATACCGGACTGCGGATAAATTAATATATATACATGGTGTGAAGCAATGGGGCTAAAGCTGGGTCATTTTCCGTAGCCCTCTCCTCTCTCTCTCTCTGCAGGAGACCAAGTAGTGTGTGTGTGAAAAAGACAAAGAGAAAGACAGGCCAGATATGTTGGTGTGCGGTGTGTGTTGTTGAAAGTGTTTGGTGTGTGTGCACTATATGTGTCGTCGCGCAGTGTGTGTGAGGTGTTGTGTGTGTATGTGTGTGCGCGCGCGGATGTGGACATGTGTGGTGCTGTGTGTGCAATGTGTTGTATATGTGTGTGCATGTGTGTGTGTCAATGTGTGTATATGTGTGTGTGCCCGGTCGGACTGATGAGGCAAGATTAAGCCCCCTCTTCTAGCCCAGAGTTATCATCATTCCTAACCTGCCTTCGTCTCCTCCAGACCCCCTCTACTACAGTTATCATCATTCCCAACCTGCCTTCGTCTCCTCCAGACCCCCTCTACTAGAGTTATCATCATTCCCAACCTGCCTTCGTCTCCTCCAGACCCCCTCTACTAGAGTTATCATCATTCCTAATCTACCTTCGTCTCCTCCAGACCCCCTCTACTAGAGTTATCATCATTCCTAACCTGCCTTCGTCTCCTCCAGACCCCCTCTACTAGAGTTATCATCATTCCTAACCTGCCTTCGTCTCCTCCAGACCCCCTCTACTAGAGTTATCATCATTCCCAACCTGCCTTCGTCTCCTCCAGACCCCCTCCACTACAGTTATCATCATTCCCAACCTGCCTTCGTCTCCTCCAGACCCCCTCTACTAGAGTTATCATCATTCCTAACCTGCCTTCGTCTCCTCCAGACCCCCTCTACTAGAGTTATCATCATTCCTAACCTGCCTTCGTCTCCCCCAGACCCCCTCTACTAGAGTTATCATCATTCCTAACCTGCCATCGTCTCCTCCAGACCCCCTCTACTTGAGTTATCATCATTCCTAACCTACCATCGTCTCCTCCAGACCCCCCTCTACTAGAGTTATCATCATTCCTAACCTGCCTTCGTCTCCTCCAGACCCCCTCTACTAGAGTTATCATCATTCCTAACCTGCCTTCGTCTCCTCCAGACCCCCTCTACTACAGTTATCATCATTCCTAACCTGCCATCGTCTCCTCCAGCCACCTCTTCTAGCCCAGAGTTATCATCATTCCCAACTTGCCTTTGTCTCCTCCAGACCCGGATTGCTTCAGCGCCAACAAATAGCTCGCTCTTTCTGACACATACACCAATTAAAGAGAGACATCAAGACATAAAGACAGCCAGAGAGAGAGACTGGCAAACAGAGAACAGAGGGAAAGATAGACAGAGACTGAGAAATTGAGACAGAGAGGCAGAGAGAGAGAGAGAGAGAGAGGGAGAGAGAAAGAGAGAGACAGAGAGGCATAGAGAGACACAGAGAGGCAGAGAGAGAGAGAGGGAGAGAAAGAAAGAGACAGAGAGGCAGAGAGAGAGACACAGAGAGGCAGAGAGAGAGAGAGAGGCAGAGAGAGAGAGAGGCAGAGAGAGAGAGAGAGAGGGAGAGGGAGAGAGAGGTTTGAAGGGCAGTAATAACAGTCTACTAGGTGGAGGAGGAAGGCAGTGTTGTCAGATGCAGAGGAGGTTTGATATCCAGACAGAGATCCTGCTTCCTACACAGAGAGAGCTTTGTCCAGGGCCCAGTCTCATAGCAGACTGTGCGAGTGTGTGAATGTGCGCGTGGGTGTGGGGATGTGTACGTGTGCGCGTATGTGTGCGGGCGGGCATAGACAAACAGGTGAGGGCAAAGCGAGGGCCGCAAAATTACAGTATGGACTGTAAACAGCGGAGAAACCGTTTAACTTGTCCAAAAACAAACGGTGACAGAAAAGCGGGTCCTCCTCTCCACATCGTCTCGTTCACGCCGTCAGATAAAAACAGACAGACAGAGAAGATACAGGACAAGTCAGGCCGACAGACAAGCTAACACGGAGATTAGACCGCATGGAATCACACCGAGACTGTAACTCAAACACTAAGTCTCAGACACTCCTCTATCTGACTTTCCTTCTCTGAGTTGTGCATCAGATCGAGGTCCCGCTAACCTCTCCTAATCCTTAGCTATAAAGCATCAGCTACGCAAACATGAAACAAACAGCTGGAGTTGTGTTGTTGCCATGGGGTTATCTTTTGGAGAAAAGGCGGGGGCAATTTCTCTGAATGTCATAGGCCAATGTCGGACCTGTTAACCAACTTTATCAGCCAATCGGAGTTCAGAGTGGATGATTTTGACATGTTCCGGCTGGTCTGGTTGAGAAAACTCTTTTAAGTCGAAAGGGGGTATCTGTAACAAACACACCACACACACTGCAGCTCTGGAAAGTCTCTATAGCAGTCATGGGTTTTTTTATCCTTCTTCTGTAAACCCAGTATAGAGTTGAGTTCACATTCCTTACAGTTCAACCTATATGGATTTATTGCGTCATTATGCAACCAGGGCGATGTTGGGGATAGGTCAGCGTTGGGCATGTTTTGATTTAGAAGTGAACTGTTTCTGCGTATGAAGAATTATTGTGGAGCTGGAATTCCTGAAAGGGCGTGTCTGGGTTGTTTGGAACTGGACAAAAACAAGACTAGGTTTTCCATAACCCCCCCCCTCTTCTCCCTCCCTCCCTCTCCCTGCCTCCCTCCCTTGCTCTCTCTTCCTCCGTCCCTCTCCCTCGCTCTCCCTCCCTCCATCCCTCTCACCACTCTCTCTCCGTCTCTCTCTGTTACCGCCATTCTCTTCTCCATTCAACTGAGAACTGTTTATCTGCGTCCTCTCTCTGGGGGTCCATTTAAAGGGTCGGACCGTCACAAAGGGGAACCGCGAGCTGACCTCTGTCACCTCGGAGGTGTGAACAGAACAGCGGCTCTTCTGGAGGACAATGAAGGATTAAAAGGGGAACCCACCCCCACCCACCCCCGTACACTGACTTGTACATGAATTTGCCACATCATCTTCCAAGGTAGTCACACTGAAACACTGGTGTTGTTCGGTGCAGATGCACACACACTCACACTGAGACAGAGAGAGAGAGAGAGGGAGAGAGAGAGAGAGTAAGAGAATAAGAGAGACAGAGATAGAGTAAGAGAGACAGAAAGAGAGACAGAGAGAATGAGAGAGAGAGAAAGACAAAGAGAGAGACAGAGAGACAGAGAGAAAGAAAGAGAAAGACAGAGGGAGAAAGAGAGAGAGCAAGAAAGAGCGAGGAGAGAGAGTGGACTGCAGATGTGTGTCCATTATTAGGCCCTGTTGATACATGGTCCACACAGAGGGAGACATAGGAAGAGAGAGAGGGGGAGAGTGCTAGAGAGAGGTGGGCGTGGTCTGAGGAATGCCTTTAAAGAACCAAAGGAGTGCCAACTTTGACATTTCATGTCAGTCCGTCATTCTGAGGAATCCAGATGCTCTTATTGTTCTAGACATGTAGACACACACACACACACACACACACACACACACACACACACAACACAAGGGACTCCTTCTTCAAACACATCCATGGATCTAAACATGCAGTCTACACGCAATCTGAACTTGAACTTTGTCGTCTAAATTTAAACGGACTTGATCAGTCAAAGTCAGTCAAAGATTCCTCCCTCTAATCTCTCAGGAATAACTTCAGACGTACAGAAGCTCGTTCACCCCCACCTGAACCCAGAGGACATAACTACAGTAGTTACCTCCCCGTGTGTCAGACTGATGGACATCCTCTGTCACTCAAAGACTAACGTGACCTATTTCTGAAATGTGAAAAGCAACAGGCTGTCACCCAGTGAAATATTGTAGACCTCGGGGCAGGGAAGAAATCAGTTGGAGAACTTTGTAACATTGCCCATATAAGCCCCTTGTGCGTCTTCCTCTGTGAATTCATGGCAGGTATCACCTTTTGGGACGGAAAAACATTAATTCTAAGCCCGATCGTACGCTGGTTAAATTGGGCCAGTACTCCATGACATCAAGTAATCCGTTGAGGCTTTAAAACTTCGACTTGTACAAACAAGAGTCGCTTGATGACAGCGAATGGATGACGTTTCTACTTTGAGATCCACAGGCTTTTTCTGTTATATAAACAGCGGATGACATCAGACTCATTAAAACACACTTAGGGAGAGTGGGACTATCCTGTACATCACCGAACAGGCCATACATGACAAGGATGATGAAAAACACCCCGCACACGCATGTGCGCCTACACAGCAGAGAGGGGGGAGGGAGAGAGGAGGGGGGGAAGAGAGAGAATGGGGAAAGGAGGGACAAAAAAACGATAACGTCTTCTAACATGCTGAGTTTGGAGAGGACCCAGTCTGCTACCACAAACTGTCCAGCATGTGGTGCCCATCAGTGGAACACTCGAGATCACAGCACCCCCTAAATACACCATGCCTGGGTCCTGTAACCCTAACCCTAAATACACTATGCCTGGGTCCTGTAACCCTAAATACACCATGCCTGGGTCCTGTAACCCTAACCCTAAATACACCATGCCTGGGTCCTGTACACCCTAAATACACCATGCCTGGGTCCTGTACACCCTAAATACACCATGCCTGGGTCCTGTAACCCTAACCCTAAATACACCATGCCTGGGTCCTGTACACCCTAAATACACCATGCCTGGGTCCTGTACACCCCAGCAGATGGACCGCCACTTTGAAATGGGACAAAGAGCAGAGAGACAAGAGACAGAAAAGAGTTCATAAGGAAGTGAGGACAAGGCTGGAGGAGACGCAATCTCCTCACCATACCCCACAGGTCTGTGTGTGTGTGTGTGTGTGCATGTCTTTGTGTGTGTCTCTGTGCTTGTGTGTGTTTCTGTAAGAGTGTATCTGGGTGTGTGAGTTTCTGTATGTGTGTATCTGGGTGTGTGTGTGTGTGTGTGTTTGTCATGGTCAGCCAGGCTCCACCTTGAACCCAGAGTTTCAACATTGTATCACAGATCATGAAGTCATACTCTCCCTCTCCGGGGCTCTGAGTTTGCCAGGAAAGTCCCTCACACTCACGCCTCTCCTGGAGCAGATGCACTCAGGGCGACACCTCCACCCGGACACACTGACCCAGGGGCTTCTTGGCACGCCGCCCCTTCACTCGGAACGTCGGCGGGGAGACGTCCAGCGTGGACGTTTGAACTGGAGCTTTTGGCTTCATCCCTTCATTCATCCCTCTTTCACTCCATCGCTTCTCACCAGCCTCATTTCAGGTTCCCTGACTCAGCATTCTTCTGCAGGCGCTTAGGAAGTGTGGACAGAGAACGAGGGAGAGAGGCAGAAATAAGTGACAATAGGCAGACAGAAAGTCTGACCACATACAGTCTAATTAGACAGTCAAGTTGTGCAGGATGCAAAGCTTGAAATGATAGATGTTTAACACGATCACACTGTGGGCCCTATCTTGCACCCAGCGCAGTTCACTTTGCACAACGACACACGTATCGTTTCTATTTTTGCACACACCCAACGCACGGCGGACTTTTCCGTATACAGACGCACGTCGGTAAATTAGGGAATACATTTGCGCTCCAGGGGGGAATTCAGGGAGAAAATGAAGCGTGTTCCGGCGCAAACGTTTCCAGTTTCAGAAACCGATCCGCCACAGACCAGGACAAAGACGGTTAACAGTCCGTGGCGCGTTATTCAAATGGTATTTTAAGGGCGCAGTCTGGGCGATAATGTATCTTGTGCACAACTCGCATGCACTTTGCTTCGCTCATCGACACAGACGCAGCAGTTCCCATTCTTGCTCAAATTCTTTCGCGCTTCAGACGGTGTAAACAGGGCCCTGTGTGTTTCAGGGTGGATTGACTGTGCTGACGTTGCCACCTAGTGGTGAAAGATTTTGACGTTCAACTGATGCACTGGCCTGTCAATTCTGAAGGAAACTCTCTCTCTCTCTCTCTCTCTCACACACACACACACACACTAGGAGCACACCTGTGATCCACCATGACAGGGGGGTTCCAGGACAGGGGGGGGACCAATCCTGCCTGCCTGCGATCTGTAGGGGGGGGGGGGGCATGAGAAGTCCAGTCTATTTAGAGCTCCATAATGAACTGGCATGGATGGAATCTTTAGCCATGTTCCCCCTCTCTTAACACACACTCTCTTTTCTGTCATACACACAGTCTCTTTTCTGTCATACACAGACACAGCATTCCCCTCGGCGAGCATAAACCAAGCTGATCTGATCTGTGAGCAGGGAACATGGGAAGAGAGGATTTATTCTGTGTAACAGGTTTACTATTGGACAATATCAAGTAGCTCTTCACATTCATGTCTTCCAGAGAGTTCACCAGCATCTTTGTCTGTCTCTGTCTGCCTGTCTCTCTCTGTCTGTCTCTCTCTCTGTCTGTCTCCATCTCTCTGTCAGTCTCTGTCTCTGTCTTTCTCTGTCTTTCTCTGTCTTTCTCTGTCTTTCTCTCTCTCTCTCCCTCTCCCTCTCTCTCTCTCTCTCGGTAGACGATGAGCAGCCAGGCATGGCTCGTCTTTCTCTCTGAGGACTGTTTATTAATAAACGTAAACAGATTCAGGGTAGCCATGGTAACACATAGCAGCACACTTGCTGTCTGTGAGAGAAGAGGCAGGGCCTTATCCTCTCTCTCTTTCCTTCTCTCTCTCCCTCACCCTCTCTCTCCCTCCCCTCCCTTTCTCTCTCTCTCTCTTTTCTCTCTCCCTTACACCCTCTCTATCTACCCTCCTTTACCCCCTCTCTCTCTCTTACACTTGCTCTCTCTCTCTCTCTCTCTCTCTCTCAGTTCTTTCATTCTCTCCAGTTGCCTCGCCTCAGAGTTTCATCCTGTGATAACAGTTTGAGGAAGACATGAGAGGAGGCGGAAAACTCCAAGCAGACTGTCAAGAGGTGAGTATGTCCTGCCCGTCGAACTGGACTGCTTTCGGTGTTTGGGTACTGGTCAGGCGGGTCGAAAGAAACAGAAAAGTTACTCTGGAAAAAACCCGTCAAAGATTAGAACTTTGAAGATTCCAATCTGTACAGTTTCATCTCAACACTCTTGCTTTAAGAAAGAACAGCCTGTGGAACTCTGAGAAAAGTGACTTTAGATGGAACTCATCAAAGATGCTTCCAGATGAAGTATTGGGTATGTATTGTCTTAAATATATACTGAGAGAAAATCAATCCACCATGGGTGTAGCTCAGTGAGAAAGCAAACTGACCGTTGATCTTCAAGTCCTAGATTTGAATCTGCCCCCCTCCCCCCCCCATGTCGCTTTGGATGAAAGCAATAACCACTTCATGGCAGAAATACACCAATGTAGAATCCTCTATATTTTCCTTTTGAACACAAGCTTTTGAATGCCCAGCCAGCCCGCATGAGCAGGTGAGTGTGCAGGAACTGGAAGAACGCGTTGCTCTCTGCCCGCGTGTGCCCTCGGACAGCAAAGGCGTTCCTCTCTGGCCCGCGTGTGCCCCCGGACAGCTGCCCTTACACGCCACGCCTGGGACAACAACCACCAATCCCTGGAATGACAGCAGTCGCCCACGTCAAAATGCTTCAAACTGGGATTACGAAATGACAGCGATCTGAGGGCGTGAACTGAATCAATCAGTGTGTTTGGAGGAGCTTGATTAGGGGAAAGTAGATTGAAAGATCATGTTGCTGTTACCTTGCTGCTTGTGCTGGATGAAGAGAGGTGAGCACCAGTTTAAAGAGAGATAGTACCGCAAAGCCAGAATAGAGAAAAAAAAGGTTTGACAAGAAGTAAGATGACAGCCAGCGAACACATATGTCTACTCTGGCTTGTACATGACATGTTAGGATAATTCCTCCTGCTGTGTAATCAGTTTACGACCTGTTGTCGTGCCAACAGCTTATGGGTACGCGCATGTTTATACAATGAGACAGTGTGTCACATGTTATGTGTGAATTCCTCTGCGTGTGTGTGTTTGTGTGTGTGTGTGTGTGAGTGTGTGCCACCCTCCCAGCTGTCAGGTGGAGTGTTATGTGGGGTTGAATCTAGGGCAGCTGTCTGAGTGACTCAGGTCCCACTCCTACCCCCTGCACCCCCTCACCCCTCACCCCCTCCACCCCTGCACACCCCCGCCCCCACCCCCACCCCCAGATTGTGACACCACCTCAACTCACTGCCCCTCTGCGTTCCTCTACCATCCCGAAGGTTTAAATGTCAGCTTCTTCCTTGTTGCCGCAGCGACGGGAGCCATGTGATTGGATCTCGGACCGGCCAAGCAGATGAAGGATCCGGAGAACGATTTCCAGCCGGACCCCTCGGCTGTCTTCCAGCCCCTCTTCATCGATGAGGAGGAGGAGGAGGGGATGGAACAAGGGAGGGAGACAGGGGAGCTTTTCAGAGCTCCGTCGCTCCTCCAGGCGGGGGAGACAGCTTCAAGGACTGGCCTGGACGGGGCCCCTGCGTACAGGGCCCCTCCGTACGGGGCCCTGCCCTCCTCCATCACGTCCTCCCACCTGCGTGAGATGGACGAGCTTCTGAGGAGCTGTGAGGAGCTGACAGGCGCGCGGTTGGACTCTCCGCTCTCCTCCCCCGACGCTGAGCCGTGCCCCAATGGGCTGGCCTGGACACAGCCTGTGACCGTGCCAACAGGAGGCACCGGGGGGGCGTCCCCTCAAACGAATCCATCCGCCTCCCGCGACCAGCTGGATGGGACTAGAACCCAGGGAGTGCAGAACACACAACCCCCCAACCCACCGGGTCTGGGGTCCTGGTGCGGAGACACCAGGGGTGTGTCATCTGAGGCCCAGCTGCCCCTGACGTCGGCAGGGACCGAGCTGAGCGGAACCATGGCCGAGTACCAGACACAGCTGCTGGGCATGCTGGCCATGTTGGAGAGCTGCATGGAAGAAGCTGGCATGGAGCTCACCCCAGTGGAGTGGGACGAGTACCCGGAGCAGGGATACCTCAGCCTGAGCAGGGCCAAGGAAGCCCAGTCGCCCCTTCTCTGTCCCCGGGTTGAACAGGGAAAAGAGGGGGGGGGTCTTTGTGGAGGGACCTGTGTCCCTCCTGAGTCTGGGACTTGTGTTGATGTCGAGGCTGAAGTGGGAGGAGTAGGACGCTGTTCGGGGCAATTGGAGACGGTAGTCTCCAGGAAGGGGCCCCTAGAAGGGGGAGGAGACTCCGAGGGGACACCCGCCACAGGACACGCGCTTGGGGAGAGTCGGGGCAGGACTGACCCCAACCTCCTCGGGCCGGCAGAGACGGGGGTCAGTGTGGAGGTGCTGGGAGGTGACAGGGAGGAGCTGGGGGCGTTGGGGGCCAGCCTGGAGGGGTGCATCGAGGAGGTGGGGCGCCTGGAGGAGCGTAGGGAGGAGCTGCTGGCTGAGGTTCTCCGGCTGAGGGGGGAGGAGGGGCAGGGGGAGGAGCCCAGCGGTGGAGGCCTTGATGCGGGCGCTGGGGGTGGAGGCGGAGGCGAGGCGAGGGGAGAGGATGAGGGAGGTGGGGAGTATAGAGGGGGAGAGGAAGGGAGGAGGAGGGGAGGCTGGCGCGGGCGAGGCTAGAGAGGCAGGGGCTGGCGGAGGAGACGCGCCGGCTGAAGAGGAGGCTGTTTGCTGTCGCCAGGGATGGCGCCCTCAGCCAGGTCGCCCTGGCAACGCAGCAAGGCGAGGTGGCCAGCTTTCTAAAGGAACAGGTACGGGTTCTAGAACCTTCCATCATCTCAGAAAAAAAGGAACGTTCTAGAACCTCGTTTAGAAGTTTAACCTTGTTTAACCTACAAATGATTCCACATGTTGCTCTGAAGTACACAGACCCATAAAGCCATGGAAAGCACATAAACTCATAATTACAAACAACATAAATACTTTCTTTCTTTCTCTGTCAGTAGAGGAGGCTCGCGACCCACGTGGCCAGCTTGACGGAGTTAGGTGAGCAAGCTCGCTCTGCCCACCAAAAGCAGCTATCCAGCCTGCAGACCCAGCTACAAGCCCACACCTCCAGCCTGACCCCCAGCCCCCAGGAGGAGCTGTCCGAGAGGATGAGGGAGGTGGGGAGTCTGAGGGGGGAGAGGAGGGAGGAGGAGGGGAGGCTGGCGCGGGCGAGGCTAGAGAGGCAGGGGCTGGCGGAGGAGACGCGCCGGCTGAAGAGGAGGCTGTTTGCTGTCGCCAGGGATGGCGCCCTCAGCCAGGTCGCCCTGGCAACGCAGCAAGGCGAGGTGGCCAGCTTTCTAAAGGAACAGGTACGGGTTCTAGAACCTTCCATCATCTCAGAAAAAAAGGAACCTTCTAGAACCTCGTTTAACCTACAAATGATTCCACATGTTGCTCTGAAGTTCACAGACCCATAAAGCCATGGAAAGCACATAAACTCATAATTACAAACAACATAAATACTTTCTTTCTTTCTCTGTCGTAGGAGGAGCTCCAGACCCACGTGGCCCAGCTGACGGAGGAGGTGAGCCAGCTCCGCTCTGCCCACCAAAAGCAGCTATCCAGCCTGCAGACCCAGCTACAAGCCCACACCTCCAGCCTGACCCCCAGCCCCCAGGAGGAGCTGTCCCAGTGTCGGAGACACTCCTGTGGGGACATCCAGAAGTATCTGGAGGGAGGGATCAAGGCCCTGGAGGAAAGGTACAAGTACTCTCATCAACTCTCACATCTCAAACAAGTCACTTTCAGAGCAAACGTGGAAAAATTGAACAGTTTTTCTCCACGTCCTCCATACATTTCTCCAGTGTTTACGTTCTGCCCCCCCTCTAGATATGAGCCTGTGTTGCTGGGCCTGGTGAAGCGGAGGGAGGGGCTGGCAGCGGCCCTGGTGAAGGCCAGGGAACAGGCCCAGGAGCTGAGGGCCCGTCTGGGGCCCCTGAGGGAGGAGAGACAGAAGCTGGAGCTGCAGAGGGTCTGTCTGGAGGAGAGACTCTCACTCGTGGACAAGCAGCGGAGGGAGGACGTGACACGGCACAGGGTAAAGGAGGAAGTGACATATGGGACGAAGGAGGAGGTGACATATGGGACGAAGGAGGAAGTGAGAGATATGGGACGAAGGAGGAAGTGAGAGATATGGAGGAGGAAGTGGGAGGTATAAAGGAGGAAGTAGCAGATATGGAGGAGGAAGTGAGATATGAAGGAGGAATTAGCAGATATGGAGGAGGAAGTGAGACAATATTGGGAAGGTGGATCATTTTCCTAAAGGTTTCAAGGAGGAATATGTCACTCTTCTCCTCTCCCCTTTACTTTCATCGTGTGATAAAAAATATAAAACCTCTGAAAAGGTTCTGAAGATCCATGTCATCCTCAGGAGATGGCGTGCAGGCTGGAGGAGAGCGGACGGCAGCTGAAGACTGAACTGCAAGTGCAGAAACGAAAGACGAAGGAACTGGAGGAGCTGAAAGACATCCTCACCAAGAAGATACTCCAGTATAGGTGTGCTCTTTTCACTGCAGCAAACATCCCATTCGCATCCCATTTATACGTTTGAGTGTCAATTTCGTTGACTATTTAAACCACGTAGGTTTGTTTTCAGATGTAGGTAGATGGGACAGCTTTTTGAGTGGCTAAGAATGAGGCCATTAGGGCCTTGAGTTCTTGATTAAAATGTGTGGTGTGGAGAAGGGGACAGTTAGTTTTCAAAAAAGTAGCGAGGACCTATCCCTCCTGAAACTGCCAAAACCCTCCATGACCCTAACTTCAGTCCTCTTCCAACAGGGATGCCATCCAGGACCACAAGGGAGGACCGACGCCAGCGAGCACGCCAAAGCGGGACGATGATGTCATAAAGCTGGATCTGTAACCCGGTGGCGTCGGCGGGAAGCGGGATGACGGAACCCAGAACGCTCGGAGCGGAACAGCGTGTACCAAGAAGATTCTAGAGCGCCTAGGCTGTGTCGTGGCGTAAATAAACGGTTATTCTTTCACTTCAAACTGTGAGTGTCGGTGATGAGCTGGCCTCTGAGTAAGGCCACTGGAGAGAGAGAGGTGTGCATATAAGGACAAGCAGCGCTTCTAAACACTCCTGAGAGCGATATGGAGACAAGACGTCATCCTAGACTCAACATACTGCAGCTCTGACCAGCACACCGTCTGATGTCTGTAAACACTAGTGAAGGTGAACCTAAAAATAGCAGAGACCAATTTGTACGATCCTGACCTAAATATACACGGCGAGAGCCAACTTGAATAACACATTAAACGAATCAAAACAAAGGCTGTGGGGGAGGGGGAAAAAGTTTATTAAGAATGCATTTACTGTACATGTGAAAAATAAGAGATGGAGAGACAGACAGGATAACTTCAAATACGCACAACATGAACATGTTTGAGTCAACACACGCTAGCGTCGATTATGGCTGGATAATCACCTAGCCTCCCTGTGCCAAGAGTCAAATGACAGACATGCGGTAAAATGGTGAAAAGGAGAAGTAAGAGATGAAACAAGGCAAGGGGAGGCTAATGAGAGGGCTTAGAAAAATACACTTCTTTATAATACAGTAAAAAAACCAGAGCTGGGAGCAACTCTTCCGACAATAAATTACTTCCTGTTGTCGAGACACGGCTTTCCAGGGTACAGCCTTCGAAAAAACTACAAAAACATGGATGAGGGGTGCTCCTCAAACACAAGCCTGCCCTCTCTCATCTCTCCTTCACCCAGTGCGACACGCTGGCTGTCAGCTAACTACAGCTGTGTGTGTGGGACCAGGGCTGAGACTCTGACATCAAGGTTACACATCTGCAGACAGTCAGGAGAGGAGCTGAGAGAAGGTGGGGCTAGAGTGTGGAGGTGTTCCTAGCCCAGGGCGGGTGAAGAAGGGGAGGAGGCAGGCGGGGTGAAGAGGAGGAGGAGGCAGGGGGGCGAAGAGGGGGAGGAGGCAGGCGGAGGCAGGGGGCGGGGTCAGCCTCTACACGGTGACTTCTGGATCTGCTGCCCCCTCTGGGTCCTCATCGTTGTAAATGTTCTCAGCCTGGGTTGGACAGAGAAGGTGAGAGCTGTGTGAGCTGTGTGTGTGAGCAATGTGTGTGTGAGCTGTGCGTGAGTGTGTGCCGTCCTGTGCGTTGGAGGTGAGGTGTGCACGGGCGTCTTACCATCTGCCAGACTTGCATGATGTTGTCCTCAGACACGGAGCACAGGACCCAGGGCTCGTTAGGGTTCCAGGAGAAGTCTGAGATCTTGGCTGTGTGACCTCCGTGGATGAACTGCAGACGGCCACAGGGTTAGACCGGCTTCACACACTTACAAGCTGCTCTGATGTTCCTGAGATCTGTGTTAGGGAGGGTCACTCACCAGGAGCTCAGGGGGGCCGTCTTCTGCGTCTTCAGGAGACTGCTCCTCTCCGATTTTACTACAAAACACACACACACACACACGCACACACACAGATGTTTTTTCTCAGCAAATCAATGAAAAGAAGTGATAAGGTGTGTAGAGGTGCACTAACAAGATAACAGGGTGCCATGAGCCAACCCTGTGTGTGTGTGCGTGTTTTATCTACCTGAGGTCCCAGACATTAAGCCTCCTGTCTGTGCCACTAGATGCCAGAATGGTTTCGTTATGGGGCGACCACTGGACCTGCAATCAACCAATCAGAGCTTGTTACAGTCCCAGGAAGTGGAGAACTGGTGCAGAAGCTCGGGTGGGAGAGAGAGGGGAGGGGGTTGGAGACGAGAGGAAGGGAGGGGGTGGAAGAGAGTAGGGAGGGGTGGGAGAGAGAAGAGAGGGGGTGGGAGATGAAAGGAAGGGAGATGCTACCTGGAAGATCTCGTCTTTGTGCGACTCGAAGGAGTGCAGCTTCAGCTTGAGGTTCCTCAGGTCCCACAGGGCCACAGTCTGAGAGGAGAAGAAGAACAAAGAGGAAGTGAGCAAAACTGCTTCCTGTTTAAAGTCCTCTACCCCTCCAATCCAGGTAGAGGCAGCTGAAGCCCCTCTCCCTGCAGAGGAGCCTGCTGTGAGGCAGACAGACCTTGTCAGCAGAGCCGGTGGCCAGGATGAACTCGCTGTAGGGGTTGAAGGACAGGCAGTTGACCTCGGCCGTGTGGGCGTCCACGGCATGGCTAGGCTTGGACGTGTTGTTGGAGCGCGTGTCCCAGCTGCGAGCGCAAGTATGGGAGACAAAGACTATGAACACCACAGGTACTGACATGATCTGATGCGTTACATGCACTGCAAGGCTTGGAGGTGAGACGGCCAGGGGACTGACATCATCAGCTTCTGGTCGTCGGCCACCGAGCCGAAGAGAGACTCGTGCAGCAGGTGCCAGGAGACGTCCTCCACCACGGCCGTGTGGCCTGTGAAGATGGTCTTGGCGTCCACGATCTTCCCCTCTTTTGGCACGGCGCTGATGTCCCACAGACAGATGGTCTGTATGGGGGGAGTGAGGGGGGTGGGGGGTGGACAGGGAGAGAGAGGGGACAGAAAGAGAGGGTGAGAGAATGCAGGAGAGAAAGGGGGGAGAGAGAAAGAGACAAAAAAAGAGAGAAAGGGGAGAGGAAAAAAAAAGATGAGAAACTTAAACAAGTGACACAAGCAGAGTATCGACTGTCAAAAGATCCTTCCTAATCAGTCTAAAACAATACTGTGCTATAACAAATAGACAGGTATCTTACGTGGTCATCAGAGGCACTGAGCAGGCAGCCAGACAGGTTGGGGTTCCAGGAGAGGCCGTAACCTTCTTTCTGATGGCCCCTCAGCCTCAGGTCTGGGGTGCACTCTCCAGAGGGGTCTGGGGACGAGACAGGATCATCAGGGGACAGGGGTCACCAGGGTATACCAGGACACAGGGGCCACCAGTGGACAGGGGCCACCTGACGCTACCAGAATGGCCCCACACACTGTAGCTGCTACCTAGAACACTGGACTATCAAAAAATGCATCCCAACTACATCTGATCACACAGAACTGGATCTCAGTTACATGGAACTTGGGTTTGGATACTAGTGATGGTTTGATCTAGAGGGTGAGACCACGGGCCACGTACCAGGCTTGGACGGGTGCTTGGTGTAGTCGAAGACCAGCACGTCCGAGGTGGGGGTCTTGGTGGCGATGATGCAGGGGTTCTGGGGCATGTAGCGGGCCCGGTTCACCTCGCCCTCGTGGTTGATCTTGATCTCAATCTCGATCTTCCCGCTCACTGAGCCGAAGCCTCCAAATTCTGTTGGGGGGGGAGGGAGGAAAGGGGGGAGGAGTGGGGGAGTTAAGGCCAGTTATTCTACAGAGTGGTGTGCGAGCGAGTGCGCGTGTTGACCCCTGACCTCCTTTCTCGCTGTCGTAGTGCGAGGCGTCAAACTGGGCGTCGTCGTTGGGCAGCTGAACGCTGGCGATGACCAGGTGGTTCTGCTCGTCGGAAGTGTGCGTGCCCAGCACCAGGCGGTGCACGCTGAAATCCTTCCCCTCGGGTCTAAGGTAGGAACCAAAAAATCGTCATGGGTTTGTTGCTGTTGATGCAGTATGAGTCACTGAGAGCAGGTTGAAGAGTGTGGGTTACCTGGTGACATCGGGGAGCCACTGAGCGGTCAAACTAGGCCATTCTAGAGCATGGGTCATCACCAGGTCATACAGGAACGGGGTGTTCTTCTTCCAAATCTTATATTCCTCGTTAATCACCCGCTCCTCCACCGCATCATCAAAAGCAGCTATAGAGGAAGACAGAGGAGAGCGCGGGGGATATTTCGAGGTAGGTTTCTGACAATTGACACCTAACGCTTGCATGGCAATGTTAAGATTTTCCCGGGTGATATTGAGATGCAGGCGGAATGCAAATTAGCCAGCTCTCTGCGCGTTAACGTCGTCCTAGCAATACACAGAGCTGGCAGGTTAAGACTGCATAACGACAAATTATGTTTGTTGGCAAAATATTTCTAATGGCAAAGACTCGCTAATGTAGCAGGCCAATACTTTTAATGTATGGTTGTGGAATCAGTGTGATGGAATTTCGACAGACATGCTAGCTAGCTAGCGTAGTTAATATTGGCTTGCTAGCCATCCAACCACTCACTGAGCAACATAGCTCAGCTAACAGACGTAGCCTTAATTATCATAATGAAATACGACTTAGTTACCTTCCTTATCGGCCATTGTAGCACAACCACCGGTAAACAGATGTTTGTAGCAAAAAAAATAATATATTATTGGCAGTTAAGGAGCTTGCTAACTGTGATATCCGATCAAAATGGTAGCTAGCAGGCTAGCCAGAGCGCTTTTGTCTCGCCTCTCACTACAACATGGGCACGTTCGCGCCAGCGCCTACAAGCAAGCCGTCAACTAACCAATCAGAAGGAAGCCGACACCCACGTCACTTTGGCAGCCCTTGATTTCATTTTAATGTCATCCCGCGACCAGAAGGGGGCGTCAGTACAGTAATTCATTTCGACAATGTATCTGATGGGTCTGATTTAAGTGTGCAGTCTGCTGTCCCACATCGATGCGGTAGGACCTACCCACGCTGTGAATCGAAGAGTTAACCCTTCGTGTGGATAACAACCATTCAAACGAATGGAGATAGATAGAATGTAGAAAACGACATGCAAGAAAAGACATTTCACATGCTGAGGAGCACCGACAGCGCCGCTCTTCAAACAATTGACACGTATTATCTAGCACTGACCCGAGTAACTATCACACATTACATTCGTATCCAGCCAGTGATGCCAAAGGGAGAGTAGAGAAAAAGGAGAACTAGGATAGTGGGACAAAACATGGAATTAAAGAGTAGTGATCGCTTCGGCTGTTCTTGGGGTATTTTTAGCTGACGGGTGTTGTTACCTAAACCAAGCCCTTTTTGATAGACCCAAATCAACACATGTGGAGTTGAACTGGAATTCTGTCTGTGTGTGTCTGTGTGTCTGTGTGTGTCTGTGTGTGTGTGTCTGTGTGTCTGTGTCCTTTCATCGCTAAGTCAATAAAAGTGTTCAGATCCCAGCCTTTGTTCACAAGCTAGCCTGTAGCCTAGGCCTAAGTGTTTTCTCTTGAGGCCAACTTGTAGCTTATACCGTGGCTACCAAAAAACGCTTTTATCTCCCTCCTTATTGCCCCTCCCAACAGAAGATATAAATAATTCAACATAGTAATTTGATGAATACTTTTTTTTTAAATGAAACGATATATTTTAGAAACACTTATTTAAATCGTCACCGAGAACCCATCAAAAAACGACAAGCCAAGTAAAACGTATATTTATCGTTTCCTAGTTCCCCCCGCAGCGCACAAACACACATAATCTGTTCCCGTTGCCACAGAAAAAAATGACTTCTCCTCCACTCAGTGAATTTGGATAATGTATGCACGCGCCGTACGGAGTGGATCAGAGCAATATTGATGATGACGGATCTGTCCATCTTTTGCTTTTATTGTAACAGTTAATCACCCCAGACTTAGCTGTCTCAGCAACCTGTGATATTGCGCTGCATTTATGTATCTATTTGTTGTACAAAATGTCACTTGTGACACTTGTGTCAGGAAGTGGATTGATGTGTAAAAATACAATTTCGTGTGTTTATGGTTTCCCTGAGGCATTGCGTAATCATTTTTATTTCATCTTTAATTGTGACAGTCGTTAAAAATTGACTTGCGCTGGCAGTTGTCGGTGTGTTTCATCCTCTACACACAAATGTGTAAAGTGTCACAGTTGTGGAAATACGTGTACTCAAACACACACAGGGCCTACTCTTATGTTGACCTTTATATGACATTCCACTTTGGGCCAGAAGATTTGTACTGGTAAACTAATCCCATTTTTTTTGTCTCTTGGGATCACACTCTAGATGACACACACACACACACACACACACACACACACACACACACACACACACACAATTGGGTGGAGATGAGGACATAGTAGATCACTGGGGATGCGTACAGAACCGGTTAAATGAATTACCACAGACCTGACCCCAACAGAGAGAATCAGTAATACGCTTAACGCAGCATACAGCAGCATTAGTGACGCTGGCTGTATTCGCCACAGTGTCCTATAGCCAATGTACACAAGTGGCTTGGTCATGCGGGTTTTTATCGTCAACTCGAACCTCAAACCAAATTGGCCAGATTTAAATGTGACGCGTGATTTTCAATTGCCGCCATTATTAGTGCAATCAGTATCAGGCACTCGGATGTCTTCTTAAGTAGCCTTTTTCATTCTAGATTCGTCCGTGTTTTATTTAGCGAGTCATTTCCTCATGATTCAGTTTCCCAGTGGAATCCAGCTTTTAAAACGCAGGCTAGTAATTGGAACAAAATACCCTGGCAGTTGGATGGATTGTGTTGTGCCACAATGGTTGGCCTTTGGGAACCAGGGCATTGATTTGAGCAGTCAGATTTATGTGTTTGAATGGCTGGACTCTTTCCCCCTATGGTGCTCTACATTTTCACCCGCAAGGTCTCACTAATATGGCTCAAGGTTCAACAAACTGGCCCTTACAGGTCAACGTGCCTGCGTCTAATCTCCTATCAGTGTCAAATAGCAACCCTTTCCCTTACCATTACTAAAATGAAAACGAGGTTAGGGTGGCTGAGTTTGGATTGGAACCGAGCCATCTTCTGTAGCTCATATACCTTGGTGGTGGTGGTGGTGGTGGTAGTGGTGCGGGTGGTGATGGTGGGGGTGGTGGGGGTCACTGTCCCTGTGACTGTTAGGATCAAGGTCGAAATGTAACGCAGGTAAACTGTGCCGGATGTATGGCGGGACAGGTTAGAGAGAAGATAGTCTGGGAAACAGGATATGCCTCGTGCTGCAGTCAGACAGGTCTGTTAAATGTCCGTTAATTTGATAAAAGGTTGTTGTTTTTTCTTTCCCTATGAGATTCCTGTCACCTGTGACCCATCATTCAAGTTGTATCTCTCTAATCCATAAAGCTCTCAACCTGAATATGTATCTCATACCCGTATTGGGCACGGCTAAGTGGTTTAGAGTGGATTGCATTTGTTCTCTTTTAAAGACACACACACACACACGCACACACGCACACACACACGCGCTGCTAATGTACGTCAGAACACCTGTGGTCTATCATCCACCTTTGTCACTATTTATGAAAATAAAAAAGTATGTCAAAACGTGAGTGGTACTGCAGAGACCAGTCAATACATCGAAACAAATACATTTGAAGACGCGCCTTGTATAAACAAACCTTTTTATAGGAAATCAACACTGCGCGATATTAGCCAACACAACCAATCGATGTTAAATACCCCGATTGCGATAAGACGTGTTGTGTTAAGAGCATCCCATGAGCCTATGCGAGGTTGCACGCGGCGCAAACCTTGTTCGCCTTCCACAGCCAGCGGAAGCGGCTGCTTGGCAGCAAGGCGTATAAATGAGATATAAGCACGGTATCCTTATGGGCTGAAGGGAGTTTTAAGTTAATTAAGAATCCTGATCGCCCGTTCCTTGTTATCCCCGCGCGTTGTGGTTATAAGTGGGTCAGGTGTGTAACCATGGAGATTGGGTCTCTGCCTCCCTTTCTCCACAAATTTCTTGCTGTTCAACAGTACCACCCGTTACCGCTACAGCTCAATTTCACATACCAGGAATCGCGTCCCTTGTGCCTCCCCTCCCCACCCCGTTCTCATCCCTCTACAGTGTCTCTCACCGCGCCTTGGATGCAGTCAGTGACCAGTGAGCTGAGAATCGTTTTGAACCACCGCCGTCCACGCACCAGAAAAGCAAAAATAAAACCCAAACGATGGCATTCTTACAGATACAACAGGCGCAAACCGATATTTGACAACTTCTGTCCCATTCCTTGCCTTCGCCGCACCTTGCTGTAACTGGTAAGTATTTGGGGTTTTGATTTGAATGTGTGGGAAATGTTCCTATCATTATCTGTCCGAGCACAATCTCCTAGCGTGTGCGAGATGCCGATAATGATCATAATGATGACAGTGATCAAGCCCAATCTAATTTGGGAATGGCAATTATGGGCTACTCTGCAGAATACATCATAGCCATATGCTCTCTTTTTAGCCTAATTGCAGAACAAATATGCAACCACAAATGTAAGGCAAGCTTCATTGAGTGAAATATATGTCCATAGGTTATCTCGCAAAACGTCTGTTAAGTAAACGAAAATGTCAGTTTGCAGCGCGATTGTTTCCTACAATAGCCATACTCCTCAACCGTCTGTCTTGAAGAGACACGTCTCGAGAATGCATGCATATAAAGTTACGTTTGGCATAATTCATCTGTTACCTACTGAAGTCCTTTGGCCCCCGGAAATATTTTACCGACAACTTAGCAGACCGTTAATGCGTTTAAGGTCCCGGGGAGTTATTATAATAATAACTAGTCGCATCAAAACTGGAAGTAATAAAACAATCTGCAGCTCTGGTACATTACACATTCAGCTAGAGATGAACATTAATCAGGATTGCCAATACGCAGGAGCAGATTATATCCCAGAGGTGATGTCAAGCTAAAACTGTTATTGCATAGACTCGGGTAATACCGATGTCTTAATGTGTTGCATCGTGTAATTGATAGTGGGTTATTTTTGTATTGTTTTCTCCTTTTGGCGGGTTTAGGGGAAATGTTTGCAACGTTTGGCCTTGGAATTTCAAATGGATGTGGACTGAAGGTAGGCTGGAGTCCAGGGTGACTCCCTGATTTGGGAGTCGAACCTTGTAGGGTAGAAAGAGGCCCATTGTAGATCAGTGTCTTCTCTTTCCTCTTCCTGTTGCATGTGAGGAGGTAGATGTGAGGGTTCAAAGGTCATGCGGTCTCTCTCCCAGGAATCCCAGAGCTTTGGAATAGAGGAGAATGAGACAAAGGATTGTGGTGTTTGTGTGTTGTGGTGTTTGTGTGTGTGTGTGTGTGTCCATGTGTGTGTTTGAGGGAAGGATAGATGGAAAGTGCATCTTTTCTTCATGTTTTGTGACTTTCCTTTTTTGCTTGCGAGTGATTTTTAGCAAAGCTCAAGCTGACATGTGTGATAAGAGTGCACGTGCACACACGTACACACACAGACATACACACACACACACACACACACACACACATACACACATACACACAGACACACACACACACACATACACACACACACGTACACACACATGTACACACACACGTACATGTACATATACGCACACGCATGCACACACAGACCACAATATGTTTGCCTCTTACACCTACTTGGGATGTTATCGAAACATTTACATCAGTAGAAAGGTAAAATACAACGATCAAAATCGGTTAAGCTAAGTATCCATTGCTCATTTACATCCCTGTAATGCTAATTACCTATCGTCAACACTATTTAAACGCAGGATTTTAATTCAAGACTTTTGCACTTTACAGTTTTTTTCAGCCCTTCCTTGCCTCCAAGTTCTTCCACACGTGTGTGTGTGTGTGTGTGTGTGTGTCGATGAAGTATTCATGCATTTGTGTCGCACAGTTTATTCCGCAGCCAGACAAGTATGCACAGCAGCTTTTAGGGCTGCGAAAAGCAGGACACACATGCTCACAGTGGCAGAACGACGCCTCCTGAAATATTCACCGGGGCCACGGTGATTTCGCCGTGTGCTGTGTGCTGTGTGTTGAGTGTAAGTGGGAGCGCGGAGATGCCACCGATCAAATCTGATATGTTCACTAGTCCAAAGGCCAACCAGGCCAGAACTCACTGTGCCATCAAAGAGACACAGAACCTCAGATGTAGTCCTGCAAAAGGGCAGATGCAAAGGCCAACACACACAACAGAGCCAACAGGAAAGGAGAATACTGGTATATGTTTCTTCCATCTCTTTCTCTTTCTAGGTTTCTCTCTGTCTCTCTCCCTCGCCCAGACACACAGTAGCCACACACACCAGATCCATTGCCTAGAACGGTTGGTCTGGCCTCCCTTTGAAATGAAAATCCAATGAAAACAAAAGAGGCAGTACAGATACTTATCATAGTAATGAGTGCACTCCATGCGCATGTGTGTAAGGGTGTGTGTGTCCGTGTTTGTAAGGGTGTGTGTGTGCATGTAAGGGTGTGCGTGTGTAAGGGTGTGTGTGTGTGTGCATGTAAGGGTGTGTGTGTGTAAGGGTGTGTGTGCGTGTAAGGGTGTGTGTGTAAGGGTGTGTGTGTAAGGGTGTGTGTGTGTGTGTGTGTGTGTGTGGGGGAGACCTACCGGACACGACAACCTTACACTCAGGCGGTCGGATCAAAGGAAGTGTCTGTGATTGTGTGACCAGGAGTGGTGTCCAGTGCCCACTTCAGATTCACTATGCTAATGAAGCGACCAGGCACAGGCTACCACACGACTTGGGCCCCTTCAGGCTCATCCGGTCCTAGCTTTGAGAACTATCAAAGATGGAGAAGGAGCGAGAGAAGGAAGTGGAGGAACGGAGCGAGAGAGTGAGAGGAGTACAGAGATGGCCTGGGTGGGTAGCTGAAGGACGGCCTGTGTGGCCAAACGAGCAACGTGCCGTAGATGTGGTCGCATCCCCACAAAGATTTGCACACCCAGACATTCGCACCCTCAGCTAAAGCAAGGAGGGAACAACGGGCTTGGATTCGACTTCCCTGACATCCCCACGGGCCCTCTGTCGGTTCCACGACCAAGCACAAGCTATGTGAGCAGGGCTAGGGGGAGGTAGAGAGGACGAGAGGTGAAGCACACCCGAAAAGGCACTCTGCCTCTTCTCCCCCTGGGGCCTGCCAGCACAGTCCCAGGTGGGCAGGCAGATTGAGGCAGGGGGGAGGCAGGGGGGGAGGCAGGGAAGGTAGTCAGACAGCCACAAGGCTGTATTAGTCAGCCCCCAGAAAGCAGGCTATGAGTCAGGACAGTTCCCCGTCTCATCCATCACAAACCTCTTAACCCATTTTCCCACCGCCCAGCGGCTTCATAACCCTTTTTTTTTTCCTCCTTCATTTTTCTATTTTCCGCTATCTCTCAGTCTGTCCTCTGCTGACGGTGTTACTTTTCTGGCCTTCTCAGCCTTGCTGGTGCCGGAGGAGAGAGGAAGAAGAGGGGAGAGATTAGACGTCTGGCTAAAAGGCTGAAAGAGGAAAGGAGATATTATTTTTCCTTTTTTTGGTGTGGTCTCGCATCCCCTTCGAGTTGACATGTAGAGAAATTTGAAATGAAAAGAGGACAAAGATGGCCTCTGAGTTCGTAGAAGGATACCGTTTTCCTTTGCTGGTGTGAGAGATAAGGCGGAAGTAGATCTTCAGTCTACCTTGAACACCTTTTTTTATTTGTACCTTTTGTCCTCTTACTGTCCCAGTGTTTTAACGAGAACATTATTTGTTGGAGACAGACACAGCTCAAGTAGGGACATGCTATTCCCATCATCCTGAGCTAAACCCAGATGAAACTGCAGGGGGTCTGGGGGGAGAGCTTGAGGTGAACGAGGAAACCTGAGTGCTCTGCTCCTCGCCAGAGTTATCCTGATCAAATCCCAGCTGAGACTGTCAGTGTTGGGAGCCTGCTCTTAAGTGGAAATAGCTCTCAGGCATGCGCTAAGCTTGAAAATAAACACACAGGCAGAACTTTAAAAAAAAAAGAAATCCTTAAAACAGAAAGCGATGGATCCACAGGTGCATCCAATTTGGGATGGAACATGGCCGACCATACCTAACCCTTCCCACTGTGCTCTAGAACCCAGTTGAGGCCAACTGGAGTTGTGTTGAGGACATCTCCGGTCATTATATAGCCCCCCCCCCCCCCCCCCTCCCCTCGCCACCCACTCTTGCATGACAGACATATTCCTATATTAAACATGTCTCCTGACTTCTGAGCGCGATCCAGCCAATTTGTCTGAAAACATGGCGTGACTGACACCATTAACGCTCGCTGTTGTCGTGGCGATTGCGAGAAGCAGTCTGTCTCACCCCATTAGAGGTTTGATTGAGTTCCATTGATCCAATGGAAGAAGCCAAACTTCAGCGACTGAGCAAGGCCTTCTGTCTATTTCATGGCACTTAACGTTCAACAGCAAGCGTGTGACAGTGCCTGTGTGCAAGAATGACTATGATTGGATCTGTAGTAACGCTGATTAAACTATGAAATCACAAATAAATACTTAATTTATTTGAGGGTTTTTCATGATTTGTTTGTTGCTCAAGGAACGTTTGAACGATATATCTGTGAAACTGTGCTGTTAGATTGAGGTTCTTACCTGAGAGTGGAGAGACTGTGTTTTTCTGTAGCCAGTAACCGGTCTGAATGTGGATTGAAAGAAGGCACTTGTTTGTGTGTATTTGTGTGTGTGTGTGTGTGTGTGGAATGTGATCTACTTTCCGGCCAGTTTCTGTTCCTTTTCCTCTCATGTGATTCTGACAGGTCAGGGGAAGGGCTGAATGTGCTCCGTTTAATGGTCGCTATTGTGTGGTGCACTCTGGAGCCTGAGTCGAGTGGTTGTGTGTGGTGATAGTGTCGTCACTGTGTGTCGTAGCTATGTGCGACATGTGTTGTGTGAAGGTAGAATCTCTCCATGGCGAGGGACATAACACATGGTAAAACAAGATCATACGCACACACACAGATGGTAAACAACACCATACACCGATCCTCAAACACCCTGTCCACACAGGTAGAAGGACTAGAGGAAGAGGGGGGGGGGGGGGTGGCGGAGTGAGGGGAGGTTTGGAGGTGGACAGGGAGGTGCTGCAGCGTTGTGCTGACAGGCTGAGAAATTAACGAGTTCCCAGATGAGATGCCTGAGAGCCCAGAGACGGCCCACATACGTCAGGGGCAGCAGTCCGGCCGGCTGAGGAAGATGGATGGCCCTGCTGGTCTGACCCTGGGCCGGCCTGGCTCCGCCCCTCTCAGGCTGCAGGAGGGGGGGTTCAGACCCCGGGGGTCTGGTCTGTGCAGCGGTAAAAAGCTGGTGAAACGCAGCGCGGCGTTTCGAGACATAATGAGCTCCCCGTTAGCGATGCGCAAACGCGTGTTTGAGGTTGGCGTCACGGTTGCTAGCTTGGCTGCTTGTGCAATCTTGGAGCATGGCCAGATATCATGAATAAACCATGGCTAAACTGCAGGTAAACTTCACACACTATCAGCCCTAGGAGCTTGAGCCAACCGCTGCACTTGCTCAGCACAGTGTGTGGTGGTGTACTAGCATCTCCAAGGTTCTCCGATAAAGGAGCGCCCTTATTAACCAAGGTTCTCCTATAAAGGAGTTCCGTTATCTCCAAGGTTCTCCCACAGATGAGTGTGCTTCAAGGTTCTCCCATTGAGGAGTTCCGTTATCTCCAAGGTTCTCCTGTAGATGATTGCTCTTATCTTCAAGGTTCTCCCATTGAGGAGTTCCGTTATCTCCAAGGTTCTCCCACAGATGGGTGCTCTTATCTTCAAGGTTCTCCCATTGAGGAGTTCCGTTATCTTCAAGGTTCTCCCATTAAGGAGTTCCTTTATCTCCAAGGTTCTCATACAGATGACTGCTCTTATCTTCAAGGTTCTCCCATTGAGGAGTTCCGTTATCTCCAAGGTTCTCCGTCAGATGAGTGCTCTTATCTCCAAGGTTTTTTTGTAGAGTAGATACTGTACATGAGCGAGCTCCAGGGTGGCTGTGTTCAGCTTCCCCCCCTGTCCTCCAGATGACCACAGACAGTATAGATCAGATTACATTCAAATTCCACTTCATTGTCGCTGCACACAGTCCGAGCACCGAGCCAATGAAATGCAGTTAGCGTCTAACCAGCAGTGCAAACAGTCCTGGCTTGTAAACAGGTATGACGTGCAAACACAGTATACTGGCTCTGACACCATGGGAGGGTTTAGTGTTTGCGCACACGGCAATTCGGTAGCTTGTTTGGTCAATAGACAGAGACCTGAAGAGATGAAGGAGAGAGGGGGGGAGGGAAAGAAGAAAGGGGGGAGAGAGAAAGGGAGGGAAGGAAGGAAGAGGGGAGAGAGAGGGAAATAAGGAAGAAAGGGGGAGAGAGAGAGGGAGAGAAGAAAGGGGGAGAGGGAGAGGGAAGGGAAGGAAGATAAGGGGGAGAGGGAGAGGAAGGAAGGAAAAAGGGGAGAGGGAGGGAGGGATGAAGCAAGGGGGAGAGATAGAGGAGGAAGGAAAAAGGGGGAGAGAGAGGGAGAGAAGAAAGGGGGAGAGGGAGAGGGAGGGAAGGAAGAAAGGGGGAGAGGAGGGAGGAAGGAAGAAAGGGGAGAAGAGAGAGGGGGAAGGAAGAAGGGGGAGAGAGGGAGGAAGAAGTAGAAAGGGGACAGAGAGAGAGGGAAGAAAAGGAAAATGGATGACTTTAAAACTTGTTTTCTCTCTTTCTGTCTCATTCTCTTCCACCCCCCATACCACTTTCTTTTGATTTCTACATCTCTCTTTTCTCACATTTCACTTTTCTCACATACTTCCTTCTCCAATTTTACCCCTCCGTCCTTTCTCTCTAAAGTAATTGCAAGAACCCATCTCTTCTTCTCTTTCGCTCTCTTTCCCTCGTTTATATTCGGTGTCCTTATTCTTCTATGGAGCCACTAATAGATTCCATTTCTCTTTCTTTTCCTGCTCCCTCTTTCTCTCTCTGTCTCTCTCCCCTTCCTCTCGTTCTCTCTCCTCCTTCTCTCTCTGTTTGAGGTAGGGAGGGAAGGAAGAAAGGGGGAGAGAGAGAGGGAGGGAAGGAAGAAAGGGGGAGAGAGGGAGGGAAGGAAGAAAGAAAAGGGGGACAGAGAGAGAGGGAAGAAAAGAGAGAAATGGATGACTTTAAAACTTGTTTTCTCTCTTTCTGTCTCATTCTCTTCCACCCCCCCATACCACTTTCTTCTGATTTCTACATCTCTCTTTTCTCACATTTCACTTTTCTCACATACTTCCTTCTCCAATTTTACCCCTCCGTCCTTTCTCTCTAAAGTAATTGCAAAAACCGATCTCTTTTCTCTTTTCGCTCTCTTTCCTCGTTTTATTCGGTGTCTATAATCTTTTTATGAAGCCATAATAGATTCATGTTCCTCTATCAGTTCTCCCTCCTCTCTCTCCTCCTTCTCTCTCTGTCTCTCTCTCCTCCTTCTCTCTCTGTTTGAGGTGTAGAGCGCCCTGAGAGCCACTGCCTTGTGCCACAAACAGACAAGGAGAAGAGGAGCAGTGGAAAGTGGAAAGTGTGCGTGTGTGAGACGGTGTGTTTGTGTCTGTGTGTTTGAGAGCGTGTGTGAGACAGTGTGTTTGTGTCTGTGTGTTTGAGAGTGTGTGTGTTTGAGAGTGAGAGTGTGTGTGTGAGAGTGCGTGTGTGTGTGTGTGTGTGAGAGAGAGTATGTGTGTGTGAGAGAGTGTGTGTGTGAGAGAGTGAGAGTGTGTGTGAGAGTGTGTGTGTGTGTGAGAGAGTATGTGTGTGAGAGAGTGTGTGTGTGTGTGTGTCTGTGTGTGTTTGGAGGTCTGTATCTGCTCAGATCTACGGTCTGATGTAGAGTTTTTTTCATCACATTTAAATTCGATCTCTTTATTTATGTCTAAATGCGCCCTTTGTGTGTGACTGTCTTCTATTTCTTTTACACGATGTCACAACAGTTTGTTCTTTTCGAACTGAATATGAATGTGCATTTTCAGTAGCTTTATAGGTTATATTAGGACCAAGTGGTTTAAAAATACGACCTCCTAAAACTGTTGAACTAGCCTAATCTGACAGAACAGGATTTACATGCAACACTTTAAGTTCTCCTAAAAACCTTTTAAAAATGAACTTTTTAAATATAGGGACCCTCATTCCCCACAGTGTTTAACAGATGACTCCAAATCGTCTTACATTCCAGCTTATTTTCATTTCCTGACTCAAGTGTGTGTGCTTAACCTGCACTGCCATTGTTTGATGGTGTATCCACGTGTGTGATCGAGCATTTATGGCATTTGTGTGTGTGTGTGTGTCTGTGACACAATGTGTGTATGTGACACAACGTGTGTGTTTGTGTGACACAATGTGTTTGTGCTCATGGGTCTGTACCTTCACCCCCATGTGTTTGTCTACAAACCACCGGAGACACCTTTGTCATGTTCCTGGTGGAACATCTTCTGCTGAACAGAGGGTTGTTACTACCTTGTATCAAGGGGAGGAAGAGAGAGAAGGTGTGAGTATGCGAGTGAAAAGAGGCGGAGACAGAAAAAGGAGGAGAGGGAGAAGAAATGAAGAAAGTAACATGGGGGCTGGGTGTGTGAGTGTAGCGGTCAGACACAGTGCACCTTCATATTTAATGTGCCTTTGAGCTGTCAGTTTAGTCTTAGCATAGTCACTCTGTTTTCAGGATGGAGAGGAGAAGAAGTGGGGGAGGGAAGGAGAGGAGGAAAGGGGGGAGAGGGGAGGGGAGGAGAGCAAAGGAGAGGGGAGGGGGAAGGAGTAGGGCAGATGAGAGGAAAGCGAAGGGTGGAGGAGATGAGGAGGAAAGAAGGGAATAAGGAGCTGAGAAAGGACACATCTCAGGAGGTGGAATATGAGGAGAGAGGGAAGGTGCCTCCATGAGAAATAGGACGAGGTAGAAACAGCAACAAGACGCCAGAGATACATGCCCCCCCCACACAAACATCAGACGCTCTGAGGAAATCAGAGTCGTTCAGTGACTTTACTGAACTGACCTTACTACTTGATCCTGTCTAGTGTGTGTCTGTGTGTGTGTGTGTGTGTTTGTCTGTGTGTGTCTGTGTGTGTTTGTGTGTGTTTGTGTGTGTATGTGTGTGTTTGTGTGTGTATGTGTGTGTTTGTCTGTGTGTGTGTGTGTGTATGTTTGTCTGTGTGTGTCTGTGTGTCTGTGTGTGTTTGTCTGTGTGTTGTCTCAGGATGTTGAGCTTGTGATGTGTCACTTTTTAAGGTCAACTTGTGAAACAAGTCTACTGAATAACCCAGAAGACTAACAGCAGCTGACAGGGTCACCCCTCAACAGCTGGCCACTGCTGATATTCTAAAGTGTCTTAAGTGTGTGTGTGTGTGTGTGTGTGTGTGTGTGTGAGTGTGTGTGAGTGTGTGTGTGTGTGTGTGTGAGTGTGTGTGAGAGGCTCATGGGGTGATTTGCGCGCATACAGTATTTGAATGCTTATGCTTACTTCTCAGCTTTCCTTTTGTAATTTTGTATGTATTTAAATGGAACAGTTGGCAGGTGCCCGTGATCTTTTTTTGAGGTGTCAGAGGAATCCGAAAAGGCCGCTCACCCTCTCTCTTGTTCCCTCTCTCTCTCTCTCCCTCCCCCCAGTCCTCCCCTCCTCCTCCCTCACCCCCTCCCCCACCCCACCTTAACACCCTGAAGGAAGCCATGATGCTCAGTAGCTCCGTGGACGTGTCCAGCCCTGGGGGAATGAGCGCGGCAGCAGCCAGGAACGTGGTGCGCTCCTCCAGCATCTCAGGGGCTATGTACAGCCTGGAGAAGAGCCCCTGCGGAGGAGGGCCCGAGGGCCCCGGGGGCCTAACCGGCAACAAGAAGAGACGCTCCAGTCTGGGGGCCAAGATGGTGGCCATCGTCGGGCTGTCGCAGTGGAGCAAGAGCACGCAGCAGCTCAACCAGCAAGGTTAGTGGTGGCTGGGCTGGGGCAGGGCAGGGCTGGGCAGGGCAGGGCAGGGCTGAGCAGGGCTGGACTGGGCTAGGCTGGGCAGGGCAGGGCTGGACTAGGCTGGGCTGGGCTGGGCAGGGCAGGGCAGGGCTGTTTTTCTGCTTGGTTAGGGGCATGCTACTGGGCTGGATGGAAGTGCTCTCCTTCCAAAGTTTACTGCTGGTGCTTTTAGCTACTCTTCCAGTGTCTCACAGGTCACACCAGCTCAAAACTGCTACTCTCCCTCTCCCCCTCACTCTCTCTCTCCCTCTCCCTTTGTCCTACTTCCCTGTCTCTCCTCTTGTGCTATGTTGCTACCCTCCTTTCACTCTGCCCGTCTCTCTTCCTGCGATCTCTTGTTGTTCCCTTCTGGCTCTCTTTGCCCTCCCCCGCCCTCCGTCTGTTTCTAATCTCTCACCATCCCCGTAAGGTCAGAACAACTTCATCACTCTCTCTCTCTCCCCTACACTCTCTCCCTCACACTCTCTCCCTCCTCCTCTCCCCCACATCCTCTGCCTCACTCTCTCTCCGTCTCCCCTACACCCTCTCCCTCACTCACTCTCTCTCTCCCCCTCACTCTCTCTCCATCCTCCTCTCCCCCACACCCTCTCTCTCCCTCTCCCCTACATCCTCTCCGTCACTCCCTCTCCCTCCTCCTCTCCCCCTCGCTTCTTCTTCCTCCTCTCAGGCTCCTTCTATAGTGTCCTAATCTCCTTCCTTCACCCTTCTTCTCCTCGTGAGTCTTTCCCCCTCTTTCTTTCCCTTTTGTCTGTATTGTCTGTCTCCAGAGACGCTTTCCCTCGTCTCTACACGTTGCTCTGATGGGGTTCAAACGACTGGAAGCAGGGCAGGATATTCATCTTACTCCCCAGTGTCTTCGTCCTTAATACGAGTGTGATTAGAAGGCTAAAAAAAATACATTGATTTCCGAAACCAAGATTAGAGTTTTTTTTAATGGAAACGGTGTATAATCGCCTCGATAGGTCCACCATGGTTGGGGTTCTGCCTTGAAATGAAATCTCATTTTTTACCTGCTATATTCTGACCCAACATCGGATGATTCATATCTTACCGCCGTAGAAACGGGGATTATTAGTATATAAGAAGATACCGTCTGTTTCCCAGCATCGAGGGCGGCATCGACAGCTCCAGAACCAGTTGACGTCACACCACTTTAGCTTAGCATTTATTCCGCGTAAAGACTCTAATGAGGGTTAACTATCTTTTCATTAGGCGGTCAGACATCATCAATCTTCTGGGCTTAGAGCCAGGTCTTTGGCGTGGAGGGAGTGACTAGGGACCAGTGTGATAACTCCTGTTGGTCCTCCTGGGCGTCTCCCTCAGCCGCGAGGGCCTCCTGGTCTCCCTCAGCCGCGAGGGCCTCGTGGTCTCCCTCAGCCGCGAGGGCCTCGTGGTCTCCCTCAGGTCCACAGTATCCCCTGGGGTTTCATCACATGGCGTGGAGCCAAGGGTTACTGTCGGAGCAGCCAGGCCTTGTGGAACAGCTCAGGGGCGGCACCTCCTCCACATCTCTTCCGCCACGGGTGTAAACAAACACATCCCAGGGTGCATTCTGGGTAGTGGGCGGTAAAGCCCAAGAGTGGAAGGTGTATGTGTGTATGTGGAAGGTGTTGGTGTGTATGTGGAAAGTGTTGGTGTGTATGTGGAAGGGGTTGGTGTGTATTTGGAAGGTATTGGTGTGTATGTGGAAGGGGTTGGTGTGTATGTGGACGGGGTTGGTGTGTATGTGGAAGGTGTTGGTGTGTATGTGGAAGGGGTTGGTGTGTATGTGGAAGGGGTTGGTGTGTATGTGGAAGGGGTGTATGTGTGTATGTGGAAGGGGTTGGTGTGTATGTGGAAGGGGTTGGTGTGTATGTGGAAGGTGTTGGTGTGTATGTGGAAGGTGTTGGTGTGTATGTGGAAGGTATTGGTGTGTATGTGGAAGGGGTTGGTGTGTATGTGGAAGGTGTTGGTGTGTATGTGGAAGGGGTTGGTGTGTATGTGGAAGGGGTTGACATTTTTGGGTCAGCTCATCGCATATTGTTTAAGCTCGAAAGACAGTGTGGGGGGGTGGGAGGGGAGGGTCTCTCGTCAGGGGGACAATCTGCCCTCATCCTACAAAACTGCACCTCGATGTGGCGGCAAAACACGCTCGCACACTGACGGACTTGGAACCAATAAATCCTACTGGTGTCTACGACGTAAGAGTTTATCCTGGGAGCAGAGATGCTACAAGGACCAGAGAGTTACACCCCAGGATGGGGAGGGGTGGTTGAACCTGAGGAGGGAGGAAAAGAGAGATGGAGCGGGAGGGAGGGAGGGAATGGCAGGTTACCTCATCCTTTCCTGCCTGCCAACTCTAACATAGTCCCCATATGGTACAGACGTCACGCCACCGCGTTACAGGGACGAGCGCGCACACACACACTCTCATGCACACACACACACTCATGCACACACACACTCTCATGCACACACATGTAGAGCGGCACTCTGGGGCACGTTTGACGATTGTCTGACGCAGGGAGGGCTGTCAATTTTGTTACCATGGGGCTTTCATGTTTCGTGATGAAGGGATCGCGAAGGAGAGGAAGGAGGGATGGAGAAATGGAGGTGAAGGATGGAATAAAGGAGGAGAGGAGAAGGAGGGGGAAAGGGTGTCTAAATTTAGATGTTCTCAGCTGCCAGAGAAGCAGCCTGGAACAATTACAGTAACATCCTCTATCTCCTCTCCTCATCTTTCTCCTTTCTCCTTTCTCCTCTTCTCTCTTCCCTCCCCTCTTTCCTCTCTCTCCTCTTTTGTCCTCTCTCCCCTCTGTCTTCACCTCTCCTCTCTCCCCTCTGTCCTCTCCTCCCTCTCTCCTCTACTCTCTTCTCCTCTCCTCTCTCCCCTCTCTCTTCTCCTCTCCTCTCTCCCCTCTCTCTTCTCCTCTCCTCTCTCCCCTCTCTCTTCTCCTCTCCTCTCTCCCCTCTCTCTTCACCTCTTTCCTCTCCTCTCCTCTCTTCTCCTCTCTTTCTTCTCCTCCTCTCTCTGTACTCTTGGTATCATGCTCCGCTCCACCTCATCCACCCACTCCACACCTCCTTCAGCGTCAACAGAAACAGCATGTTCTTCATCCACACAAACGCAGTTAATCAATTCAGCGGCTCTCTTTGCTTTGCTTGCAGGATAGAGCATCCCCAGCCATCAGTTGACTTAAGCCTAAAGCCGAACAAGACCACATTTGAAACATTGAGACACAAGTCTGTATCTCCATGACTTGAAGCAACTGACAGTCGACAACAAGGGACCATTTATGCGAACCAGTCAGACAGACAAGCCTGTTCAATCTGCCTTCATTAGAGGACTCTGTGAGAAGCAGCCGGGCTTGTTTGCTGACCAATAGGGCGAGCTGCAGCTTCGTGTTCCCACCGACAGATCCATCGATTGGTTGACGGGGTGGGCCGGCCCTGGGATCACTTGCGAGAGCTGCTTGGGGAACATGTAGAGCTGTGCTCAATTGGTCAGCTAATGAACTATCAGATGCAGGTTGAACCCATATCCAGAGGGTAGGGATGGGTGTGTGAGAGGGGGAAGGGGAGTTGTGACAGGGAACGATGGAGCAAAAGACAGAGAGTGAGATAGAGAGGAAGAGGGAGAGAGAGATTGACTGTGAGACACAGAGAGAGAGAGACACTAACTGCGAGACAGAAAGAGAGAGAGAGATTGACTGTGAGACAGAAAGAGGGAGAGAGATTGACTGTGAACAGAGCGAGAGAGACTGACTGAGACAAAGAGGCTGACTGTGAAACAGAGAGCGAAAAAAGCGAAACAGAGAGAGTCAAAGACACACAGAGAGAAAGCGAGAGAGCAAGACACAGAGAGAGACACAGAGAGACACAGAGAGACACACAGAGAGACACAGAGAGAGACACAGAGAGACACAGAGAGAGAGACACAGAGAGACACACAGAGAGAGAGACAGAGAGAGACAGAGAGAGAGACACAGAGAGAGAGAGACACAGAGAGAGACACAGAGAGAGAGAGACACAGAGAGACACAGAGAGAGAGAGACACAGAGAGACACAGAGAGAGACACAGAGAGACACAGAGAGAGACACAGAGAGACACAGAGAGACACAGAGAGACACAGAGAGAGACAGAGAGAGACAGAGAGAGAGAGACAACTCGGGGTGTGTAGATGAAAGGCCTGTTATGGATGCTCCGCGCACGACTTACCAGGTGAGCATGAAAGATCAGAAAAGTGTCAGATGCCGGCCGCTCTCTCGCACGCCCTCACCCTCGCACGCCCTCACCCTCGCATGCCCTCACCCTGCACTCCAGAACCTTCATCCTCCACTATTTGAGCGTTCAGTAACAGGTAAGTGTTAGGCCTGACATTTCCTTCCAATCCCTGAACTAGTTTTTACTCTCTATTCTTAGTCTCTCCCTTTTGCTCTCTCACTCAAGCACACGCGCGCACACACACACACACACACACACACACACACACACACACACCACACACACACACACACACCACACACACACACACGCTTGCGCGAGGTGTGATGAGCAGTGTTCCAGGTCTAATCGGTGAATCACCCACTCAGGGAGGAAGTCTTCTCTCCTGAACAGGTTCACAGAGAGAACACAACAGGTTTACCCATAACTAAGAGAACACAACAGGTTTACCCATAACTAAGAGAACACAACAGGTTTACCCATAACTAAGAGAACACAACAGGTTTACCCCTAACTAAGAGAACACAACAGGTTTACCCATAACTAAGAGAACACAACAGGTTTACCCATAACTAAGAGAACACAACAGGTTTACCCATAACTGACAGGACATAGCAGGTTTACCTCTAACTAAGAGAACACAACAGGTTTACCTCTAACTAAGAGAACACAACAGGTTTACCTCTAACTGACAGGACATAGCAGGTTTACCTCTAACTAAGAGAACACAACAGGTTTACCTCTAACTGACAGGACATAGCAGGTTTACCTCTAACTGACAGGACATAGCAGGTTTACCTCTAACTGACAGAACACAACAGGTTTACCTCTAACTGACAGGACATAGCAGGTTTACCTCTAACTGAGAGAACACAGGAAGCAAACATGTTCACAGCCCCCTACCAGTCTGGATGTATGGAGGAGGCTTGTAGAGAACACTAAGAGTGTGTGTGTGTGTGTGAACGCATGTGTGTGTGTGTATGCGTGTGTGTGTGTGTTGTGTGTGTGTGTGTGTGTGAACGTGTGTGTGTGTACGTGTGTGTGTGTGAACGTGTGTGTGTGTGTGAACGTGTGTGTGTGGTGTGTGTATGCGTGTGTGTGTGTGTGAACGTGTGTGTACTCTGTCTTGTACTGTGAGAATGGACAGGGCTTTTATGTTGGGCCAGTGTGTTTTCACACTCAGTCACCCAGAAGCGTGCGATTGCGTGTGTGCACGTGTGAACTTACGGCTGGTGTGCATTAACACTTGGTGCCGCACTCCATTCTGCTCTATTTAGTGCTCATCCACAAATCTCATTTACAATTTCTCTCTGGGCGTTCGGGGTGCTGTAGTCCAGTGTGGCAGGTCACACAACATTGAAGAAGAGTATCTAAGAGACTGGAAGCACCAAGTGAAGACCCAATCCCAGTTTATATGCCAACTCCATTACTCAACTGAAGGACATTTGTCAGTAGTATTTACTTAATGTTAAAGTCATTTATCACTTCAGTAATTTTTTCTTTGTTATTCCAGTGAAGCAGTACTAAATGGAAGATGAATCGGGAGAAAGAGTGAGAGGTGCATACGAAAGACAGACAAGAGAAACACAGAGAGGGAGAAAGAAACAGACACACAGTTAGAGAGACACAGAGAGAGACACATACACAGAGGGAGAGACACGTACACAGAGAGACACACAGAGAGAGACACACATACAGAGAGAGAGAGAGACATACACAGAGGGATAGACACAGAGAGAGAGACACATACACAGAGGGATAGACACAGAGAGAGACACATACACAGAGAGAGAGACACATACACAGAGAGAGACACACATACACAGAGGGAAAGAGAAACAGAGACACACACACACACAAAGAGAGAGACAGAGAGAGAGAGAGAGACATACACACCGAGAGAGAGACACAGAGAGAGAGTAGCAGAGCATCACTCTGTGGCTTGTTGAGTTATTAAGCAGGAATGGAGCTTGAAGCTCTGAAATTGACACTCCTCTCCAGCACTGCAGCAAGGGGAGAGAGGGAGAGAGGGAGGGCAAGGGGGGAGAGAGAGGGAGGGAAAGGGGAGAGGCAGAAGTAGTGGGGACAGAGGGAGACAGGGATGGAGGGGGAGGGAGAGAAAAGGAAGGGAAAGAGAAGGGAGAGAGGAAAAAAGAGACCATCTTAATATTGTAGTTTCCTCCAAATGTCTCCCACCGTCTGCATCCTAGACCTGAGCGTCCATTAAGGACCGTCACGTGGTCACATGGTCACGTGGTCACATGGTCTACTCAGAGCACGAACGAGATACACAGCTTAGCGCTGGCAGTCTAAACAAGACGCCTTGTTTGATGGCTGTGATACACAGGCGCATTTCTGAGTCATCATCATTAGAGGCTTAATGGTAACTTCCAACCCCTCTGTTTCTGTGTCCCCGCGTGCTCGCGCTCGCTTCTGTGTGTGTAAACACAGCTGAGTCGTGGGAATTGGCATGTGGCTGTTTCGACAGTGACTCAGAGATGCTTCACCCTCTTCCTGAGTCACTGTGTCAAAACGCCAGAGCCGAGGGTATGCTGTGGCGTGCAGAGTCCCAGCCTGTCCATCTGGATTCCTTTACGTCTGCGAGTGTGTGTGTGAGTACATGTGCCTGCATGCGAATGTACAGTGTGTATACGTCTGTGCCTGTGTAGTGTAGCGTGGAAATGTGCGTCTGCTGGATGTTCGAGTGTGTGTGTGTGTGTGTGTGTGTGTGTGTACGCATGTGAGGAAAACGGCGACCGGGTTTGTTTGTTGGTGTGCGTTTGTGCGTCAGAATCGTGTGGATTTCTTCACAGTATATCAACAGAGTGACGATTCCATGTTGGATTTGACGCTGGGTTACTTTACTGGGGTACGTGAGGGAATAGATGTGTGTGGCTGCAGCCTTCGTGTTGGCCAGAGACACACAGACGTTCGGCCATATCACAGCTGTCTGTGAAGGGTGTAACCCTCACCAACCCCCTCCTCCCTCAGTCCCTTTCAGGGCAGTTGTCAGGGGGCCATTTTTACATCTTTAACCGCGAGTCGTCTGTCTAGAGCGTCGTTCTTTTTCTCTCTGGTGGAGACCGTGGCGAGAGGCGCTTTGACTCCAGCTGTGCTGCCTCTCTCTCTCTTTCGGTTGTCATCCTGTCCTCTGCCTTTTTCTCCTCACCCCACTTCTCGCTCCTCACCCCCATTCTTGCTCCTCACCCCCCCTCTCGCTCCTCACCCCCCCTCTCGCTCCTCAACAGTGACTCAGAGATGCTTCGCTCTCTTCCTGAGTCACTGTGTCAAAACGCCAGAGCCGAGGGTACGCTGTGGCGTGCAGAGTCCCAGCCTGTCCATCTGGATCCCTTTACGTCTGCGAGTGTGTGTGTGAGTACATTGTGCCTGCACGGCGAATGTACTTGTATGATACGTCTGTCCTGATGTAGTTAGCGTGGGCATGTGCGTATTCTGCTGGATGTTTTGTGTTGTTGTGTGTTGTGTGTGTGTGTGTGATACGCATGAGGAAAACGCGACCGGTTTGTTGTTGGTGGCGTTTGTGCGTCAGAATCGTGTGCATTTCTTCACAGCATATCAACAGAGTGATGATTCCATGTTGGATTTGACGCTGGGTTACTTTACTGGGGTACGTGAGGGAATAGATGTGTGTGGCTGCAGCCTTCGTGTTGGCCAGAGACACACAGACGTTCGGCCATATCACAGCTGTCTGTGAAGGGTGTAACCCTCACCAACCCCCTCCTCCCTCAGTCCCTTTCAGGGCAGTTGTCAGGGGGCCATTTTTACATCTTTAACCGCGAGTCGTCTGTCTAGAGCGTCGTTCTTTTTCTCTCTGGTGGAGACCGTGGCGAGAGGCGCTTTGACTCCAGCTGTGCTGCCTCTCTCTCTCTTTCGGTTGTCATCCTGTCCTCTGCCTTTTTCTCCTCACCCCACTTCTCGCTCCTCACCCCCATTCTTGCTCCTCACCCCCCCTCTCGCTCCTCACCCCCCCTCTCGCTCCTCACCCCCCCTCTCGCTCCTCACCCCCCTTCTCGCATCTCCCCCCTCTGCTCCTCACCCCCCTCTCGCTCCTCAACCCCCCCTCTCGCCCTTATCCCCCCTCGCTGCTCCTTACCTCCCCTCCTGCTCCTCACCCCAGCTCTTTGTTCCCTGCCCCCTATCTCATCTCCATCTCTCCGTCTCTCACTCGCTGGATCTAAGGCGTGTTCCCTGATCTTCCCTTGGGCTCCTTTCCAATGGTGTGATAGCGACAGTTTGTGTGTATCTCCGTGTGTGTGTACCCATGAACACATACCTCCATGTGTATACTCCTAGGAATGTGCACAGACATCAGGGCCGTCCAGAGCAGGTCGGTGGAGGTCATCTCACCCGAACTGATTCGATTTGGACCGTAAAACCGTATCAGTACATGAGCACAGCTCTGCCTCGAAGTGAATCACTAGAGTCGAGTCAAGTCTGTCCCTGTTGGATGAGAGTTGGATGAGAGAGAGAGGTAGAGAGAGATAGGGAGAGAGAGAGAGAGAGAGGGAGAGGGAGAGGGAGAGAGAGAGAGAGGGAGGGAGAGGGATAGGACTGTTATATTCAGAGAAGTACAATGTGTGGCACCGAGGAGGAAAGCTTGTGTGAGGTGAGTCACTGTGATGATGGGATCCTCTGGGTTTGTGTATGTGGTGTGGCAGTGTGTGTTTGTGTGTAGCTGTGTGTTTGTGTGTGTTACAGCATACTGTAATCGTGGTTTCATTGCTGGACTTTCATCAGAACTCTCTAAACACACACACATAGACACACACGTATAGACATGCACGCACCTATAGACACACACGCATACAGGCAAACGCACACACACACACACATCTAGACACACACAGACACACACTCAAACCCTGCTGCGGCTGTCTGTATTTCTCTGCTTGTCTTTCTCTATCTTGCTCTCCTTCTCCTGCTCTCTCGCTATGCCGTCCATGCCTCTGTTGACAGCGATGCAGTAGCAGAAATGAGGGCACGTGAGCTTGGTGCAGAGTCGCAACACACACTCACACGTGCGCACACAGACACACACAGACACACACAGACACGCTGCTCCTGCTCAACCAGAGAGACATATGTGCAGTTTGCTGAACATGATGCCAGGTCCTCAGACTGCTCTGTCACATGCTGTCTCTCTCCCCCATATCTTTCTCTCTCTCTGTCTCCCCCTCTCTCTTCATCTCTCTCTCCCTATATCTCTCCCTCTCGCTCTCACCCTCTCTCCCCATATCTTTCTCTCCCTCTCTCTGTCTCCCCCTCGCACCCCATATCTTTCTCTCCCTCTCTCTGTCTCCCTCTCACTGTCTCCCCCCCTCTCCCCATATCTTTCTCTCCCTCTCTCTGTCTCCCCCTCTCTCTTCATCTCTCTCTCCCCCGTCTCTCCCCATATCTGTCTCTCCCCTCTCCTCTGTCTCTCCATCACTCTACTCCTCTCTCCCCTCCACTCTCTCCCTATCTCTCTCCCTCTCATCCTATCCAATCCAATTGGATTCGTTCTCTCCCATGAGCTGCTGTGAATTGACTAATCGAGGGGAGATTGAAACAGAATTAAATTACACTTCACCCCAGATAATGAATAGACTAAATAAGACCATCCCTTGCTCTTACTGCAGCAGATCTTCTAATCCATGTGAGGGCTTTAGTCATTTCCAGCTGTGGTCACAGCCTTGCCCTGTGGTCACAGGCTGGCCCAGTGGTCACTGCCTGGCCCTGTGGTCACAGCCTGACCCTGTGGTCACTGCCTGGTCCTGTGGTCATCCTTAGTTGTGTTTGGGGCTGTTTTCTTCTAATTCCTTCTGTAATCCCAACATTAAGGATTAGCAATCTATGATCACACTAAAAGCACGCTAATCCAAGCCGTAAACAAGCACTAAGGTTACTAAGATCGGTTTAATCAATTTGAGAGGTCAAGAGATTTTTTTAATTTTATTTTTAGGACGGAATCACGGTTTCAATCAAGTCTATAACGTGAATTGCACCTTCCGCCGTGTGTGAGTGTCTGTATGTGCTATGAGGCAGTCGCTGGACCGCTTCCAAAGAGCATCAGCTCTGGATTGTAAACAGCTGAATCAGACAGAAGGACCTTAAAATGCACACACATCCACAGACACACACACATCCACAGACACACACATCCACAGACACACACACATCCACAGACACACACACAGACAGACACACACACAGACACACACACATCCACAGACACACACACATCCACAGACACACACACATCCACAGACACACACATCCATAGACACACACACATCCACAGACACACACATCCACAGACACACACATCCATAGACACACACACATCCACAGACACACACATCCATTGACACACACATCCATAGACACACACATCCACAGACACACACATCCGTAGACACACACATCCACAGACACACACATGCATAGACACACACATCCACAGACACACACATCCACAGACACACACATCCACAGACACACACATCCACAGACACACACTCCCATTTGACTGTGTAGGGCTGCAGTGAGACATCCAGCAAAGCAGACTGTTTTAACGCATGGAGGGGTTCAGCATGAACCCATCTCATCCAATCAGAAGCCTTCCCCAGCCCTGCATGGTAACCGTTGATAGGCACAGTGGAACGCCAGCCCTCGGTGATGCAGCCAATAGCAGGAGCAGCCGGCAATCTATATTACAGAGCGCAATGAGAAAGACTGCTTCAGTGTTCTCTTCAAATGTCAGAGCAGGCCTAATGATCTGCCACACACATGTACACACACACACACACACACAGACACACACACAATCACAGGCTCACACACACACACATGCACACACATATACACCCACACAATCACAGGCGCACAAACACACATGCATGCACACGCACACACATACATACATACACTCGCAAACACACACGTGGACACACACAATCACAACCACGCAAACATAAGCATACACATGCATGCACACGCACACATGCACACATCCACACGCACAGGCACAAACGCACACACACACACATTGGTATTCCATATTGTTATTGGTGCTCCCTAACCTTTTCTGCATTGTTGACAGTTTCCACAGAACTCTCCTGTCCTCCCCTCACTCATCTCCCACTGCTCTTCTCATCTTCTCACACCATTAAACCCTTTTCTCTCTGGGTTGTCCTGAGATCACAGATCAAACCGCTGCTATCGCTCAGCGAGCAAAGCCACCACCCCCGTCCCCCTCCGCAACCCCCCCACCTCCCGCACCCCCTCCCGCCTTCCCGCACCCCCCCTGCCCACCCTCCCGCACCCCCCTCACACACCTCCGCAGCCCCCCTCTCTCCCACCTAGCCCGCTACCCGCCCCGTTCCCCTCCCAGCCTCCCGCACCTCCCCCGCACCTCCTCCCTTCCCCACCTCCCACACCCCCTCCCACCTCCGCGCACCCCCCTCCCTGAACAATCTGTTTTCATCCTGATATTGGCACGGACCTTTCCCAGAGTGGCCCAGCACTAGAAGAACATTGCGAGCCCTCGCCCTTGCTCCTATTTCCATGGAAACGTCAGATGCACAGTTAGTCTCCCCAAAAAGACACACGAACACACACACACGGACACACGGACACACACACATGAACACACACACACGAACACACACACGGACACACGGACAAACACACAACACGAACACACACCACACGAACCACACACACGAACACACACACGGACACACGGACACACACACACAAACACACACACACGGACACACGAACACACACACACACGAACACACACACGAACACACACACGAACACACACACACACGAACACACACACGAACAAAACAACACAAACAACCATCGATGTAGGTGCTGAGGATCCAAAGTTTACTCGCTGCCATTGGTGATCCAGAGATACGAAGGGTAGCAGATGAACGTATAAGGAAGTAGACGGTGGCATGTCTGTGCTCGGAAGCCTTGAGGGGTCCTGCAGGTGGCAGATCACAGCAACTGAAATTCAGTAGGCCTGAGTCTCGGCTCATGTCTTCACCAACAGCAGGCATTCTGCCCTTTAAACACAGGGAACCGCCTAGAGACTCGAAGCCTTGGGGGTCGTGAAGGTGCAGACGACCTTACACCCTCATTATCACTAATAACTTTCCCAATAATGCTTCCTCGGTTATAGTATCCTAGTCTAATCACTGCCCCGTTGATCTTACGTGATCTGGTGAACTCCAGTCGCAACAATTCCTCGTCGTATGCCTAATCGTACATCCCCGTGATTTTTAACTCTCGTATCTTCATTCGCCAATTACACCCCCAACTAAAGCGTCAGCTAATGAGCATCAACAACCAAATCATGCGTCTTCTCCCTTCGTTTGTAGATCTTGCGCGGGACGAATCGTCACTAATCAGATATGTGTACCTAAGGGGTTTTCATCATCATGCCCGGAGTCTTATAAAATCCTCCCTAGTTTCCGCGTTTTAGATGAGAACAAATTACACTATAGCCTGTCACTGTCTGATAAAGCAATAACTTAAAATTTCTTCTACCGTGAATAATAAAAGTACTAATCACAACTGCCTTCTATCTACTTGGCACGGCGTTATATAAGCGCAAGTTGTGGTAGCGTGACATAACGTTGGTCTCTGACTTATGGACGGGATGGACGGATGTAGTGATGTAACAGCGAGAGGAAAAGAGACAGGGGTTGAAGGGGGTGATATAGCGGCGTACGATAGGGATGGACAAACGCCAGAACTGGTAGGGACGGGAGGGGGACTGATCTGATTGGGCGATTTGGAAACGTAGCAAATGGGGAGAGGGATGGAGGGGGTGATGATCTGGTAACAAAAGAGAGAGGGAGAGGTGGAGGGAGGCAACAAAAAAGAGAGAAGGGGAGAGAGAGAGGGGCAAAGAGAGAGTGAGAGAGCCAGAGAGAGAGAGAGTGAGAGAGCGTGAGAGAGACAGACAGAGTGAGTGAGAGAGCCAGAGAGAGAGAGAGAGAGAGTGAGAGAGCGTGAAAGAGACAGACAGAGTAAGAGAGACAGAGAGAGTGAGAGAGACAGACAGAGAGAGACAGACAGAGAGAGACAAGGGGGGCAGGAGACTCACAAACATGCTGGTAGGGGATCTTGGTGCAATGCAGACGGCATTACCATGGAAACGGGCGAGTGAGGGAGCGAGCGGGCAAAGAGGGAGGGGATTAGAGCCGAAGAAAGAGATTACTGCCGATCACCACAAGGGGTGGGGTTGGGGAGGGGGGATGGGGGGGGTGAGGTAACAGGTGTTTCTGTTTGAGTGGGGCTTCAATACGGTGGATATTTTTAGGGGCGGAGAACACATCTTCACAAGACAGTACGGTGAGTCAGTGCTGTGGGCTTTGTTCTACTGTACCTCCATGCGGCCTCACCTCCTCCTTCACCAGGTGTGACCCCAGCCCCAGCCTCGGCCCCTGTCCCAGCCCCAGCCCCAGCCCCGGCCTCAGCCCGTGTCCCAGCCCCAGCCTCGGCCCGTGTCCCAGCCCCAGCCTCAGCCCGTGTCCCAGCCCCAGCCCCATCCCCAGTGGTATGGTGGTATGATATCATAGTTCTGCGTGGCCTTTGGTGGACGACCACTAGAGATGTAGAGGGCGAGTTCATTAGGAGTAGGAGATGCTAAATGTAGATTTGTTTGGTGGGTAGGAAGGAGGGGGTTGGGGGGGGGTTGTGTCGCTATGGCGCCTCACTGTCTCAGGTTGCGCTGTCTGGGATGAGTCTCTATCTGAGGGTGGGGGGTTGTCATGGCAGCAGAGGTGCATGGGGTTTGTCGGAGCGCCAGTGATGCGCACACACACACAGAGGCTGAGATATTCTTGTCTGAAGGATTATAAATAGCAAGGCAACAGCACCCCTTTTCTCATCTGGTCCTCCACTCTCCTGGAGCCCCGTTATCCTCTACTTGCCTCTCTCGTGTTCTCTCTCTCTTTTCTCTCTGTCTCTATGTCTCTCTATCTCTTCTTCTCTCTCTCTCTGTCTCTCTGGCGTCCTCTCTATTCTCTTCTCTGTCTCTCTCTCTCTCTGTTCTGTCTCTCTCTCTGTCTCTCATCTGTTCTGGTCTTCTCTCCTCTCTCTGTCTGTCCTCTTCTCCTGTCCTCTCTGTCTCTCTCTCTCTTTCTGTCTGTCTCTCTCTCTCTGTCTCTGTCTCTCTCTCTCTCTCTGTCGGTCTCTCTCTCTGTCTGTCTCTCTCTCTCTCTGTCTCTCTCTCTCTCTGTCTCTCTCTCTCTCCTCATCTCTCTGTCTCCTTTTCTCTTTGTCTCTCCCTCCCATCAACTTTCCCTCTCTCACGTTCTTTTTAGTCATCCCTCTCCCTGTCTCTCCTTCTTCTCTGTCCTTCCCTGTCTTCCTCTCCTTTCTCTTTCTTGCCTATCTCTTCTTGTCTTTCTCTTCTTGTTTCTCTCTTCCTGTCTCTCCTTCTCTCTCTGTCTCTCTCCCTGTCTCTCATCCTTTCTCTTTCTTCCTATCTCTCTCCGCTCTCTCTCTTGTTTCCTTTTTATCATCCTCTCTCTGTCTCTCCTTCTCCCTCTCTCTGTCTCTCTCCCTCCCTCTCTCTCTTCAGCCGTCACTTTGCATTCTCTTTTTCTTCTTCTTGTGTTCCTCCCCTCGTCTTCCTCAAAACTTGCTTATAATAATACCACACCTCCCTAATGTTCTCCTTCTCTCTAACTTTCTCATCCCAAAGTTAATTTGACGTCTGTTCATCTCGGATGATCATGACGACAACGATGATCCTCTCCGCAATTCTGTTGCCTGCTTTTGAAAGCGGAACAAGAACCTTACGTAACCTGTGAGTAGGAGACCAGACCCACAAATAGAACCATGAAGAAGTTCTGCGTAAGAGACCAGACTCCCAAATAGAACCATGAAGAAGTTCTACGTAAGAGACCAGACCCCCAAATAGAACCATAAAGAAGTTCTACGTAAGAGACCAGATCCAGACACTGCTTGACAGACCTGGGGGCTTCAGTCACTCGAATCAGCAGGGACAGCCAACACCTTTCTCAACATTTCTCAGACCTCTCCTGAGAAATGTCCCCAAATATCCCTGTCGATCGTGTGTGTGTGTGTGTGTGTGTGTGTGTGTGTGTGGTGAGTGTGTGTGTGTGTGTGTGTGTGCGTGTGTGTGTGTGTGTGTGTGTGTGAGCCTTCCCGTGACATTAGCTTGTGTAAAGAAGAATATCTGTTGAGATTACGTACGGAGAGAACGATCAGACTCTGAAAGCACAGCAGTGTATTAAGTTTACTGCTTTATGTGACCCTGTGAGAATGGAAACAAAAAAAAACACTCACACTGAATATGTGTGAGTGTGTGCTGTGCGAGTGAGTGCGTATGTGTGAATGTGTGCGTACGTGTATGAGTGTGTGTTGAGTGGGCGAATGAGTGAGTGTGTGTGTGAGTGTGTGTTGAGTGAGTATGTGTGTGTGAGCGTGTGTGTGAGCATGTGTGTATGTGTGAGTGTGTGTTGAGTGAGTGTGTGTGTGTATGTGTGAGCGTGTGTGTATGTGTGAGTGTGTGTTGCAAGGAGAGTGGCATGTGTTCCCTCTGCCGACTCTCTTAATATTTCATGCTGTAGTGGAGCCCAGTGGACAGAGCCCTCCTGCTCAGGTATTTATAACAAGCTATTTTCACCTGAGCACTGGAAAATGTATGTGCTGCACTCTGAGGAGATCATAAGCTGTGGCGTAATATATGGTCCCTGTGGACCTAGACACTAACCCCTCTTTCCCCTCCGCACCTCTCTCCTCCCCTCCCCCACCTCTCTCTCCCTTTCCGCACCTCTCTCCTCCCCCCTCTCCCGCACTTCTCCTCCCCTCCCGCACCTCTCTCCTCCCCCTCCACCCCCACCACAAGCACCACCCCACCTCCCCCCCACCCCACCCCACACACACACTCTCTCCCTCCCCCCTTCCCTCTCTTTCTCTCTCACACTCACACACCATCTCTTTCTTTCACAAACACTCACACACACTGACATGCACATGCATGTACACACATGTATGTATGCATATGCATGCACCACACACACAGACTCACACACTGACCCACACACAGACTCACACACTGACCCACACAAACTCACATACAGACACATGATGGGATAATATGTCTGACATTGCTTCCGGTCACACACACACACAGTACAGTCTTTACAACACTCTCAGGTGTGTTCATAAACAGCGCAGTGCTGATACCTTGAAAAGAAGCCGGCTTCCAGGGTTAAGCAGTGACAGCTCCGTTACCTTTTACCCAGTGTCAGCAGACGTGCAAAGCCTAAATAGTGTGTGTGTGTGTGTGTGCGCGCGTGTGTGTGCGTGTGCGTCCAGCACGGTAAACTCACAGTGCTTGTGTTTATGAGCCTTTGTGAGTACAAGAGAGAAAGGTTTGACATAGTTAGTCTGAAACAGCAAAGAGGAAGAAAGAGAGAGAGAGAGAGAGAAACAGAGAGAGAGAGAGAAAAGAGAGAGAGAGAGGGATAGAACTAGGAAAAAGTGCTAGAAGGATGGAGGGAGGGCGGAGAGAGAGAGTGAAAGAGACTCATGTCTTTCATGCTCGAGTACCCCCAGTTTAAAACACATTGTAGAGTGGAAATGTTATTCAGATAAAAGGCATGGTTCCCCACAGTCAAAACAATTGTCCTTCAGCTCATTGGATCAGCCAGAACTTGAGGACAAGTTTCCAAGACCGTAGCCATGGGGATGCTCTGTAACACACATGGTAACACTGTGACCTTTGACCTCTCCTCGCTCAGACGGTGGCAACAAGAAGCCCTGCGCAGCACATCAGGCGGAGCACGGAGACCGGCATCGCCGTGGAGATGAGGAACCGGGTGACGAGGCAGGGCAGCAAGGAGTCCACCGACGGCAGCACCAACTCCAACAGCTCAGATGGAACGTATGTCATACCTGTCTATCTGTCTGTCATGCCTGTCTATCTGTCTGTCTGTCATGCCTGTCTGTCTGTCTGTCTGTCTGTCATGCCTGTCTGTCTATCTGTCTGTCATGCCTGTCTGTCTATCTGTGTGTCATGCCTGTCTGTCTGTCTGTCTGTCTGTCTGTCTGACTTCTCTGTCTGTCTGTCTGTCTGTCTGTCTGTCTGTCTGTCTGTCTGACTCTGTCTTTCTGTCGGTCAGTCTCTGTCTGTGTGTCTCTCTGTCTGTCTGTGTGTCTCTCTGTCTGTCTTTCTCTTTGCCGAATCCTCATCTTCTGCTTCTCTCACCTCTCTCTCCCTCTGTCTCTCTCTCTCCCTCTGTCTCTCCCTCTCTCTCAGGTTTGTCTTCCCAACTGCACGCTTGGGCCCAGAAAGTCAGTTCAGCGACTTCCTGGATGGACTAGGCCCCGCCCAAATTGTTGGCCGGCAGACGCTAGCCACACCCCCCATGGGTAAGTTAGTTATTACTACTTGGTACTACTGTTCTGCTTACATAGCATGTTGTAGCTGTTGCATGCTGTATGCATGATATTAGAGCTACTTTGTATATTTGGGTCACAAACTGGAACACTGTGACATTGTTCTTCGGTTCCAATCATTCCATGCTTGGAAAACCCTCTGTATGGAAGGGTTGTTCAGAACAGTCAGAAAAATATTCTGTAAGCTTTCGAACTGCAAAATACCACTGGGAGAAGTTGTGTGTGTGTTGTGTGGCGTGTGTGTGTGTGTGTGTGTGTGTTGAGCCTTCCCGTGACATTAGCTTGTGTAAAGAAGAATATCTGTTGAGATTACGTACGGAGAGAACGATCCGACTCTGAAAGCACAGCAGTGTATTAAGTTTACTGCTTTATGTGACCCTGTGAGAATGGAAACAAAAAAAAACACTCACACTGAATATGTGGTGAAGTGTGTGCGTGCGAGTGAGTGCGTATGTGTGAATGTGTGCGTACGTGTATGAGTGTGTGTTGAGTGGGCGAATGAGTGAGTGTGTGTGTGAGTGTGTGTTGAGTGAGTATGTGTGTGTGAGCGTGTGTGTGAGCATGTGTGTATGTGTGAGTGTGTGTTGAGTGAGTGTGTGTGTGTATGTGTGAGCGTGTGTGTATGTGTGAGTGTGTGTTTGAGGAGAGTGCATGTGTTCCCTCTGCCGACTCTCTTAATATTTCATGCTGTAGTGGAGCCCAGTGGACAGAGCCCTCCTGCTCAGGTATTTATAACAAGCTATTTTCACCTGAGCACTGGAAAATGTATGTGCTGCACTCTGAGGAGATCATAAGCTGTGGCGTATATATGTCCCTGTGGACCTTAGACCACTAACCCCTCTCTTCCCCCTCCCGCACCTCTCTCCTCCCCCTCCCCCACCTCTCTCCTCCCCTTCCGCACCTCTCTCCTCCCCCTCTCACCTCTTCTCCTTCCCTCCCGACTCTCCTCCTCCCCCTCCACACAGCTTCGTCCTCCCCTCAGGCCCAAGTCACTCTCTCCTCCCGCTCCTTCGCTATCCTCTCTCCCTCCCGCCTCCGCACTCTCCTCACCCGTCCGCGGCACCTCCTCCTCCTTCGCCTCTCTCCCCCCACCCACACACAGAACCCACACCCACACAGACCCCACACACAGGAACTGCCAGAGCAGCAGACCTCACACCCTGACCCACACACGGACTCACCACTGACCCACAAACTCGAGCGAGAGCGAGTACACATGATGGGATATATGTTCTGAACATTGCTTCCGTGCACACACACACAGTCTTTATCACTCTCAGTGTGTCATTACAGTGCCTGATACCTTGAAAGCCGCTTCCAGGGTTAGCAGACCAGCTCTCCTTTTACCCAGTGTCAGCAGACGTGCAAAGCCTAAATAGTGTGTGTGTGTGTGTGTGTGTGTGCGCGCGTGTGTGTGCGTGTGCGTCCAGCACGGTAAACTCACAGTGCTTGTGTTTATGAGCCTTTGTGAGTACAAGAGAGAAAGGTTTGACATAGTTAGTCTGAAACAGCAAAGAGGAAGAAAGAGAGAGAGAGAGAGAGAAACAGAGAGAGAGGAGTGTATATGAGAGAGAGAGATGAGGGCGGATAGCAGCGTAGGAAAAAGTGCTAGAAGGATGGAGGGAGGGCGGAGAGAGGGGGTGAAAGAGACTCATGTCTTTCATGCTCGAGTACCCCCAGTTTAAAACACATTGTAGAGTGGAAATGTTATTCAGATAAAAGGCATGGTTCCCCACAGTCAAAACAATTGTCCTTCAGCTCATTGGATCAGCCAGAACTTGAGGACAAGTTTCCAAGACCGTAGCCATGGGGATGCTCTGTAACACACATGGTAACACTGTGACCTTTGACCTCTCCTCGCTCAGACGGTGGCAACAAGAAGCTGCGCAGCACCATCAGGCGGAGCACGGAGACCGGCATCGCCGTGGAGATGAGAGAACCGGAGATGTGACGAGGCCAGGGCGGACGCAGCAAGAGAGTCCACCGTATCGGCAGCCAAGCGAACTCCAACAGCTCAGATGGGAACGTCTGTCATAGGCTACCTGTTATCTGTCTGTCCCTGCCTGCTATCTGTCTGTCTGTCATGCCTGTCTGTCTGTCTGTCTGTCTGTCAATGCCTGTCTGTCTATCTGTCTGTCAATGCCTGTCTGTCTATCTTGTGTGTCAGATGGCCTGTCCGCTCTGTCTGTCTGTCTGTCTGTCCTGACTCTCTGTCTGTTCTGTCTGTCTGTCTGTCTGTCTGTCTGTCTAGTCTGTCTGACATCTGTCTTTCTGTGCGTCAGGTCGTCTCTGTACGAGAGTATGTGTCTCCTTCTGTCTTCTGTGTGTCTGTCTGTCTGTCATTTCTCTTTGGCCGAATCTCATCTTACTGCTTCTTCTCACCGATCTCTCATCCCTCTGTCTCTCTCTCTCCCCTCTGCAGCTCAGTGTTTGTCTTCCCAACTGCACGCTTGGGCCCAGAAAGTCAGTTCAGCGACTTCCTGGATGGACTAGGCCCCGCCCAAATTGTTGGCCGGCAGACGCTAGCCACACCCCCCATGGGTAAGTTAGTTATTACTACTTGGTACTACTGTTCTGCTTACATAGCATGTTGTAGCTGTTGCATGCTGTATGCATGATATTAGAGCTACTTTGTATATTTGGGTCACAAACTGGAACACTGTGACATTGTTCTTCGGTTCCAATCATTCCATGCTTGGAAAACCCTCTGTATCGAAGGGTTGTTCAGAACAGTCAGAAAAATATTCTGTAAGCTTTCGAACTGCAAAATACCACTGGGAGAAGTGCATGATAAGTTTACAAAGGAGAATACTCCCTCTTCTGGTAAACATTGATATTGCAGATTCAGCTGAGCCAAACCACTTAGCTCTGTTACAATGACAGGGTAATGTAGTTCCATAAATAAAACTACAAATATGTGTTTTCCTCCAGGGGACGTCCATGTAGGGATGGTGGACAGAGGAGGGCAGCTGGAGGTGGAGGTCAACCAAGCCAGAGGGTTGACCCCCAAACCAGGAACTAAGAACATACCAGGTACCATGGTGATGCTTTCAAAAAAAAACTTTATTAGTCTTCTCGCTTCCATCAAGGCACACTAGTGTTACCTCACACTGTCCTGTACTGTTACAGATATCATTACACTACAGTGTTTGCGCTCTGTAGACATGAGAGGTGTTGGGATGTGTGTACTGTTGCTGCTAGCCGCTGCTGTTAGCTGTAGTCGCGTCGTGGCGTCTCTTGCTGGGGCAGCTGCAAGCACAATTCACAATTTCCTCAGAAACGTTCTGGTTCTTCTTCACCGTGGTGTATTATTCTATGAGAAAACCCATGATAGTCGTGAAGCTGAGTTTGTGTGTGCGTGTGTTTTGGCGTGTGGAGCAGCGACCTACGTGAAGGTGTACGTTCTGGAGAACGGAGCGTGCCTGGCGAAGAAGAAGACCAGAGTGGTGAAAAAGACTCTAGACCCCACGTATCAGCAACCTCTGCTGTTTGAAGAGAGTCCTCAGGGAAAAGTCCTTCAGGTAGGCTACTGTCCTCCATGATGGCTCTGTCCTCCA
>BROE01000011.1:10983381-10994046 GCA_036571765.1 Plecoglossus altivelis | reverse complement strand
AGTATATCTGTCGCATTGTCTGTCACTTTCTAACTCTCTATTTCTCTCCCTTTGACTGTCTGTTTTTCCCTCTCTCAATCTCTTTCCCGTCGTTCTCCTCTTCCTTCTCCTCCAGACTCGTCTTAAACCGTTCCCATTCTCCCTCTTCATGGTCTTTTATCCCATCTCTTCTCCCCGTCTCCTTTCCCCGCACCTCTCCCTCCTTCTTTCTCCGCACCTCTCCCTCCCCTTCTCCCCTCTCTGTCCGTCGTCCAGGTGATCGTGTGGGGGGACTACGGCCGCATGGACCACAAGTGCTTCATGGGAATGGCTCAGATTCTCCTGGAGGACTTGGACCTGTCGGCCACGGTCAGCGGCTGGTACAAGCTGTTCCCTACCTCCTCCCTGGCCGACCCCAGCATCGGGCCGCTCACCCGCCGTCTCTCTCAGTCCTCTCTGGAGAGCGCCACCAGCCCCACCTGTACCTAGGCTAGTAGAGAGAGAGGCACACACACACACGCTCACACACACACACACACAAGCATGTAGGTGTGTGCAAACACACTCACACACACACGTCCACATCCTCTCCCCTCACCCCCCGCAGTACAGCGAACACAGCGAACACAGTGGTCGTCTGATTTGACAAGAAGGAGATCTGATTTAGTCAGAGCTCGTGGATACGTAGCATCTCCACTCTCGCGTCCAAGGTCTCCTCCACCAGGGGTTATCGGGTGATGTTCTGTACATCCAGCTCCCAGAATTCCAAGGAACTTCTCATTCCGATGCCAGTTTTTAAAACATCTCTATGCCAAACTAAGAAAAAAAAAAGACTTTATTTTTAAAAACCAAAGCAATTATTATTAGTATAGTATTAGTAGTGCCAGAGCTAGAATAGAATATACAGATATGGATATGTAGCAAAGTCGATGACTTAGATGTAATGCAAAAAAGAAGATCCATTCTAGAATAACCAACACACACACACACACGTGCGCGAACAGACACACATGAACCGAGACACACACACACACGTAAAACTCATAGGCTGTTATGGAGAGAGAACACATACCAGCAGATACAGACACAACACACACACACACACACACATACACACACACACAGGCAGGCTCTGATGTTCACAGGATGTGAGGTAGCAACACAAACCTCTGATCACCACAAAACAGAGTTTATTATATAAATAAATATATATAGATCGCTTCTGTTGTGTTTAAATGTATCAGCTGCGTATGTGCACGTTTGCTTGAAACCCTTATTGAGACCATTTTAAAGTGCTATTTTTTAGCTTGCCTTGAAGAATATATTAGGAATATTGTAGTTCTTTTATTTATTTGCTCTCTATCCTGACTGAGGATGGAAACATTGAGTTAGGGAGAAGGCAGGGCCCCTGGCGATGTCCTCATCTTTAGAGCAGACAGCTAGTTCTGACTAACCAGCATCCCTCATGAAAAGCTGCATTATTGGTGTACAGGAGAACCTCCGCTGTCCTGTTCCCTTAGCGACACTCCCTGGGCACTCTGGGAAATGTAGTCCCAGCTGCAGCCTAAGGTTATTGATCGCCCCGATGGTGTAAACCGCGACAGACTTCACATCCCAGAGGACCAAAGCTCTGTCTCACTAGAAACCCAACCAGCAACTGGACTCCATCTGTTGAATTCACTGTTAATTTATGGATTTATGATGTCGATTTTAATTTCACACCTGCGGCTGAGAAGTATCTGTATATGATAACTGGACAGATGACCTAAGATGACACACACACACACTGACAGGTACACGCACATTCCCTCTCTTCTTCTATGATGGTGTGTGTGTCAACACATTTAAAACCTTGCAATGGAATCCGACTCAGAACGTGAATATTGTATAAATATAGGATCATTACAAACTGATTCAGGCGTAAGAGAGATGGGTGTTTTGAAAAACTCACCTCCTTGCTCTCCTTACGTTCTTTAGAAACCCAACACGCGCAATTTCTGTTGTGGTTTTCATCTGTCAAAGATGGCGACACATTGTTAAAAAACAACAACTATTCTTCGTGAGAGTCACAAGGCATAAATCTCACGGAGTTCCGCTTCCTATTAGTTCAGTTGTTTTTTTTTCTCCATTTAACCGAGTGTCCCTCCCTTCACCCAGGATAGCTTGGCCTCCTCAACATGAATGCCAGCATGACAAATTTGACGCTCAAAGGGAAAGGCATTGGAATGGACTGAAGAGAGAGAGGGTGTCCAATGAAATAGACACAAGGTTGACTGGCTGTCTTAGGCATTGAACTTTGAACCAGCTGGATCACTCCCCCCCCCCACCTTTCCCTGGCTCCTGACCAGCCTCTCATTGACCAATGGCGAGTGAGACCATTCGATTATTTCCTTTTAACTTTGGAGTACTTCCTTGCCGGACTGAGGCTGTACACGGTCCATGTATATGAAGTTATTCTCAGTGTCATTGATTTTTTTTAATGTTTGTTCACGTTTTGTGAATGGCTGGCATGGTGCATTAGAAACCAGAACTTTGTACGTTTTGAGGTATTTGCACATGTTTTCTTCAGCAAAATCCTTTTGTGACCTCTAAGAGAGAGTAAAAATGTTTGATGGAAAGAAAAAAAGTAGCTATTCCGAAAAATATATTTTATTTTATTTGTGTAACTTATAGAGCTAAATCTCCCAGTTCAATGCTAAATGTTTAGTCCTTGGTAAAAGTTGATTAAATGACTACTGAAACTGGATGTTGATATTTTTACATGTGACGTCCGTATTGGGGACCTATATGAGACTTTCTGTCCTCTATGACTCTCTGTGCTATATTGCGTAGCAACACGATGCTAATCTTGGGTATTTAAGGATGAGAAAAGCAAGAGTGACTGCATGAACCTTTATGTCAAGTTCTTTCTTTTACTTTTGACATCAAGGGTAGACCTTTGCCTAAATTCGTCCGAACAATTTTTCAACCAAAAAGAGAAATGGATGTTTTATAGAAAGTGGAAATGTTGTATGACAAATACAAAAGGGGTCATTGTGGACCACCCACATAGATGAGGTAGGACTCTTTAGGGGGTGAGTTTCAGAGGGCTTGAATTGGCAGCACAGTTGTGTTGAATGTGTCTCCAGTCTCAAACTCAAGTCCACCAGAGTGAGTGAACCTGGATGACACTAAGACTAATCGGATGTGAACAGATGACCCCAGCACAACAGATGGATGCCAGATATGGATAGACGAATATTGGATGGAAGGGTGAATGGACGAATGGAACATGGATGGATGACTAAATGGACGGATGAAATATAGATGAATAGATAACGGATGGTTTAATAGATTATGGATGGAAGGAAAAGGTGGGTGAGTCCATTTTAGCACAGCTACACAGGTTAGATTGGTAACACGGGGTGCTGTTGTGTCTTGAAGCAACAATCATGGACAACGGAGTGTTTGGGAGGACAAGAGAGAGAAAACAGCACACGTTTGACAGAAGTGAAGCAGGCCGACAATCTGGCACTAAACGTAGAGGTTACTTTTCTCCATTGTTTTGCATGGCTTGGCTCACATGTAATCTCATACTGTACAGGCGCCGGCTAGCAAGGAAATGGATGAAGGTGTGAAAAGTAGTCTAATATACATTTCCAGTTTGATTGTCAACTTTCCCGCTCTTTGTCTGGCTTCTGTTTTCAGACACTGTAGTCTAGCAGAGTTGTGAATGTACCACAGGCACTGAAGATATCTCCTGTGAGATGTACCCCCCCCCCCCCCACACACACACACACACACACACACATTTGAGATATCTTATTGGCTAGTTACTTGGATGTAACCTGTCTTCAAGCTTGTACTACAGTCGGATCTGTAGTTGGAGCGTTGTCGACCTCTTCAGTTTTCATGTGCCAGGCTTCCTGTTATGAACCTTCAGAATGTGTCATATCAACCCAATATCTATTTAATATTACGAAGAAAATGTTTTTTATTTTTCTAAGGAGACGAGTCTTAAGGGAGAGTGTGATGGAGGTTCCTTTGGGTTTCTGCCTGCAGATTCTCGTGAAAATGAGGGCTTGTTCAGTTTACAAAAGCCTTATTTCATTTAGGAGGATTAAGCTCCTGTACTGTAGCACAGACACCCAATTGAAAGTTTGGAAAACGAAGAAATGGGCTTGAAAATATCGTACTGATGTTCTATCTCTGTATATGTATTCTGTTTTCTGAATGTATTTCTTAAGCGTAACACCAGATCTGCGTGTGAATGTAGGTTTGTCGTTTGATTTTTTGTAAACGATCACAGATATTTCAACGGAACTTCTGTGTCGGTTGAGACTATGTCGGTCTCATCTTTCTTTTTCTTCTGTTGTTTATTTGACTGACACACGCAGGTCTGTTTTCTCTAAACTATACACGAGGAAGACACTTAATCGGAGGAAACAGATTTCATTGATTTAACTCGTCATGATTAGTCTAACATGACAACTCCCCGCATCAATTTCATAGCTAAATTGCTTAACGAAGTCCTCCAATAACTTTAGCTGAATTGTAATACTTTTGTACTTTGAAAAAACGAACAACTTTTTCGCATGGTTTCTTTGAAAATATTATTGTATACGTATTATTGATGATGATGATGATGATGATGATGATAAAAGGCAGATAATTATGATGTAATTTAACCAACTGTTGAAATATACTCTGTATCCTGTTATAGGAAGACTGCGACTTGCAAGAATTGTGAACAATTGTATCCTAGCGTAGCATGAACTTAGCCTTCCAGACATACGAAATAGAGTTGGCCTACTTCTACGGGCAATAATTTACTTACTGATGTCAGAGAACTGGTCTGTCAGGGCCTTGGGTCTCCGTGGTCCTTAGTTACCAAGGTCATCTCTGACGGTTTCAATTGCACTAGCATTATAACCAGTATCCCGGTTCAACCTCTCGAACGGAACAGAGCAGGAATATTAGGGGTATTCGCAGGAATAATTTGCAGTGAAAAAAAGGGAGTAAACCAAGAGACAACTGCACGCACTGCATTTAGAAGAAGAAAAAAAATACATTTTATGATTAAAACTTTAAACCCAACAAAAACAGTTTGCAGTCTTAACAGCTGCTTGTCAATGTAGCAAACACCTTTCAGGTCAAGAATGACTTTCGTTTTTGTTTGCCCACCGAGTCCGATGAGCAATTTCTCTGCCGTATGTTTAAAGACTGTTCGTTGATATTCACGTTTTTTAACGATTGTTAGTCACAGCAAGTTCCTGAGCGCCTAACTTGTCCTTTTCACTGTCTGTAGATGAGCACTGAAGCAATGTATTCCACAGTAGAACATCTTTCCCCCCTAAAAGACAACCTCCAATTCCCAAACCAAGCCTCTTTCACGCACCGATAACAGATAAAAAAACAAAAACTTCTTCTAAGCCATGTTTAAAGTCCAGTGCATGCCCCTCCCGCAACTTTTCACGCACATTACGTTCAATTAAAATGACATTTACACAACATAACCCTTTTTTAACCACACCAAGACACACTCGTTCATTCACATGATTGCAAATCGATGACTTTGACCTGGTTTAATTGTGCAGGCTGAAGGGGCGGTGTTGGTAGATAAAGGTTGTCTTTTCGAACTAGCCTAGCCATAGCTTCTGTCTTCTTGGACGAAATGTCTGAAGTGAGTTTGAAATCACAAAGCATTGGGGAACGACTCAAAGATGTGGTAGCCTACATGGCAAAGACAAGGAGCTGTAATTTTATACCTGTGCTTTGTAAATGTTTTCTATGTGCAGTATTTGATAATGTAAAACTGGTATTTTTGTGGTTTGTACGCTGCAGAATTGATTACTTAAAGTGCACGTAGTTTTGTAAGAAAATAGAACCAAACCGAGGGGGAAAAAAGACACAAAATGTCAGATTCAGAAGCCTGTATTTGCATGCCCTTTGCCATCTGGACGCAAAGTCAATAAAGTTTGATTTGAATCACAATTTTCTGTCTGCTCGCACTGTTGTAATCAGAGAGTTGCTACTGTCCGTTGAGGCCATTAAGACCACACGCACAAATTAAACAAAACATGTCTATTTTTCACACATAGTCAAGCTTTTATTTTTTTTGTGTCACACACATTTGATACACTAACAAATGTTTGAAAATATCAAAGCAATTGTAATATACAGAACTAATAATATACAGCTTATTCATTGTTTTACAACAGAATATAGAGAAACAAACTCCAAATACACTAACTTAATTATTGACGACTACATAATAAAATATACATTCATTTTGTATACAAGCAAAAGAGGAAAATATATCAAATAAACCCAAAGATTCTTGCAAAGGACAAAACGGTGACGTTATAGCGCCTCCAGACTTTCGGGTGAAGATATAAACATTCATGAATAGAATGGCGTTTCATTGCTTTTCTAAAGGTTCATTGCTTTGCGATGTGCGGTCTCTATAGATAGCCCAGTTTTACAACGGACTGCCACTCGGGGGCAGACAACCAGGAAATGTAGCAGACAGCTGATCTAGTAGGCTACTATAGTGGCTGTCTGAAACAAACGACATATTACTGATCGTCATTAGAGAAACAGTTAGCGGTAGGCTCTATACAACCTAACTAACGATAAAGACCCATCTCTTCCCCGCTCTGCCGCATCTCAAACCTCATCCATGGTTTATGTTTTCCTCTGCCTCTCCTACCACACCCACACTGCTCTCCTCGTTCCCTAAATCATAGAAATGTGGGATGGTTTCAAATTATTTACACTATTAGATTCATGCATCGTAAGTACCCATAACAATCTTGATTATAATAACAAGCAGAGAGAAAAAAAGGTGTGTGATCATGACGGGGGAAGGGGCGTGGCGTGGGAAGAGAGGGGCACCTACTTAGGAATGATTGAAGTGAGTCAGCCGATTGATTGCTGTTAAGTTCGTAGAAAGAAGTTCTGCGCCTAAAACTGTAAACGCCGACGAAAACAACCTGAATTCTCAAAGGTAGGCCTGTTACTGCTCGCTATGTGAGTTTACATTCACAGCTCTGAAGGAAGCCAAAGGGAAGAAGCCAACATTGAATCGTCTCAAGATTAGTTTACAGTCACAAAAACATTCAGACATTCCGAAACATCTCACAAGACGCACACGACAAGGACCCTGACGCAGACACAGACAGTATATTGGCGAAGAGGGAGATTACACTGAAAATAACGAACTCGACGCACGACGCATTCAAGGACACACGATCCGACTCAGCAGAACGGGGAATGAAAGGGTGCATTGTGTTAAGGATTCGATAAAATAAAAAAAAATCAGCATCGTCACATTCAGCGAGACAGAAACATTCAGATATACATTCAGAGGAACATTCGAATGGTGCGCTCAAACACCCACACTGATTCACAGACAAATGCTTGTGTGCACATTCATTGACATCAGGGTCACATTCATTGAGAAACCATCATGACATTCGGTTACAGTGGGCCGTTACATTACTAATGACACCTGCATCACATCTCGGACGAATTCAGCTCCTCTCCCGCTCCTTAAACATCATATTCATGATTTCTAACTTGAGGTCAGTGGGCGTTGAAAAAAATTCTATTTTTATTTGACAGTGAAGACTCGCATGCAATTAAGCTCAAGTTAACATTTGAGCTCCCTCGAGGAAGTCGCACAGTTAAATGACATGTTCCACCACTCACTCTGCACTTACGCAGAGCAGAGCAGCAAACACAGACGAAACGAAACGATAAGGGAACCGCTAGCACACTCGCTGATCCTGTCAACAAGTCAAAAAAAAGAGAGAAGCGCGTATCGCTTCTCTTACAAATCAATCGATTTATATTGCACTCGCTCGAACGAAATCGTAAGATAAATATGAGAACAGGACTTTTTCTAATCGTCAGTATGTTGACCGTGTCATACCTACGTGTAGAGAGATGGAACCCCCGTGTCATGGACGGATACGAGTACCGTAAAGCTATCTTTGAATCTTTGGTTGCCTAACAGCTAGGTTACTCAAAGGTCATGTGACCACTTTGATGACACCATGTTGACTAGAGCCCTCCAGGATATCAGTAGGAGACCCCTGGTAATATAAAATTAATCTAGGTAGGTGTTGTACTGTTTCTGCTCTCTGTTTCTAGTTACAGCAAGTCACAGACCAGATCTATGGGTTGTATGATTGCTATTGGCAAAAAAACAAAAAACTGAATGCAAACCGCGACAGACATGTCTAGTTGCTCTGAGATTTGCAGAGAGAAAATTCTTCCTGATACCGATGGAATCCGGAGTTGGAATCAGGGGAGAGGGGGGAGGGGGGACGCAGGAAGTACATATGGCTGCAACTAAGGCGTTTGAACCTTTCGCGAACCTGTTCATACAAGCACACACACAGGCTGGGAATGAGATGGGCTGTACGCTGTGGTCCCTCCGCGACGGCCTGATCACCTGACAACTGCTCTCTGAGCGGTCTTAGAAGGCAAGCATGGAAATCTGCAAAAATGGCTATGGAGAAAAGGAGAGGAAGAGGAAGGAGAGAGGGGAGAGGAGAGATAACGGCCGTCTCCAATCCCCTCCTCAGGATCCTTGTCTCCCTTCGCTTCCTCCAGCTGTTCTGCTGTTCTGCTTTTTTAGAAAATGTCACGCGGCGTTCGGTGGAGAAATACCCCGGTCGCCGCCGGAGACACCGGTCGGTCCTTTCCGGCACCTCGGTGACATTATTTCCAAACTTGTGACCCCATCATGTGGGCGGAGCTTGGAGCGGTTGCTCCTCCCATATGCTGAGTTCCGTATCCCATCATGCCGCTGGGTCCGTAGAAGTTCATTCCTGCCATGTGTTGCGTCATCTGAGGACAGATGACACGTAGCACGTTACACAAGCATGTTCCTGGGTCGGGTCCCACCTTCGGTATTATGACTAATGCTTCACTTACACACACACACACACATACACACACAACTTCTTACTGTTGATTCATGTTGGACCTCAAACCTTTGTCCACATGTCAACGCTTTCCTCTTTCAGTCTAAATCCTGTGTTTCTTTTCCATTGACCATAACTTTAACCTGGACCATAAACCACAACCTAACCCTTAGATCTAGCTAACCTGAAGCCTCCAACTATCCCTAACCCTATCTTTCATGTCATTTATAGACCAACAGTAATTACTTCCCTGACCTTAAACTTCAGGTCAAGAATAGCTGTACCACTCCACACGCAGGAATACACACACACGTACCTGGGTGATGTTCCACTGCAGCTGCTGCGCCTGCTGCGCTCCATACACCTGTTGCTGCCCAACGGCCGCACTTCCCATCATGCCGTTCTGCTGCTGTCCCATAATGCCGTTGGGCTGAGCTCCCATCATGCCATTGGGCTGAGCTCCCATCATGCCGTTGGGCTGAGCTCCCATCATGCCGTTGGGCTGAGCTCCCATCATGCCTTGGGGCACTCCTGCCATGTAGGAAGTAGCAGGGACCCCACTGGCCTGCCCCATGGCTCCCTGTGGTCCCATCATGCAGTTCTGCTGACTTCCCATTAGAGCCATTTGAGGGGCCATCATTGTTCCTCCCATTCCCCCCCTCTGGGCAGCCAAAGAATGGTACGCTCCATAGGGAGAGGTGGTGTAACCCATTTGGGCAGGATTCATGTAAAGCCCAGCTAGACACAGAATAAAATCGACACAAAAACATGTCAAACACCCATCGAAATACAAGCAAGAACAATAAGGGAAAAGTGCCAATGGAAGGGATGGAGTAAAGACAGAGGAACACTGGATATCGTAATGGTTTGCTCTTCAAACCGAAACTGACCAATCACTCAGCAGAATGGAGGGAGAGTGTTTACCGTGGGCGCCCATGTTGCTGGTGTGTACCGAGGGCGAGGATGCATAGAGGGACAGGATGGAGTCCTTGGAGAGCTTCTTGCTTCCCTCCTCTGCCCTGGGTGCCGGGTCCAGGAACAGGCTGAGGTTCTCAGGGACAGATGCTGCCACGCGGCCCCTGGACATGGAGCTGTACATGGGCTGGAGGAGAACACAAGAGCAGACAGGATTAGACACGGTGTGGATGTCTGGGTTTGTGACAGAGATGAGAAGGTTGAGACAGAGACAGGGGACAGAGAGGCAGACAGACAAGTAGAGGCAAAGAGAGACAGGAAGATGTAAAGAGCGACAGACAAGTACACATTCATTCAGACAGGCAGTTGTAAAGAGAGACAGACAGGTAGAGAGCGAATAGCAGCGGCGCATACAGTACACGTGAGTCCAGGGAAAGACTGAGACACACAGGTCAACCGGCTAACCGGCATGTTCTCCCGGTACTTCAGAAGGGGCCGGCCGGTCGGCCGCTGGAGGGAGGGGCTGGGAAGTCTGACTCACCGTGCTCTCGGTGGAGGAGGCTGAGGAGGAGGTGAACAGATCCACTGTGGTGTGTGAGTGAGGCATCGCTGGTCTGGCCACCACAGGACTGGGCCCCTCTCCTGGAGCACCAAACCCATTAGATACAGCTGCAGCAGGGGCTGGAGCATCTGAAGGAGGGAGACAGAGGGAAAGGGGTGAGGGAGGGAGGGGGGAGGAAAGAGGGTGAGGGAGGGAGGAAGAGGGGTGAGGGAGGGAGGAAAGGGGGTGAGGGAGGGAGAGAGAGAGGTGGAGGGAGGTGACGAAAGGGTAGGAGGAGGAGAAAGAGGGAAGTAG
>BROE01000011.1:10965969-10982696 GCA_036571765.1 Plecoglossus altivelis | reverse complement strand
GGAGGGATGGAGGGGGAGACGGATGCTGAGTCACTGCTGTGGCATCAGAAGCTTTTCTAAAACAGACCTGCTCAACCTAGCAGAGTCCTCTTCATGAAAAACCACAGTGGCTCGAAGAGGAAGCTGTGTTTTTGTGCGTCCGCGAATGCCTGTGTGTGTCAGCACACACGAATGTGTGTGTACATGTGAGTGTGTGTGTGTTTGTGTGTGTGAACTAGCTGCCATACCCAGTCCTAGCAGGTCAGAGACAGACTGGGACTGGGGGGTGTTCTTCATCTGCTGAGAATCGTCTCTCTTCTGAAGGGGGTCAGAACAGAGATCAAGCAGTGAACAGCTTCATCTAAACCACGTATGGAGGAATCCTCTGCATTGGTGAACCTGAGACTCAGTTCGAAGACAGACTCACCAGCTTCATCTTCTCAAACACCACCGGCTCTTTAGGAATGTTGGCACAACTCTTCTCTTTCTACAGAGGAAGAGGAAAACAGACGCTATGGGATGACCGAACCACACGCAGATTCTGTTTGACACAGATACACGCTTTATAGCAGAACCCTGGTGCTTCCTTATTGTCGTTGTGATACACCTTTTGTACCACCACACAAGAATCCCCAGCGCTCTGACCCCAGTGTGTGAGAGAGAGTGTGTTCTCGGTGTGGTCGAATGTCAAGACATTTACCCGTAGCCTTTGGATGTCGATGACCTTGTCCATGTACTTCTTCTTATCGTACTTGTCCCTGATGAAGATCTCTGCAGACCTGCACCACTCAGTCAAGGAGCGCAGCCGACTTGTGTCCACACACACACACACTGACGGCACACTGACACACGCACACACACTGATGACACACACACACACACACACGCACACACACACTGATGGCACACTGACACACGCACGCACACTGATGACACACGCACAGACACTGATGACACACTGATGCAAAGTGATGAGGATACTGGTCTGTCTCAGGGCGCTGGAAGCATTCTGGAAGGAAAGCCTCATAGAGTCTTCTAGCCTTGGCATTACCCATCTCCTGGACACACTGCAAACAGAGAAGACAGATAGATGTGCTAGAGAACCACCAAGAAACATCCTCTTCTCAGCATGATGCTACTGCGCTGGCCTAGCCTGGGTCTGGGTCTGGGCCTGGGTCTGGGTCTGGGTCTGGGCCTGGGCCTGGGTCTGGATCTGGATCTGGGACTGGGTCCGGGACTGGGACTAGGCCTGGGTCTGGGTCTGTATATTGACCTGGATCTGCTCCTGGGTCCACTGGTCGAGGTTGACAGATTTGACCCTGGAGATGTGGACGCCCAGGTTCCTGTGGATCCCTGCACAGCGGATGCAGATGAAGATGCCCAGATTCCAGGAAGCCCATCTAGGACCTGACAGAGGGAGGGAGGAGGGACAGAGGGAGGGAGGGAGAGAAAGAGAAGGAGAGAGAGAAGGAGAGAGCGAGAGGGAGGGGCAGAGGGTGAGAGGGTGAGGGTGGGAGAGAGATAAAGAGAAAGGAGTGTAGAGAGAGAGAAAGGGAGAGATAGAAAAAGAGAGGGGACAGAATAATAGAGAAGGGTAGGCGGAGAAAGATAGCGAGGGGAGGGTGGAGAGCCAGAAAGAAGAATGAAAGAAAAGGATGAGACCCTTGTGAACTGTTCAGTACTCGTACTTCTAAGCATACCAACAATTTCAGATGGATAAAAATAGACAGTCAATCAAAGAGCGCAGGAAAAAAATAGAACGAGGCAATCAAATTGACCGAGAGCCCAAACAGAGAGAAGATAGAGACAAAGAAACAGAGTTTGCTTGACTGTTTTTCATCTAATCGTAGATTAGCCAAGATCCAGACCCTGATGACACGCTTGTGTTTGCCAAGGAAGCATGTCGAACCCTGCTAAAGACATGGGGTGCACTGACAAGCTCCCAGCTCCACTACAAGTGTTTAGTCTGCATGTTCTAATAGAGAGAGAAGCAAGAGAACAGAGGGAAAGGGAGGGAGAGCCATGCGCGCACACACAGACACACACACACACACACACACACAGACACACACCCACACCCACATGCACACTACACATTCCTTGTTCACAAAAGCCAATTACACAAATGGATCATTATTCGCTTACAAACATGTCACTATGTACATGTGCATGTTAGCGTGTCTACCGGTGTGCCGCTTGTGTATATGTGCAGGTGTGCGCGCGTGGGTGTGCGTGTGCACGCGCTACACGTTAGCGGGTGTGCGTCCATCCGCAGAGCACTCTGTGGAGAGTGTTCGGCATCTCTCCGGCTATTTTTCGTCTCTGATTATGCAACAGCCCTCTTCAGAGAATAACAGGAAGCTTCAAAGAGAATACTGGAACCTTCCCCCCCCCTCTCTCTCTCTCTCTCCCTCCTCCTTTCCTTTACTCTCCTCTTCAAGCCATCTCTCCCTCCCTCCCTTTTTTCTCTGGTTGGTTGAAGGGCTCTCAAAACCTCCATCCCACTCCCACCACCCTTTTAGGTAAATCAGTGCAACATGCAGTGTGCCTTATCGTCCACTGGGTGGCAGTGCTGTCCTATTCTCTCTGCCTTCATGGGACGGATCAGGAAATATCCTGGAGGCGCTACATGGCAGTTATGTCCATGATAGCTTGTGCATTAGTGTGGTTGTTTTTCCAAGGCTAGAGATGCAAACGATGAAGCACATGCCAACACAGCATGGCAGGACTTAAAACCTCGATGTTTGCCTTTAGGGTCACCTGGACCATTGCTGTGTTCACAAAGGTGAATCACCAACTGACCCTAAGCATTCACCCAGGGGTTTAAAGCTATGGAGAGTGTTACTGCCTGACCTTGCCTGCCTGCCTGCCTGCCAATGCCTGCCTGCACTGCCTGCCTGCCTGCCATGGTCTGTCATGTCTGTCTGTCTGATCTGTCTGTAACTGTCTGTCTATTTCAGTCCCACGACAAGGTTCCAAAGTGTATCACGAAAATACCACAGAACTAAAGTCTAGTACCCACACGGTCCAGGTTCTTGCAAAGCCACGTGCACACAGGGTCAGAGCGCTGGGGATTAATGTGAGAGCCATCCTGAACGTCTGTCCGCAGCATTAGTTAGCATGCAGGGCTAATAATAGCAGAATTACTCAGCAAAGCCTATTTGGACACAATGGTGGGGACTGTTTGACAGTGTGTGTGTGTGTGTGTGTGTGTGTGTGTGTGTGTGTTTGTTGTGTCGTGGTGGAGGTGGTGGTGGTGGTGGTGGTAGGGGGGGTAGCCACAGTAAACAAGAGGATTGATTTGGCTCTGCATGCCAGTTTATTCGGTTCCCCACCCTCCCTCCTTCCCTTGCTCTCTCCCCCTCCATCTCTCCCTTTCTCCTTCCTACCTCCCTCAAACCCTGTCTCCCTTTCATCCCTCCCTCAACCCCTCCCACCCTCCCTTTCTCCTTCCTCCCTCCCTCAAACCCTCCCTCCATCTCTTTCTCTCTCCCTCCCCCTCCCTCCCCCTCCACCCCTCCCTCTCCCCTCTCTTCCCAGCCTTGTGTTTCTTGACTCTGGTCCACGTGGCAACTCTTTGCTCTCTCTCTTTCCTTCTGTCCATATCTTCAGCATACAGTTGTATTCCCTCGATCCCAGTCTCCTCTCCTTCTCTATCACTCTCCTTCAGCATTCCCTCCTTCCTGCATAGCTCTCCTCCTGCTTTACATGGTGCCCCATGTTTCTTTTCCTTATCACAACCTCTCCCAATTTCAATCTTTATATCTGAAATATGTGAGCGTGTGTGTGTTCGCAGTGCATCATGGTTAAGTGTGTGTGTGTGTGTGTGTGCATAGCGAACAGTGCAGGCCTAATCTGCTTGGGGGTATTAGAGTGTGCAGCTGGCTTGCAGCCTGGTTCTCTGGATGTGGAGGGGGAGTGGAGAGATGCTCAGACCCAGGGGAAGGCCCTCATGTTCAGGCACTGAGAGAAGGGAACAGGGGGGGGATATGGAGCTCCAAGGAGATGAACGATAGGCTTATCAGCAATTCTGTAACGTCACAGTCAGACCAGGCAACTTTGGAAGGGCTTAAGGGGAAACAATGAACAGATCAATTATGAAGGATTGACATATAGCCAGATTGTAATCAGACGTATATCATGTATTTCAGACCAGATTAGAGCCAAGGATCTCGACGTCAACGCTGAGAACGAGAAGGTAATTCTAATTCAGTTTCAACAGCGGTGAAACCAAAATCCTGTTTGGCAATCACTTAGCATTTCTAGCCAGTGGAGTAACACACTACTGTGCAATATAAACTTCCTGTTTCGGATCCAAACTCATTTCGTGGGTCGTGCTGTTTTGCAGAGCTTTGGCGCTGTTAGAAACGGGCGGAGAGGTTTAAGTTGGGAGACAGAAATGGGGTGAGAGAAACAGCCATGCGCCCAAGCACACAAGCACACATGCCCAGACACAGTCTCTTGAATCAAATTCCCAAATTGTGGACTGTTACGTTGTCGACCAGCCAGGACACCAGGGCAATATGATGGGAGGAAGAGAGAAGACTAAAATGAATAATGGATGCATTTAGTACCTCATATTCTGCTTGCTCTTTGTCCTGCACTCTCTCTTTCTCCCGCTCTCTCTCTTTCTCCCGCGCGCTCTCACTCTTTCTCTTTCCCCTGCGCTCTCTCTCTCTCGTTCTCTCGCGCGCTCACTCTTTCTCCATCTTCCTCCTGCGCTCTCTCTCCATGTCTCTCTCTCCCACACAGCGCATACGCGGCTTATTAGTCCACATCCCACCAGGGTCCACAGACAGTCGTCCACATGCGTCAGTGGTCTAATCCCCTGGGCTCAGACATCGTGTCCTTCGAATGCTGCCCCCCCCCCACCCCATTACCTCCCCTCCCATTACCATCACCACCAGTGACCCAGCGGAAGCAGGCCCCATCACTAACCCCCCCCCACAGAGCCCTGGGAACCAGGGACAGTCATATTAGCAGCTTTGCAGGACTAACGGTGACTGGATCTGTACTTGTGTTCACAGCTATAGTCTCTCTGCCTCTCTCTCTCTCTCTCTCTCTCTTTCTCTCAGTCCCACAGTCAAAGTCACAGGATCTGACAGTGAAAGAGCCCTCGACACAGCCAATCACCCCCCTCCATTCAAGAGGTAGCTGCTTGTGGGAGGTGGAGGACAAGGAAGTGACATCTTCAGGTGATGTCTCCATAGCAACCCAGGGGCCTGCGTGTATGCAAACATGAGCCCCACTCGAGCACGAGAGACAAGAGAGAGAGAGGGACAGAAAGAGAGAGATATATATTGAGAGAAAGATGAAGAAAGAGGGCAAAAAAGATGGCGAGTGGGGGAGAGGAAAGAGAGGAAGACAGAGAGAGATGAAGACAAACAGAATGACAGAAAGCGAGCGAGAGTGAATCGAGTCCTTCGTTTTTTAGGTCTTGTGTTTTACATCGAGCTTTTGACCACGTCCAATCTAGTCACTTCCTCTTTCACCAGGAAGAACAGAACTGGTACCAGAGCGATGGTAATCTGTGTCAGAGCAAATAGGATCAGACAGCGCCAACCATAACCATATGGACCCTTAATGCTATCTAACAGACTGGATGTCGGAATTCCTTCGCATGTTACTGTATTGCCAGAGTATTTGCGTGTGAGTTTCCTGTTCAGCGCAGACATTGACAACCCCCACTCCCAGCTGTGTGAAAGACGTGACACCAGACTTCTCTTGGTTGTAACGCCTTGTCATTCTATAGTAACAGGAAGGGAAGTCTAACCCACTGAAGGAATGACTCCATGTATACATGAGCATCGTTGCCAGAACAGACAGAGCAGGAAAACAACGACAACGAGAAGCTCTTCTCCCAAAATGCTTTCTGTCATCCTGCAGACAAGTGACTGAAGGCCACATTTGCATCCATTTCCCCTCATTTGACTTTGTGTCATGCTTTAAGCTGAGTTCTTGCTGTCCTGGTGAGTGCTTTCCTGCTCACGTATTTGGACAGACAGAAAGTGGCAGTGACGCTATTAACTGATTAAACAAAAGAGGCTGGAAAAGAGGTCATTCGACTCATTCTAATTCCGCCTCTTCCATAGCTCGTGCTATGTGTGTGTGTGTGTGTGTGTGTGTGTGTGTGAGAGAGATATCGGAAGAGAGAGATAGAGAGAGAGATATACAGAAAGAGAGAGAGAGAGAGAGAGTAAGAGGGTGGCTTGGTGGATGTGTGTGTTTGCGCACGTGCTGCTATTTCCTCTGCTAACCCCTAATCCTATCCAGTCTAATTAGCAAGGCTCTGTAAAGTTAGCGGCACACAACAAACACAGGCATGGCAGAATGGTTGTGTTCTCTGTAAACAGGCCTCACTGTGTATTTACCATAGACTATGTGCAAAGGTATCCGCTCACAGTAACAGTCTAAATGTCGTCTGGCACAGACACAGACACACACAAACTCAATCCCTTTGCCTGTCTCTTGCGCTTCAAGGCCTGGTCTCATTTTAGAGAAAGCAATCTGCACTAGCTGTCCCATGGCACATGAAACACACTTTTCTCTTGGGCCCTGCATGTGTGTTTGTGTGTGCGTGCGTATGTATGTCTGTGTGTGTATGTATGTGTGTGTGTATGTATGTGTGTGTGTGTGTGTATGTATGTGTGTGTGTGTATGAATGTATGTATGTATGTATGTATGTATGCATGTATGTATGTATGTATGTGTGTGTGTGTGTGTGTCTGTATGTATGTATGTATGTACGTGTGTGTGTGTGTGTATGTATGCATGTGTGTGCGTGTGTGTTCCACTGAACTGTTTCCATGGCTGCCATGATGCCCAAGACTCCCCAGAGCTCGGTGGCTCACAGTGCGGCTGTGATCATCGCCAGGGCGACTGGTATCTAGGTCTCTTCAACAGGCGATGCTGCTGACGATCAGCAGCAAGCCGTCTGAGAAGGTCGCTGTCAGAGCAAGGACAAGCAGCTCCCAGAGACTGGGTTGTCTCCTTGTCCTCGCAGAAAATGTATGGTGTGTGTGTGTGTGCACGTGTGTTTGTGTGCGCGCGCGCGCATTTGTGTGTGTGTGGGTGCGTGTGTTTTTGTGTGGGTGTGTGCGTTTGTGTGTGTCCGGGTGTGTTTGTGTGTGTGCGCGCGCGTGTGTTTGTGTGCGCGGGCATCTGTGTGAACATTTCGGTTGTGTCTCAACAGATCCGTTCCCTGTGCTTTGGACAAAGATGCCGCTTCAGCACTGAAATAGAGAGCAAGATAAAGTGAGACAAACAGAGAGAGAGAGAGAGAGAGAAAGAGACAAACAGAGAGAGACAGAGAGAGACAGAGAGAGAGAGAGACAAACAGAGAGAGACAGAGAGAGACAAACAGAGAGAGACAGAGAGACAGAGAGAGAGAGAGAGAGAGAGAGAGAGAGAGAGAGACAAACAGAGAGAGACAGGAGAGAGAGAGAGACAGAGAGAGAGAGAGACAGAGAGTGAACATTTATGCCGGTAAAGCATTTTGACTTGAATTGAGAGAAACAGATAGAGAGAGAGGGGCAGCACCTGTCCCTATAGGATACAGGACATGGTTCGATAAAGGAGGAGATGGGAGGAGAGGAGGCACTTCGCCTCACTGAACACAGAGTCAAACACATCTGTCAGACTTGACCTGCCTGTCTGACTTGATCTGCCTGTCTGTCTGCCTACCTGTCTGTCTGACAGCCAGTGTCTGTCCGCCTGACTTGATCTGCCTGTCTGTCTGCCTACCTGTCTGTCTGACAGCCACTGTCTGTCCGCCTGACTTGATCTGTCTGTCTGACAGCTAGTGTCTGTCCGTCCGTCTGTCCGTCCGTCCGTCTGACAGCTAGTGTCTGACTAACTTGATCTATCTGTCTGCCAAGGCACAGAGGTCAGCGTGTGAGTCACAATGTCCGTCTCTGATAAAATGTCTCTAGCCCCATGTGTGCCTGTGTGTGTACCTTTGTGGGTGTGTGTGTGTGTGTGTCGTTGTGTGTGTGTGTGGTGTCTACAAGCCGTGAAGAGGGCGGGATAGTGGAAACATTCCGAGCATGTTCAGTTGCGCGCCAGTGTTGAAATCCCATGTGCCTGCTGTCACTTAATGCATTGGTCCACAGTTTGAGCTGGCTTGTTTCTCAGACTCAAGGGCAACGTCACCAGCTTGGCTGTGAGCCAATCCTAAGTACTTACCTTTGCCCTCTTACACAACCATGGTAACGCAAGCAACTCCAACTCATGTTGCTAAGGTTTGTAATGTTACTTCAAAAACATGTATGTGTCGCACAATAAGACTAATAGGCCCACGGCACACACACACGAACGATTACTGCCATGTTTGGTGATTCATTTAGCGGGTCAAACCCGGTTAGGCAAACACGCTTTAAGAAAATGCAAGCTGTTCAAATACAATCGAAATACACTGGCTTCCAATAATTGGTCTCGAACTGTTGTTCAATTAGATTGACATCTAAACAAACAGACAGACACGCACGCGTGCGCACGCTCGCTCTCTCGCGCACACACTCTTATTTCCCAGACAACCTAGAACAGTTTGTTCGGGACGAGTGAATGTCAATGCAGGTGTATTTTGCGTCTTAATTTCAGATTTGACCTCCTTATCGGCAGGTTCCGTTAGATGAAGCTATAGACCCGGTTCCGTTAGATAAAGATAAAGCCCCGCGCGCACACTCTTCGAGTTGCTGGAGGCAATTGATACGGGAAACGTTGGTTGACTCATTTGGTCTTGTTCACCCCGTTTGGTCTGACAATGCTACTACGATGACTAGGTTGACCGTATGCCGAATAGGTATGTCCCCATCAAGACTGATCACTTACCTTTCGCTTCACAATCGGCGCAGAATTTATTCTCCTCTAGTGATAGTAGCGATGTGAGAACAGCCTGATACCTGTCAATGTCTTTCACAGATTTTCCCGTCATCATCGCCCCCTTAATCTCTCACACCTCTTTAGTCCTGCCGTCGTCCTGTTATTGTAGAACGGGTATTTCAATCGGTCCGTTAGGAAAAGAATAAAAACGAGACCTAAAGAAACGTTGAACTAGCGATAGAGGTTGTCTTCCTCTTCCTTGCTTCTGGGGAAATTGTCCTCGGGAAGGCTGTCAGCGAAGCAGCAATCATAAAGCCATTAACTTTAGTAACGATCTTGTGTCGATAAGCTTGTTCTAAAAACACATCAGCCTACGTTAAAGTGTAAAATAAAAGACGATCACAGCATGAGTTTCTTGCGCATCTGTATCGCGTCCTCTTGTCTCCGACAGTTTCCACCTCCCTTTCTCTCACTCACAAGCACACACGCCCGCGCCGCACACGCACCCGCACGTGAACGGGTAATTGCATTACGACTGGTAGCTCACATTTACATAAAAGCTAGTCATCCTGGTGATAGTTAACCTAGAGTTCCGTTTATTTGTCATTCATATGTGTAATTCTCATAGTTTAAAATTCGTAATATTCCGCCACCATGTGGTGCAATTGGAAACGAAGTAGGCCCATTGAAGATAAAAAAAGACGAACCTCTATTCTATTCCAGGCCCAAAGGTGGCGCTGCTGTACACATCATGGCTTCCTTTTCTAAAAGAGGAAGAAGAATTGGCAACTACAGACAGAACAGTGATCACGGGAACGCCAGAGAAAGAGAGCATTAAAAAATAAAGAGCTATCAAGTCACATATATAAACCTGTAACATTATACACGATGTCAAGGCAATCCAACCGTTCGTCAGACAGCAAAAAGATGGTAAGGAGCCGTATTCCACCATGGTCGGTAAACATGTTAATCTAGCTAGCGGTGTGTAGGGCTAGTTAGCAAACATTGCTGGCTAATTAAGATACAGTTTGTTATTATCCGGCATCTCTTATGTCGCCTGTCCTTTATTCTCTAAAAATTGCCTGCCTAAGGTTCTGGTTTATCAGCTTCGATAGCCTTATATGTTTCTGCTGACACTTGATATCCACCGGATGTTTGCTTGCCAGTTAGCTTGCTATACTAGTCGTGTGACAGGTCTGCTATAATCACAGGAAGAGAGAGTGTCACGGATAGTAAACATAGATATCCTACATTATAAGAACTGGTTAATTTGTAGTTCTCTCAATCAATTTAAACTACAGCTATTACAGACCACACCTCGACAGAGCATTATGCTGTTTTGGCAACAAAGATTAGTACCAGTTTTTCACCGCCAGGCGGCGCTCGATAGCTACCTTGCAATGCAGCTTATCTGTTGCGCCCTGTGCCTTCCCCATAGACTCACATGTAGACTCACATTCGTGTGCACCTGGGGATCTTACTCCCATTCATATTAGGCTTGAGCAGACAAACCGTGAATACTGAGCGTCTATACAGCTTCGTCCGTCCGTCCGTCTGACAGCTAGTGTCTGACTAACTTGATCTATCTGTCTGCCAAGGCACAGAGGTCAGCGTGTGAGTCACAATGTCCGTCTCTGATAAAATGTCTCTAGCCACTGTGTGCTGGTTGTAACCTTTAGTGTGTGTGTGTGTGTGTGTGTGTGTGTGTGTGTGTGTGTGTGTCTACAAGCGTGAATGGGGGGGATGTGGGAAAGCCATCCTGAGCATGTCAGTGTGCCTGCGCAGTGTTGAAATCCCATGTGCCTGCTGTCACTTAATGCATTGGTCCACAGTTTGAGCTGGCTTGTTTCTCAGACTCAAGGGCAACGTCACCAGCTTGGCTGTGAGCCAATCCTAAGTACTTACCTTTGCCCTCTTACACAACCATGGTAACGCAAGCAACTCCAACTCATGTTGCTAAGGTTTGTAATGTTACTTCGAAAACATGTATGTGTCGCACAATAAGACTAATAGGCCCACGGCACACACACACGAACGATTACTGCCATGTTTGGTGATTCATTTAGCGGGTCAAACCCGGTTAGGCAAACACGCTTTAAGAAAATGCAAGCTGTTCAAATACAATCGAAATACACTGGCTTCCAATAATTGGTCTCGAACTGTTGTTCAATTAGATTGACATCTAAACAAACAGACAGACAGACACGCACGCGTGCGCACGCTCGCTCTCTCGCGCACACACTCTTATTTCCCAGACAACCTAGAACAGTTTGTTCGGGACGAGTGAATGTCAATGCAGGTGTATTTTGCGTCTTAATTTCAGATTTGACCTCCTTATCGGTAGGTTCCGTTAGATGAAGCTATAGACCCGGTTCCGTTAGATAAAGATAAAGCCCCGCGCGCACACTCTTCGAGTTGCTGGAGGCAATTGATACGGGAAACGTTGGTTGACTCATTTGGTCTTGTTCACCCCGTTTGGTCTGACAATGCTACTACGATGACTAGGTTGACCGTATGCCGAATAGGTATGTCCCCATCAAGACTGATCACTTACCTTTCGCTTCACAATCGGCGCAGAATTTATTCTCCTCTAGTGATAGTAGCGATGTGAGAACAGCCTGATACCTGTCAATGTCTTTCACAGATTTTCCCGTCATCATCGCCCCCTTAATCTCTCACACCTCTTTAGTCCTGCCGTCGTCCTGTTATTGTAGAACGGGTATTTCAATCGGTCCGTTAGGAAAAGAATAAAAACGAGACCTAAAGAAACGTTGAACTAGCGATAGAGGTTGTCTTCCTCTTCCTTGCTTCTGGGGAAATTGTCCTCGGGAAGGCTGTCAGCGAAGCAGCAATCATAAAGCCATTAACTTTAGTAACGATCTTGTGTCGATAAGCTTGTTCTAAAAACACATCAGCCTACGTTAAAGTGTAAAATAAAAGACGATCACAGCATGAGTTTCTTGCGCATCTGTATCGCGTCCTCTTGTCTCCGACAGTTTCCACCTCCCTTTCTCTCACTCACAAGCACACACGCGCGCGCGCACACGCACCCGCACGTGAACGGGTAATTGCATTACGACTGGTAGCTCACATTTACATAAAAGCTAGTCATCCTGGTGATAGTTAACCTAGAGTTCCGTTTATTTGTCATTCATATGTGTAATTCTCATAGTTTAAAATTCGTAATATTCCGCCACCATGTGGTGCAATTGGAAACGAAGTAGGCCCATTGAAGATAAAAAAAGACGAACCTCTATTCTATTCCAGGCCCAAAGGTGGCGCTGCTGTACACATCATGGCTTCCTTTTCTAAAAGAGGAAGAAGAATTGGCAACTACAGACAGAACAGTGATCACGGGAACGCCAGAGAAAGAGAGCATTAAAAAATAAAGAGCTATCAAGTCACATATATAAACCTGTAACATTATACACGATGTCAAGGCAATCCAACCGTTCGTCAGACAGCAAAAAGATGGTAAGGAGCCGTATTCCACCATGGTCGGTAAACATGTTAATCTAGCTAGCGGTGTGTAGGGCTAGTTTGCAAACATTGCTGGCTAATTAAGATACCGTTTGTTATTATCCGGCATCTCTTATGTCGCCTGTCCTTTATTCTCTAAAAATTGCCTGCATAAGGTTCTGGTTTATCAGCTTCGATAGCCTTATATGTTTCTGCTGACACTTGATATCCACCGGATGTTTGCTTGCCAGTTAGCTTGCTATACTAGTCGTGTGACAGGTCTGCTATAATCACAGGAAGAGAGAGTGTCACGGATAGTAAACATAGATATCCTACATTATAAGAACTGGTTAATTTGTAGTTCCCTCAATCAATTTAAACTACAGCTATTACAGACCACACCTCGACAGAGCATTATGCTGTTTTGGCAACAAAGATTAGTACCAGTTTTTCACCGCCAGGCGGCGCTCGATAGCTACCTTGCAATGCAGCTTATCTGTTGCGCCCTGTGCCTTCCCCATAGACTCACATGTAGACTCACATTCGTGTGCACCTGGGGATCTTACTCCCATTCATATTAGGCTTCAGCAGACAAACCGTGAATACTGAGCGTCTATACAGCTTCATATCCCAAGCATTGCTAAGATTTTCACTCTCACTCTCACTCTCACTCTCTGTGTCTCTCTTACTCTCTCTCTCTCTCTTACTCTCTCTCTTTTACTCTCTCTTACTCTCTCTCTCCTCTCTCTCTCTTCTCTCTTCTCTCTCCCTATTCTCTCTCTCTCTCTCTTTCACACTCCTTCACTCTCTCTCTCTCTCTCTCTTTCACACTCCTTCACTCTCTCTCTCTCTCTCTCTCTCTCTCTTCTCTCTCTCTCTCTCTCGCAGAATTCGGAGCTCTTCACTCTGACCTATGGGGCACTGGTCACTCAGCTATGCAAGGACTACGAGAACGATGAAGAAGTCAACAAACAACTGGACAAGATGTAAGCACCGGCCCTGGGTGTATGGGTATCTGACCAACAGGGTGTGTGCGTGCGTGTGTGTGTGTGCGTGTGCGTGTGTGCGTGTGCGTGTGTGCGTGTGCGTGTGACGTGAGCAGTTTATCCCGAGTGTGTGAAATGTCCCACTACCCTGGCATACGCTTCATTAGAGTTTGTCCAGAACTTGGCAAACAACCAAAGCAGAGGGCCCATATATGTGAACCTCTATAATGTCCAGTGTACCTACACTCCACCACCACACTGGCACATTCTCTCTTTCCCCTTCTGCGTGACCCCAGACGCCCGCCCGCACACACACACACGCGCACGCACACGCGCACACGCACACGCACACACACACACACAGCCAGGCAGCTTCTGATGTAACCAGGTCATGGCCATCTTTTCACAGAGCCATATTAGGTGTCTTCTTCTCTGTTTAATGTACTGGACTAGCCAGGTGAGCAGAGCACAGCAACGTCTCCTCAGGACAGAGACGTGGTCTGGGCTGCAGGTGTGGACGGCCACCCCACTCACACTCAGCTCACCACCACAACGTCATGATCTTTTTCTCTGAATAAGTGAGCCAGTCTTTCCCCCAGGGTCAGGTGTTAGAGAAAGACTGGGCTGTTTATGGTCAGGCATGTTTGATGGTGTGTTATCCCTCCAGAAGAGCCCAGTCTTCTGAGCCCTGTTCCCCCTCTAAGCTAAGCTCCCGCTGGGTGAGACAGGATCAGACATGGCCATAGAAGGTAGCCTTGCCGTTCGCTCTGCGTTAGCCCCCTGGTCGGAGCAGATTAGCATGAGATCAGCATGGATGATGGTTCTGGTGTGTCTGTGTATCCCTTTCCTGTCAGTCTGACTCTATTCCAGGAAACGGTTGTCGCAGTCAGGGTCTGTCTTTCTGTCTTAGATCTAGAGGGTACGAATGGTCAGGGTGACTTCTAACATCTCTCTCCCTCCCTCCCCCTCTTTTTCCCCCCTCTCTCCTCCCAACCGTCCATCAGGGGTTACAACATCGGCGTGCGTCTCATCGAGGACTTCCTGGCCCGCTCCAGCGTCGGGCGGTGTCAGGATTTCCGAGAAACCGCAGATGTCATCGCCAAGGTAACGGGAGGCGTTTTGCGAGCTGGTACGAGCGTGACCGTGGAAACCGTCCAGAGCGGGAGGGAGTCTAGGGGTGGGGTGTAGAGGGAGGGAGTCTAGGGGTGGGGTGTAGAGGGAGGGAGAGAGGGGAGGGAGGGAGAGAGGGAGAGAGGAAGGAGAGAAAGGCAAAGAAGACAAAGCTGTGGAATGTGAACTCTAGCGTACAGGGTTCCACAGGGTTCCACATAGTTTCAGGCCTTTCAGCGCTCCTGGATACTGCTTTTCATTTTTCCCGAGTTCAACAGGTACGGAAACATCCCAGCTATGCCAACACAAAGCCAAGTGTGTGTGTGCGCGTGTGTGTGTGGCAGAGTTGGACTGAACGTAGATTTCCCGAACGACCGGTCAAAGTAACGACTGCAGCACGATGCAAAAAAAAGAAAAAAAGAAGCTATAATCCACCGTCATGGGCCGGTGTAAGTTTCCAGTCCCATGCTGTGTTTCAGTCCTGTCTGACCCTGCTGTCTGGACACATGGAGCAGCTTCCTGGAGGACCACGAAGGATCTTGCATTAGACTCCTGAGAACCAACTCACCTAGTGTCTCTGCCAATCTCTCAATGCCTTCCCCCATTCCCCCTTCTCACCCTATGGTGTTCTCCCCCTGCCCTTGTGGTTCTGCCAGGTGGCTTTTAAGATGTACCTGGGCATCACCCCCAGTGTGACCAACTGGAGCCCTGCTGGAGACGAGTTCTCCCTGGTCCTAGAGAGCAACCCCCTGGTGGACCTGGTGGAGCTGCCAGACAACCACAGCTCCCTCATCTACTCCAACCTGCTCTGCGGTGTGCTCAGGGGGGCCCTGGAGATGGTGCGTGTGCACGTCTGTCTGTCTGTCTGTGTGTGTGTGTGTGTGTTGAGGCGTGTGCGTGCGTGCGTGCGTGTAACACTCCCTCCCTGTTCTCCAGGTCCAGATGGCGGTGGACGTGAAGTTCGCCCAGGACACGCTCCGAGGAGACAACGTCACGGAGATCCGCATGAAGTTCATCAAGAGGATCGAGGAGAACATCCCTGCCGGAGACGAGTGAGGGGGCGGAGGGGGCTGCCCCCCACACCCTCCACCTGCCCCCCTCCAACCTTCCACCTCCCCCCCCCACACCCGCCACCTGCCCCCCACACCCTCCACCTCTCCTCTCTCTTGGGTTTTCATCTGGGAGGGAGGAGGAGGAGGAGGAAGGGAAGGCACAGACCAAGAGACTGAAAGAGACCAAGATAGAAGAAGGATGGGTCTCAATGGTTTACACTGGCAACCTTCTCTGGTCTCCTTGCCCCTTTTCCTTCCCTAGCCAGAGGACTTAGAAGTGAAGGTAATGTGGTGAATCGACCTGTCTAGATAGTTTCTTTATTATTTAACTGAAGGGAAGGAGGCGTGGAGAGGAACACTGTGGACTGTTGAGACCCAGACGCCCCTGAGGAACTGAGGGCCCCTCAGCCCCCCCCCCCCCCCCCCCCCCCCGAGACGTCTGCACGACAGGTGAGGTCAGGGTTGGAAGAGACTCAGAGGAACTCTCCACACACACAACTGGTTTTGTTATCCTCTAGGATGTCCGCTGTTGTTGCTTCAAACATCGGTGCGGTTTTGGGTCTTCCTTCCTCACTTCCTGTCCCTCAGGTCATCTCACATGTGATTGGATAGGTGAAACGAGGCGGGAGCTAGGATGGAGTCATTTTTTATTGTCCCCTAAGTTTGGAATGTTCTGTGTCCTCTAGTCCCTCGCCTCACACAGCGAAGGCTCTTGTAAGGCTGCAGTGGCGTACAGTTGTGGGTTTAGGCAGGCAGGGCACTGGAAGCGACCATAGAGCCCCAGCTAGCCTAGACTCCACAGGTTGTCTTGGTTGTCACTTAAATTTTATTGGTTCTATTAGTTTATTTTATTTTCTGGTTTATATATTATCTTAAAAATAAATCTATCTTTGTTTGTCAAAATATAGCTACCTGTGTGGCAAAGTGACTTCATCTTAATGATGTCATCTGAAATTAAGTCCGATGCACTCAGTTTAATCATTTAGTGGTAACCAGCACTCTGCATGTAGGAATGTCCCACTCGGAAACAAAGGAATGTTGTGTGTGCTGTGTGTGTGTGTGTGTTGCTCAGTCTTGTTAAGCAGCTCCAGGTCTAGCCCACATAGATGTAATGAAGTGCTTGGACACACACACACACACACACACACCACACAACACCCACACACACAACACACACACACACACAACACACAACCACCAGACATTAAGGTTGAAAGCCTCATTATCAGACAGTTACAAGATCAAAAGCAGTGCAGGAACAAGTGCAATATCCTCCAGAGAGCATGAGTCAGCAACATTCTTTACACGAGCCCATATCGCC
>BROE01000011.1:10925717-10965631 GCA_036571765.1 Plecoglossus altivelis | reverse complement strand
GACACACACACACACACACACACACACACACACCTGAGATGCATTAGGCCTCTGAAAACGTTGCCTGACTCATGCTCCTGGAGGATTTGCACTTGTCCACTGCTTTGACTTGTAACTGCTATAGAGCTTTCTACCATGCTGTGTGTGTGTGTGTGTGTGTGTGTGTGTGTGCGTGCGTGCGTGCGCGCGCGCGCGCGCGCGCGCGTGCGTGTGTGTGGGAGAGAGAACCTGTGTACAGGTGTGTCTGACAGGCATGTTTTAGGAACAGACACTTTAACGCCGTGTGTGTGTGTAGGGGGAGAGAGAGAAACATGTCATTAAGAAGTCCTGTTAGTCTGCTCTGGCCTTAACGCCTGTGAATGGATTGACGTCACCCCCAAGTCTGGGGCACAACGGCTCGTTTAGAAACGCCGCTCACCTCGTTAATCACAACACGCACAGAGACGACCATTCACTCGAACGGTCAAAGAGCGCCGCAAAACTAGATACAGTTTTATCATTTCCAATTCGAGTGCATTTCACATAGCTGAGCAATGCTGGTTCGGGCTTTCCTTTCTGTCCCACAACGCTCCCATGAATGTTTATACGAAGTATGGTTAATGTATTAGCAAAACGTTTACCATGCTCTTATTTTTACGGCGCGTATGCAACTTAGCTTGCGTGTCACACCACAGAGGGCATCCATCTTGTCCTTAAGTCTTCCCATACTGCGGGATCTGATTTCATCTGGAGAAATCCACTGCCATTGAGCGTTCCAGGCCTTGGAAACATCTTCATATGTGCTTTGAACAAATCAACTCATACCTGACTTTTATAACTCTAGGTATACGTCGCAGTTCCAAAGATAGCCACCAGAGGTCACTGTACGCGTTGAGCAAGTCCACACTAAGAATATTTTCGCACCCGTACAGGCCCTAATTCAGTCGTTCCAGTGGACTAGTATGTTCGATCTTACCACGCATGTTTTCAATGTACGATTTGTGGTTTTTGGCTCGTCACAGTAACACAATTCACCGGCTTCCTAGACTACTCTGATCGTGTCATAATTTTCAGTGAACAGTATAGGTGCTTAAACGTTTATTCTTCTACGAGAGGTCAACTTCACCCTCGAGAGTTCCACGGTAGCTCGAAGGTTCTGCGTATCAGATAGTTTACGCTTGAGCGCGTCCCGATTTTCATCCGCTTGGCTTCCTAATAGCGTTTCCCCCCGTACAAACCGCGTTATCCACTCCCTCATGTCTTGACACCCAGACGTTTCGGAGGATATATAGTGGAAAGTGCAGGCGCAGTTGTGGGCCGTCAGCGTGAAGTACGCCTCTCTCTCTCCCTTCTCCGCATTACAGTCGCTTTTTGTGAAGGCCAGTATTATGTGCATTGGAAAGACAGCGCGGGAGGAAATGGCTATGTGCAGACGGTCAATGTAAATCATTGGGCAGAATTAGACGCTTGCATCAGGGGGCGATGTACATATGGGATTGTATAGGGCTACCGTTAAAATGTGTATCCCTCTTCCATATGTTTCCCGGAATTTCGCTTGCTCGGACACACGAACAACGAAGCGAAGCCGCCGGGTGGTTAAATAAACGTGTCCGTTACGACTCTAACGTGCGTCTCAGTGACAAGCGTCTGTCAAACTAAATTAATGATATATCCTGGTCTTCCATATATAAGATGCATCTCTGTTTGTGTATGTATGTCAGCGTTTCGTAAATGGGGGATTTCGAGGACAGAATGGCTAAAACGCATTCATTATGTACCGGTGCTGATCTTAATTCTTCCTTGGCTTGCGGTTGTGGATATGACATCTAATGTTGGAAAGTTTTGTTTTTTGGGTATCAGGTAAAAAAACACAATAAAAACAACGACACGTACGTCATTCTGAGACAGTTAAGTGTTTCCATGAGCTACGCAGAGAAGATATTTTTGTCTTGTCTCTCCCTTTCTGTCTCTCTTTAACAGCAAACAGAAACCTTCTCATGTACCAAACATGCCTCATTCGTCTAGTCCACACACAGTTTGTTTCCTGCCTGCCAACAACACACTTCATCTTTTGTCTGGCTCCTTATATTTTTCACAAAACTTTATTGAGGCCGTCCGGGCAAACAAGTAGCAAATGTTGCAGACCTGAGACAACGCAAGCCAATGCTAAAAGCCCGGCAAAGCTTTTCAATGTGGCCTTCACGAGAAACAAATGGAGAATGGCATGCTTTGTTGATACAGCCTAGAACTTCGTCTCCTGTCAATCCTCTGTCCCTCGCTGTTTACTACCAACTGCGTGTGTCTCTGTTTTCCAGGGTTGGTTAGTCGTAAACCCCTTTCACGCTTTGCCAACGCGAGGAGAAGGGTGAAAGAAAAGTCACTTGGGGGAAGTTTGAGAGCTAGCGAGCGAGCGAGACCTTGTGTAGGCCCGTGTGCGCGCGTCAGAACCTTGGACTGGATACGCTCTGATGAAAACATCCTGCCAGGAATTCCTCATCTACCAGGTGAGCTGTAGGAGCGCGGTCCAGGTCCAGATCTTTCCGGCGTTTTCCGGTGCGTCACCACGCGCGTCTCGCTTCTGGCCGGCAGAAGGGTAGGAGATGACAGGCGGACCGACAGCAAGCCCCTTGGGCCTCAGGGAAGGAGAGGATGAACCGCGAACACCTCTTCCAGTAAAGATGCCTGGGGGGAGGGCGCCGAGGGGGGGGGGATGGGGGGGGGGCGGAGGGGGTGTGGGGACATATGTACCGAAGCCGAGTCAGGAAGGAGAACAGACCAGGCTGACAATGTTCTCACGGGTAGAGTGAGGCAGTACAGGCAGGCAGAGGCAGCACAGGGAGAGGCAGCACAGGGAGAGGCAGCACAGACAGGAAGAGGCAGCACAGGCAGGGAGAGGCAGCACAGACAGGAAGAGGCAGCACAGGCAGGGAGAGGCAGCACAGGCTGGGAGAGGCAGCACAGGCTGGGAGAGGCAGCACAGGCTGGGAGAGGCAGCACAGGCTGGGAGAGGCAGCACAGGGAGAGGCACCACAGGGAGAGGCAGCACAGGCAGAGGCAGCGCATGGAGAGGCAGCACAGGGAGAGGCAGCACAGGGAGAGGCAGCACATGGAGAGGCAGCACAGGGAGAGGCAGCACAGGGAGAGGCAGCACATGGAGAGGTAGCACAGGCAGGGTGAGACAGCACATGGAATGAGAGTCAGCACAGGCTGGTAGAGGCAGCACAGACAGGGAGAGGCAGCACAGACAGGGAGAGGCAGCACAGGCAGGGAGAGGCAGCACAGGGAGAGGCAGCACATGCAGGGAGAGGCAGCACAGACAGGGAGAGGCAGCACAGGCAGGGAGAGGCAGCACAGGCAGGGAGAGGCAGCACAGGGAGGGAGAGGCAGCACAGGGAGGGAGAGGCAGCACAGGGAGAGGCAGCACAGGCAGGGAGAGGCAGCACAGGCAGGGAGAGGCAGCACAGGCAGGGAGAGGCAGCACAGACAGGGAGAGGCAGCACAGGCAGGGAGAGGCAGCACAGACAGGGAGAGGCAGCACAGGCAGGGAGAGGCAGCACAGGGAGAGGCAGCACAGGGAGAGGCAGCACAGGGAGAGGCAGCGCATGGAGAGGCAGCACAGGGAGAGGCAGCACATGGAGAGGCAGCACATGAAGAGAGGCAGCACAGACAGGGAGAGGCAGCACATGGAGAGGCAGCACATGGAGAGGTAGCACAGGCAGGGTGAGACAGCACATGGAATGAGAGTCAGCACAGGCTGGTAGAGGCAGCACAGACAGGGAGAGGCAGCACATGCAGGGAGAGGCAGCACAGACAGGGAGAGGCAGCACAGACAGGGAGAGGCAGCACAGGCAGGGAGAGGCAGCACAGGGAGAGGCAGCACAGGGAGAGGCAGCACAGGGAGGGAGAGGCAGCACAGGGAGGGGCAGCACAGGCAGGGAGAGGCAGCACAGACAGGGAGAGGCAGCACAGGCAGGGAGAGGCAGCACAGACAGGGAGAGGCAGCACAGGCAGGGAGAGGCAGCACAGACAGGAAGAGGCAGCACAGGCAGGGAGAGGCAGCACAGACAGGAAGAGGCAGCACAGGCAGGGAGAGGCAGCACAGACAGGGAGAGGCAGCACAGGCAGGGAGAGGCAGCACAGGCAGGGAGAGGCAGCACAGGCAGGGAGAGGCAGCACAGGTAGAGGCAGCACAGGCTGGGAGAGGCAGCACAGACAGGGAGAGGCAGCACATGGAGAGAGAGGCAGCACAGGCAGGGAGAGGCAGCACAGGGAGAGGCAGCACAGGCAGGGTGAGACAGAAGACTTCATCAGATCAGGTCCTGTGATGAGGTCATAAAGAGCCGGATGTGGCTCAAGAGATGAGCCCTCAGTCAAGTATGCTACAAGTGTATCCTTATGCATATGTTTCTGCTTAAGCTGTGAGTGTGTGTGTGTGTGTGTCATACAAGCAGAAAGATGTTGCAGATCTATTTGCATTCCTGGCAAGTGCACATAGAAATGAAGATATTGGATGAAGTGCCGCTGCTAGTTTCTGTGTGTGTATTTCCCATTTTGTATCATGTCCCAGGTTGTACGCTTCACTGTTAGTTAGACCGAGGCCTGCATTCTGTCTGTGATCTCATTTTGTGTTGTGTTCGTTTGGTATTCAGCTTGCGGACGAGCAGATATCTGGTGTGCCCACCTGCAAGTCATTTGGAGAGCTGGATCCTCTGATGCTTCCTGTCAGGAAGTGCAGGACATCCTCTGGTCCCAGTGCTGTTCCAGACGCTCTCAGACAGGTGACCACATTCGGAGTGAAAGCAGGATGGAAGGTCGTCTTCTCCTTGATGACAACAGTGTTTTGTCTTTGCGTATGGGACACTTTAACGGCTTAACAAGGAAATTAATTGAAGAAGGGGGGGGGGACGATTGTTCTTATTATCTTATTGTGCTTCAACATCTCTGTTTTTAGACTGAATCAGCACAATATCCGCCGGCACGACTTTCAAAGGCCATCTCCCTGAGTTCACTGGTCTGTAATTACAGACGGGAGATACTTAATGTTCTGGCTGTTTCCGAGAGGGCCAGTTCTGTCTGGACCTGGGCCGAGCTGAAGAGAGGCCCCTGCTGGCCTCTCCCTGGTGGGGCTGAAGAGAGAGGTCTGCTGGCCTCTCCCGGGTTGCCCGGGTGGGGCTGAAGAGAGGGTCTGGCTGGCCTCTCCCTGGTGGGGCTGAAGAGAGGGCCCTGCTGGCCTCTCCCTGGTGGGGCTGAAGAGAGGGCCCTGCTGGCCTCTCCCTGGTGGGGCTGAAGAGAGGGCCCTGCTGGCCTCTCCCGGGTGGGGCTGGAGAGAGGGCCCTGCTGGCCTCTCCCGGGTGGGGCTGGAGAGAGGGCCCTGCTCCCCCGGGTGGGGCTGAGCTCCGTCGAGGCCTGGACGTCTGCTCGCTTGTTTTGATATTCCCTTCTTCCCTTTCTTCCCAGCTTGCTGGAAGCGAGCTACTAAGCTGCTGTCCCTCTGGTTCCAATTTCCCCCTGATCCCTCACCCTCCCTCCCCTCCACAGGATCCTGTGAAGAGGGCTCTCTGCAAGGTCCTCGGACGATACACGCTTCATCCATTCCATACCCTCTTTATCTCACCGTCTCCCTTCGTTTTTTTGCTTTCTCTCTTGTCTTTTTTTCCAAGGGGGGAGAGAGGTGGGGGTTCACCTTATCTCTCTCTCTCCCCTCTCTCTCTCTCTCTCTCTCTCTCTCCTTCTCTCCCTCTCCCTCTCTCTCTCTCTCTCTCTCTCTCTCTCTCCTGACCCCTCGGCACAGCGCTAGGTGGAGTTTATGTAACTCGAGCGGAACGTTCCAACTTGGAACGGGTCACCCCAAGATTGAAGGAAGGAAAGAGAGAAAGTGTCATGTTTAATTTGACACCAGTTGGCCCTGTAGGCTAGCTCTCCCTCACCCAAGACTTTCCAATTCCACCGTCAGTCCTCTAAACGCCCACATGTAAGCATACATTTATATCAATCTCCTTCGCCATAACGAATACGGTAATTTCTATTGAAAAGCAGGAATGTGGGAGTCCTGGTTTGCCCTGGACTCAATTCTATCCAGGCTACCCTTCTAGAACACGCGGCTGCCTGCAGGCTGCAGACCAGCTGGTATGGACCAGATATGACCAGACTCTGCTGCCAAGACTGGACCACGTGTGTGTGTGACTGTGTGTGTGTGTTTGGGGAAAGGAAGACGCACATGCATACAGAACCCCCCCCCCAACAGATACAGATAAATGAGCAGAAACACACTAAACCCTCTGCCGTCACATGTCCCCGCGCCTGTCAGTCTGTCCATCCTTCACACTGAGGTGAATTCCTCCTTCACCAGCTCTCCCCAAGCTCAAACACAACCTGTTCAGCTTCGTCTCCATCGGCAAAGCTGAAGTCACGACAGAACCTCTCCCAGCATCCTGTGTGACTGTTGAGACAGCGAGCGATCTCGACCAGCGCGGACACAGCCGTGACAAGAGGATGACTTTCCACACGTCACCTCAAGCTGTCAGCCGGGATGAGGACCTGAGACGGAGGGCTGGAGGTAACAGGAGGGAACAGGAGAGACCTGAATTTCATACAGGTGTGTGTGCGCATCGGGTGCCGTCGTGTGTGCGCATCGTGTGTGTGCTTGTGTGTGCGTGCGTGTGTGCGTGTGTGTGTTTGTGTGTGTGTGTGTGTGTGTTTGTGTTTGTGTTTGTGTTGGCGTGTGCGCGCGCGCGCGTGTGTGTGTGTGATACATGTGTATGTGTGTGTGATACACGTGTGTGTGTGTGTGATACATGTGTGTGGGTGTGAGATACACGTGGGTGTGTGTGAGTGTGTGTGCGTGAGTGTGTGTGTGTTGGTGCGCGAGTGTGTACGAGTGTGAGTGTGTGTATGTGATACACGCATGTGTGTGTGAGATACACATGTGTGTGTGCATACGTGTGTGTGTCCGTGCGTGCACACGTGTGCGTGATACACGTGTGCGTGATACACGTGTGTTTGTGTGATACGTGTGCGTGCATGTGCGATACGCGTGCGTGCATGTGCGATACGCGTCCGTGCGTGTGTGTGACCTACCTAAGGTTCCATCCCGTCCCTCCTTCGTTGCCTTTCTGTTTCTCTCTCCTTGTCTGCGACTTTTACTAGTTCCGTTCCGCAGCGAAGGGAACTTAAATCCCACATGGTTTCCTCCCATAATTGTCTCCACCGAAAGGCACAAGCTAAATCATCTTGATGACAGAATGTCACTGACATGAAATACTCACCGACTCATTTTCCTGTCGTTCGGTTCAACTCAGAGTTCAGATGCTGTAAAAAGGAAAGAAGGTTTAAATGCCTCCTCTCTATAGCACGTGTCTCTGAAGTCGATTTTCTCTCTCAGACATTAGAACTGTGTTGCCATGTCTCTCATCAACTTATGATTATCAGCGGTGACACGCTCCTTTTCACGGACTTTCTAATCCAAAACAACATGCAGGGGTTTGAACCTGAAACCTTTTGATAGGGCAGTCAAATGCTCTAACCCTTCAGCTCTACCCATCCCACTTACCTCGAAGGATTCAGATTCAGCACTTTCATCTCCTCTGTACACGAGCAGCAAACCAGAGGGTGGTGAGGGTTAACGATAGAAAAACACCAAGAAGCAACTTATTCACCATATCAACACGTTTCCTACGGTGCATGTCAACGCCTCTCTAATACGAGAGAGAAATGGACCTGCCTTCCTTCATAAGGGAATGTGTGTGTGTGTGTGCGTGTGTGTGTGTGTGTGTGTGTCCACGCATGTCAGTAAGGCCCTTGATGGACCACACGTAGGCGTGTCTGTATGTTCAAGCAGGAAGCCTTTTTGACAAATATACTCATAGGTGCACAAAAGACTTTGAAACGGCACGTTTGAAAACCTCTGGTGCTTCCTTTATTCCTTGTCATTCCTGTCAACTTGAACGTTTCATCGGGAGTTTCCCTGCATTTTATAGCTCTGCGTTGACCGTTCAAGTTACGTGTGTGTATTACTGCGCGTGGGTGCGCGTGCTAGTGAGTTGTTTTGGCGTTGATGGACGTGTAGAGCTGTCCTGTTCATGAGTTTGTGCACGTGTGAGTGTGAGTGTGTGTGTGAGTGTGAGTGTGAGTGTGTGTGTGTGTGTGTGAGTGTGTGTGTGAGTGTGTGTGGGAGCGTTTCAGTGCGCCTGGTGCCTTCGCTCCCAGACGTCTCATGAGGTGCCGAAAGCACCTCTCTCTCCGGGGCCCAGGCTCCTCCACCACCAAGCAGCCAGAACGCGGAGCTCCAAATCGGACCCAGACATAACACTGGTTCTGGAGTCATAAGGGAGAAGGAAAGAAAGAGAGAGAGAGTGAGAGAGAGGAGGGTGAGAGAGAGGATGAGAGAGGGAGGGTGTGAGAGACAGAGAGGGTGAGAGAGAAAGCGAAAGTGAGTAAGAGAAAGAGAGGAAGTGATTAAGAAAGAGAGGGTGAAAAAGAGAAAGCGAGAGTGAGAGAAAGAGAGAGAGGGTGAGAGAGAAAGAGAGGGGGAAAGAGAGAGGGTGTGAGATAGAAAGAGAGGAGGAGAGAGAGAGAATGTGAAAGAGAGAGAGAGGGTGAGACAAAGAGGGTGAGAGAGAGGGTGAGAGAAAGAATGAGATGGTGAGAGAGAATGAGAGGATGAGAGAGAGAAAGAGTGAGAGAAAGAGAGGGTGAGAGACAATGAGAGGATGAGAGAGAGAGAAAGAGAGAGCGAGAGAGAGAAAGGGTGAGAGAGGATGGGAGAGGATGGGAGAGAGAAAGAGAGGGTGAAAGAGAGGGTGAGAGAGAGGGTGAAAGAGAGGGTGAGAGAGAGGGTGAGAGAGGATGGGAGAGAGAAAGAGAGGGTGAAAGAGAGGGTGAGAGAGAGAGAGAGCACAGTGAAGTATATGAATGATTGTTAACCTGTGGGGAGGATTCTTGGCTGCTTGTCTGGGCTCCTTCATGCAGAGGAGTGGACGTGTGCTTGGCGGCGTCTGGCTCTCTCGACTGTCGTCACTCACGCAAACACACCGTGGCTTTGTTCGTCAGAGAAGTGGACACTCATATGGTTCCAGTAAGCCATGCTGATTTGGCCTTGTATAGCATGCGTTACCTCCATCTATCTCGCTCTGTCTCCATCTCTCTGTCTCTCTTTCTCTCTTTCTTTGTCTCCCTCTGTCTCTCTGTCTCACTCTGTCTCTCTGTCTCACGCTCTCTCTTTCTCTGTCTTTCTGACTTTCTCTGTCTCTCTCTATCTCTCTCTCTGTCTCTCTTTCGGTCTTTGTCTCTCTCTTTTTCTCAGTTTCTCTCTTTTTCTCTGTCTCTGACTTTCTCTGTCACTCTCTTTCTGTCTCTCTCGGTCTCTCTCTCTCTGTCTGTCTGTCTGTCTGTCTGTCTGTCTGTCTGTCTCTCTCTCTCTCTCTCTCTCTCTCTGACTTTCTCTGTCTCTCTTTCTATCTTTTGGCCTTCGTAGCTGTCCCTCCCCCCAGACAGGCCAAGGTAGTGTGTCTCTCCTAAAGTGTCTTCTGCCATGGAGAACCGAAGCCACCTGCACACAAACAAGACTGAGTGGACAAAAGCCGTGGCCAAAACTCTTCTAATGTGTCAATGTGTTTAGACAGGGAACGTCTACAGAATACGGTCTGATAACGTAACAGGAGGTCATGATAGGGTTGAATCTTAAAGTAGGTCTGTTAGCAATCCGGGTTCCGGAGGTTCCGGAGGTTCCGGTGACTACTGGACAACATCTACTGTAACGTGGACCACTGTAAACAGGAACCAGGAGGGACAGAGGTCACACCTTTCACCAGGCCTGCGCCCCCCCACCCCCTGACACCTGAGGCCAGAGTAGCTTACCCTCTCCTGGGTCTCACCTCCACCCTGACCCTTGGCTCTGGCAGGGTGGACCCCCTGGGAGGGAGCTCAAAGGGCAGACTGTTCTGGTACAGAGGTCCCCATTCACAGCCAGGGCTGGGACACCATGGTCTGGTTCTGCTTCACTGCATCAGGTACTTGCCCTGTCACAGCTCGCGGCCTGTAACAAATGGGCGAGCTACTACGTCCGGACACAGGCCTAAAAACACACATGCGATCACACACACACACTCACTCACTCCCACCCACACACACACACACACACAAACACGGTTTCCATCCTCCTCCTGCCTTTGACACGTGAGGCAAGGTTGCTGTCGACTCTGGCCCCGGGGCATGCTGGGTAGCGATGACATCACGGCCAGGCCTTGCCCAGGTGATGGAGTGCTTCGTCACGGCGTGTTTGGTTTTCCAGCTCTAACCGTATTAGCAATAACACAAGGTCTGGGAAAACATGCCACTCGTCCACTAACCGAAAATGGCGTGTATCTGAGAGAGAGAACAAGGCCTGGAATAATAACGCCAACTTTGCATCATGCAGAGAATTCCGTGCAGAAAATAAGTGGGGGATTATTACAAGCCCCTGTCAATCAAAGTCTCGACCCCCCTCCCCCCCCCCACCCACACTATCGACACACCTTTGACCTCACAGTCCCCGAAAGGAACACAGGAGCCCTTCAAACATACAAAACCCCCTCCCTCCCTCCCCCCCTGCCTCCCTGCCTCCCTCCCCCCCACCTCCTGCTCAACACACTATAGTGGTCGACAGTCATTTAGAGTCTTTTGCACGCGTGCACGCAGGTGAGCGGATCCACGCGCACGACGAACATGGTGCACGGGGGACGGAGCAGCTGTTGAGCCTGGGGATGAGCGGCAGACCGGGGCGGAGGAGGAGGAGGAGGAAGAGGAGGAGAAGGCCGCAGTTCAACATCTGGGTAACACAAGTCAGGGATGAACCCTGCTTTCACCTTCATTAGCTTGTTACCGCCCAATGAGATTAGGCTGCTGAGGGAGAGAGAGAGGAAGAGAACACATGAAAGAGAGAGCGTGTGTGTGTGAGAGAGAGGAAGAGAGGAAAACCATGACAGAGAGAGAGTGAGAGAGGAAGAGAGAGAATGAAAGAGAGTGAGAGAGCGAGAATAAAAATAAAAGAGACTCATGAGAAATATGACTCCTTACACACTGCAGCGGTACAAAGTGAAAAATAGCTCTGAGACTTGAATAGTTGAATTGAAATTGCTGCTGTGAGGTACATATTTTTACATTTTTACATATGTGTGTGTTTGTTGTGTATGTATATATATATGTGTGTGTGCGAGCGTGTGTGTGTGTGTGTGTGCATGTGTGTGTGTGTAACAGTGAGCTCTCCAAATGTGACACACACATCACACCACCTCAGCACTCCCCTTTACCGGCACTGGTAATGTCGCCGTGGAAACTAAAGTCCCGCCTCATCCCTTTCAAGGACTGATGAGGTCACATCCTGCCAGGTCAACTTTCCTATATTCCAGTAGCATGTCTTGTTGCACAGGGCATAGAACACTACTCACGTTCTGCAAAGTAGACAAAGAAACAAAAGTTATTCAAAAAAATACGTAATGATCTAAAAGTGCAATCAAAATACTTACACTCTGTGACAATACGCCGTGACAATGCTTGTGAAAAGTTCTAAACTCTGACATTTCGACTTTGAATTTACGACGTGTTGTTCTTGAAAAATGGTTCTAGGATCTGAGATCCATGATCCAGTCCCATGAAACAGGCATGTACTGACTTCAGACCAGTCTAATGGCCAACAGTCTGTCCTGTTCTGTTTACGGAGCTCTGTTGGCTCGCCACGTCTAGGACGCCACGTCATGGCGATTGTCTTCAGACTGCTGCAGGGTTATTATCACGTCAGAGGTCCGGGAAAATGAGCTTGTATTATCCTGGTGTGGATGAGTGAGAAGAGACAAAGCTCCATACCTCCAGAAGAGGCACCTTGGGCTCTGCTTCTCCCCAGCAAAGGGTGAGCCGCTCGGGGGGAGGAGACCGGGGAGGCCAGCCTCCTGGTGGTAGAGTCTGGAGGGGAGGCTGAGGGGACACTGGAGGGAGACAGAAGAGACCAGCGAGAGACAAGAGGCACAGGAGAGAGACAAGGGAGAGACAGGAGGTACAGGAGAGAGACAAGGGAGAGACAGGAGGTACAGGAGAGAGACAAGGGAGAGACAGGAGGCACAGGAGAGAGACAAGGGAGAGACAATTTGAGAAGACAAATAGAGAGCATACATTAGTACTGGGTGTGTGCGTGTAAAAAAAACAACAAACCCTGGGTGGATTCACTCATTCCAGGATTAACTTTGGCAAGACTCTGTTATCCCCAAACTCCTGATAACTCTCTCTCTCTCTCTCTCTCTCTCTCAAACTGTTTTCTAATTCACTCTTTCCCCCATCTTTCTCTCCACCAGTCCTTATCTTCACTCTCCCTCTCTCCTCTCTTTCTCTCACCTCTTCCTTCAGGAGTAAGCCCAACCCAAGCCATTTTCCCCCTATAAACCTCTCGCTCCTATTTCCCAGACTATTATGCTTGCATATTTCAATCTGCATGAAGTGAGGGAGGGAGGGGAGGGGAGGATGGAGGATGGAGGGAGGAAGGGAGGGAGGGAGGGGAGGAGAAGATGGAGGGGAGGAGAGGAAGAACGACAGAAACACAAGCAGGTTAGTGAGACCCATTTCTTTCACACCATGTGTTAACATAAGATATGAATGTACTCCGCCTCGACTGTTTTTCTTTTCTATCTTCTTGTCAGTGGACTGGATGAATGATTTCAGGTCACACGGAGCCCACTGTATCCTGTCTCCATCTTGGCTCCAGCCATGTCTATGGGATTCCCAAACTTAAAGGGTATACAATGCAACTGACCAAGCACACTCTAATGGAAGCTCGCTAGTCACTTCTGCACAGGTGAATGAAGCTGTAGCGCTCGATCTGACTGCTTGGATTCCTGCTGGTGTTTCGCTGGATTGTCAGAAGGCATCTGTTCAGATAAAGCCAGCTTTTGGTGCCTATTGTGTGTGTGTACAAAACTACCACACCTCAGAAATAGAGATGCGTTTACTGTACAGCTTTAGGTTTGGCACAAGTCTGTTTTTGTGGTGTGTGAATTGAAACTTGGATCCAGCCAAGAGATTATGAAAAAAACATTTTTGGATGGATGTCCAGACAAACAGAGGCCCAATCCAAACAACATTTCTGTTTTGAGTTCACAAATCTGATTGATCGATTGATATCATTTTCAACTAATTAAGCACCGGGGGCGAAATACAATTCTGATCTGCTCTCTCCTCCCTGCCCCGTCCTCCCTCCCTCCTCCTCCCTCCTCCACCTTGCCTCCCTCCTCCCCTCCACCTCCCTCCCTCGCCCTCCACCTCCCTCGTCCTCCCTCCCTCCCTCCTTCCCTCCTCCCTCCCTCCCTCCCTCCCTCCCTCCCTCCCTGTTCCAGACTGCAAAGCCCCAACATATTGTTTAACAGCTTAGGATGCCTCAGAGTCGAGACTTTCGCTTCATAAAAAAAGAAACTCCGATGCGGTCGCGGGTAAAAATGCAAAGCATTCTGGGACGCCTCTTCTGACCCTAACTCGATCCATCTGTGTCAGTGGAGGATGCTGGGAAACGCCAGGCTGGATGATGCTCAGCCCTCCTGTTGACATGTTGTCCGTTTCTCGTTTGTGACGTCTAAACCGCCGATCCTGCCTCGTGTCGGCTCCCACTCATTTGGCCATGTTTATGGCCTCATAACGGGTTCTGATGGACTCTGAAGGTCTCTCCTGTCAGTGATCTACCACCTGGTATTTCTCTGGTCAGCCAATTTGCCCGATAAAGAAAGAGGAAGTGAGCTGTAAAAGTGTCTGTTCTACTTCCTGTGTTTGTTGTCAGTGATTTAGTGGACGGACAGGCAGAAGGTAGTAGTCTGAGGCACACGGACGCAGACACACAATCTGATCTGGGATCTGGGTTTCGCGACAAGGAAACATGGCTCTGTGTCTTCCCCTCCCAGAGGTTTTATGGTCCAGGCTCTTCTTGTGATGATGGGCCTGGGGTTAAGAAGGGGTCCCTAACCCTAGCTGACCCTCTGCAGGCGGGAGCTGTTCAAACACTGGACATTGTTCTCCGCCCAAGGAGGGACTTTTGGCCAAACAGACCGCAGAATGCTATTGGCGTGTTTGTTGTGTGTTTCTTTCCAGCGGTTCCCTCCCTCCCTCCCTCCCTCCCTCCCTGTTCCAGACTGCAAAGCCCCAACATATTGTTTAACAGCTTAGGATGCCTCAGAGTCGAGACTTTCGCTTCATAAAAAAAGAAACTCCGATGCGGTCGCGGGTAAAAATGCAAAGCATTCTGGGACGCCTCTTCTGACCCTAACTCGATCCATCTGTGTCAGTGGAGGATGCTGGGAAACGCCAGGCTGGATGATGCTCAGCCCTCCTGTTGACATGTTGTCCGTTTCTCGTTTGTGACGTCTAAACCGCCGATCCTGCCTCGTGTCGGCTCCCACTCATTTGGCCATGTTTATGGCCTCATAACGGGTTCTGATGGACTCTGAAGGTCTCTCCTGTCAGTGATCTACCACCTGGTATTTCTCTGGTCAGCCAATTTGCCCGATAAAGAAAGAGGAAGTGAGCTGTAAAAGTGTCTGTTCTACTTCCTGTGTTTGTTGTCAGTGATTTAGTGGACGGACAGGCAGAAGGTAGTAGTCGGAGGCACACGGACGCAGACACACAATCTGATCTGGGATCTGGGTTTCGCGACAAGGAAACATGGCTCTGTGTCTTCCCCTCCCAGAGGTTTTATGGTCCAGGCTCTTCTTGTGATGATGGGCCTGGGGTTAAGAAGGGGTCCCTAACCCTAGCTGACCCTCTGCAGGCGGGAGCTGTTCAAACACTGGACATTGTTCTCCGCCCAAGGAGGGACTTTTGGCCAAACAGACCGCAGAATGCTATTGGCGTGTTTGTTGTGTGTTTCTTTCCAGCGGTGTTTTCGGGAGGATGTTTGTTTTGAAGCCCTCTCCAGGTTGTCATGGCAGCGATCCAACGAAGGTCTTTTCAGATGCATGAATTAACGTTGCTCCGCAGGTTGCCAGCATCAGGCCCGCGCTTTGTCAAGCAAAAACAAACTGTTTTGTCTTCGGACGGCAGTGCTTACTTTTTTTGTTTGCACCAAAGCATCGCTGGGATAATATTTAGCCAGGTGCTGACTGTGGATTGGAAGACATTTATATGGCTGAGTTCTTTATGGAATACATATTCCTCCTTAACAGACCTCGCTTCAGCAGGAGATGAATCATATAGGAGCCCTCGCTAGCTACCCTGCCAGATCCATGGCGAGGAAGAAGGGATAAACAGAGGGAGGGAAGGAATGAGGAGTATGGAGAGAGAGAGAGAGGGTGTGAGAGAATGAGAGACAGGACCAAAGAGTGAATATAATGAGACAAAGAGAGGGAATTAGATGTGAAGGTGAGAACGGGAGAGACGTACACAGAGGTAAGTTCTTACATACGATAGAGAGAGACGGGAGGACGATGGAGAGACTGAGAGAGACAGAAGAACGAGAGAGAGAGAGACAGAGGCAGAGACAGAGAGAGAGACAGTCGAAACAGACAGGACGGGAGTGAGAGAGACACAACACAGCTATGTCTAACACTGGTCATACAGCTCCATACCACGCTACACTGTAAATCAACGTCCATGTGCAGAAATTCACCCCCCCACACACACAGACACCCCCCCACCCCACACACACTCACACACACAGACACCCCCCTCCCCCCTAAACAATTTGTAAGACAGATAATCACATTTTGGGATCGTGAGACCTTCATGCCACAGTCAAGTAAAACGGCACGTCTGTTCCTAAATCTCAGCTAGAGGAACGCGAGCAGAGACATATGCTTCCTATACCAGTCCTGGCTGAGACCCATGTTCCTGGTTCGTCTTCTTGAACAGACAATCGCTGGCATGTTAACATAGCTGTGGTCGAAGTGAAGAGCCAGCGTTGTGCAGACCCACCCGCACACCTCCGAGCATTCGATATCGGCAGTGCGCGTGTCATCGTGTCGTGCCTGAGTACGGTTCTGTGAAGAAGGTGTGCACGCGATACATACGACGTATCAATGCGCTTTAGAGAGATGGAGATGGAGAGGGAGAAGGGAAAGTGGTGGAAAGATGGATCTAGAAACAGAGAGAGAGACAGAGAGACAGAGAGAGCGAGAGCGGTAGAGAGAAAGAGAGAGAGAGCGGTAGAGAGAGAGAGAGAGAGAGAGCGGTAGAGAGAGAGAGAGAGAGAGAGAGAGAGAGACAGAGGGTGGGAGTGTACAGGGCTCTGGGTATAGCAGAAGGCCACCTTGGCGGCTAGGGTTACTGCCTCTCATTCCTCCCTCCCGGGTCTCCTTCCTTTTTTCCATGCGTACAGGAAAACCCTGGCTCTTCCTCTGAGAAGGAGAGAGAGGGATGAGGGTGAGAAGGAGAGAGAAATGGAAGGGGGAGAGCGAGGGGAGGGTTTGAGAGAGATGGGGTGGGGGGGGCGACGGATGGGGAGAAAGAAATGAAGCGGGAGAGAGAGAGAGAGAGAGAGAGAGAGAGAGAGAGAGTGAGTTGTCGGACGCGTCTTAGTTTGTCCTTGGAAAGGAACCTCAAACATATTCCTTCTAACAATCCAACACAGGATCTGAAACAAGCTCACATATGAACTTCTACTCTGTTTTCTGTCTTTCTTTCTTTCTCTTTCTTTCTTTCTTTCTTTCTTTTCCTTCCTTCCTTCCTCTTGTTTTTCTTTGGTTTCTCCCAAGTCCACCTTTTTATTTTTTTTGCAAACGTGCAAACATGTCAGTGGTAATTCACGTTGATAGCGGCCTTTTGTGCAAATATTTCCACTGTAACTTTAACCCAGAAATCGATGGCAAATCCTTTTAATCGTCGTGTTTGCTGAGGTGGCTACAAATTCTTGCTTTCCTTGGCTTCTTGGCAACAACCCGTTTAAATACATGCCCGGCCCTCTGTTTGGACAGGAGTCTAGGATTGAACCCTGCAGACAACCAATCACCACAGCAGCTTCAACAGATGGGCGTCTCCCTTTTGAGCCGTCAAAATCCAAACTACGTGTCCAGTAAGTGTGTGTGTGTGTGTGTTTGTGTGTGTGTGTGTAAGATGCCAGCATGTGTATGCATGAATCTGCACGCACTAACGTCTGTGTTTTTTAAACATGCTCGTTCAGGGAACACTCAGTGGAATGTTGTTCCTCCATGGATGTTGTCAGCAGCCAGTTGAACACGGCGTTGGATCACAGGCCAGCGAGTCCAAATGGCAGCCGTGTCCTGCATCTTGATCAGACCACCAAAACACCCTGCATGACACGGACGTGCATCGGTCCACGTGGTTATCCAGTGTGGTGGATTGAGGGGAACAGCTGGGGAATGTGGAATGACCAGGATCGCAGTCCTTCCCTTCCCTTCCTCGCTCTTCACACGTGATCCCAATCACAGGAGACCCTGTCGTCACCCCGGGTGACAAGCCAGCTCTGCCCTCCGGAGGTGCGATGACTGGAAGGCTGACACACCTTCTGCCACGCAGGCTCAGGTACCCACATGCACAGACCTTCAGCCTCTCGTAGGCACCTGCCGCCTCCTCCACCTGCCGTCTTCCACAGCTCGGTGTGCGGCCCCCCGCCGCCCCCCCAGAATGTCACTGCTCCGTCTCACAGTGTTCGCAGCGACACGGCGCCTGGACACGCCCCACCTTCCTGCTCTATACGCCGCCGCCTCTCCTCCCCTCAGCTGGTTCCGTTTCTCAAGGGGGATGTCCTAGATTGGGCGAAGCGTTTGGGGGGGCTGGGTAATGGCGCGCCCATAAGCCTGAGAGATTTGACTGGCGTGCTTCTAAAAGGGTTATTGCCCTAGGCCTGCCTGTCTTTACAGAGACGCTGAGGTGCGCTGACTGTGGGGTTTAGGAGGAAGGAGGTGGTTGTGTGTGTGGTGTGTGTGTGTGTGCTATACATAGTGGAGGTTGGGTTGTTATGTGGATGGTGCGGGTCATGAATTATTAGCAAAACTGTGCCTGGTTGAGTCAGAAGCGTTGAGGTTGGCAAATTGCTTGGACTCGAGTCATGTCATCATAACCGAGCCTTTTTACACAGACACTCGCATTCAACCACCCCCTTCGACATTTCAACAAACCACACAACACACAGCACACAGCACACAGCACATACACACACACCAACAAACACACAAACAAACAAACAAAAAAAAAAAAAAAAAAAAAAAAAAAAAAAAAAAAAAAAAAAAAACACACACATGCACACACCTACAGACACACACGATACACACACACATGACACACGCACACCACACGTCAACACACCAGACACACACACACCACATCAAACACACACACAACACAAGAACATCATACACAGGCACACACACAAAGAAACACACCATGCCACATAAATCACACATCACACAACACACACACCACAACACACACACACAGAGACACACGCACCCCGTGAGAAAAACAGCCCTCTGACCCTCTTGCAGTCTTGTTGCAGCGGTTCTGACTAGGGATACTCTGGGATATTACCGAGTCTATGAATATCGTAGCATGATTTTCTTATTACAGATATGTTTAGTATTGCAGCCTTGTTGGCTTTGATGCTTGAAGTCTGTCTGGAAAATTGTTTTTTTTTTGTCTTCCCCTCCATGTAGAACATTGGCAAAAAGCCTGTGACACACATGTTTTCTATTCCCTAATTTGAGAGACTGGGAATCGGCAGTATTTACATGTTTTTTTTGTGTGAGTGTGTGTGTGTGTGTGTGTTGTAATAGCTGATCATTTTCGTACATCGAGTCTCTCGAAGGTTTGAGGGAAATGTGGAATGTGACCAATAAAAGTTTAATGGAAGTGTGTCTGGGAAATGGTAGTGTTCACAGGTACCCAGACGCCCGCTTTGGTCCATTGCATGCATTTAAAGTCAATAATATCAGGAAATCGAAAATAAAAGCATTCCTGACCGCTGAGCCAGACATGGGGCAGCCCTGCTTGTCGCTACGTCATGCCAGCAGACATTTGAAACGCGGGGTACTTTGTCTGGGGTCGGAGGTGAACGTACGTTGTTAAGATGTTTTTATCGTTTGGACTAAACTTGATCGTTGTTGTAGAGGAGGACAAAGCTGGATTGGACGGCGGTTCAAAACAGTCCGTGCACTATACATGATAACACAAACGCTCCAAGTTGCTGACTCATGGCTTGTTGAAAGAGCTTAAATCTAAGTGAAGTCCCCGCCAACGTTACAATCACGCTAAGATCAAGATAGACTTGCTCGAGGCCTGTAATGATTCATCGAAAGCATTATGTATTCACGGCGCGTAGCATTTCATATTGCAGCGCTCTGATTTATAGATTATTTAAGTCAATCTTAAACGTGGTCATTATTTGGGGCTTTCCCTCCTAGGGTCTCTTGTAATAAAACGAAGACTAGTCCAATTATACTGCATGTGGCTTTACCACTGCTTTTCAGCTCATGCAACATCCACTCACAAAGGGTAGTGAATGATGATATTAAAAAACCAGACATGTTTAGTATCAATGTTCCCTGGCTGATGGTGAGACCATGGCTACGGTGACTGCATGCTCTGACTTTAACCAGAGTGGAGCAGAGGTAGTGGGAGTTTGAAAGGGTTCCCATTCGGAGGTTGCACGCTCTGCGGTCCATTCAAGGGGGACTTTCCCTCCGCGATGAATTCTGAACGCCGAGGACGTTAATGGGTCGGGCTTTTCCTTCCGCGTTGACTCGCAGAGACGCTGGCAGCTGGGTTTGTCTCCCCGCCAACACCCCCCCTCCTCCTCCCCCCACCTCCTCCTTGCTGGTCCGGCTGAGCCAGAACCAGCAGACCAGAGGGTCGCTCAGGTCCTGGTTCTGACTGGAGCTCATGAAAGGAGTGAGGGATAGACCCGATGAGGGAGGGTATCTGGGGAAAACACCTTGTGGAATACCAAGCATCAGTCTGAAGCAGACTGTTCATCAAAAACCTAAAAAGGGTTCAAAGTCGTTCGTAAACAGTAACATGAGAACGATATCTTTGAGCATGAAGTTATTTCGGATACCATGCGCACCTTTGGAGCATTTTCACGTTATTTCGTTGCTTTACTGGGCAGTGCAGTCATTAGCAATCCTCTCTGTTCTAAATGTAGGAGTTCGTAGTGTGGCTGCATCTGCATCGGTCGTGTTGGTTCTGGAAGTTTCCACAGAGCTGACGGAGAGCAGCATCGTCTGAAGGCATCCTCCTCAGTGGGACTGCTTTCAAAGGAGGAGGATGGGATTCATTGAGGTTTGAAATGGGAAACAGACTGGCTCCACAGTCTTCCAGAGGTGGTTAAATCAGTCGGACAGTCTATTCTTCACCAGCCTATGAGGGGAGGAGGATCGGGGGGGAGGGAGGTTGCATGGTTCGCTTTGCTGACTTGGAACTCGGCGGTTTTCGGAGACGTCCACGATGACGTCGGAGGCTCGCGCGCCGTATAGAAGGAGAGGACATCTTGTGGCTTGGGTCGTTGGAGAACATTCCAGAAGGGATATCACATGAGCTGTGTATGTTTAGAAGTCCCGTTGTGAGGGGGAGGAGTTTGTCTTTATTAGGTCGCTGGCAAAACAAGCCTCTTAGAACATCCTTCATGCTGGAAAAGATCCATCCTTAAATTCTGACACACAGGAAACAGAAAGTAGATAGCTTCCTGTCTGTCTGTCTCTACCAATAGCGATGGCTCATGTGGGTCCTGTGGCTTCTCTCTCTGAGCACTCATTCCTGATGTTGTTGATATCAGAACCAGACTTGGGACAGCCCGCTAAAAACCTGCTCCTCATTGGGAAGGAAGTCCAACAGAGAGAGAGAATAAGAAAGTTTGCAACGATTGGCTGTAAAATGGGTGTGAAGTTCAGTTGGCATAACACTAGATGCCATTTTACCTCAGGTTTTCTCTCCCTGACGCCGCTCCAACGAAACGCCATTTGGGCCTCAGCTGGATAGAAGTGAGAATGAAGGCGTTTTCATCACATGGCTGAGGTGATAATCTCACGCTGGCAGTTTACCGGCCGTGCCCTAACAGCTGACGGGTCGCCTGCGCCATCTCTACGGCAACGCAGCCTGCCGCAGTCCGCAGACGACAAACTCAATTTCCAAACAGTTTACCGCACAGTCGAATGCACCTCGTGCTTGTGTGTGGCGCGGGGGAGGGGGGGGGGGGGATGGGGGGGGAGGGGGGGCGAGGGGGTGGGGTGAGGAGGCCACGCGGAGGAAGGTTGTTGTTTGCTTGTGTAAACCCTTGTTTACGAGCGCACGGCGAGGAGAAATGCTGACCTCCCTGGGATGGAGGTTTGAAAGGATGTTTGTGTTTAAGAAATGAACCCCGCATGCTGTTTGCTTGCTATGGTCCCATGCTCCTGTTGGAGCAGCAAGAACCACGCCCCTCGCCTCCTCGCCCCCTGGACCTCCACCCTGCGCGTTGTCACCCACCCAAGTCTTCTCCTTCTAGGGCAGGAGTTTTAATACACAGGGTTTTAATGAAAACCGCATGTCGGAACCTGGGTTCTATTTCCCTGCCTTCCTCAATCCCTCCATCTCTGTTCCAAACTTCCTCTCTCTTCCCTCTCCGCGTGGACTGTGCTTTTCTCCTTTGTTTCTGAACTGCGTTTCTTCAGCCGGTTTTTTTCCTCCGTCTCCCAGAGTTGTGCTGTCTAATACGATGCTGAGTCATGGTGGAGGTTTCAAAGCTTTCCGTCTAAGCCCTTGAGAAAAGTAGAGCCAGTGCCTTGTGTGTGTGTGTGTGTGTGTGTGTGTGTGTGTGGGTTTGCCATCCAGTCAGTGGAGGGCATGTGTAAGAATGTGTGAATGTGTAGGAGTTTCCAGGTTCAGATGTAATCATGTATTCTATTCATTATATTGTGTGTGAGTGTGTGCGTGTTTGTGTGCATATGTGTGTGAGAGCGTTTGTGCATGTGTGTGTGTGTGTGTATGTGTGTGTGTGCATGTGCATGTGTGTGTGAGAGCGTGTGTGTGTGTGTGTGCAAGCTGTCCGTCCACCCTATTCAGCACATCTGTGCTACAGCTGAACACTCTCCTCTAGGCAACATCTGAACTGTTTGGGTTTCAGTAGTGTGTCTGCGTGCGTGTGTCTGTGTGTGTGCAACTGTGTAGCTATCCATCCATGTAAGCACACATTGGGGGGGATTTTTCTGCCCAGATTTTGTGTCTATGTACTCGCATGTGTGGTGTGTGTGTGCGCGCTGACTGTACATCCACATCTCTGTACTCCACGAACCCCCCCCCCCCCTCTTCCACCTCCCCTTCCACCCCCATGCCCTCTGCCAGTCTTATAAAGCCTCTATCCTCCCCCTGGGCTCCACAGAGCTAATATTTTATCAGGTAACCAAACACAGCCAAGACGATTCAGACATCTCTTTATTTTTAGCCTCGCGATCAAAGACATGTCTACAGACTGCGAGGAAGACGTTCTGCGTTGAAGGCCTCCTTCTCCCACGACGGCCGTTCCTCTCAGACTCCGGGTCTGTTGGCACGGCAACGACGGTCCCAAGCCAGGGGAATTGTCCGAGCGTGCTCGTGTTTGCGTGTTCCCAACGTGGTTGTGTGAGAAGAATAAGGACGTTGTTTCGATGTCTGGATTCGAAGCTTAGGATGAGATAGACCTGCGATCGGTTCCCGTATTTCTTTCCAGACTATCCCTTTTATCCCTTTTATAAAGTTGTTTCTTCTAAGAAAAGCCGAACTGAAACCTTGAAACCCCGCTGAGCACCGTTGCAAAACAGAGCCGTCTCTTTGCCTTGAGAGTTTCCCGCGAGACCGACGAAAACGCTTTGTATGCGAATTTACGAGCGGGTGTAAATCGGCGCTCTTGTGTTTTTGCATGTGCGAGCGTGCGACACGACCCGTTTCCAAAGCAGTCAGTCTCACTCTTCTTCCCTCTACCATCACGCGCTACCGCGTTTGAAACAGATCGCGGCGGAACAGACGCGGACGAAACCGCGGACAGACGACGGAGAAACAGAGCTGGGTAAAGGCAACAGATTTCCTGTAACGAGCCCTTAAGCTCTCCACAGTCCGTCCCATGATTAATGGGGCAAGGGATAGAGTGATTTAGTCAAATGGAGACGCCCCGGTTTGTAGCAACATACTCCTTAATGGAGATGAATGGTAGGACTTAATGATACGGTTAAAGAGATGCCCTGTAATTCCTGTTGAGGTTGTTGAAGAATCACTTGATGGTCTCCCAGCGTGTTTGGGTCTAATCTAGTCTCTCTTTAAATGTTTAAACATATGATCCTATTATACTGGCCAGAGAATCCACTAAATCTCCAATAGATCTGATTTTTTTTGCGGAAACTTTGCTTGATAGAAAGTCCAGAAGTCGGTCCGTTTTTTTCAGGATATGGAGCATTGTCTGAGCTTGTGGATTTTAGCTGTCAAGATGTTTATGTTTGATAAAATAACATGATTGCTTCAAGCTCAAGGTCAACAGCACACATGAACGCGCACATGCACACGCACGCACGCACGCACGCACCCCCACACACACACACATGAAGACGCAGGCACATGAACACAAACACGCGCACACACACCCGCATGAACACGCACGCACGCGCACACTCTTGTTCCTTATCACCACCAACATACGCCAGTAGAAGCGGATGTACCTTTGAGTGCAACAATGACAGACAGTCGACAGTAAATCATCATAACGAGTACGAGTTCATGACATGAGATCAGTTTTATCAGTCAGGCCCAGGCTTCAGACCTCCTATCATGCTGAATACCACGCAAGGCATAAATCTGACATAACCAAAGGGGGGTCACACATAAACGGCCCCCCCCAGACACACACACACGCGCGCACACACGCGCACACACACACGTATATAAATACATAAACACATTCATTCGCAAAGAGTTCCAGTCACAACACGGGACCATAAAACCACAAGAAACAAAGGAAAATGTTGCTGGGATGAAAAGATTCAATGAAAAAATACTAACCTCACCAGGAAAGGGGATGAGGGGGAACGTCACATAAATCAGCACTGTTTCTGACCGCGGGCCTGATGTGACCACTGTGTGTGTGGAGGACAGCTTCGCGAGCGAGACCAGAACGAAGCGCGAGGGTTACCATGGGAGCAGACAGTCCACTGATGGGGCGAGGCGGGCGGGATGGAGGCGGGGCGTGGTCTAGACGTACGGAGAGAGAGGAGGGGGGGGGGGCGTCGCCTATGGGTCAGGGCCTCCCAACGAGTCTGTCATCAAGTCGCAGGACCTCTTTGCTTTGATTTCCTTTATTAGCCTCAGTGCGTGTTTTTGTTTGCGTGCGTGTGTGTCTGTGTCCGTCGGCGTGTTTGTTTGTGTGCGTGTCTGTGTGTCTGTGTGCGTCTGGCCAGATTTGCAGTGCCTGCGTCTGCGATGATGTATTTAGTATCGGAATGTTATCCATAAAAGATGATTTACGTGAGAGGACGTTGTTGGACCTCCAGCCTGCGAGAACTGGTCTTTACCAACCCACTGTCAAACTGATTAGAAACCTGATTGAAAACACTTTCAAGACACAGCTGGTGATGATATCTCTACACACACTTGTCAGCAAAAAGACCCGGCTTGCAGATACACACACTTGCCCTTCCTACGCACTTAGACGTGCAGATATTGGCAGCGCTACACAACTGCACTCAAATGCATGGACACACACAAAGTGTTCGTGCACGTGTGCATCTCTTATTTCGTCTTCCAGTTTTTCGGAGTGAGTAAATCTGCCACATGGTCCATATAGCGTGAGGGGCCGACGTAGACATCGAGACATCACAGACAGACCAACCAAAACCTCCCTTGTACAAACACCGACCACGAACCGTCACGCCACAGAGTCAGTCAGCTGCAGCCAGGCGGTGAGTGAGTCTGCCTGTCATTCAGCTGCCAAGGCCCACCGCCACAGTGCTGGGATCACCCTCGAACACAGCGCTGCCCCCCCCCCCCCCTCTCCCCGAACTCCAGGCCAGCTCCCCCCCACTCCCCAGACCAGCCTGTCTGTCACCCACGTCAGGCGGACAGACAGGCAGACGCAAAACGCCCAAGATAAACACAGAGACTTTGGCAGACAGACAGACAGACAGACGGACACACGCTATTTCTTCCGCGGGGGTATCAGTTCAGTTCCTATCACCATGACGATGATATGCTGGCATGGATGTTCATGCGCATCCACTCTAACCCTTCCTCACACGACAGGATGTGATCAGGGGCGAATCTAAAAGGGGGTCGCCCTGACCCGAGGGTGTCTGCAGTCAGAGCTGTTTGGTCCTCAGTAAACAGTAGCATTCCTGCCAAGTCTTGTGTTTGAATCTGCGCTTGGTTTTGATACACGGTCCTGAAATGTGCATGTTGGTAGCAGAGACAGCAGGTTGATTCACATATTTTGTCAATGTACATTTTATTTAGGTTATTGTTATTATTTATACTGACAACAAATATAATTTGGGCATTATTGTCATGTGCCTGTACTTTGAGAAAACATCCTTGGTGTAGAACACCTGTAAGAGTACGTTTTAGGCAGGGTGTGTGTTCCTGATTAGTTTGTGCATCTCTATGTCAGTGGATTGGACTAAAAACAAGCCACACAACAATGTGTGCTCTTTGCAGATGTGTGTTTGGGTGTGTGAGTGAGTGTTTGTGTGTGTTTGTGTGTGTGTGTGTGTGTACACCCGTATTTGCACCATCACAGCAGAATGATTTCCTCAGATTGTGTCCTCAGGAAACAGGAAGTGCTTGTTGCCACGGCGCAGGGCAAAAGTTCTGCTCCAGAAACACTTCTTTGGGATGTTTGGCAAAGTTTTGTGTTGCTGTCTGGACTCAACACGTAGATGTGTGCGTGTCTGCGTATAAATGTCTGCGTTTGGAGGAAAAAGACTGTGTGTGATTGTGTGATTTGGGGAAGGAGTGTCTCAGTGTGTGTGTGTTTGTGTGATTTTTGGAGTGTCTCAGTGTGTGTGTGTTTGTGTGCGTGTGTCCTTTCCTGGCTCTTAATGTGTTTCTTCCTCATTCTATTTGTCTTCTCACAGACAGAAGGCTGATTTAACACCGAGGCATGATGGGAGATAAGCACTGAGGTCAGAGGGCGCTTGTAAAGTACTCCCCAGTCATTGGTCGCAGAGCCCCAGACGTTCTCTCAACCCTGTAGCGCCCGCCCGCACGCACGCACACACACGCACACACGCATGCACACACACACACACACACCCACACGCACGCACATGCACACACATACACACACACAGAGTAATGCACCCTGGAATACTACTGGACACATGTACGGCACACACCCTGATAAAACTGTCTGATATCTTCCCAGACAGTGTTGAGAGAGAGCAAACAGACGAGACTGGCCTGAAATGTTCTGCATATCTTGATCACTGCGCAAACTTGGGTTCAGGACTGGGTTGGGCTAAGCTAGGCTAGGCTGAGCCGGGATAGGCTAAGCTAGGCTAGGCTGAGCCGGGATAGGCCAAGCTAGGCTAGGTTGAGCCGGGATAGGCTAAGCTAGGCTAGGCTGAGCCGGGATAGGCTAAGATAGGCTAGGCTTGGTTGGGTCCGGTGAGGCTAGGTTCGGTTAAGTTAGGATAGGATAGGCTTGGTTGGGTTTGGCTAGGCGAAACCTAGCCAATTCAGATAAACTGAACTGGCTGGGCTAGACCAGGCTGGGCCAGGATAAACTAAACTAGACTAGACCACTGAAGTTGACTAGAAAAACATGTTCTTCATTTGATGTGAAACTGGAGGCTTTTGAATCCTTTTTTTAAGTTTTTTTTTGCCAGAGCAGTAGTACATTAGACTGGCGTCCAAGAATAAAATTCAAGACTTTGGTATGGTGTGGGTGGGCGCCCCAGGGAAGATGGATGGTGTGTGGGCTGAGGTGACTGCCTCTCCTCCTCCCTGGAGACCTTTCTGCCTGGAAGTCTCCCTGGAAGTCTCCCTGACCAGGGGCCCTATTTGTCCAATTCATATTTGCTCTATGTCAAAGACAGAGTGGGGGGACAAGAAGGCGCGGAGGCCGTGCGCGTGTTATGTAACTACAGCACTTTGATATGGAAACCCACCCATCCACACACAGAGACACACGGTGTGGTGTGCGTTATATATGTGTGCACACACATTTCTGTCAGAAAGTGTGCTTGATTTCAAGGCATGGATCTTTCGTGGTGTGCTGGCTAGTGTCAGATATCCAGTTTGTCATCCAGCCAGCTAGTTTATCAGTCGGCCTTCTCTTCAGTCACAGTCAACAAGCCAACCAGACATCTAGCCAGCAAGCGTTTTAAAAGGTTGAAGTATATATATATTTTTATGAAGAAAAAAAAGGTTAGGAAAAGAAAAGAATTCTAAAGGTTGCCAAAAATGGTTTAAAACAAGTTTTTCAAAGGTCAGGAAAGTCAACTTACAAAATATTTTATCATGTTTGATCTTTGAATCTTCTGCAATTCATTAGTAATTATTAGTATGTGTGTGTGTGAGTGTGTGTGTGTGTGTGTGTGTGTGCGAGAAAGAGAGAGTATCTGTGTGTATGTGTGTGTGTGTGTGTGTGTGTGTGTGTGAGAGAGGGTGGATATGTGTGTATGTGTGTGTGTGTGTTTGGGAGAGAGGGGAGGGTGGATATGTGTGTTGTGTATGTGTATGTGTTGTGGTGTGTGTGTGTGTGTGTGTGTGTGTGTGTGTGGAAGAGAGAGGGAGGATTTCTGTGTGTGTGTGTGTGTGTGTGTGTGTGGAAGAGAGGGTGGATCTGTGTGTGGATCTGTGTGTGTGGGAGAGAGAGAGAGAGAGAGAGGAGAGAGAGGAGAAAGGAGGACTATGTGTGTGGGAGAGAGAGAGAGAGAGAGAGAGAGAGAAGGGAGAGAGAGACAGAGACAGAGAGACAGAGAGAGAGAGAGAAAAGGAGGGTCTATGTGTGTGGGAGAGAGAGAGAGAGAGAGACAGAGAGAGAGAGAGAGAGAGAAAAGGAGGATCTATGTGTGTGCCCCCACCCAGTATTCACTGATCTAATGAATCTTGGGGAGATGAGGGAGGATGAGAGGATGGGCGGAGGAAAGGAAGAAGTGATATATGAGAAGAGACACAAGTGGAGAGGGAAGGGAGGGGTCCCGCCTCTGGGATGGGAGGTGAAGATGGGAGGAGAGGATGGAGGGAAGAGGAGAGGGATGGAGGGAAGAGGAGAGGATGGAGGAAGAGGAGAGGATGGGGAAGAGAGAGGATGGAGGGAGACGGAGAGGATGGAGGGAAGAGGAGAGGATGGAGGGAAGAGGAGAGGATGGAGGGAAGAGGCGAGCGCTGAATGGGGCAGGACAAGAAGGATGACGAAAGGTAAAGGGGGAAAGATGAAGACAAGATGGTTTGGAGGAATGAAAATGAGAAAGATAAATGGAGGAAGAGAGAGAGAGACAAAAGAGGGAAAGGAGATAGAGGAGAAAATACAACTGTTGAAACCTCACAGTTGATGGTGTTTGATTTCCACAGTAATTAGAATTCCTTTGGCTATGACTCTTCCCAGTCAGGGCCAATCCTAAATCCATGGCAAATTCCTCAAATGACTGGCTGACTGGTCCAAAATGCCCGTGGACTGGTCTGAAGATCCCAGAACTGTTTAGAGAGCAATAACACAAACACACACAACAAAACCAATATTAGAAAAACACATCCACAAATGCACTCAAACAGTCTGTTACACACACGCAAATACAGTACACACACATATGGTCCATACATCCAGACACACGCAACATGAATGCAGACTCACACTCATCCATTAGATCTGGCTGTGCAGTATTAAACTGGTAGGCTAATGTGATTTACAGAATGACCACACCATTTCCCTGCCATCATAACTCAGCTATAGTGAAGAGGAGGTGGGGGCCAGAGCATTGGGAGCCCAGCAAGATTAACAGCATTTGGATCACTCAGTGGAGCCTGCAGGCTAGCAATGGGTCAGGTTCTAGGGATGTGTGTGTTTGGTGTTTGTGTGGTGTGTGTGTGTGTGTGAACAAGTGTGGTGAGTCAGGGCCTGACAAAATGTAATGGTACTGGGGGTATGAATGTGAGTGGTGAGTAGGGCTGCCTTAATTGAATGATGCTGTGTGTGTCGTGTGTATGTGATGTGTGTCGGTGTATGTGTTTGTGCGTGCGTGCATGTGTTGAATAGTGTATGTGTGAATTAGGGCTGCCTCACAATGAGTGAGTGCTGTTGTGTTTGTGTGTGTGTTAGACTGTGTGTGCAAGAGAGTGAGTGTATATGTTGTGTTCGAGGGCTTCACATACCTCGAAGTCTTAGTTTGTGTGTAGTGTGTGTGTGAGCGCAGAGTGTATAGTGTATAGTGTATAGTGTATAGTGTATAGTGTATAGTGTATAGTGTATAGTGTATAGTGTAGTGTGTGTGTGTGTGGCGTGTGCGTGTGAATCGTGTGTGTGTGTGTAGCGTGCGTGTGGTTGTGTGCGTGTGTGAAGAGAGAGGTCAAGGTCTGCACATTACTGGAACAGTGTGTGTTAGAGAGTCAGGGCTGCCACATACTGAGGAGTGCGTCGTGCGTGCGTGCAGTGTGTCTATGTGTGTGGGAGAGAGAGAGAGAGAGAGACAGAGAGAGAGAGAGAGAGAGAAAAGGAGGATCTATGTGTGTGCCCCCACCCAGTATTCACTGATCTAATGAATCTTGGGGAGATGAGGGAGGATGAGAGGATGGGCGGAGGAAAGGAAGAAGTGATATATGAGAAGAGACACAAGTGGAGAGGGAAGGGAGGGGTCCCACCACTGGGATGGGAGGTGAAGATGGGAGGAGAGGATGGAGGGAAGAGGAGAGGATGGAGGGAAGAGGAGAGGATGGAGGGAAGAGGAGAGGATGGAGGGAAGAGGCGAGCGCTGAATGGGGCAGGACAAGAAGGATGACGAAAGGTAAAGGGGGAAAGATGAAGACAAGATGGTTTGGAGGAATGAAAATGAGAAAGATAAATGGAGGAAGAGAGAGAGAGACAAAGAGGGAAAGGAGAAGAGGAGAAAATAAAATGTTGAAACCTCACAGTTGATGGTGTTTGATTTCCACAGTAATTAGAATTCCTTTGGCTATGACTCTTCCCAGTCAGGGCCAATCCTAAATCCATGGCAAATTCCTCAAATGACTGGCTGACTGGTCCAAAATGCCCGTGGACTGGTCTGAAGATCCCAGAACTGTTTAGAGAGCAATAACACAAACACACACACACTAACTTAGAAAAACACATCCACAAATGCACTCAAACAGTCTGTTACACACACGCAAATACAGTACACACACATATGGTCCATACATCCAGACACACGCAACATGAATGCAGACTCACACTCATCCATTAGATCTGGCTGTGCAGTATTAAACTGGTAGGCTAATGTGATTTACAGAATGACCACACCATTTCCCTGCCATCATAACTCAGCTATAGTGAAGAGGAGGTGGGGGCCAGAGCATTGGGAGCCCAGCAAGATTAACAGCATTTGGATCACTCAGTTAGGAGCCTGCAGGCCTAGCATGGGTCAGGTCTAGGGATGTGTGTGTTTGTGTTTGTGTGTGTGTGTGTGTGTGTGAACAAGTGTGTGAGTAAGGCCTGACAAATGTAATGGTACTGGGGTATGAATGTGAGTGTGAGTTAGGGCTGCCTTATAATGAGTGCTGTGTGTGTGTGTGTATGTGTGTGTGTGTGTATGTGTTTGTGCGTGCGTGCATGTGTGATAGTGTATGTGTGAATTAGGGCTGCCTCACAATGAGTGAGTGCTGTTTGTATGTGTGTGTGTTAGACTGTGTGTGCAAGAGAGTGAGTGTATATGTGTGTGTCAGGGCTTCCACATACTGAGTCCTGTTTGTGTGTATGTGTGTGTGTGAGAGAGAGTCAGGGCTGCCACATACTGAACCGTGTGTGTGTGTTAGAGAGTCAGGGCTGCCACATACTGAGCTGTGTGTGTGCGTGTGCGTGTGTGTGTGTGTGTGTGTGCGTGCGTGCGTGCGTGTGTGTGTGTGCGTGCGTGTGTGTGTGCGTGTGTGAGATATTGTGTGTGTGAGAGATAGCGTGTGTGCAAGACGGTGTGTGTGTGCAAGACGGTGTGCGTGTGCGAGACAACGTGTGTATGGGAGACGGTGTGTGTGTGTGCATCTACAGTGTGTGTGTGTGTTGTGAGTGTGTGTGTGGTGTGTGTGAGTTGTGTGTGTGTGAGAGAGAGAGTCAGGGCTGCCACATACTGAGGAGTGCGTGTGTGTGTGTGTGTGTGGTGTGTGTGTGGTGTGTGTGTGTGTGTTGTGTGTGGTGGTGAGGAAGAGATGAGAGAGAGGAGATGAGAGATGAGAGAGGGTCAAGGACGGGCTGCCCCATACTGTGCAGGTGAGCTGTAGATTGCAGCCTCTCTCACTGTGCCTCAGCGGAGTTGTGGAGGTCTTCCGGCGGTCCAGGCACGTCCCTATCCATACTCCCAAACTGCCCACATCAATCTTAACACGGGTACTATCATCAGAATGTTAAAACACAACAGGTGAGGGGACCATGAAGTCCACAGGCTCCACGGTAAAGACAGTCCAATCTAACGGGTGATTCACACGGTGCTTTATTGGAGCGCGTGTACTCGGCCTTATTTATGGAAACGCCAAAAACATACATAAAGTTTTCACAGTTACAGACCGTTCCCACGCTTGTCGCTTTTTCTCATTCGCCTCCCTAACGTGGTACACATACAAACAAGCCTCACACTCTAAACACACACACACAAGGGCTCCTATAAAGCTAGGAGGACCGAAAGTGAAGCGCTGAAAGGAAGACTGGCACGCTGGGATACGTTTGAATCCATAAGAGATATGGGTCACCAGCACACTGACAGAAACGTCTAGACAGAATACCCTGAGGTCCTTCTCTTCCTGCTCCTCCACACTGAGAGGAATATGTACTGGATGACTAACAGCCTCCGTCTGACCATGTGCTTTTCAGACCTGCGGAGCATCAGGTCATCGCTTGTCTTCAGTGTGTATGTGTGTGTGTGTGTGTGTGTGTGTGTGTGTGTGTGTGTGAGAGAGAGAGAGAGAGAGTCAGGGCTGCCACATACTGTGCAGTGAGCTGTAGATCAGCATTCTCGTGCCTCAGGAGGTTGTGGAGGTCTCCGGGTCCAGTCGCTATCCCATCTCCCCCCACATCAATCACAGGCCAGTAACACAACAGGTGAGGGGACCATGAAGTCCACAGGCTCCACGGTAAAGACAGTCCAATCTAACGGGTGATTCACACGGTGCTTTATTGGAGCGCGTGTACTCGGCCTTATTTATGGAAACGCCAAAAACATACATAAAGTTTTCACAGTTACAGACCGTTCCCACGCTTGTCGCTTTTTCTCATTCGCCTAAACGTGTACACATACACACACACTAACACACACACACAAGGCTATAAAGCTAGGAGGACCGAAAGTGAAGCGCTGAAAGGAAGACTGGCACGCTGGGATACGTTTGAATCCATAAGAGATATGGGTCACCAGCACACTGACAGAAACGTCTAGACAGAATACCCTGAGGTCCTTCTCTTCCTGCTCCTCCACACTGAGAGGAATATGTACTGGATGACTAACAGCCTCCGTCTGACCATGTGCTTTTCAGACCTGCGGAGCATCAGGTCATCGCTTGTCTTCATTCGTCTCTTCCTCCCACCTGAGCCGGAGGCCTACTTTGGCCAAAAGGGCGTTCCCTGTGGGGGAAATAAAACACGTGATTTGATTTACTACTTGTCAATCACGAAGAAAAAAAAAACGCACCATGTCATGACTTGCCTCCTGGCGATGGCTGTCAATCACGTCGCCATTTTTTTTAAAATTTTTTATTTTGATAGTTGGCTTTTGGAGACATGCCTGACTGATGTGTGGAGAGAAAGACTGTGTGAGTGTGTGAGATCAGGGTGGTTTAGTACAGACTTCAGTGATTCACAACGAGTCTCGCATAGAGCGTAACCTTCTTTTCTGTTAATGGACGAGTCAAACGCGGGAGGTTGGTCGTGGTGAGGAGAGCCCTTGAACAGAATACCGGCATTCCTCTCCTTCAAACACGCAGACAGATGCATATTTACAGAGGTGATATTTGTGTATTTAAATAGCATGAGAATCCGCCTTTTGAGCCCAAAAACAGAATGGTAAAAAAAAAAAAAAATGATGTAGAGAAAACAAACACCATGAGTTCAGTTGCGCTCTCTGGTCGCCCCACGACCGTCCGTCCATATGAAACGCATTTCATTCCCATTCAGTCGTTCAAGGACAAGTTCTCGTTCTTCAGTTTATTCTTTCCTCCTCTCCCTCTTTCTCTCTCCCAGACTATCCTCTATTTATATTTTCTCGTTCAATGTCCACAAAGCATGCAGGTGTTCCCTTCCACCCTCTCCAAAGAGACGCTGCGCAAATATTTAGAAAGTCGTCGATCCAAATTTGAGTCTCGTAACGTTTACAGGTGCGTGGCCAAGTTTGACGCGTAGGAAATATTTCTTCTCCGGGAGATTTTGATCAATATAAGCAGAAGTGCCAAGCATGTTGCCAGCGTCTCAGATTCTGAAGGGTTTCATTAAGGAGGAAGCTGTGGGATTGACTGGTGAGAATACCGTCTCTCGGCGAGAACGTTGATCAACAGCATGGTGTCATGTACAGGATAACGTGTGAAAAGCTCAGAACAAAGGGAGAGGGAGAGAGGGAGAGAGGGAGAGAGAGAGAGGGCAATTATCAGAAAGCCTGTTCGGATACTTGTGAGCATTTTGTCAAAATCACGGACGGGCTAAGGAAATCCCTTCAGATCCAAAATGGCTGAAGGATAGGAAGAACATTTGACCGGGCATCTGACTGATGAGTGAAGACATTTCCATATCCGTGCAAAGCTGGACTAATAAGGAGATTCCAACATTTGACATAATAGCGCCNTCGCTCTTCCCTGTTCGTTTGACTCTTGTCTCTCCCTGTCGTTTGTCATTCTCTCTCTGAATGGAGATGAAGGTCTTCCAATGGCACTCGTATTTTTATCAAACAAACAGGAGATTCTTGGTCCCGCTTCGCTGCCCCCTCCTCCTCCCCAGCTCCCTCGGTCCCTGTTCACCTAGTCAACTCTCCATCCCTCTTTTCTCAAAGATAGATTTGTCATGTTCTTTCAACTTCTTCCCACCATTCTGAGCTATTGCAAAAATGTGTCTGTCTGTTCCCTTTTAAGGAATGATCTCTGTCTCCTTCTCCCTCTCTCTCTCTCCTTCTTTCCCTTCTCCCTCTCTCTCTCTCTCTCCTCTCTCTTTTGTCCCCTCTCTCTCCCCCACTTCTCTCCGTCTCTCTCTCTCTGCTTCTCTCTCACACAGTCATCCTTGTTTTCCCTTCACCACGTCCATTCATCCACAGAGGAGACAACTGTGTTGGGCTATGTGTCTAGACTCCTGCTTTGGAATGGAAGTCAAATAAATCGGGGTCTGTTACATCTTTGATTCGGCTTGTCAGGATGGGGCAGCCAGAGGTTGTGCATAGCTGCTGTTGTTGAGAGGAAGAGAGGAACCCTGAGTCCCCCTGGGGCCGTGGGGGTATATAAAACAAGTGCTCCTGCACTGATATTCAAGTGCCTGCTGAAACTCCAGCCTCGTCTAAGATAACCCAAACCTGCCCACACCAAAGGACCTGGATATAGAAAGACAGATGTTAGTGGTCCAGCATCCATCTTAGTTCAGTTTCTTTTCTTTCTTTCTTTCTTTCTTTCTTTCTTTCTTTCTGTCTTTCTTTCTTTCTTTCTTTCTTTCTGTCTTTCTTTCTTTCTTTCTTTCTTTCTTTCTGTCTGTCTGTCTGTCTGTCTGTCTGTCTGTCTGTCTCGCTCTCTCCCATGCACACACAGACACCGTGTTGCCTCTTTCTCAAGGAGAGAGAATTGAAATAAGATGCGAGCTGATGTTGTTGGAGACAGTTTGTCTATTTGTTCCAACCACCAGGTCAAAAGCAAGTCAGGGGTCAGGCAAAGTGTGGGCCTGGGCTTCTATCACAGAGGTGGGACTAGGAGGAAGGGGGAGGACGGGATGGAGAGAGAGAGACAAAGATGTCTCCATGTGCCTGCAAGAAGACTGCTCTCTAGTGATCTCTGAGCTGTTTCAGGTGCCTCTGTCCCTGCCCCCTACCCTCCTCTCTCCTCTCTCCCCTCACGAAGCCCCCACCTCCAGCCACCTTCCATCCCTCCACCCTTCTCTCTCCTTTGTCCTTTCGCATCGCTGGCCCACACCACGTCACACTTGGGTTTGGAGCAGCGCTTTCCAGTTCAACAACAGGAAAGACCGAGCGAAAAAGCAGCATGCTGTGGAGTTATGAGATCGTAACACAGACAAGCCTGGTCAACAACGGGAGTAGCTCGGACCTCCCTCCCTCCTCCCCTCACTCACCCGGCTTCAGCCCCCGCAAGCATCCCGCACTTCTGTAACACGACCCCTCCCGCACCTCACTCTATAGCTAGCCTGCGTACCCCTCAACAAGCTCGCTTCAGTAATTTCTCTCCACACCCTCCCTCTCCTCCCAACAGTGCGTATCTCCTCCTCCTACTCACCCCTCCCCTTCCCACACATAGTGCGCGCGCCCTCCGGCTTCTTTCACCCCCCTGTTTAACACTTCCTCCCTCACCCCCCCCACGCCCGGCCCTAACATGCCTAACTCAAACCACACTCGGCTGAACCTGCACCTATTCCAACACACAGTTTGACCACAGCACTATCGCACGAGAGTGGAGCAATCCGCCCACCCTCTCTCTTTCCAGCGAAGGAACTCCCGACCATATATCGGACAAATATCCGACCCCCCCCCCCCCACACTCTCCCTCTCTGCCGCGGCACATGACTCCCAAGTCCACACCGACCGGCCTTACACACACAGGCATCCCAACTCACCAACCCCTCACGCTGTGTAGACCATTCGCTCTCGTATCGAGCCCAGTACACTCTCTGCTCTTCTCTTCTCTTCTCTACTCACAACTCAGCCACACCAAACCGACCCCTAAGCCCTCGTGCTGGCCACCCTGAACCACATGCCCAAACCATACTTCGAACAGGGGCCGAATAAAAAAAACGCTGTAGTTGGTCGTGCCTGCCCGCGCGCCTACTGACCCCAATCGGTTCCAGCGCCATCCTAAAGTGCTAAATTTTCCACCCCGTTCGAATCTCAGCATCATAGTAGCAAATACCGGTTATATCTCTTCATATAGACACAATCTTTGTGGTTGCATTTCTGCGTTGTGTGTTAAAGTATTCCAATATTGCTGAGTGTAAAAAAAGAAGTTATATTTACCCCAGGGCACACAGACGCTAGACTGATGAGCCACATGGTACGCATAAAAGGTGTAAATATGTGTACATTGTTTCAACATGACCTCATGTGTAGGAGGTAGTATTCGCATCGTTTGCCATTGAGAAGTTCATGGCTTATATAAGCTACTGGGGCCTCATAAAGGCTTGAGAAAGATATGGTGTGTTGTACACCCCTGGTGGATACACCTGGCTGCATATGTGTGTGTGCGTGTGCGCGCGCGCACGCGTGTCGAACATTTGATACGCTTGGAAACTTTTCTGGCCGGGTTCCCAAGGGCCCCGGCCCCTGAACACTTCCTCCTTGGTTGAGGGAGCAGAAGTAGGACACGATGTTAGTCATCCCAGAGCGTCTCCAGCTATCTGACAAGCGTGGCGATAGCGATGCAGTCGGATTACCTGGTGTTCTCGTCCGAGGTCTCCCCCCCGCCCCCCTCCCCCCTCCCCCCTCCCTCCCTGTTTTCGATGTCACAATACGAAGACGTTCCGTCTCTACACGGCAGAGAAGTGGATGTTCGCAGAGAAGTATGAGAGGGAAGGAGAGAGAGGTGATTGGGCTTAAACCAAGACTTTCATTTTTCGGCGAAAGGAAGGGAAGAGTGGGGGCAGGCGAGCGAGCGAGCGGGCGGGCGGGGAGGCTGATAGTTCAACGAGTCTTTGTGTTCGTATCAGTGCTCGTATCAGCTCCTGTCTGGAGGATGAAGGTTCATGTCTAGTTCAGGTCGGGCCCTGGCCCTGGCCCTGGCCCTGGCCCTGGCCCTGGCCCTGGCTCTGGCCCTGGCTCTGGCCCTGGCCCTGGCCCTGGCTCTGGCTCTCCAGCAGCAGCTAAACCATCGCTCTTGGAAGTCCCGTGCATGAGGTTCATTTGAGGATTGCAAAAAGGCCACCGAGCACATGGGATTAGACCTGAACGATTGTGACTGTTCGGGACTTTGGCCACTTCCTGTGGAGCAGCCAAATTGTACTACAGCGCCGTCTTTGCCTCCTCCTGTGGCGTCACGGCGACAGGCCAGTTTTGGTCGTCGTGTCAACCCAGGGTTCCTTCCTCCCCCGCTGGCGCACTGAGTGGGAAGGAGTTAATAGACTGAAAGAAGAGAGAGGATGAGAGAGACTACAGAGAGGGTAGAGGATAGAGAAAGAAGAGAGAGGATGAGAGAGTAGAGAGAGAGAGAGATATGAAATAGATTAGAGAGAGAGGAGAGACAAAAGAAAAGGATGAGAGAGTAGAGAGGGAGAGAGTGAGAGAGAGAGGGGGGGGGGGTGTGAGAGAATAGAGAAACGCCACACCACAACAAAGACCCAGTCCCGAAACCAAAGTCCTGTGCTGGAATTAGGGTGTCAGCTGCCCTTCTGATGCTGTTTGATCAGCCATCGCTTGGCTGTACCCTCTGCTACCCTGCTCGCAAATTCCACGGGTGGGATTCTGCTTGCCGTGTCTCCTCCAATGCGGCCCCCTCCTCTGTCCGTGCGTACAGAGAGGATGACAAACACACACAGACGTGTCCGAAGGCGTCCGACGTCCCGCAGTGTAGTGGGATGGCTGTTTTCCACGACTCGGTGGCGTTCTGATCGCCACTGATGTTGCACACAGATGAGGCTTGGATGTTGGGGTTTGAGTCATGATGACATTTACCCCCTTGCGTTCTCTTCGGGGGCCAGAATGACCCCAAACTAAGTTTCTTGCACACACACCCGCCCACACTGAGACATTTAGATCGCATGTGCTTTACGTATGTGCTTGATTGAACTCAGACAAAACTCAATCTTCAGATGCATATTTCAGTGCCCGAAAAGATACAAGGGTAAACATGTAATGAACCTGCTTTATTTCAGGGTTGAAGGTGGGGCCTTTTTGACCCTTAGGACAGGGGGGAGTTGCAGAATGTGAAGGGAGCAAGTTAAAACAGTTATGTCTGAATAGTGACTGGACTGAAAGAGGATACATTAAGCTAAACTATGTGAGGCTGGATTTGGCTGGATCAAACTGGTCTGAGTTTGATTGATTGGACTGGATCTCATCCCATCAACAGATTCAAGAGAATCACCCCTGTCACGTCACAACTGTAGCTAATGAGTCTAATGACAAACACACTGGCTGATTGGGTCTTGGACAGCCTGTGTGTGTGTGTGTTTGTGTGTTTGTGTACTTTACAGAGTGTGCGCACGGCTGTTTGTGTGGTCAGACCCCAACAAAACACATGCTCTTGTTTAAAAGTGTAAATTGTTTTCAAATGTTAAACGACCAAAATAGATTTGGGGGTTGGGGGGGGGTCTCATGCAAGTCTGTCTGAAGTGAGACAGTCTGTGAGAGGGGGAGTCACATGCAAGTCTGTCTGAAGTGAGACAGTCTGTGAGAGGGGGAGTCACATGCAAGTCTGTCTGAAGTGAGACAGTCTGTGAGGGCATACCTAAGATTCCTTCTTATAGGAGTTGGTGTTTCCGAATATCATGGATATGAACGGTGTGGTTCGGGCAATCTAGGCTGGAATTCCTGGCAGGGAGATCACAGGCAGTGTTTTATTGGGATGTTCTTTGTGCATGGAGTGTGTGCGCACGTGTGTGTATTTACTGTGTGTGTATGGGTGTGTATTTACTGTGTGTGTGTGTGTGTGCGTGTGTATTTACTGTGTATGTGTGTATTTATTGTGTGTGTGTGTGTATTTACATTTCTCACTCTAGGGGACAGATAGTAAATCGACATTTAAAGATGTATTCTGTGCCAAGATCCAGTCGTGTGTTTGTGCTTCTGTCGATTATGTCGATTAATGCATGGAAATGTACGATCACTGTCAGATATTGGGTCGGACGGGACAGGCCCTTCAATCAAATCCGCTTTATTTTATGCTTCAATCACAATTTCTGACAAAATATTCTCCGGAGGTTTGATTTTGGACAGTGTGACTTTCTGTCTGTGTGGGTGCAGAAGTGACAAGTCAAGTCAGTCTTCCTGGTTCAGGGAAGGGAACACCTGCGGGCCCCACAGGTTCCTGCTACCTGGTCCCTGGTCCCAGCACTTTGGCCCAACCAGAACCAGCTGTCCATACGTGTGAAAATGCACACTAAGCCACATAACTTAGTTCAAATAAAGCGCCTCTCCCCCTCACACACACACCCCAGATGTGAAGAGGCGGGTGTGTTCGTTGTGGCCTGAGACCGCTTCTAAAACACCTGCTGTTTACCAGAGAACTACTCAGAGGCCCAAATGCCTACTACTACTACACACACACACACGTACAGTATTTATATTCCCACACACAGTGTACGCCCCACTTTACCACACACATCCTTTGCCATGTGCCGACACACACTATACAGCACACACACACACACACACACACACGGGCACACACACATTCCACCATAGCAGGACAGCACAGCCAAAATCAGTTCCATAAAAGCTCTCCCATTAACTGGTAACACATAAGAATCCTTGCAAGGTAAAACGAGATTCCGCAAAGTTAAATATACAAGTCTTTTATGGTCCGCTATTGGATCCACATGCCAGAGGTAATTTGGGCCAGAGTACACGTCTACACACGACTCTTTGATTGTTACAATTATGTGAGCACTGGTCTTGTATGGACTCCTAACTGTTTATAGGTTCCGGCTGAGCACTCACGTTCAAATATCCCCCCCCCCCCCCCCC
>BROE01000011.1:10910569-10925182 GCA_036571765.1 Plecoglossus altivelis | reverse complement strand
ACTCACCCCCTCTCTCTTCTACCCTCTCTCTCTTCTCTCTCTTCTCTCTATCTCTCTCCACTCCTCCGGATCACCCTTGTGGCTCAGTCTTTAGGGCGGGCAGTATGAAAGCAGAGGCCCTGATACGGGGTCCTGGGGTTAGCGGGGACCTGGACACAGTGGGGTCCTGGGGACAGCGATGACCTGGGGACAGCGATGACCTGGGGACAGCAGGGACCTGGGGTTAGCGGGGACATGGGGACAGCAGGGACCTGGGGTTAGCGGGGACCTGGGGACAGCAGGGACCTGGGTTTAGCGGGGACATGGGGACAGCGGAGACCTGGGGTTAGCGGGGACATGGGGACAGCAGGGACCTGGGGACAGCGATGACCTGGGGACAGCAGGGACCTGGGGTTAGCGGGGACATGGGGACAGGGAGACCAGGGTTCGAGTCCTGCTCAGGCTGTTACAGGATGTCTCTCCCTCTTATACATTTCCTTTCTATCTCTGACTGTCTCTGTCCAGTGTTGCTGGGAAAAAAGAGCTGAAATTTATGTCAAAGGAAAAACTTGCATTCTCTCTCGTTTCCTCCCCCCCCCCCCCCCCCCCTCCCCGACTCTCTCTATGTGTCCTCTTTCCTCCTTTTCAGTTTTGTCATTTCTCCTGCCAACCAGCAATACTCTGCTCCCCCAAAACCATAAAACTAGTGTTTAAACAGAAAACATGGCCAATCTTTTCTCTCCGTGTTTTCGAGAGTGGCCTTCTCTGGGTTTGGAAACGATACAGAGAGCCGTGTCTGGGTGGGCATGTTCTCACTCAAGTTCCAATGTCTTAACAAGGGGTACAAAGAGAGAGAGAGAGAGCAACTAAGAGACCAAAAAAGAAACAGAGAGAGAGGAAGAGAGAGAGGGATAGAGAGAGATTGAGAGAGACAGAGAGAGAGAGAGAGAGAGAGAGAGAAAGAAAGAAAGAAAGAGAGAGAATGAGACAGAGAGAGAAAGAGAGAGAAAGACACAGAGAGAAAGAGAGAGAGAGAGACAGAGGGAGAGAAAGAAACAGAGAGAGAGAGAGAGAGAGAGAGACAGGTCCAAAAAAGAGAGAGAGAGATTCATACACAAAGAACGCAACACTCTCACGCCGCTGTTTCCCCGAGGGAGGGGCCGGAGCGTGAGGGCGGCGAGGGGAAGGCGTGGTCGCTCGTTCACACAGGCCCGGTCAGACCGCTACAACTCTGGGTCCAGCTCTCTGCCCCGGGGTGGGGGGGGGGGTGGGGGTGGGGTTTGGAACTCTGGAGTTCTCTAATGAGCGAACCTTCCAGGCCAGCCATTGTGGCTCTGGTTTTAGGAGAGAAACCCATGCCGTTCTCACCACAAAGGAAAAAAAAAGACCCAAGTTATTCAGCGCTTCGTTTCTGGTGCTCCTGTTCAAGATGTCTCAGTTTCCCTGCTCGCCTCCCCTGTTTCCCTCTCTGTCTTTGTGTATCTACTTTGGTTTGAGACGGTTGGAATCAGAAGGGTTTTGGCGCTCAGTGGCTTGGGGTTATTGTTTTCCCTTTTCATTGGTCAAAAAAATCTTTCCCCTGTCGGCGGAGTTATGAAAGAACATTTTATACTCTATTCCAGTTTATGCTATTGTATAGCGGCGACATTGTAATCTTGACAGATCTTTTAAGGCAGGGCATGTATTGCAAACCCACACAACCTTGCGCACACACACACACACACGCGCACACACACACAGACGCGCGCACACACACACACACACACACAGGGGTGTTTCAGGGCTTGGCTGTGTTTGCGGTGAGCCTCGCAAGCATTCTGTGTTTTGACAGCATGTGATAGCTTGCGCTAAAGAGAGACAGAGAGCGAGCGAGAGAGATAGAGTGCCAGAGAAGGCGAGAGAGAGGAAATAGCATCGTCAAAAGGGTGGCCGCTCTGAAAGGAGGGGGTCCATCTGTCCAAACAGCAGCTCGTTATAAGAGTTATTAATTACCCAGAGTCACCGGCCAAGCATTAGTCTAGGACTGGACCACCGCCGGTCGACTCCAACTTCTGGAGGGGAGAGAGAGAGAGAGAGAGAGAGAGGTGGGAGAGATGGAGGGAAGGAGGGATGAGGAGACGAAGGGATTGAGAACTGAGGACGATGGACGAAGATGAGGTGAGGGGGGGGGAGGTGAAGGGACGTGGGGAGGATTGAGAGTTCAAGGAGGGAGAGGTAAAGGGAGGAAGAAGAGAGAATGTAAGAATGAGATGGGATGAGAGGGATGGACGGTGAACCAGAGGAAGAGAGGAGAACACCTGATGCAGGTACTGGCTTCCTCATGACCGAGTGAGAGAGGGAGACAGAGACAAAGAGACAGAGAGTTGAGATAGGAGAGAGAGACAGACAGAGAGAGACAGACAGAGAGAGACACAGAGAGAGACACAGAGAGAGATGATTTCATCACGCATCAACAAGACCTCTCTACTCCACATTTATCTGCCAAACAACCTGTCAAAATACGTTTAAAAAAAACGTGACCTTTCCAACGTTCCACCCCACCCTCATTCCTCTCCCTCCTTCCCTTGTTCTTTCTCCTCTCATTCCTTCTTCATGTTTGGGGAAAAAGAGTCACTCTTTTCTCCCCCTCGTCCGCTTATGAGAATGTCTACAGTGCTTGCCTGGAATCCCACGTTGTTGACTTTGGTTCGGGATGAAAGGTGCAGCCCCTCCTGGTGTCCTCCACTGGTCCTCTCCTGTGATTGGACGGCTCCACTGCCGGTCCTTTCTTGCGATTGGACGGCTCTGCTGCCGGTCCTCTCATGTGATTGCACTGCTCCACAGCGGGCTGATGCCCCGGGCCCACCGGCAGACCACACCGCCCCACCCTCCCAGACTTCCTCGCTGCTGCTGGAGAGAGAAGGGCGGAGAGGTGAAGAGGAGGAGAGGAGGAGAGGAGGAGAGGTGGAGAGGTGGAGAGGTGGAGAGGTGGAGAGGTGGAGAGGTGGAGAGGAGGAGAGGATGGAAAGAGTTGAAGCCCGGAATGGGAGAGACGGTCTTGAGTTGGGCTCACATGGTGTTTCTGACTCTGGCGTGGCAGTCGTGATTGTCTGAAGTATGAAGTGTTGGTGCTCATGGTGTCTTACAGATACTTGATCTGTCGAACAATAACAACAACGGAAAACTGAGCAACTCCCCTTTCTCTCATCCCTTACCTCCCTCTCCCTCCCTCAGTCCGTCCCTCCCTACCCATTCTCTCATCCCTTACTTCCCCCGCCCGCCCACCCACCCTCCCTCTCCCTCTCTCATCCCTTACCTACCTCCCTCCCTCCCTCCCTCCATCCATCTATCCATCCCACCCTTCCTTCCTTCCTTCCTTCCTCCCTCCATCCTAGCTCTGTAATGACCCCATCCCCCAAGTCTACTCTGGGAAGCTAAGCAAGACTGGCGTTCAGAGAGTAGGGCTGTTTCCACACGCACCATACCTCCAAAGCATGGGTGAGAGAAAATCGGGATTGTCTCACACGGGCCAACAACAATATTGTGTTTAATCTAGATATCATTACATGCAAAAACGAGCAGGACACATTCAAGGGCACCATTGTTTCCCTTAACCCTTTTTTTGGTGGTCCAATAATGGAGTGTTTCCTTTAGAAACTCTAAACCAGAACAGACATGTGGAGGTGCCACTTATGAAGGGAGGGAGAAGAGAGAGGAAGAGGGGGAGAGAGAGAGACAGGGAGAGAAAGATGAAGAGAGAGAGGGAGAGCGAGAGAGACAGAGGGTGAGGAAGGGAGAACGAGAGAGGAGGATTGAGGAAGAGAAAGGATGGAGGGAGAGAGAGATTCAGGATGTTTTGTATTACAATATAATCTGATATCCTTAGTCCTGACCTTAGCTCCACCCCCAGCCCTAGCCCTAGCCCCAGCCCTAGCCCCAACCCCAGCCCTGGCTCCTGCCCTAGCCCCAGCCCTGGCCCTAGCCCCAGCTTCAGCCCTATCACCAGCCCTGGCCTTAGCCCCAGGCCCGACATTAGCCCCAGCCGAAGCCCTAGCCATAGCCCCAGCCCCAGCTATTTGTATCAATTTGATAGTGTCGTTTATGATATGTAATTAACCTAAATAACCTCTGAATGGCAGTCAACCGCAATCTCAGATTCCATGAGGTTGCGTTCACGGAAAACATCTCCTTCTATAAACCATCTTCTGAGCAGTTGAACATTCATCCAGCAATGCAAATATACACCAATGACCTCTCTTCCCTCAGTGATGCATCTTCATTTGTTGCCAGTTTATATTTCCAAATCCTCTCTGACAGAGGAATCTGCTATGATTTCTCAATCCACCGGCCGTGCTTACACCATGCTGCCTTGCAGTACATGCATGAGATCTGATGATGTGTCCATGTATGATTGGCTGAGGCGTCTGCAATGAGGTGAGGCGTGGGAGGTGACCCGCCGTTTTCTCTGTCATCCAAACATTTGATTCCGTTTCTGAGACGACAATGTGAGGTGTTTTTTTGCTCCTAATGAAAGCTTATCAAGTCGAGGACTGGGCTAATTCTTCTCTGACAAGGGGTGGATGTTCACCTGTGATGGAACATACCAAGGAAAACAGAACAGCGGGGGGGTTCAAACTGTTAAGAAGGATGAAAGTGCTGAACCTGAGTGGTCGTTTGGAGAGGTTCTGTATATTTTCCCAGGGCTAACCACTTAGCGATGCACACTATAGCACTGCAGTCTTTGGTTTGGGGAGAATTTTTCAACCCTTACTTGGCAAGCCAAAATACACAGGACAATTACACTCTTCAGAGACGATACTGCCTTTGTGCATTTTTTCAGTTGCTGTGGTGACCTGAAGAGGGTGTGGATCAGATGGAAGTAAGAGCCTACTAGCCTCCGAAACCGAATGTATTTATTTGAAAGCCCGGTTGTGTTTACCCATAGAACCACCTCACGAGTCACCTCCATCTGCGACTGAATAAAAACATGCCTGAGGAGTGACTGTACAAAACACTTGAAAAGAGAGAGACATCCACAGCAAAAGATTCTCTGGACAACGTTCCATACAGAACCATATAAGGTTCTGAGACAGATTTTCGGGGTTCCAAATTTCACCTTGTTCCCTGCAATTAACACGGTCCTGTTTAAAAAGGAGTTTTTTTATACACGTAGAGATTAGCTTTACAAAATCTCCCCCTCTGTCGCTATTCCTCTCATCTTCCACAGAGAAGATGATTAGCAGGAAGAGGATCTTACAGAGGGTGAGAAGGGCACAGGATGTGATTAGTGAAGACCTCCCATTTTTTGATTTCTGTATTCCAGTCGTCCTCAGTGCCAAACATTCTCTCCATGGAAGGAATGCCTGTCTAACCGGCTCCATGTGAATGGTTTTAGAGGGAACCACAGCCTCATGGTTGGGTAGAACTCTGGCTTTAAACAAACCCAGCCAGAAATATGCACAGAGAGAGAGAGAGAGAGAGAGGGGGGGGGGGGGGGGGGGGGGGGACTGAAGGACCGTCGAGAGGATTGGGTGTTTTTTGTATGACACACATTTAGGTTTTTTAAAGATTATCATTTCTGTAGACAGACGAGTCCCTGGTGGCTCCTGTACTCAGTCTGCACAGTCTTGTCCTGTAGATACTGCCCAGTCTTGTCCTGTACTCAGTCTGCACAGTCTTGTCCTGTAGATACTGCCCAGTCTTGTCCTGTACTCAGTCTGCACAATCTTGTCCTGTACTCAGTCTGCACAGTCTTGTCCTGTAGATACTGCACAGTCTTGTCCTGTACTCAGTCTGCACAGTCTTGTCCTGTACTGAGTCTGCACAGCCTTGTCCTGTAGATACTGCACAGTCTTGTCCTGTAGAGTCTGCACAGTCTTGTCCTGTACTGAGTCTGCACAGCCTTGTCCTGTACTGAGTCTGCACAGCCTTGTCCTGTACTCAGTCTGCACAGCATTGTCCTGTACTGAGTCTGCACAGCCTTGTCCTGTACTCAGTCTGCACAGCCTTGTCCTGTACTGAGTCTGCACAGCCTTGTCCTGTAGATACTGCGCAGCCTTGTACTGTACTATGTCTGCACAGCCTTGTACTGTACTGAGACTACACAGTCTTGACCTGTAGAGTCTGCACAGTCTTGTCCTGTAGAGACTGCACAGCCTTGTCCTGTAGATACTGCACAGCCTTGTCCTGTACTGAGTCTGCACAGCCTTGTCCTGTACTCAGTCTGCACAGCCTTGTCCTATAGAGTCTGCACAGTCTTGTCCTGTAGAAACTGCACAGTCTTGTCCTGTAGATATTGCACAGGCTTGTCCTGTAGAAACTGCACAGCCTTGTCCTGTAGATACTGCACAGCCTTGTCCTGTAGATATTTCACAGGCTTGTCCTGAGCTGCCTCTGGTCTCTGACTGGATCACCACTTCCAGAGTCGTCCAACCAAACAGCCTCGTTTCATCTGAGATCCAGGGTTTGTTTTCTCCTCAGTGGATGTTGAAAAGGGACATCAAATGTTGGGTAACCATAACAAAATCAAGGGCCCTATGAAAGCCCAACCTCTCCCACACCAAGTGGTGTTAATGACACGTCTCAATAAACCGTCGCGAAGTCTATAACTGCAGTGTTATTGTTTAGGCCAATATATATCGCGTTGTAGTTCAGCGCAAGTCACTGTACCCTTAACGACAAGTGCAGGCCAAATATTTCAGACCAAGACGGAATGTGAAAAATACTCAGACATGTTGGCCCGTGAAAATGCGGTAACTGTTTATTCAGCCCAACTAGTTTTAATTGGAAAGTTTATGAATTCCACCGTCTGCACCCATGACAAACTCCCACGATTACACCATAATTGTTGCAATAACAACCCACTGATATGTTTTCCGAACAACATACGGCAGTTTACATGCACAGTGAAAAAATGGTCAAAATGGAACATTTAGGTAAAAACTGTTGAACGCTGGCGCTCATAACATTTATTGACTTATCACAGTGCTATTATTTAGAGGAGAAATAAAACAAAGGACCAATTGAAAGAAAATAACCTTTCACCGAGCTATAAATAGAAAGCTTTTTACAAGTACTTTCTGTGCCACAGCGGTTTAATTTGGGTAAACGTAATCATGTAAGACCAGACTCATTTTAAACAGGCATCATTATCTCAGCAGAAATCAACAGAACCCTCCCCCTCTCCCCCCTCAGAGACATGTCCTACTGTTGGCCCTCCCCTTCTCCCCCCTCAGAGACATGTCCTACTGTTGGCCCTCCCCCTCTCCCCCCTCAGAGACATGTTCTACTGTTCCACCCAAGGAACACAAGTCTGTTTGGACGCAAAGCGTGAACGTTTGTTTGCTCTGCCGTTTTCACTGTGCCGGCCCGCTGTCTTGGTGATTTTGGCCGTGGGCAACCAAAGGACAACACTAGATGTAAGAGGTCAACTGTAGTTTTAGAGCGTGCTGTTCAGGAAAGGCTTGCTAATAGCAGGAAGCTGTCAGTCTGACCTGAGAGACAGGCGGAGCGCACCCTGTTGTCATAACGTTTGTTGTTACTACCACACGAAACAGCCAAGAATCCTCAACCAGCACGTACAACATCTCATGTTGGAGGTGGGTGCCTGTACTGTATGTGAACGCTAGCTACATTTGGCGAAGTCAGTTGACTATAAGCGTGTGACAGTAGCAAAAAGGTTCTTGACAGACCGACCAGGGGTCGTTGTGGCTGCTAATGTCAGAGGTCTACATCCATAAGTCACGCTGGAGACTGCGGATGAATCTCCTTGTCAGCCTTTCATGGTCGTTTTCCACAAACATCATCAGTGTATTTTTATTATTGTTTAAATGTGTTGTCATTCCAGACAAGTGTAGACAGTTTTTACATTCTCTCTCTCTCTCTCTCTCTCTCTCTCTCTCTCTCTCTCTCTCTCTCTATCTAACACACACACACACGTGCCTATACAATGGACAAAATTCAGTGCCTTCCTATATAAAAAAATGGCCAAGGGTCCAACAATAATGTTTATCCATCTGTCTGAGAAAAAAACCCTGCTGGCCAGTGGCTAGCCATAGCAGGAAACCTGGGGGAACACATGCACATGACCGACAGTGACATACACACATACATACACACACATACATACCCCTACACACACACACACAAATGCACATACACGTACACACACACACACACACACATACATACACACACGCACGCACACACACAGACACATACACGTACACACGTGCGCGCGCGCACACACACACATACAAACACACGTCTTAGAACCTCTCTGAATGAGTTTCTAGCTCTAATCTCTGCCAACCAATGACACACACACATATACAAACAAAGATTAGTTCCATGATCCTACTCTCTCCCTAACACACACACACACGTGCAGATGGTAGCCCGGAGCTAGCTGTAATTGGTAGGAGGCGCTAATTGGTTAAGTACTGTGAATAGAAAGATCCTAGTGCTGCTAAGCACTTCTAGGCCCATTATTAGGATGGGTCACGAGGTTAGGGGTCAGGGCGCCACATCTGGAGAAACACCTCCTGTGTAGCTCACCTCCTCCATCCATCCACCTCTACATACACCCATCATTACCTCACCTCCTGTCTCCCTCCTTCTCCCCCCCTCTCTCTGTCTCTCTCAATCGTGTTCTCCCTTCCATCACTCACCCTCCCTCCCTCCATTTCTCTCACTCATTTTCTCCATCCCTTCCATCACTCTCCTTCTCCCTCCCTCTCCCCCCCCTTATATTCTCCATCATCTCCATCACTCTTCTCCCTCCCTCTTCACCCTTCCTCCCTCCCTCCCTCCCTCCCTCACTCATGTTCTCCATCCTCTCCATCACTCTTCTCCCTCCCTCCCTCCCTCCCTCCCTCATGTTCTCCATCCCCTCAATCACTCCTCTCCCTCCCTCATGTTCTCCATCCCCTCCATCACTCTTCTCCCTCCCTCTTCTCCCTCCCTCCCTCCCTCCCTCCAGCCCCTCCATCACTCTTCTTCTCCAAGGACCAAGAGCCTGGTCTGAGGCTGGTCTGAGGCTGGTCTGAGGCTGGTCTGAGCCTGGTCTGAGCCTGGTCTGAGGCTGATCTGAGGCTGGTCTGAGGCTGGTCTGAGGCTGGCTTGTTTCCTTGCCCCCCCCCCTCCATGGGTGGTCCTGCTGGAGCTTTGCTGCTGTGGTGTTTGCACAGTTTCCAAAGCTTTGTTTTTCTGGCGTGTCTCTCCTTGCCGGCCGAAAGCCTGAGGCCCAGCTGCCTGTTTTCGTTCGCATAGTTAAACAGAGAGGAGAGAGGGAAAGAGTGTGAAAGAGAGAGAGAGTGTGTGTTTGTTTGTGTGTGTTTTTGTGTATGAGAGAGAGAGAGTGTGAAAGAGAGAGCGAGAGAGAGAGAGAGAGTGTGAAAGAGAGAGAGAGAGAGAGGGGAAAGAGTGTGAAAGAGATAGAGAGAGAGAGAGAGAGAGATAGAGAAAGAGAGAGATGAAGATGTTGAAAGAGATAGAGAGAGAGAGAGAGAGAGAGAGAGAGAGAGAGAAAGAGAGAGAGAGGGAAGAACCGACCGCTTGGTTTGGATAGAAAAGAGGTGGCATTTTCTCCCGCGTGTGTGACCGCGTCGGACCACTTTGCCTGACACAAATTGTGGTTTGTTGCCATAGCCCCTCGCGCACACGTTGACGGCCCTCGATTTATGCTACATTTTGACAGCTTGTTTCGCGAAATGTACACATACATTCTCGGCCCCCTTCCCCCCCCCCCCCCCCCCCCCCCACCCTCCCCCTGTCTGTTTCGCGGGAATAAGTCATCTTAATGAATTTAGTCTGAACAAACATCATTGCCCCAAAGGGTGTGCTGCAGATTATACAGTCGCTCTGTCCTCCGTGTTTCAGGGCCGGTAACTCATCCACCATGAACATCACACCAATAATGACCCCCTTCATTTGGATGTTATTTCCAAACGTCTCTCCGGTTTTCGGACTCGATTTACAGCCGCGGCGGCCATTTTCTTCGCTATCCTTCTTTCGCCGCCACCCAGGCTCGTCTGATCTCTGCAGTCGAAAGGCAGGGTGATGACACAGCGCAGAAACAGGAACTTTGGGCGTGGTGTCTTCGTTTTCCCAGGTTGGGAGGACTCTGGGTGGTGTGACGCGTGTGGAAACAGCTGTTTGGGGCGGCGGTTCCTGCCAGCAACAAGGTCAGGACACTTTCACACAGCTACTAGGGAAACCAGGTGAGACAGGGCACAGGGAGTGTAGTCGTGGGAGGCACAGAGTGTCTGTGTGTGTTTGGCTTGAGTGGGATTTCTTTTTTTTTTCGTCTCGTGTGTGTGTGTGTGTGTGTTTGTGTTTGCAGAGTGTTGGGTGGTGGTTGGACCGATCCACATGGTTGAGGTCGTGTGGTCCTACAGATGCATCAAACGCACGCACACACATGCACACACACGCACACGCACGCACACACTCACACACACACACGCACACACACACACACACTCACGCACACACTCACACACACACACACACACACACCCACAGACCTCTGAGGTCAAACTGTGGTCGAGGGAGTAAATGACACAGCAGTAACCAGATTAACCTCTCTACAGTAGTCCAGGAAGGCCCAGCCTGGCCTCCACACCAGTTTGCAGAGCGAACTCACACACACACACAGCTTGACTCGATGCGAACAAAAGGTCAGGGGGTCAGGGCTATTGTGTGGCGTCTTGTGAGGGCACGTCTTCATGCACAAGCCACAGCCGTGCCAGAGATCGCCATTCCGCTCGCGTGGTGAAGGTGAAGCGCTCGATCAACATCGCACTTTGTCGGGATTGAACTCCTGACCTCTTCGTCCTAGGGCGGAGCTCTTTTACTTACTCCGAGGTCGCCCCTCTCGCACATCAGGCCCAGTATGAGGTCAACGGTGATTTCGAGACCTCCGCGTTCAAAGGAACGGCGAGCGTTGAACTCGACCCCTCTCTCAACCGCCATGCAAATCGCCCAGCCCGACTGTGCGTAATGAGAAGTTGAAAAATCCTCGCCCCCTTTTCAAATCCATCTTGCTGTGGAATTTGGATTGGCTCCTGGGATTGTTGAGCTCAGCCCGTCGACTTTATTTATTCTAACCTGATTGTTTGGGTTTGGGAGTCTTGTTGCCCTTGCTCAGAGGGACATTGCTCTCCTGCCCACTGGTTCGGAGACGGAAAACGATTTTCTGAATCTGTAACAAAACAAACTGGAGCGTTTCCATTTCGTGTCTCTTTCATGATTTTTAGGGGTGGGGTGGGGGAGTGGGGTTGGGTGGGAGTGGGGTGGGGTGGGGGGGCAGGGGGCGGGGGGCGGGGGGGTGTGAAGCCTCCTGCTTTCACTGCCTCGTCAGTGTGAGTCTTTGTTGCTCTGCGGCATGTGGCACAAGTCTGTCAGCCGTGGAGGAAAAGACAGATTCCGGTGATCGGGCTACTGGGAGTGATGTCCTTATCAGCAGAGGACAGATCCACCTTGTTTCTTGTGTGTGTATTGTGTGTATTGTGTGTGTGTGTGTGTTTGTGTTGCTTCTTGTGTGTGCATTGTGTGTGTGTGTTTGTGTTGCTTCTTGTGTGTGTGTATTGTATGTGTGTTGCTTCTTGTGTGTGTATTGTCTGTGTATTGTGTGCGTGTTTGTGTTGTTTCTTGTGTCTGTATTGTGTGTTTGTGTTTGTGTTGCTTCTTGTGTGTGTATTGTCTGTGTATTGTGTGTGTTTGTGTTGTTTCTTGTGTGTGTATTGTGTGTGTGTGTTTGTGTTGCCTCTTGTGTGTGTATTGTGTGTGTGTTTTTGTGTTACTTCTTGTGTGTGTGTGTATTGTATGTGTGTGTTTGTGTTGTTCCTTGTGTGTGTATTTGGTGTGTATTGTGTGTGTGTGTGTTTGTGTTGCTTCTTATATGTGTGCATTGTGTGTGTGTTTGTGTTGCTTCTTGTGTGTTTATTGTGTGTGTGTTTGTGTTGCTTCTTGTGTGTGTGTATTGTACGTGTGTGTGTCTGTCTGTGTTTGTGTTGCTTCTTATATGTGTGTATTGTGTGTGTGTGTTTGCGTTGCTTCTTGTGTGCGTGTATTGTGTGTGTATGTTTGTGTTTGTGTTGCTTCTTGTGTGTGTTGGTTCTTGTATGTGTGTATTGTGTGTATGTATTGTGTGTGTTTGGGCCAGGGAGGCGGGGACGCATGTCTGAGTGCAAAAACGATGTATCGACTAGATAAAGAACGAGGGTAATTAGAGAGGAAGAGTAGTGAGTGTGTGTTGAAGTACAGGACGGGGTTGTTGTTTTGCCAGCGATAAACTGACAGATAAGTTTCCCCTGGGCCCTGATTGGTCTGCAGTGAAAACAGCCAAAGGTCCTCTGGTCGTCACCTCATTCATTTTTTTTAGTTTTTAGGATTGCCAACTAAACTATTCCGTTTACAGGTGCATCATTAACATGTTCTTGAATGTTTGCTTGTGGCTTCAGCTCCGAGGGCTAGCACGAACGCAACATGTCGGGGGCTGAACCAGCGACCTGCTCCGTTCCTCCGGGGTAAATGTGTGTTCTAGCCTGCGCCGTGTTCCCTTGACGTTCCTCGTACATGACCGTTCTACTGTTCTACTGCAGGAGATGGAACGCGTCTCGCACACTCTGGAAACAATTACCGAGCAGGAGGCTGAATGCTTCAGTCCAGTACCAGCTGATTAGAGCTTCCAGCATCGGCTAACCTCAAACACGCACGCACCGTGCTCCCATCGCACACACACGCACACCTGACATCTGATTCTTGTGGGTTGATTGATGACTGTGTGAGTCTTTCAGTACAGACCACCCAGGGTCAAAATAACCCTGCCACAAACACAGCAGCAGGAAAATACCATTCAGTCACCATTCTTGTGTTGACTCCTGCAGCGTGCACAGGAGGTGTGTGTGTGTGTGTGTGTGCTTGGGGGGGGGAGGTTACTGTCACAACCAAGCCAAATCATACTAAACGTAACAATGCTGATTGGGGTGTCCCTGCTCAAGACACCCCCCCTCGCATATGCTTTACGCTCCTCCCCCCTCCGCTTCCATCAAAACACACTTTCTCTTCCTTTCTCAGCCAATCAGACAGCAGGCTTGCTCTCCTTGTCCTCCAATCTGCGTGGAGGGCTTTTTTTCCCAGGGTGAAAACACTAGCGCCCTTCTTCTCTCCCCCCCTGTCCTCCTCCCATCGTTATCAGTGTCAAATAATTACCCGGGGGGGAAAGCCGAGCTCATGCACAATGTAGCCCAGGTAAGCCAGGGGGGAGGCTGGCCAAAACATCTCTCATCCATCCCTCCCTCCCTCCCCCACCCCATCCTCACACCCCTTGACACCCTCTGCAGTCCAGGCCCATCTCAGAGCGGGCCAGTGCCCATGTCCGAGTCCCAAGACCAGCTCTGGCACTTTAAAACGGTTCATCTGTCCTCCCTTACATTCCTCCGCTCCTCTTCTTATCCTCTTCCCTTCTCTGCTCTCCACTCTCGTATTCCTCCTCGTCGTTCCTGCATCCTGCCCTGTCCCTCCCCTGCCCGTCAAACTCTTTCTTCCTCCCTCTCTTTCCTTTTTCACATCTCTCTTTCTCCCCCCCTCTCTTTCCCTTTTCTCACCTCTCTCTGTCTCCCTCTCTCTGTCCTTTTTCACCTCTCTCTGTCTCCCTCTCTCTGTCCTTTTTCACCTCTCTCTGTCTCCCTCTCTCTGTCCTTTCTCACCTCTCTCTGTCTCCCTCTCTCTGTCCTTTCTCACCTCTCTCTGTCTCCCTCTCTTTCGTTTCTCACCTCTCTGTCTCCCTCCTCTTCCTCAGCTCTTCCTCAGCCTCCATTATTCTCCCAATGTTTCACTCACTCTCCCGTTGCCTCCTCTCTCCTCTGTCTTTCTCCTCTCTCTCTCTCTCTCTCTCTCTCTCTCTCTCTCTCTCTCTCTCTCTCTCTCTCGCCTGTCCTCTCTTCTCCAGGCCACGGCGGCAGTGTTGGGGCCAGAGCGCGGTGAATGCCAGACATTCCTGTGTAAGGTTAGACCTGACAAAGGTGGGCCGGATCACCTGAGAGAGCGGAGCAGGGCTGAATGTCCACCAGTCACAGGGGACCAGAAAGAATCTCCACCTCGACGTAGGGAGGGAAGAAAAGGAGAGTAAAAGAGGAGGAGGAGGGGAGGAGTTTGTTCAGCATGGAGACCTGTTCTGTCCCCAGGTGACCTTTCAACTTTGACCTGGGTTACTTGATCGGGACCTGCTATCCAGTCTTTTGACTCTTGGTTAATGTAGACTGCAGGGTTGCAAGGGCAGGGGGGGCAGGGGGGTACAGGGGGGGGGGGCGGGGGGTGGGCGAGTCATTCAGGATGCTAATGGAAGGTAAAAGAGTTTTCACCTCACTAAAACATCTCAGTATGTGAGTCTGTCATCATGCAAGGGACACACCCCTGCTCTCTCTCTTCTCTCTCGCTCTCGTTCTCTCCTCTCTCTCTCTCTCACACCACACACCACACACACACACACACACACACACACACACACAGATTTTTGGCTTGACAGAGCGTCTATGGCTGGTTCGTTCAATGTTCTCTTGACTGTTCATGGTTGATGTTTCGCAACTGTTACAGTGCCCACGACTCTAGGGAAAGCACTCCAGCCCAAAGTACTTATACATCCATGTAGGT
>BROE01000011.1:10872209-10900978 GCA_036571765.1 Plecoglossus altivelis | reverse complement strand
GCAGAAAGTGAATGCTAATAAACATTAGTTTATAAAAAATGGGATCATTGGCTGAGTAAAACTGTGAAGACTAAACCCTTCCCACGAGGCAGAACGAGCACCAGCGCCAGCGAGTCCAGCTCCTCTTCCAAAGCACAGTTCAGTCGACACAGCGACGGCATTTCAGGGCGTTTCAGAGCTCTCAGAAACAATCCAAAAAGACGGACCGTAAAGCCCGGTCCTCCGGCCGAAGAACACGACTGCGTTCTGACGGGCTGTGACTCGGCGCGTTCCTTCAGCAACGAGCCGTTTTCCATGTTTGACTTGTGAGTCTGTGGAAGCACACCCAGCCACAAGAACTCCCAGAAGCCCCCCCCCCCCCCCCCCCTCCCCAAACCCTGCTTGCTTTTCCCAGGAAAACCTCTGGAAGAATCCGAAACACATCACGGCTGCTGGAGACGGCCAGTCCGCTTGCTTTAGACGTCTACCTGTTCGACAAAAGATGCACGACGAACGCGGAAAAGCGCGCGCGTCCGGGCGTGCGTGCGCGCGCACGTGCATGCGAGCGTTTGATTCGAACGCTCGCTTGAATCCGCCAACTTCCTTTCATTGCCCCCTTGTTCACTGTCTGGCAGTCAGTCTGCAGAGGCGTTCCAAGAGAAGGACTGTAGTCTGGCCAAGTCTTAACAGGGGTCAGGTCCCCTTGCATAAAACTGAAAGTACCCCCCTTGTTGTCTTATTATAGATTTACCACAAAGGCCAAGTCTTTTATTCTCAGTCTCTTTAGAGGTAGGAGCTGAACAGCTTCAGATTGATGGGTCAATATTGAATAAGAGCTCTGAAATAGGACTTTGGAGGCTGTATTAAAAAAGGCCCAGACTTTGTTATTGTTCAGTCTGAGCCTGCTTTAGACGTGTGTGGAGGTGTGTTAAGAGGAAAGAGAGTGGGCTCATTGTGGTGTTGTGGTCCCACTAAAGTGCTGCTCTAGAAAAACCTTTTATTCGCAAGTTTGGGTTTGCTGCTGTAGGAAATGGATGTTGAGTGTGTGACACACAATGAGACGTACATTTACACAAACACACACACACACACACACACACATACACACACACACACACACGTGTGCTCCCTGCGGATGGCTCTTTCAGGTCTAATGGTTTGGGCCTGTTCTGTGCACAAGAGTTAACAGATGTTGTCATGGCGTAGAAGCCAATCTGGGTATTTCACCCAACACTGAAGTCACATTGCACCCCAGCCTTCGATCGAAAAAGAGAAAAAAGAAGATACAAAAAAAATAAAAATCCTTTTCAATGTCGTATTTAGTTCCGTTTCCGAAGCGGCGTCCAACTGGATGAGCTTGTGATGACCGAGCTTCATCGACGGTCCTTTTTCCAGATATTGTATCGAAATGGCAAGCGGCTGAACATTGTGTACCTGCATGTCTGTCCAGCTTGTTCCTGAGAGCAGGTCTGTCTCGTGCAGGTGGCAGTGCTGTTAGACACAGGTCTGTCTCATGCAGGTGGCAGTGCTGTTAGACACAGGTCTGTCTCATGCAGGTGGCAGTGCTGTTAGACACAGGTCTGTCTCATGCAGGTGGCAGTGCTGTTGGCCACAGGTCTGTCTCATGCAGGTGGCAGTGCTGTTGGCCACAGGTCTGTGCAGGTGCAGCTGTTGCACAGGTCTGTCTCATGCAGGTGGCAGTGCTGTTGGCCACAGGTCTGTCTCATGCAGGTGGCAGTACTGTTAGACACAGGTCTGTCTCGTGCAGGTGGCAGTGCTGTTGGACACAGGTCTGTCTCGTGCAGGTGGCAGTGCTGTTAGACACAGGTCTGTCTCGTGCAGGTGGCAGTGCTGTTAGACACAGGTCTGTCTCATGCAGGTGGCACTGCTGTTAGACACAGGTCTGTCTCATGCAGGTGGAAGTGCTGTTGGCCACGGTCTGTGTGCAGGTGGCAGTGCTGTTAGACACAGGTCTGTCTCATGCAGGTGGCAGTGCTGTTAGACACAGGTCTGTCTCATGCAGGTGGCAGTGCTGTTGGCCACAGGTCTGTCTCATGCAGGTGGCAGTGCTGTTAGACACAGGTCTGTCTCATGCAGGTGGCAGTGCTGTTGGCCACAGGTCTGTCTCATGCAGGTGGCAGTGCTGTTAGACACAGGTCTGTCTCATGCAGGTGGCAGTGCTGTTGGCCACAGGTCTGTCTCATGCAGGTGGCAGTGCTGTTAGACACAGGTCTGTCTCATGCAGGTGGCAGTGCTGTTAGCCACATGTCCGTGGCACAAAGCGTAAGTTTCCAGCCGGCAGCACACATGGGGAAGGGCAGGACCGGCCAAGGTGAACACCTGGAGTTTGACTTGGCACCAAAGCGCACCAAAAGGAGGGGGGCAGGGTAACTGGGAAAGACCTTCAAACACACAATCCTAAACAGGGTGGGGGGGTAACTGGGAAAGACCTTCAAACACACAATCCTAAACAGGGGGTGGGGACATGGGGGGGGGGCTTACCGAAAGACCTTCAATTCAAGCACACGATCCTAAGCATGGACGGCAATATCAAGCTGCTCGGTTATGGGTAGTGTAGTCCCGTGCCAGAATCAACTGCGTTTGTAGTTTAAAACCTCTGATTGTACTGCTGGTAAAAGTGATGCTTATCGGTTCTCAAAAGCCTCAAGGTCGGTACTCAATCCTCTCTTGTTGAGAGTTTCAGCACGTTGAGCAACACACGTTTCATAAGGCTGCGTTCACAGGCACATGCACAGCCAGTCACACAAGATTCGATTTCTTCATCATTTCCTGTAATCAGCAACCGAAAGAAAAACCATTAGAAAAAAAAAAGAAAAAAAAGAATTTGTGTTCCCTCCAATTTCAGCTTGCTACAGAATAACTCCTGCTTTCCGGTGTGGATTGGTGTATGTGTGCGTTCTGTACCCAACACATGGTGTCTTGTTTCTGTTTATCCCCATCAGGAATGCAATGCATAGTAGAGGCAGGCGAGAGAGGCAGGCAGGAGAGGCAATGTAGTTTGTCAGCAATCCTAACAAGCGGAACGACTACTTAAAGTAGCTAGAGGAATGCGATGGCATTGTTTTGTTTTATACTTAAACGACAGGAAGGCTTAGCGCACAGCTTATAAATCGTGTAGATCGGAAGTACGCTCAAATGGAGAATTTGGGCCTTTTTCCTTTCAACTGTTTCTCTCCGTCCCCCAAACGTAGCGGTGATTGGCGGTTTTGTACATTACTGTCCTAAATGACCGTGACATTTCCTTTCTGTTTTTGCAGCAAATTGGCTGGACTGAATCACTGAGAAACAGTCGATTACTCCAACACATCGGCATCGATCATTCTCCTTCCCCGTCCGTCTCCAGACAGGGAGAGGGAGCATGTTCTGGTGTGAGGAGAACCTGGCTCTAGATTAGAGAACACGGAGAACACTGACCTTTCCTGCGTGCTGGCACCATCGCCATGGCACCAGGAATGGAACATACCTACAAGTCCAGACCGCTCCTAACTGGAGGGGTAGCTCCAAAACTCCTCCCTTTCGAAGACTTCCATGACCTCTGCAAAACGTTTAATGTTTCGTAGATGATAGGTTTCCCAAAGCAAGGAAGGAAAAATATTAAGAACGTGTCTGGTTCGGCAAAGGCTCTCTCACCAAAGCGCCGGGCGAAGGCAATCACTTCAGGGAGGATGTTCCGCGGCCAACAAACACAGCACTTAATTAGAACGAGCTTTGAGTCAATTACCATCGCCTTTCATGTGGTTCACAGATGGTCTCACACTCGCTCTCTCTCCGCTCCTTCCTCATCTAGCCTCCCTCAGACAGCTTCACTACTAATGTGAACCAGAAGAATGGTCATTTCTGAAAAGGGAGGGGGCCCAGTCCGTGACCAGAACAGCCAGCTCAACACGACCGAGCCGGGTTTGACTGCCCGCTGAAGCTGGGCAGGAACCGTCAAACCCACAGCATCCTGAAATGTGGTGTGACGGCCATGTTTTGAAGGAACACAAAAGGGCTGATTAGAGAGAAAAAAGAGGGTTGACCATTCAATGATGTTCGAGGGCAGAGAGAGAGAGAGGGGGGGGAGAGATGGGGTGAGAGGAGAGAGATCAATATACCATCGGCTTTTCATGTGTACAGATGGTTCACAATGCGCATTTCTGCAGTCCGTCCTTCCTCATTCAAGAATCTCAGGACAGCTTTCATAGCTAAATGGTGAACCGAGAAAGGAATGTCATAGTTGTGTGAAAAGGGAGAGGGGCGTGCCAGTGAACCAGAGAGCAGCTCACCGAAACACGAGAGCAGGGTTTGACTGCCGTGAAGTGGCGAGGGACACGTGCAACCCACGTACGATACGCAGGAAATGTGGGTGTAGAAGCGCCATGTTTTGAAGGAAAACAGAAAGGGCATGATGTAAAGAGCCAAAAGAAGGGTTGACCATTCAACTGATGTTTAAGGGGACAAGAGCGAGAGAGAGGGGGGGGGAGTAGAGAGTGGAGGAGAGATGAGAGATGGAGAAGAGACCAAATGAGAGAGAGGGAATAGCCATGGAGAACTACCGTGGAGGAGGAGAGAGCGAGAGAGTGAGGAGAAGGAGAGGAGAAAAGAGAGAGGAGTATAGTAGAGAGATCAAGAGAGAGAGGAGAGAGAGAGAAGAGAGAGAGAGAGAAATTGGAACAAGAGAGAAAGCGATGGATTGCTCGGGGGGAGAGAGAAGGTTAAAGACGCAAATAAGCGTTTGGTAGAGACGCTAGTTCGTACGAGCCACGCGGTGCCTTTTGATCTGAGTGAGGTTTTGAAACCGTGTCAACAGAAACATGCCTGGTCTGTCTGCGGTCCCAGACAGAAATCACTCCTACCTTCCCAGAGCCCAGACAGAAATCTCTCCTCATTTAAGAGACCCAGGAAGTCTCATCCATCCACAGCCAGCCTCTCTCTCCTCGTTAGGCCACGTTGAGAGACACGCCAGCCTCCCATCTGGGCTAGGGGTCCCCATCCCTTGTTCCAGGACAGCTACCTACCTGCCTCTATGTTTTCCCTTGACTCCCTTAAGGGGCTTAATATTTCAGTGTCTGTCTTTTATCTATTGTAAGTAAATGACTTCACCGTAAAACTTCCCATTCATGAACTGTTTCCCATCCGCTTATTTTTCTCTGCTTGCTCCTGTACAAACAGTTTTCTCCCTAATTTGCGAGACATAAATTTGTCTTCATTTGTAAAAAGAAAAAAAAGCAAAGAATTGGACGCTTTTAAGATTTCAAAGATAAGCGATCCTTCACAGTCGAACGCGACCATGAGATGAGTCCCGCTGGTCCAATGTGGAAGAGATGGGAGAATGGGGGGAGGAGGCAGGGGGAGGAGGCGGGGGGAGGGCGCGGACAGACAGCGCCAGATCATTACAGAGACAGGAAGTGTCCTGAACTCTTTGTCCCTGCCACGTGACTGACGGCTGATTCAAACCTCATGTTAGCAGCCGAGGAGCTTTCGCGGAGCTAGCGACGGCGCTGGCGTCAACGCTAATATTAGCCAAGCTAACTTCCCTAGCGCAGCTTGGGCCTGATGCTAATTAAACACGGCTGCTCACATGGGACACAGATGCACCATCCCCTCAGCTATGCTCAGCTGGTGATGCTAATCTAACAAAGTTGTACGCGCCAGACAAACACAGCGACACCACATCTGGAGTTCCATGCTAGCGTTGCTCAGGCCTATGTAAACAGAGGGCCATCTCTGTGATTTCAATCACTCGCTGCCACAGCATATATAAAAGCTAACCTCCCACAACGTGCCAGCTATGTGATGGGTCCACTTCATTCCTCCTCCCGTAGCCTGCTCTGCACCTGTGTAATCGGCTGTGTGTCCAGACCCGGAGCGTGGCCTGAGTCATTCACCAGACATGGAGACACATGGGTCTGTGTACTTAGCCTCTCTCTGGGACTGAACTGGCCAGGACTTTTCATACTGAGAGAGTCTCTGAGAAAAGCCAGTCAAAACACAGCACAGGCAGGCCCATCACGCCCTGGCACAAACACACAGCAGGAGCATAGAGCACACATGTACACACGCACGCACAATGACATATCCAGAGCGTGTGACCCTCTTCTGGACAGGAAGTTCCACACAAAAGAAAACGGGGGCCTAACAAACTGGGGTCCCAGTCTCTGGAGGCAGGCGTTGCATGGGTGAGCGGATTATCGGGCAAAGGGGAGTCATGTCGGTTCGTTCTCTCGTTTTCTCTGTCTCTCTTTTTCTCCCTCCGTTCTCCGTCACCCTCCATCCACTCTGAACTTTTTCTCCCCTCCATTGTCTCTCCCCCACCTCCTCGCAGCCCTGACTCCCTCCCTCCCCCTTCCTGTTGACAGCCCCATCCCAGCCAGGGGGGAAAGTGATGAGTGTTTGATAGTTTTAGCTCAGAGCTCATCCCCCCTCGTCTCTCGAGAGTGAATAATGCCTGTATTGTCTATTGCAGTCGCTTCTCAGTCCAGAGATGGGATACACATCAAACCCCTGATCACAGACCTGTCACTGTCTCACCACCTCTAACAGTTGTGATGAGGGAGGCAGAGGGGGCCAATCTGATCCAAGGTCAGAGGACCTGTCACTGTCTCATCGCCTCTAACAGTTGTGATGAGGGAGGCAGAGGGGGCCAATCTGATCCAAGGTCAGAGGAGCGACAGTTCCTCAATGACCACTGAAAGGAGAGACCCTCCCGGGCCAGATGGGGGAACCATTTAAGCCACAAGTCAGGAACAGCATCTGTCCTCTTCACACATTCTACTTCCTGTCTGCCGGCGTTCCACAGAGGACAGGGCGATGTGTAAAACACAGATCTGTGGAACGTTCTGCCTTTCTGGTATGGCTAGTTTAGCTCTGTGAATAATAATGTTAATACAGGCAAAACTCACTCCACTGTATACGGTTCAGGGTCTTTAATCTATGCGAATTCAACCTTGAGCCAGTCAGAAGTTGCTGACCTGGTTGTATGCGTGCGAGTGTGATGAGTCAGTTTTAAACAACACACTGACACTCCCCCAATTCCCCACAATGCTTAGCAGACAGAGATGGAGTCATCACATAGAGAGTCAAGGTAGACAAGATGGAGTCATCACATACTGGCAAGAAGAGCTTGTTTGTCCTGAGGTCTTAATCAAGTTAGAACTGCGCCTGTTTCTGTTGTCTCTGCTGGTCGCTCGCTCAATAACATGAGGGGTGTCGCAGAGCCTCTCAAATCCACATGTGTTTAAACACACTCACACACGCTCACACACACTCACGCACACTCACACGCACACTCACACGCACTCGCGCACACTCGCGCGCATTCACGGGCACTCACGCGCACTTGCGCACACTCACGCACACTCATACACACTCATACACACTCACACTCACTCACACACACTCACACACACTCGCGCACACACTCGCACACTCGTAAACACTCAAAGTCAGTCTCACACAATCATTCAAGCACGCATGCTCATTTAAACACGCACACCCAAAATCAGTGTCACAGAGCCACACAAACGCACATGTTTACACACACACACTCACACACACACACACACCAACTGGGTGTCACAGGGCCCGTAACCATGGGAACGAGACACCACAGGACAGGAGCAGGGCTATGGGATTTCCCAACACTGGTTTCTCCATCAGTGACGCAAACAGAAAAAAGAGAGAGCAAGAGAGAGAGAGGAAGGAGAGAGAGAGCAAGTGAGAGAGAGAAGAAAGAGAGAGAGAGAGAGAGAAGGAGAGGGAGAGAGAAGGAGAGAGAACACTCTGGTGAGGTATGTGCTGCTCAGGAGACTGCATCTATTAATCTGCTAATCTAGTCCATGTGACACTCCTTCCTCCATCCCTCCATCCATCCCTCTCTCCCTCCTTCCATCCCTCCCTCCTTTCACTGTTCTCAATAAGATTATTCAGCGAGAGAGGGGAAAAAAAATGTTGCTTGCGAAGCTGCCAGGGTCCAATTGTCCAAATAGTTTAGGGTGCTGCCAGACACAACAGTACATTTGCAGTGTGGGGCTGTCTGTGATTTCAATTCAGTCTCTGCTTTCTTTCTGCAAGGTTTTCAGGATTGTTTTAACGGATAAGTGATGGAGCTGTGTCTGCAAACTGCATCGATGTGTTGTCAGGACGCGGCGAGGCTGCCGTCTGTTGCGTAGACACATGCTAAAGCAAGAAACAAAAAGGAAAAGGAGATTATACTTTCATGAACAGGTGCAACTCACTATCACACAGTCAAACACACACAGGCCGTTGCACGCACACACGTTGTACACAAAAACCAGACAATCCATCTCTATCCATAGAGGAGGATGAATTTCGTCTCGACAACCATCTGTTAACTCAGATACATTCTGTTCTTTTCCTCGCTTGCTTCTCTCTCTCACTCGCTTTCTGTCTCTCTTCCTCTCTCTCTCTGTCGCTCTCTCTGTCTTACTTCTCTCCCTCTTCTCCCTCTCTTTCTCTGTCTTACTTCTGTTATTCTCTCTCTGTCTTCTCCCTCTCTCTCTCTGTCTCACTTCTCTTTCGCTCCCCCTCTTTGTCTTACTTCTCTTTCCCTCTCTGTCTTCTCTCCCTCTCTCTGTCTCTCCCTCTCTCTCTCCCTCTCTCTGTCTCTCCCTCTCTCTCTCCCCCTCTCTCTCTGTCTCTCCCTCTCTCCCCCTCCCTCTCTGTCTGTCTCTCCCTCTCATTCCCTCCCTCTCTCTCTCCCTCCTCAGTCTCTCAGGATGTCTGGTGTGTATGTATGTAATTGCTCTCAGTACGTGAGCAGACTGGAGCAGGGAGTGCCCACACAACGCGTACTCACGGTGGGGTTGATCAAGTCAACCAAGTTGTCATGTCGGGAGGAAGACAGACTCGAGGCCTGTAGGTCTAGCGGGGAGAGCGAGCGGGGAGAGCGAGCGGGGAGAGCGAGCGGGGAGAGCGAGTGCGGACCCATCGCAGGGCTGCTAGCACCCCCGCAGGCGTCTCACACAGAGATGCGATCAGTGTCCGTGCATCTGCACTGTAACCGGGTCAGAACCCAGGTCGACACAGATGGGAAAGATTTCTCCCTGAACGAGGACCAACCCCAGCAGTCTGCAGTGTCTAGACTGCTGCTGGTGTGTACATGTGCATCTGCGCGATAAGCAAGTCGTGCTCGTGTCCGGGTTCTGTGTGTGTGCGAGAAGGGCTGTGTGTGTTTAAGGAAGGGTGTGTGTGTGTGAGGAGACCAGTGTGTGTGTGAGGAGGCCTGTGTGTCTGAGGAGGGGTGTGTGTGTGAGGAGGGGTGTGTGTGTGTGGGAGGCAGGCAGGCAGGCAGGCAGGCAACGTGTTTTTGCCTTGGTGCAGCCAAATAGTAACCACACCGAGATGTGGTGGGGTGGGGTGGTGGTGCAGGGGGTAGAAAGAAATCTGGCATCGTGAATGGAAACGGGGTCTGCAGCCTCTGTCTGTGTGTGAGAGTGTGTGTCTGTGTGTGAGAGTGTGTAGTCACTCGGGCTTGTGCACAACAATGTGTCCAGGGGGCACATGCAGCCACACACACTCACACACTCGTTTTTTTTACGCGTTCACACACACTGCTCAATCAGACAGCAATTTAGTGTCTGGTTAAGCCATTCTGATAAAAACCACAGTTTCCTTAATAGGTGGTCAGATGGCGACAGAGATGGAGAGAAAGTGTGTGGGTGTAGCTTGGGGTTGGGGGTAGGGAGGGAGAGAGATATGTACCAGTTTGAGGGAAAGAAACACCGAGAGGAAGGGAGGAGGAACCGGAGGAGTAGCTGAAATCAGACGGTGTTTGTTTTCCAGACTGTCTCCCTCCCGTCCGCTCTGTCCCCCTCCTCTCTGTCCGCTCCTCTGTCTCCCTCCCGTCCGTTCTGTCCCCTTCCTCTCTGTCCGCTCCTCTGTCTCCCTCCCGTCTGCTCTGTCCCCCTCCTCTCTGTCTCCCTCCCGTCCGCTCTGTCCCCCTCCTCTCTGTCCGCTCCTCTGTCTCCCTCCCCTCCGCTCTGTCCCCCTCCTCTCTGTCCGCTCCTCTGTCTCCCCCGCTCTGTCCCCCTTCCTCTCTGTCCGCTCCTCTGTCTCCCTCCCCTCCGCTCTGTCCCCCTCCTCTCTGTCCGCTCCTCTGTCTCCCTCGCCTCCGCTCTGTCCCCCCACTCCGCTCTGTCTCCCTCCTCTCTGTCCGCTCCTCTGTCTCCCTCCCGTCCGCTCTGTCCCCTTCCTCTCTGTCCGCTCCTCTGCTCTCCCTCCCTTCTGCTCTCCCCCCTTCCTCTCTGTCTCCCTCCCGTCCGCTCTGTCCCCCTCCTCTCTGGCCGCTCCTCATGTCTCCCTCCCCGTCCGCTCTGTCCCCGCCTCTTCTGGCCGCTCCCGGTCTCCCTTGCCTCCGCTCTGTCCCCCTCCTCTCTGTCCGCTCCTCTGTCTCCCTCGCCTCCGTTCTGTCCCCCCACTCCGCTCTGTCTGTCTCTCTGTCTCCATCCGCACTGTCCCCCCCACTCCGCTCTGTCCCCCCACTCCGCTCTGTCCCCCCACTCTGTCCATGCCTCTATCTCCCTCCCCCCCACTCTGTCTGTCTCTCTGTCTCCCTCCGCACTCCCCCCCACACCGCGCTTGTCCCCCCCACTCCGCTCTGTCCCCCCACTCTGTCCATGCCTCTATCTCCCTCCCCCCACTCTGTCTGTCTCTCTGTCTCCATCCCTCTGTCTCCGTCCCTCTGTCTCCGTCCCTCTGTCTCCGTCCCTCTGTCTCCGTCCTGGTAAAATGAGGGTGATGTGGCTGTCCTTTGGAGCATGATCAGCACAGTACGAGTTCCTTGCGTTCTTTAAAACAGCCTCCGTTTGCTTCTCTCTAGAACTGGAGTTGTTATCTGCCAGCATGGCCTTGGATTGTGGACACGCACGCACACACAAACATACAGGCTTTTCCTCCAAGGACTTGACAGCCCAGACCAATGTGTAACAGGAAAAAGGGGGTTTATCTCTTTGCCTGGCAACCTTAAATCTCTCTCCAAGTCCAACAAGAGCATATTCAGTGCTACATTCCGACCACTGTTATTACTGCATTATGTCTATTTGCACTGTTCTCAGCCCAGAGACGGAGAAAAGTCATCTAAACAAAGCGGTAGCGTACCAAACGCCCTGCGGCCTAACCCTGCTGCCTAACCCTGCTGCCTAACCCTGCTGCCTAACCCTGCTGCCTAGCCCTGCTGCCTAACCCTGCTGCCTAACCCTGCTGCCTAGCCCTGCTGCCTAGCCCTGCTGCCTAACCCTGCTGCCTAACCCTGCTGCCTAGCCCTGCTGCCTAACCCTGCTGCCTAACCCTGCTGCCTAGCTGCCTAGCCCTGCTGCCTAACCCTGCTGCCTAGCCCTGCTGCCTAGCCCTGCTGCCTAACCCTGCTGCCTAGCCCTGCTGCCTAACCCTGCTGCCTAACCCTGCTGCCTAGCCCTGCTCCCTAACCCTGCTGCCTAGCCCTGCTGCCTAGCCCTGCTGCCTAACCCTGCTGCCTAACCCTGCTGCCTAGCCCTGCAGGTTAACCCTGCTGCCTAACCCTGCTGCCTAACCCTGCTGCCTAGCCCTGCAGCCTAACCCTGCAGCCTAACCCTGCTGCCTAACCCTGCTGCCTAACCCTGCTCCCTAACCCTGCTGCCTAACCCTGATTCCTAACCCGCCCACATGTGAAAATCGAATCCTCTGAAAGCTGACGCACAGAGGAATGTGGCGTAACAGAATCTGCTGGTTCAAGATGTGCCCGACCGGCCCGCGAGTTGTGCGATAACATCGCCGCGCGTCTCCTAACCGATACCGTCCCGTGCCGAGGGGGGGAGGGGGGGAGCGATCTCACGTCCTTCACCCCCCCATCCCCTCCCTGTACCCTCACAGTCGCTGCACCTCAGTTAGCGATCGTGGATGGGAAGTTCCATAGACACAGTTCATCCCACAGACTGGGATGAACTGGTTCATCTCACAGACTGGGACGAACTGGTGTTGATGTTGGTGTTGAACACAAGGTTTTCTTTCACTCTGGGGTTCCTGTTTCGCCTCTTGGGCTGAAGGCTGTTCTGCTAACCAAGACGGTCTGAGTTGGTAGTTTGGTTTTAAAACTGGCACAAGAGTCACAGTCAACTCCAGTATGATTGGTATCATTTTTCCCTTCGACATGTGAAAAGCTGAGAGCTAGAGTTAAGGCTGGGGGGAGACGTTTTCCCAAAGACACACACACACACACACACTTTCACTCGCCTCTTAAACGTGTGGGTTGAGAGTGAGGGTGGAGGGGGAGCGCGATGAAGACGAGGTAGCTGTGTGTAAGAGCGAGAGAGATTGGTTCTCTTACCCCCTCTCTCTCCGACCCTGAATAAACACGTTCCTTTCCAAACCATACAGAGTTGTGCTAAAGAGGCCTAGGGTGCTTTCTCAGCAGCGGATGACTGATCTGGGAGGAAGGAGAGGTTTCTGTGGGCAATTTGCATGCTGGGACTTTGAGTCATTACAGGGTCGTTTGCGGGCTGCTTTGTCCTGATCCCTCTCTCCCCCAGGTCATTATTATCTGTCGGGATTTTCTCTAGTGTCTCTCTATCTCTGCGTCTCTCCACCTCTCTCTCTCCTTCTCTGTCGCTCCCTCTGTTAAGCTCTCTCCCCCTGGCTCTGTATGTCCGTCTGTCTGTTTCTCACTCTCCTCACTCCCTGACTGTCTATGTCTGTAAGTCGGTCTGTCTGTCTGTCTGCCTGTATTTTTGTCTGTCTGTTTGCCTGCCTGCCTGCCTGCCTGCCTGCCTGCCTGTCTGCCTGCCTGTCTGTCTGTCTGTCTGTCTGTCTGTCTATCTTTCATTCAGTCCAACCTCTCTGTTTGCATTTGCCTGTTGTACCAACCCTCCTTGGAGACCATATTTCATGGCAGACTGGAGCTAAGTTGTATGATGGCAGAGTTATGCTCGCTCCCTCCCTCCGGCTTACCAGACTTGTATTGCCCAATTGCAGAACAATGAAACAACTATTCCAAGTGGCTACTGTTTAAATCCCATGCTTCAGTATGGGAGTCGTGCCCACTGACCCCCAGAAGGCTTCCAGACATAGCCACACACAGCAGAGAAGACCTGTAGCCACACACAGCAGAGAAGAGCAGTAGCCACACACAGCAGAGAAGACCAGTAGCCACACACAGCAGAGAAGACCAGTAGCCACACACACACAGAGAAGACAGTAAGCCACACACACAGCAGAGAAGACCTGTAGCCACACACAGCAGAGAAGACCAGTAGCCACACACAGCAGAGAAGAGCAGTAGCCACACACAGCAGAGAAGAGCAGTAGCCACACACAGCAGAGAAGACCTGTAGCCACACACAGCAGAGAAGACCAGTAGCCACACACAGCAGAGAAGACCTGTAGCCACACACAGCAGAGAAGAGCAGTAGCCACACACAGCAGAGAAGAGCAGTAGCCACACACAGCAGAGAAGACCAGTAGCCACACACAGCAGAGAAGACCTGTAGCCACACACAGCAGAGAAGACCAGTAGCCACACACAGCAGAGAAGAGCAGTAGCCACACACAGCAGAGAAGACCAGTAGCCACACACAGCAGAGAAGAGCAGTAGCCACACACAGCAGAGAAGAGCAGTAGCCACACACAGCAGAGAAGAGCAGTAGCCACACACAGCAGAGAAGACCAGTAGCCACACACAGCAGAGAAGACCAGTAGCCACACACAGCAGAGAAGACCTGTAGCCACACACAGCAGAGAACACCAGTAGCCACACACACACACACACACACACACACACACACATCCATGCGTTCGTGTGCTTGCTTGCTGTTTCTCCTGGTGGAATAGACAATAGGTTGATGCTTTCTTCTGCAGAGTTCATACACAGGCAGTAGCTGAGGTCGACCGATGAAGGTCAAGCAAATGGTTGAGCTTCATGCAGGCTTAAAAAAAAAAAAAAAGTGCAAAAGCAAGATGGACAGAATAAAAGAGAGAGAGAGAGAGAGAGAGAGACTAATCAAATTATCTGTAGAACGAAGGGAAAATGAAGGGGAGGAATGTCCAGGGGTATTTTAATGGAGTTTCTTTCGCCACACCTGTGGAACTACTAGCGACCTTGTGAAGTCAAGTCTCCTATGAAAATATTTGGAAGAAGGGAGGGGGGAGAGGGGCCGAGGGGGAGGGAGGGGTGTGAGGGAGAGGCCGTTCAGGTCCATACCTAAACGCAGGCGTGTAGTTTGGCGAAGGCCTAGGGTTTCCATTCAACGTCAGGTTTAAGGAACAAGATAATTGCTCTAGCAGAACTGAACCTTCAGCCTGATTCCTCTCCCTGTTTCTCTCTCACACACACATGCACACGCGCACACACACACACATGCACACGCGCGCACACACACATGCACACGCGCGCGCACACGCACTGCAACGCGTGCGCACATCCACTGTCGACGTGCACATACAAGAGCACATACGTACAACACATCAAAAAACACACACCAACCATGGGACTTTGCCATTTCAGCATCTCTCAATGTAAACACACTGTTCAACTCACCTAAGACCAGATCTGGCACCCTTAGAATTCCTACCAAGTCCAATAACTTAGAACGATCAACAGGTTCTCGTTTTCATCATGTTCTTCCCTCCTCTAATATGTTTTTGTGAACAAAATCAGACAGTTTGTTCATAAAACCAATTTGAATTAGTCACAAAGGTCATCAGAATGATAGGCAGCCGTATTCTGTGCTTGAAAATGTGATTTTGTTTGTGGAGGAGTGATGCATGCTGGGGTGATTGCAGATCATCCAGACGTCAGGAAGAGGAAACTACTGCGGTGAGATGCTTGCGATCGGTATCCTCATGACCTCGCCAGTGATCCACACACACACACACACAAACGCACACCCCCTCCGCTCGTCCCCTATTACCTCACCGCCCTCTTTGAAGTCCATTTGGTGATGGTTATCGCATTAATGGTGATTGGCCACTCAGCTGTGATGTCGTCCAAAGTTCTGCGGATCCAGCCTTTCCGCGGTTGCTTGGCAAGGGGTTTGGGTTGCGACGAGATCTGAGACCCGATCAAACGGCCCGTCTCTCTGCGCTGGTTTGGCCGGCGAAACGGTTACAGTCCCTCTGCGAGGTAGAACTCTTAAGATGAGTCAGCAAAAGATGGCGGCTTCAAACACGGGAATACAGAGCGACCGAAAAACGAGGTGAAGAAAATACTTTTCACAAGCGGAAACTGCGGGATGGATTTTTTCCCCCCCTGTGATTCCGTGTTTCGGTGTCAGACCTGAGGAGCAGCGAGGCTTTTAGGAGCCTGCTATTAACATTCCTGCCTCCGATTAGGGTGAAGCCACTGACAGGAAGTAGAGAATGACGACGGCGTCAGACAAGCCCCAGAACAGAGCGGTTGGAGTGTCAGAGCTAAGACGAGGTGTCTCCCTCCATCCTGTGAGGAACGGAGAGAACCCTGCTGACATTAGCCGTTAGCTTCAAACCACCTCGGAGCGTGAAGACACACGAACGTCGTCCACTCTTGAAAGGGATCGAAGTAAAAAAAACACACCAAAAAAACACCAGTTGAACCCTGCTGAACTGCTTCGCTTGCGTTGAGGGATGTTGAGGGATGTTGAGGGATGTTTAGGGTAAAAGCTCAATGTAAGCTTCAGCTTAACCCTAACCCAGCACCATCAAAGAAGCCACCACAGAGCTTTGATTAAACCCTCATGGGTGGAAAGACCAGTGATGAAAGATCCATTTATGAAGGAAAGACAAAGAAAACATTGAAACACTAAAACACTGAAAAAACTGAAACACTGAAACACTGAAACATTGAAAAAACTGAAACACTGAAAACATTGAAACAACTCGGACGTGAGGAACTTGGGCTTTGAACCCCCCCCCCCACCTGACCCCTGGAAGTGCACTGTAATTGGTCACATTTCCTGGGTCGCAGCAGGTCAGGGAGCAGGGCCCAGGTGGGGGGGCACGGAGGTGCTGGTCTTGTGCTCGCTGAGTGACAGGTGCTTGGGTGCGGGGCAGATGTGTACTTGTAAAGGTAGAGGGAGGAGCGAGCGTGGAGAGGGGAGTTCAAAGCCAGAGGGCGAGCTTCCCTTTACGATGTTTGAGGGCCACATTCTTCCTCGATTGTGAACTCGTCTTAAAAGCGGCCAGAGATGTTCTCTGGCCCAAGCATCGAACACAACTCGTCTGTTTCTTCTGGTTCCACGTCTTTCTGTTGGAGAAATGGAGCGAAACAACAGTGGGTCTTTAAATGGTGTTTATTTTCAAAGGTGCTTGTGTTGAAGTAAAAAAAAATAAAACACGAAACAGTATATTTGTGCTGAGATTTAATCTGCAGCCAAACAAGCGGCTGTCCAAACCCCAGTTGGTTCTCCTTCTCTCTACCGTTCACACAACACTGATATCAAAGGCTGAATCGCAGCAACTGGGAGTGGAATGCATAGAAAGAGAGAGGGGATGAGCGAGTGAGAGAGGGAGGGAAACAGCAAGCAGGGAATATGGTTTCCAAGTTGTGTGTGTGTATTTTTATTTTTTTTTTGTACAAAATTGTGAGCCGCATTCAAGCCCAGAGATCAAACGGCCTTGCTTTCATGTTTTCAGACCACAGTGGATGAAGAGGCTGAGATTTCCTGCAAAGGCCTGCAGAGTGTCATCCAGCAAACGCCAGCACCCTTTTCTTTCCCTCTCTTTCCTCCCTGTGGGTTTTTTTTTCTCCTTTTACCGACATTTTGCTGACTGGCCAGTAGTCTGGCCCACCTAAGTGAAACCCTGGCGTTTTCGCTCAGCAGATCAGTCTGAAGGTGTCGACAGAAACACAGGACGATGTTTGCGTCTGAAACCCACGGTAGGGATGAAGAGAAGCTAGATGTCGTCCATGTAACTTTCCCCGCACGCAATCTGGTAGTGTTTTACACGAGGCTGGACCAGACCAAACGTGTTGCTCTTTCAGAATTGGAAAACTGAACAGGAACCGCCTATGGTTTTTTTCCCCTCGTAACTGTGAAACGATCAGGTGTTTCACGTAAACACGGCACGGAACTAAGCAAAACATTTCACGTCTTTAACAGCGCCGTGTCGAAGAGGAGGCAACACTTTTCACGTCTCACGCTCTCACATTCGCGCACGCACGCGCGCGCACGCAGGGAGTGGAACCTTGGGAGGGGTGGAACCTTGGGAGGGGTGGAACCTTGGGAGGGGTGGCACCACCGCGGAACACGATGTCACCTTCTGTGGCACCACCGTTCCCAGAATTCAACCCCAGAATTACAACCCTTCTCGTCTCGACTCTTTCCAACAACCACTTCACACCTATTTGCCTCAACGACACCCTGTAAAAAACTGGTAGAAACCGCTGCTCTGCATCCACTTCAACCCCTCCACACTCTCCCTCCCTCCCTGCCTCCCTCCCTCCCAGGTCTGTCTGTTCATTTAGGTTTTTGTTTGGATTCATAACACCAGAGATTCCCGCCCCTGGAAGCCGTCTTGTTTCACTGGAAGGAACGATTCGTTCCGCACAAAGGCACACCTTCACGTTTGTACACACCTCCCAGCTGCTTGACAAATGCTGCTGTCCCGTTTTCAACTGGTCACGGTTAAACTCGTGTCTAACCGACACGATGGAGAGAGCCCGCGAGCTCTACACAGTGACCTCGCCTGTGAAGGGAATGATTTAGAGGTGTCTAGCCCTGCAGGTGTGGTCTCCTTCAAGAGGGAGGGGGGGAAGCTACTGTGCGGCAGGGCTTCATGCTGCGTCAGCTGGACGTAGCTCGTTTGACAAGGCCTGTGTTCAGAGTGATGGAGGAGGGGGGAGGAGAGCTCCGACTGCGTTACTGTTTGTAAAGAAAGGAGACTATGCTGTCCGTCTACTCAGTGGTTTATTTGTCCTGGACGATGCAAGAGACCTGGCCTCCTCTCTCTTTCTCCGTCATCATCATCCTCGTTTTCCTCCCTCCGAGGCCGTTGCTCATCCTCACGTCGGCCGTGTCGTTTTTATTCATCCATAGACTCCCTCCCCCACGCGGGCTCCCCCCCTCCCTCCCCCGTCTCCCGTCTCCCGCCGCCAAACCGGAGACGGCGAGGCTGAAGACTCCGGTCCTCGGGTCGGTCTGGCGTTTATCTGAGCGCTGCCTCATCGTTCTAGAGCGCGACCCGCGCCAGGGGAACGCATTCCAGGCCGTCTGCCCGATCGTAGTCAAAGCCCTATCTGATTGGAGGAATCAGACACTGATATTGAGGGGGGAGCGCGTGGGGTAGCAAACCCTTTTCTTTTCTCCAAGTCTGATCCCCCACCACCTGAAAAGCTGTGTAGTCTATTTCCACTGATTGCCCTTAAGAAGGAGGGATCTGATTAGACCGTCGAGAGGCACTGATCTCTCTTGATCTCGCTTGAGCTTGAGTTTCTGCAAAACACGGACAGGAAATACTTCCTTAGTGATGCTTAATTGTCCTGTAATTTCAGGAGTTTTCAGTCGGTAATGAATTGTTTGAGCGCAATTAACGTGTCTAGCCTGCTTGAGGTGAAAAGTGCTGTTTTGCTGGCATTTGGCAGTGCTGCGGGATGCCATGGCAACAGGTGGAAACAGGTCCGCCACCCTAATCATCTCTGAACGACTGCCTTCTTGAATTCGCACTCGGTTAACCGTTTCTTTGGATGGTTTTTTCCTTGCCTCAGCAATGCCGTTGGTCAAGCCCGCATTCCTACGGTAGATTTTTAAAACAAGATATGGGGGGCAGGGGCGTCTTGTGCAGGGCTCTCAAATCATCTCACTATCGGGGGGGGGTCTCCCTGCATCTTCTGTCTCATAATTAACCCCCTCCAATCTGCTATTACCATCGTCTTTTCTCCTAATTTTGTTTACCTTGTAGGGCAATTTTGCTATTTAATTTTTTGCTCCTGAAATGTCCTTGTTTAAAATGGTTAAATACAGATGGTTGTTTTGAATCGTCCGGCCTGTTGCGTTACTTCCACAAGTTGTCGTGAGGCATGAAACATGAAGCAAGCTTAGTGTGTTGAATAGTGAATGCCTCGCGATTTTTTCGCCGACACACAAAGCTGGGCTGATGTTATCACCTGTGTATCAGCCAGTCAGCACGATACCTATTGAAGTGAGCCAAGATGATGTGTAGTCATTGTAAATAGTAATCCCAAGAAGAATCGTCGAGCATAAGATACCTTCAGATCATCGCCTAGAGCATACCTGTGTTGCTGGAGGTAGCAATAGGTGACGTCTTCTTTGATGTGCGGCTTCACAATGTGACTACAATTGTCCTCTCGCCAGCAAAGCCGAATACCACAACTTTGTGTGACGGCTCAGTCTGATCGCCTCCCAATGCGCTGGTGGATAATAGCAACCAGGAGCGACAAGCTAAATCTGTTTCTAGAATATCGACCCCCCGCCTCCATTATCCATTCTGCGATCCCCGAGCAGCCATTATTTCGCGACCACTCCGCCGAGAGAACAGTGTGCGTATCCAGAGTGACGCTGCCTCTAATGCTAGGGCCCCTCGGTCTGATTGTCGTTGGTAAGCAGTCCCGCTTAGCAGACCTTCAGCGGTCTGTTAACCAGTGACCATGGGTGAGAGTATCTCGAGAGATAAAGTGGATAGAACCTCTAAGCTACCTTGTGTTTATCCGTAGAGGAGGTGGTGCCACTAGTTTGATATGACTCATATACATTTTCAGGTCAACATCCAAATACCCGTCACGCGCCCTCCACCACCCCTCTAGCCCCCCACGCCCAGAATCAAATGTCTCGGCAGCCGTATTGAAAATCAATGACTGTGGCGGAGTACTTTCCACGGAGGCACGGCTGCGGCAAAAATAGGTCCTGACCGAAAGACAGTAAACGGGGCGAAGCCTCATTGGACGCAGCACGGTGGAAAGGGGATCTTGGCAAAGGAAGAGAGTAGAGAGGGAGAGGAGAGAGACGCCTGAGGATCAGAAGGAGTCGAAGGACAGAGAGAACAGGAAGAGAACGAGAGTCACAGTAGCATGAAGGTGGATGATTGGAGTCAAGCAGCCGGGAACGACGTACGCAAAGACACCACGTACCAGAAGCGAATTGGACGGCTCTCACCTCCACCGCCTTGCTTCCTGTCCTGCAAGGGACGAGACAGACAGACGCCTCTACTCGCGATGATCTGTAGACATGACACCGCACGTATATACCCTGTCGTCCTCAAGACCTGGCCTAGATTTATCCTCCTCTTCCTCTCGCCTCGTTCCTTATAGGCCCCCTTCCCTCCGCTACATCTGCGGACCTCTGATCTCCTTTGCCGAGACAGAGACGGATGAGGGCGATCTCTTTCGTTCTCACGGTGCAGGTTGAGACGTCCCGGATGATGTAGAGCTGTACGCAGGGCTTAGCAGATGTGAAATGTACTGTAGATAGATGAAGTGCACCGGGTACATGTCGGATGATGTTAAACACTGTTGCTAACGCGAGCTTGCTGGCTTGACACTTAACCTGCTTCTGATCAAGTCAGCCTTGATAAACTAACTAAAGATAGCCTGTTTACCTCAGTGGCAAAGCTTTCTATTGTAATTCAGTGATTGATGAGTGTGTGTGGGTGTGTTGAGTAGCAGTGAATAGCATTGTTTGTTTGGCTACTTTTATTTGTGCACTTTAATTATTTCTACATAGCACAGGGCCTCTTTGGCAAATTAGCTTGTCTCATTTTTCCTTCCGGTGGTTGATGTTTAACAAACACGCTTGCAGAGAAACAGCTCTGTCGCTCCACGGCCAGTCTTTTCTGTCTGATGTCAGGAATATTTCTAAAAACGACATCCAAAATATTAGAATATACACATATGAACAGGGATTTCTTTGGCTCGTGTTGCTGTCCACCATGCCATCTAAGTTTACTTTCTCAGGAAAAGTCCGGGGAGATTGGACACCCGAGGAGAAAATGGTGGCCCGACTCGGACGGAGTTCTCTTCCGTGAATGTTTTGCAGCGTTAGTTTGGCTGTTGCCCATGACGTGCTAACTTTTTAGTGGGTTTTTATCGTATACCACTGTGAGAGCTAGGAGCAGAACCTCTGTCTGGACAGAGTAAAACAGCACGAACTTCAGCTCGCGTTGACAGCTCACCCGGTGGCAGGAGGACGATTTACAGCCCGCTGGCCCCAACAGGGTGTGTGTGGAAATGCGTGTAACTGAAACCGAGGCGCATGTCAACGTTTTCCAGACCTGTGTGTGTGTCTGTGTGTTCGAATCCCTGCGAGACCCCACAGTCATGTCCCCCACCCAGTAAACACAGTAAACACACACGTGCTTGCACGCACGCACACACACACACACAGACACACACACACACACAGACACACACACACCCTGTCTCCTTGTCCCACCTGATTTCCCCAGCAGCTGTGTGAAAGTGTCCTGACCCCCGTCCCAGCAGGAAGCCCCTGATTGTGCGTTTGTGTGTGTGTGTGTGTGTGTGTGTACATGTGCGTGTGTGCACCTGTGCGTGTTTGTGTGATCCATCCGTGCATAAGAGTGTGAGGGAAAGCAATGCTGTAGCAGTCAGGGTTGGAATGTGAGAGACACTTTCAGATGTTCATGATCTCACAGAATGAGCCGGGAGCCAGCCTAACCTCCACCCACAGGGTCTAACATGTGACTTGTCATCCCTGCTGTTCACTATTGTTCCTGAGCCAGCTGGAGAGCCCACCTCAGTCCTACAGTAGAACGTTCTGGGGGTAGAATGTTCTGGAAGTAGAATGTTCTGGAAGTTCCAGAACATGCTCAGGTCACGTAGGCACACGTGTGCATCCATGACAAGTACCGTTGTAGCTCTGGCAAAGCATCTGACTGCAGAGCAAAGGTAGATTGACACCCCTACTTCCTGCAGCCCTCCTCCCCCCTCGTGTCCTATCCCTCCCCCCATCCTCGAGTGTCTTTTTGGAGAAAAGCTGCTAGTCGTCTAAATGATTAAACTACTCTAACATGCACAACTCACACAACACACACAAACCACGGTTTTGAACTGTATTCCACTACTCCACTTTGAACTAATAGATGCCTTGTAAGTTACACTAGGGCGAGAGCGTTCTCCACGACCTTTCCCAGCCTTACACCTCTGCTGCTTAGAAAGGCCAATTATTCACTCTACTGCTACCTTAATATGTCTAAACATACAAATAAGCAAGCATGGATTGTAGTGCAGGCACACACACAGCTCCGGACTGTCAAAATGGTCTAGGCATCAGAAGACTTGTAGATAACCAACCCTAGTCTTCAATAATATGGCTTGTGAACATGACCTTACTCAGACATGATCCCCATCCGCTCAAGGAAATGAATACGAAGAACCTTCACGCAGCTGGCTCTACGACTATTCCGGTCCTGGTTGAAACGGCGACCCCATGTTTTCCGCCATGTTCCTTCATATTATATGTAGCCTCGCTCATCTCACCAGAAATCTGAGATAGGCGGAGCACAGCAGTTTGGTGATAAGATCACACTATAAGTGATGTAAGAAAGAAATTACGATGAAAGTGCTGGCAGTGAGAGATGGGTGTTGGGGGGTCGGGTGGCCCTGAGGAGATGGGGAGTAAGTACATATATCGCCATGGAGGCAGAAAGAAGCTAAAATGGTCGATTTGTTCGACAGCCAGTTCTGTTAGTTCTCTCTGTGATGCTGTCATACCCTATTCAACACATCTTTAACTTTTTATCCGTCTGCTGGCACCCTATATTGTATTTGTACAAGATTAGGCACGTATATGCATCGATTTGAAGTAAGATGGGTAAGTTGCACGAGGCCAATCCATACGAACAATGGCTGGGCCGGGGGGCTGACACCGGTGCGCATTCCCGGAACTACTAGTCTAAAAGACTTCACTCCCTGGTATCCAACTCTGTTATCAGTTTCAACCCTCTCCCCCCCTCCCCCCTCCTCGGAGTGTCTCTTTGGAGAAAAGTGCTCGCTAAATGATTAAACTACTAAATGCACACACACACACACACACACACCGGTTGACTGTTTCACTATCCTGAATCAGATGCCCTTGTGTTCACTAGGCGAGAGCGTTTTCCACGACCCTTTCCAGCCTTACACCCTCCGCTGCTTACGCAATTATTCTCACTGACCTTATGTTAAACCACTACATTTCAGGGTTTGTAGTGCACACACACACACACACACCATGTTTACTCTTGCCTAGTGTGAGTGTGAGGTCGAGAGTGGCAGTGTGTTCTTACACACCCATAACCTAGCTGCCAGCTGCTAATAAAGACTAGCATTGATCCTAATGGGCGGGGTGGCTTTTACACAGACCACAGCCAGAGAGCCTACACACTGGTGGTCTGAGGATGGTAGGGTGTGTATGTGGGTGGGTGTGGATGTGGGTGTGGATGTGTGGGTGGGTGGGTGCGTTTGACAGACCCTAAGGGACTTGTGGTGGTCTTATACCAGTTAGTCTTGGAGCGAGGTCAACATAATTAGGTTCAGCGGTGTTTTACGTGAGTCATCTATCAACCTGATAGCTGTTGTATAGTGTTCACCTCCATTTTCCACAGTAATGTGCAGGGTGGGATATCCGAGCAACGAGGGATTTTCTTAAAACCCTTTCTTGTTTGGAAGAGGATGGTTGGACAGTGAAGTGGGAAGAGAGAGGAAGCGTGAAGGAGGGGAGAAGGGGAGGGGGGATAGAGGACAGAGTGGAGGAGAAAAGGAAAGCTGGGTTTCTCAAATGTAACATTCGATTAGAGTCCGACTCTGAACAGAGAGCGAGATCCGATTTGACGTGTGATTGGAAAGAGACGACATTCGATTTTTCTTCACGTTACATAAAGACACACAAACTCACACGCACGCACACACAAGCACACTGGGAGTCGCACATACTTAGTAAGATATGTATCTCATCAACAAAACGTCTGACTCATCCCCCTCAACACACACATGCTGGAAACCCATCTTTGCGATGAGGTGTAATAGTTCACAGCACATCCGTTAGTGTCAGTGATCTGGGCGCTAGTTCCTGCCTGCCTGTCTGTCTCTCTCCTCCAGGGGCTAAGGCTGTCTCTGGGGATCTGGGTCAGGGTACAAAGGCAATAGGAGGCCCTACTACATCCCTATCTGGACCACATGGGTCTCACACACTTGCTAGATCCGGACCAGGTCTTGAATACAAGACGTTACCTTAGGAAACTGGATTAGTCACGAACGTTGCGTGATTTATGCCGTTGTCAACTAATGACCTGTTTGTGATTTGTGATGTCATCGTGGGACCTTTCGTGTTGCTGCTGGCGGTGGGTCTGGCAGACTGCCCCGGTCTCTGGCAGTCTGCTCCGGTCTTTGGCCATCTGCCCCGGTCTCTGGCAGTCTGCCCCAGTCTCTGGCCGTCTGCCCCGGTCTTTGTGCCAGCGGACGAATCTCATACAGCCGTTTAGTCTTCCATGCTCCGAGCCTAGCAGTTTCTGAGGCTGTCAACCCCCAAACTACCCAGCCTTCCAGCCTCACATCCACCCAGCCTTCCAGCCTCTCATCCACCCAGCCTTCCAGCTTCTCAGCCTCTCGTCCACCCAGCCTCTCATCCACCCAGCCTTCCAGCCTCTCATCCACCCAGCCTCCCAGCCTCTCATCCACCCAGCCTCTCATCCACCCAGCCTTCCAGCTTCTTATCCACCCAGCCTTCCAGCTTCTCAGCCTCTCATCCACCCAGCCTCTCATCCACCCAGCCTCCCAGCCTCTCATCCACCCAGCCTCTCATCCACCCAGCCTCCCAGCCTCTCATCCACCCAGCCTTCCAGCCTCTCATCCACCGAGCCTTCCAGCCTCTCATCCACCCAGCCTTCCAGCTTCTCAGCCTCTCATCCACCTAGCCTCCCAGCCTCTCATCCACCCAGCCTCTCATCCACCCAGCCTTCCAGCCTCTCATCCACCCAGCCTCTCATCCATCCAGCCTCTCATCCATCCAGCCTTTCATTCACTCAGCCTCTCATCCACCCAGTCTCTCAGCCTCCAGCCCAGAGGCATTTCAGCTCCTTCAGGGGGGATTTGACTAAGATTTCCTGCCCCTTATTAAATTATAATCCCCCTCTTTTCGCTCTCCCATTTTACGTACTGTGGTACGTGTGGGGTGTAGCCCCACGCCGGTTTCTCGGCCAAACCAGAGGCGCTGTTATACTGTGGATGCCCTCTGCCCTCTCTCGTCTTTTTCTACCAAGTTTTAATGTTGTGTTTGTGGTCAGTGTCGTGTGGTTCTGCATTCCAGGGTGTCCGCGGGCGGCGTGTCTGAGTGCAAGATGGGCATGGGCACACATCTAATGGTCCAAAGGAAGATCAAAAAGCTAAGCCCTTCAGTTCTTCCCTGTTCCACTCTGCCCTCGCAGCCTCCTGCCGCACCGTCCCTGCACTCTCCCTTGCGCCTCCACTCTCCTCCACTGTGTTTCTGCTCCGCCGCCCCTCTTCTCCCTCGCCTCCCTCCCTCCCTGCCTGTCTGTCTGTCTCTCATTCTGTCTCCCTCCCTCGCCTCCCCCTCCCTTGCTGCCTCCCTCCGCTCTGCTCTCCTCCCTCCCCTCCGGCTGGCCCTCCCTTGTTCTGCCTCCCTCCCTGCCTTGCCTCCTCCCTCTCCTCCCCCTCCCTTTCTGCCTCCCGTCTCTCCCTCTCTCCCGTCCCTTCCCTCCGCTTTCTGCCTCCCTCGGCGCCCCTGCCTGCCTCCCTTTCTCCCTCCTCAGTAGTTCACCTCTTCTGTCTGCCCTGAACTTTCTCTCTTTAGCCTCTTTCTGCACTGCGATGCCCTCTCTCTTTCTCTTGCCTTCACTCTCTCACTATTCCTCACTCTCTCTCTCCCACCCCACCCCCACACACACAACCCCCCCCCTCTCTCTCTCCTCTCTCCTCTCTTCTCTCTCCTCTCGTCTGTCTCTCTCTCACTCTCTCTGCCCACTCTCTCTCTTCACACTCTCCAACCCTCTCTTCATCCTTCCCCTCTCCATCCCTCATCTCCCCATCCCTCCATCTCCTCTCTCTCTCCCCACTCTCTCTCTCTCTCTCTCTCCCACTTTCTTCCGTCCTTCTCGACGTCTCATCCCTCTCTCTCTCCCACTCTCTGTCCTCCTCGACTTCTCTCTCCCACTCCTCTCTCTCCCTGCTCTCTCTGCTCTGTCTCCTTTCCTCACTCTCTTCTCCCTCTCTCTCTCTCTCTCTCTCTCTCTCCCACTTTCTGTCTCCTTCTCACTCTCTCTCCCTCTCTCTCCCACTCTCCGTCTCCTCACTCTCTCTCCCACTCTCTCTCTCTTCTCTCTCCCCACATCTCGGTTCTGTCACTCTCTCTCTCCCACTCTCTCTCTCCCTCTCTCTCTCTCTCTGTCTCCTTCTCACTCTCTCTCCCACTCTCTCTCTTTCCCACTTTCTGTCTCCTTCTCACTCTCTCCCTCACTCTCCCACTCTCTGTCTCCCACTCTCTCTCTCACTCTCTCTCCCACTCTCTCTCTCCCTCTCTCTCTCTCTGTCTCCTTCTCACTCTCTCTCCCACTCTCTCTCCCTCTCCCACCCTCTCTCTCCCACACTCTCTCTGTCTCTCTCTGTCATGTGATGCTCTGTACCACCGCTGGCCTGTCGTTTTACGTCACTCTCCCACCAGGGACGAGCACACAGCCTCTGACACTTAGCCCTCCAAGCCTGGAGAGAGCCCTGGAACATCTGACCGCCTCTAGGCACGGCCATGTCAGACCTTTTCATTTTATTTCTGCGCTTCTGAAATGTTTCACACCTTAGGAACGTTGAATTCAAAACAAACTCATGGTCTCAGCTTGGTGATTGACCACAAGAGAGCGAGCTGGGCCAGAGCAGAAGGCACTAACCCTGTAGACGGCTGCTTACAACTGGACCAAATGTTCCCTTACACTCTACAGGTAGAATCTACCTGAAGAGTCATCAGTCATCTACCTGGTAGATGACTGTTCATGTGAGAAACACATCTTGTTTTGTTTCTCCTATACCTGCTTTTCTCTTAGTTCTATCGTGGATCCCTCTCCCCTCTCTCTCTCTCTCTCTCTCTCTCTCTCCCTGTCTCTCTCTCTCTCCCTGTCTCTCTCCCTCTCTCTCTCCCTGTCTCTCTCTCCTTCCTCCAGGCTCTCTTACTTGATTCTCTCTGTCTCCCCCACTCTCCTTCTCTCTCTCCTCCCCTCGCTGCTGTTCTCTTCTCTCTTCTGCTCACCGGTACTTTTGCCGTTCACCAAGGCAACATACCGAGACATGCCAGGTCAAAGCGCTGGTCAGAACCGCTCACCACACGCACACACGCACGCACACTCACACCCGCGCACGCACGCACGCACACCCACCCACGCACACACACTCACACCTACGCGCACACACGCACAAACCCCCACACACACACAGACAGACAGTGTTCCACATTCTCCGCAGAGCCGGGAGACGCGGAAGGGAGACAGGAGACACAACCCAGACCCCTGCTCGCCACTTCTGTCCAAACACATCGCGGTACACCTCAACCACACCTGAACACCCTCTGCCCCGCCTCCCCCAGCAACTCTCTCTTTGTCTCTCTCCGTTCCCTCGTCTGTGCGCAGTCACGTAAAAGTAGACTTTCAGAGGGTGAGTGTGTGAAGGGCTTACATATGAATACAGGAGCAGAGCCGTGCTTGGTCGAGTCTTTGACAGAGCACAATCAGAGTATTCACACCAGCGATGTGCTAGCGGAGCAAAGGCGGAGCGCCGGAGAGAAAGAGAGAGAGGCGAGACGAACCGAAAGAGCAGGGATGAGAGCAACAGGAACGGATGAGGAGACTCAGGGAAATGGCCTGTCCAGACCCCAGTGTAGGTGCAGCAGAAGGAGACATGGGGAGATGGCCTGTCCAGACCCCAGTGTAGGTGCAACAGAAGGAGACATGGAGAGATGGCCTGTCCAGACTCCAGTGTAGGTGCAGTAGAAGGAGACATGGAGAGATGGCCTGTCCAGACCCCAGTCTAGGTGCAGCAGAAGGAGACATGGAGAGATGGCCTGTCCAGACCCCAGTGTAGGTGCAGCAGAAGGAGACATGGAGAGATGGCCTGTCCAGACCCCAGTGTAGGTGCAGCAGAAGGAGACATGGAGCGATGTGGTAACGACTCTGTCAGCGATCCTTGTTTTCACCGTACTTTCCTATTTATGACCTTATGAAACCCTATGACAGCGATAAGCACTCATAGCTGCGCTGTGCTGTACGAAGCTAAGGCTTCACACAGGCTTCCCATTCAGAATGAGCGGATATACTGGATGGAACTGCTGTGGAAAGCTGGAAGTAGATGGATCTTTATGGGAGTTTTTTTTTCTTTCACTCTTTCCTTCTCTCGATGACCTAATCAGCCGGTCAGATTGAGTTTAGGTGCAGCGGCAGGTCAGGAGGAAAGGTATACCAGGGGCTCTGTCTGTCTGGATCTCCTCTTTCTTGTTTCTTCGGTTATTTTCTACCGCTCTCTCTCTCCCTTTGTCTCTCTCTATGTCTCTCTCTTGCTCTCCCTCTCTCTCTCTCTCTCTCTCTCTCTCTCTCACACTCTCTTTGTCGCTCTGTCTCTCCCTCTCTCTCTCTATGTCTATCTCTCGCTCTCTCTTTCTCTCTCAATTTGCCTCTTTCTATGTCTCACTCTCACTCTCTCTCTCTCTCTCTCTTTGTCTCTATGTCTCTCACCCTCTCTGGTCTTGGCAGGGCAGAGGTGAAGGTACGACTCGAAGCGTTGGCAGACAATGACTTCCACTGTCTCTCTGAACGCTCTGTGTCTTCTTTCTCCAGTTCTCTTCTTTTGGTATGCCTTTTATTCTCTCAATAGCTCTGTC
>BROE01000011.1:10814708-10871556 GCA_036571765.1 Plecoglossus altivelis | reverse complement strand
AGGTGAAGGTACGACTCGAAGCGTTGGCAGACAATGACTTCCACTGTCTCTCTGAACGCTCTGTGTCTTCTTTCTCCAGTTCTCTTCTTAGGTGTATGAGCTTTTAATTCTCTCATAAGCATCGTGGTCTGTCTGTCTGTCTGTCGTCTGTCCTCGTGGCTCCCTCACACCCTGTCTGGGTTTTGTGTTCCCGTCAGACTCTGTGAATAACGTTGTTCTGAAACAGGAAGGGGGACTGTTAACTGATGGCAAACATGTGATTCTCCAACCTGTTATGAAACGTCGGACGCACAAAGACACACAAGCACTACCACACACAGACTACTCTACTCTTCCTTTCACTCACCTTTCATTCCCTCTCTCTCTCTCTCCCTGCATCTCTCACTCCCTACCTAACTCTCTCCCTCCCCCCAGTCTTCTCTCCCTGTCTTTCTACCCCCCTCCCCCTCCTTCTCTCTCCTCTCCCCCCCCTCCCTCTCTCCAAGCCTTGCATCAGTGGTGGCTGAGCGTAAACACGGTGTGCCCCGCAGGTGTTCCTTCCCGTACCGATCGTGCGGTTCCCTTCTTCTTCTCCTCTTCTTCTTTGGCGTTATCCTCAACGGTGAAGCCCACAGCCCGCTCCCTCCCTGACGCTCGCCCCTTTGCTATCCCTCTCTGTCTTCTTGCCTCTACCCTCAGTCTTCCTGCCTCTACCCTCCGTCTTCCAGCCTCTACCCTCAGTCTTCCTGCCTCTACCCTCAGTCATCCTGCCTCTACCCTCAGTCTTCCTGCCTCTACCCTCCGTCTTCCTGCCTCTACCCTCAGTCTTCCAGCCTCTACCCTCAGTCTTCTTGCCTCTACCCTCAGTCTTCTAGCCTCTACCCTCAGTCTTCCTGCCTCTACCCTCAGTCTTCCTGCCTCTACCCTCAGTCTTCCAGCCTCTACCCTCAGTCTTCCAGCCTCTACCCTCAGTCTTCCCATCTCTACCTTCTCTCCATCTTAGGCTCCTCTGCAGTATTCAGTTCCAGAGCAGGCTTTGCTGCCTCTAATGGTGAAGAGCCCTGTTCCTGTTCCATATTCACTGGCGTTTTCTATCTTAGGTAAGGTTAGGTAAGCCTGCTTCCTCCCTTGTCTCAGCCGTCCTGCTTGGCCGGGGGGGAGGGGGGGGGAGAAAAAAAGAGAGAGAGAAAGAGATAGAAGAGAAAGAGAGAAGTATGCAGAGAGAGAAAGAGAGAGAAGAGAGAGAGAAGAGAGAGAAGAGAGAGAGAAGAGAGAGAGGAGAGAGAGAATGTGAGAAATATTGAGGAAGGGGGATAAGATATATGGGGTCTCTAAGTCTGTCTCATGCTGAGATGGAGGGAACATTCTGGATGGCCTGGTAGGTGGGGAAAATGTCTGTGAGCAATATCTCTCTCTGTCTCTCTCTCTGTCTCTCTGTCTCTCTCCCTTCCTCCTTTTTTTCTCTCACTCCCTCCCTTCGTTCCCCCCCGTCTCTCTCTTTACCCCTGACCTCAGCTTCTCAGGAGGAAGAGAGGGCGCTGTCTGTCAACATGTCAGTCACATACACGACCACACTCTCAAACAAGTATGGCACACACACACACACACACACACACACAGACACACACACACACAGACAGACACCGACACACACACAGACACACACACAGACACACACACAGACACACACACACACCTCCCTCAAGTATCCACTCTTCTTACTGAAACCCTCAGAGGCATGAGGGAAGAAAAAAGGGTAACGTTGTGTCTACATGTGTGTGTCTGTGTGTGCGTCTGTGTGTGTGTGTGTGTGTGAGTGTGTCTGTGTGTGTCTGTGTGTGCGTCTGTGTGTGCGTCTATGTGTGTGTGTGTGTCTGCGTGTCTGTGTGTCTGTGTGTGCGTCTGTGTGTGCGTCTGTGTGTGTGTCTGTGTGTGCGTGTGTCTGTGTGTGTATGTGTCTGTGCCTGTGTGTGCGTCTGTGTGTGCGTCTGTGTGTGTGTGTGTGTCTGTGTGTCTGTGTGTGCGTGCGTCTGTGTGTACATCAACTGTGAAGTGTAAACAGCTTGCGTCATGCATCGGCTGGTCTCCGACAGCATTAAATGGATAATTTATTTCTAATTATTCCGTTGAATGGGGAACCAGCAGGGGAGAGACTGCAATGAACAAGGAACCTCTTTTGTGGTCGCGCGCCAGGGGCCAGTGTTTCCCCAGGAACACGCTCGCAGAGAGAGGCGACTCACCAAACCTTTCATTAGGAGGTTCCACTCCACAGCCGCTGGTGTGGTGACTGCAAATGTGTCATACATCACGCGTTGGAGACACGCATAGCCGTGTGTGTTTACACACACACACACACACGTTTGACGGGCCACACTGTTTTCATCAGGCTGTGCGCAGTCATCAATGGAAGATGACGTACATAAACAGAGGGTTAACCGTGAGGTATACTTTCAAAGAGACCACAAACGATCGCAACCTGAGTAATACGTTGCCAGCGGACGCAGGAAAGGGTGTTATGAGCAACGTGCCACTCAGTCTGAGAGAGAAATGACCTCATTCCCAAAGAGGTGATTCTCCAAAATAAAAACCACACGCTCAATTTCCTCCCACGACCGACCGCCCTCGCCTCCCTTTCTCCCCCTCGCAAACACACCCACACACACACCCACACCCACACACACACACACACCCACACACGCACACACGCACACACCCACACACATACACCCTCACACACACACACACACACACACCCTTCAGATAAATGGCTGCTGTGTGCGTCCCCCCTGCGTTGTGACACACACGTGCGCATTTTCTCTCTTTTTTCACTCTTCCTGTGTTTATTTGCAGAAAACTTTAAACACAAACACACACAAACACTCTGACGGAAGATTAGGAAGAACAGGTGTTTTTGTCTGTTTGCAAGGTCATGTTCTCGTTAGTCTGTATGGTGTGGGCAGGCATGCTGTGTTTATTGAATTGTCAGTCAAAGCTGAGTGGTTGTGGGGACTGAAGTCCTTTGAATCCACTCTGTGGTGAACCTTCAGCACATGCTATGGGATGTAGTCTGTTCTCGTGCAAGTTAGCTTCGGCTTTGCTAGATTTGGCCTCGCGATTGTCGTCGGAACTTCTGCTCGCTAAACGTCCGTTTGATTGCGGTTGCGGTGGTTGTGCCAGTGCTGGAGGCTGCATAATGTGACCGTGTGACCAGGTGTGGTCGGCGACGCCAACTTGGCATTCGCCAACTGTGCGGTTGCGGTTCAGATTTGAACGCATGATTCCTCACAATGTAGCCTATGTAATAAAAACATAGAAAGCCACTTTTTGGTAACGTTTCTGAGAATAAAATACGAATTTGTATCCTTAGTATGTATTTGAAGTATTATTTACCAGAGAATTGAAACCTAAGGGGCAGAGAAAAGTGGATTTGAACCTAGCTGACGTGCTCGTGATCTCCCGTCAAGCGCTCCGACCAGTGAGCTAAACCTTTTCGCCAAACTACGATTCGCATCATCATCCAAGGATGGACTAGATCCATTTCATAGCCATTTTTAGACTAAATGTAGCCCATAATAGTTGTTTCACCGCACTCAGGGAACAGGAAATGCTCCAGTAGGCCTGCGAGCGAGAAGGAGACAGAGAAGAGAAACACCTATAGCAACCTCAACCCACTTTGGATTTCAGTAGCGGCTAGCCAGACCAAGTGCTCCGGAAGTTTCTGCTTGGCAGACGTACGAGCGGTGGTGTCTGCGTCTCGTCATTGGCTTAGCCTTGTCACTGGAGGCGTCGACCGCAGCGTAGAGGGTTCTGTCTGTCTGCCTGGGTCGACCGTTCTCTTCAAAAATAATAATAAAAAAAGATTGGACTGTTGACCGACTGTGGTTCTGAGGTAAAGTTGAGTGTTTGGTTTTTGAGTGCAGGTTTTGTGTTTGACGTAAGCGGGACTTTGTATTCGATGTTCGACAGTTGTTTTGATACATTGTTGCCATCAGCTGAGACAGCCTTTGGGTCGTTGTCTGTGTCTCTAAGCCATGTATGTTATCATGTAAAACAGCCAAATATTGTTGGATAGGATTTGTACGTGTTTGAGTAATTGTGTGTAGTCTAAGCTGGAGCAGTGGTCTGAAAAGACTGCGTGAGATTGGTGTCTGCTAAGCTTTTCAAGAAAAACAATAGATGAACGGATTGTGTGGAGACAGCAGACCTGTGTGTTTCATTCTTGACTGTGTGTGTGAGTGTGTGTGTATGTGTGTGTGTGTGTGTGTGTGTGTGTGTATGTGTTAGATCTCTGATCCCTCCAAGTCTTCAGACGCCGGTTGGATGCTGGGCAATCTGTTGTAACCGTCTAAATTACCCCCAACTCAAAACCACACACCCCCAGACCAGCCAGCCAGCCAGCAAGCCAGCCACTCAGTCAGCCAGCCACTCAGTCAGCCAGCCACTCAGTCAGTCAGCCAGTCAGCCAACCAACTAGCAAACACGTTGCTGCCTCTTCTGTCTTTCTCTCTCCAGCTCTCTGTTTTTCTCCCTCTCTGTCTGTCTCCCTCTGTCTCCCTCTCTCGGTCTCCCTCTCTCTCTTCTGCTCTCTCCCTCTCTCTCTCTGTCTCCCTCTCTCTCTCCCTCTCTCTGTTTTTCTCCCTCTCTCTCTTCCGCTCTCTCCCTCTCTCTCTGTCTCCCTCTCTCTGTCTCCATCTATCTCTATCTCTCTCTGTCTCTCTTTCCCCCACTCTTTGTCTCTCTTTCTCCCTTTCTCTCTTACTGTCTCTCTTTTCTTATGATCTTGTTTTTCCTGGACTGGTCATAAGCTCCATATAGTGTGTGTAGTGAGAGGAAGAGAGTATTTTTCGACGGGTGGTGACACAGATTCCACAGGCGCCCGCTCACACTCTCTCTCTTTCACATACACACACACACTCACACTCACACTCACACTCACACTCACACACACACACACACACACACACACACACACGCTCACACTCACACACACACATACACACACCAGCATACAAAGACATAGCAATCGTACAACGCAGAAGTGACTAATTGCAAAAAGCTTGCTTATGGCTTTGAGATGCATACCCATGCGAGGTTGTAAAATAAGAGTTTAATCGCCAAACCATGTGCTCACATGAACAGAACCACCGCAGAGAGAGAGAGAGAGAGAGAGAGAGAGAGAGAGAGGGAGAGAGAGAGCGAGAGGGAGAGAGAGAGCGAGAGGGAGAGAGCGAGAGAGAGAGAGAAGCTACAGAGCATGTCCAGACTTTCACACATGGTTGCTGAGTGAACACCTTTTAACATTCCTAACACCAGGATATGATTGGAACCCAACACATGGGGCCCAAATGTCCCGACTCTTGAGCCAGGATCTGCAAGAAACCCACCAGAACCTTAACGAACACCCTCGAAAAACGTTTGCGAGCGAAACACGATTTTTAGCGATCGCGCCATTTCAACGCAGACGTAAACACGAACCCCGTCACTAGGAAACCCGGGCCAGCCATTGATAAAGATGAAAACAGGGTGGTAGCCAGTTGCTTAATGAGAAACGTTTGACATCGAATCTGGTCGGTTCTTGGGGTCTTATTGCCTTGGCTCAACCCAAAGGTCTTTGCCATCCAGAAAAAATATCAATAAAAAACACATCAAGTGCTACACCAACAATGGTTCCAAGTCGGCGCTACCACGCGCCAAACCGCCCGTAAAGTCACGAGGCGAGCGCCAACGTGAGGTCATCGCTTCTTCAGGTCAGTCCGCAGAGAACAGTAAAGAACGGCGGGGAGGATGAAAAAAGGGATGCGATCCAATGACGTGGAGGATAGACTAATAAGGACGAGTGGAACAGCTGAATCGTTTAATTGAAGGAAGGCAAAAAAAGAAAAAAAAAATAAAACAAAAAAAAAAAAAAAGAAGAAAAAATAGAAAAAAAACAAAAAAATAAATAAAAATAGAAAAAACAAAATAGCTAAAAAAAAATAAAAACAAAAAAGAATTAAAAAAAAAAAAAAAAAGAAAATAAAAAAAAGAAAATAAAAAAAAAAAAATAAAAAAAAAAAAAAAAACAAAATAAAAAAAAAACAAAAAAAAAATCAAATAACAAAAAGAGAAAAAAGCAAAAAAAAAAAAAAAAAAAAAGAAAAAAAAAAAAAAAAAAAAAAAAAAAAAAAAAAAAAAAAAAAAAAAAATCACAATAGCGACAGATAAAAAAAAAAAAAAAAAAAAAATAAAAAGCAAAATAAAAAAAAAACAAAAAAAAAAAAAACACAGGTGAGGCAGGGTATGAGGATAGGCGGAGTAGGAGAACAGCTGCTGGAGCTGGGAGACTTGGGGTGGGGGTGGGGGGTGGGCTAGCGTGCCCAGAGAGGAGCTCTGTTTTGGGGGGGGTGACATTTGCAGGGTAGACGCCTGTTCAGCCTGTCTCCTGGATGAAGAGGATTCAGGGTTATGCAGTCACATACTGTATGTGAAGCTGCAACAGTGTCACCAAGAACGATGCGTTTGGATGGATGAGAGGGGGCGAACGGAAGGTTGTGTGTGTGCAGGCCCTATGTGAATGGCAAACATGCACGCAGCACAACGCAACACTCATGTACACACACTAGCACAACACACACCACGCTGAACGCTTTCGACTTTGCAACTGAGCAGGTTATTCAAATATTGTGTTTGGGTAAAATATGAAGAAATGACATCCTTCTTGTGGTAAATTAAAGTCAACAGCTCAGGTTGTCACATACTCTGGCAGGTCAAACACACCCACGGCCAAGCACACACCCACGGCCAAGCACACACCCAGGGCCAAGCACACACCTGCCCAGTCTGACTCTGGCACCAGCACCTGGGTGGATCCCAGTCCAATAACACACACACACACACACATACACATACACATTCACACACACACTCACACACATACACACACACACACACTCTCACACTTCATCATCTTCCCACCAAGAAAAGCTTACTATCCCAAACTGCCCCTTGGCAGAGGCTGCTACAACCAGGAGTCCGTCAGAAATGCATTCCCCAGGAAAGCTGACGATCCTCTCTTACCTAGGATGGACTGCCTTCATTCAACATGTCCTGATGCCCTGAACCTCTCTTCCTGTCTCTTCCCCTCCCCTCCCTCTCCCCCTGGTGTGCAATTACCCAGAAACGCCCTGCATTCACACGTTGTCCGACAGTAACCCTGACGAACCTCTCTTCCTGTCTCCCCCCTCTCCCTCCCCCTAGCGTGTAGAGGCTGGAGCCAGGGAGGCCCGTTACCATGCTACTCGCTCCCGTCTGCGTGCTGCTGTTCCTGGGGGGCCGCGCCCTGGGCGGAGGCTACCCCCCTATGCCCCAGATGAAGTACATGCAGCCCATGATAAAGGGACCAGTGGGACCGCCGTTCCGGGAGGGCAAGGGACAGTACCTCGGTAAGTGACAGTGACCTGGTGTCATGGGTGTGCCTGTGTGAATATTTGTGTGCACGCGTCCACTGCAATCTTCCCAGGCTTCAACGCATGACCTTGGTCATGGACTTGGACCAAGGTCATGCGTTGAACAGTGCCTAATACTGTAACGTGTAATAGATGTGGGAGGGAGGGAGGGAGGGAGGGAGGGAAGGAGAGGAGAGGAAGGAGGGAAGGACACAGAAAGAAAGGGAGAGAGGGAAGGATATATTTTCTGTTGAACTTAGATTCAACCCTACATAGCAGTTCCCACCTTCTGTAATCCACAGTAGATCTAAATGCCTACAAAAGCCTCTGATGAGCCCTGAGCTGAAATGATGCTGGAGGTCCAGTTTTGGCCGTGGCAGAAGGAAAAGTGGGTCAAGGAGAAAAAAAATGAGGAGGTGAGAAAGAGGTACAAGGAAAGAGGAATGAGGGTTTGGGGGCAGAGAGACAAGCTGTGGGATGAAGAGAGGCAGGGGAAGAGGAGGGGAGATTCTAGTGTGTGTTTTTGAAATGGATGAACTGAAATGGAGACAAAGCAGTAATCACTTCTCCGTCCCGCGAAAAGTCGACGGTCCTTCCTTTCCAGGAGGAAAGTGGAGTCTCACACATGACAACTTTCATCCTACAACACAGCCTGGGATGCAAACTCAGCTCTTTGATTACAATGGTTCGCATGTGTAAGATGTAAACTCCCAACGTCGGCAAACCAACAGTCCTTTTCCGCAACGTTTTAAAGATCGTAGGTACAGAGGAGTTTTTTCCACTGCATCCAGCCAACACGCTGCGCTTGGGCTGGTCAGACGTGAGACTTCACACACAACACTCACGGCTGCACTGATCAGTTTAGAGACCGTGGCACGCACCCGAGACGCTGCAACTGATCGTCTCTCAAGTCGTCAGATGCTGCGGAACGACCGCCCCCCTCCCTCCACCCCCCACCCAGCATAACAACTACTCCCTCCTCCCCTAACAACCCCCCAATGTGGCCCATGATCACACAACAGACAAATGGAGTTAGTGCAGCACTGCCAATGGTTTCATTGTCCTTCTCAGTCGGTCAATGGGCTGGCTGGCTGGAGAGTTGAACTGGGTCCTGGACTCCTGCTCTGGCTGCTCTGAGGGTCTGGCCAGGAGTCCCTAGCAAACCTTGGCAGGGTTTCCCTGGGCTAAGATGGAGGGCTGCTGGCCCACCTGGATGTTGTTACCAGACTTTTTGACTATGGAGACGGCCGGCGGAGATCTGTGTTTGTGTGTGAGAAAGCACGGGATGGGGAGGAAGGGGGAGGAGGAGGGGGGAGAGAAGGGAGGGAGGAGGAGGGGGAGAGAAGACGGAAGACGAGACGGAAAGGAGGGAGGATGAGTTGTGCGTACACAAGTTGTGTGTGAGCTTGTGTGTTTGTGTGAGGAAGAGAGAGAGAGAGGGAGGATAAGAGATGGAGAGATAGAGATAGAGAGGGGGGAGAGAGAGAGAGAGAGAGATAGAGAGGGAGGGAGAGATAGAGAGGGAGAGATAGAGAGGGAGAGAGAGATAGAGAGGGGGGAGAGAGAGATAGAGAGAAAGAGAGAGAGGAGAGGATCTAGAGAGGGGAAGAAGAGAGGAGCAGATAGAGAGAGAGAGAGATAGAGAGGGGGGAAACGGGAGAATAGAGAAGGGGAGAGCGAGAGCAAGAGAGAGAGAGAGAGGAAAAGAAGAGAGATATAGAGGGGGGAGAGAGAGAGAGACGAAGGAAGAAAGCAAAGCGAGGGGGAGAGAAGAAGAGAGATAGAGAGGAGAGAGCGAGAGAGAGAGAGAAGAGAGCAGATGAGAGAGAAGGAGAGAGAGAGATAGATCAAGAGGGGGGAAGAGAGAGAGAGAGTGAAAGAGAGAGAGAGCGAGAGAGAAAAGGAAGAGAGACGAGAAGAGAATAGAGAGCATTATAAATGTTTAACTTGGTCACCTCTTGACAGCATAATTAGGTTTTTGTTTTGTTTTGGTTTCACATAAAGTGCAGCTAAACAAAGTCACAATCAGTGATTCCCCTGCCATGGTCCCTTAACCAAAGTTGCCTCTGGGTGTACTAGTCTAACAAAGCTTGTCGATTTTCTGTCCTTTGGACATGAATCCCTACCTCAAACCAATTTCCCCCATGACAAGGTCATATATAATAATTGCTGTGAAATTAAGTTTGACAAAATCGCATTCCTGCAGTCAAATTCGAAAAGAGCTTGGAATAGCATGCATGCAGTAGCTGTGTACAGGCCCATCTCAACCTTGTAGCTCATAGGAGAGTTTGACAAGCAGTCAAGCAACGGGCCTTTACTACCATCTAGTGGCCATATAACAACACTGCATGTTAGGAATGTTTTGCGTATTTCCACTGCAAATCTGCTTCGCACATTTTTGGCACTTGCATTTGTTTCCTACATTATGTTACAATCAAAGTTATCATTACGGTCGGTGTTAATGGGCTCAAAATTAAGCAAGATAGAACAGCTTTCAGTTTTTCCTCACAGCGAAACAAGTGAAAACCCAGTGCGGTCAAACACTGTGTCCTGTTCTAAGATATAAATCCATACACTCAGGCCTCTGGCTGCGAGCCCTAACCCAGTAACTTGATTGTGTCTGTACACTGGGCTTTTTAATCAGCCTCCAGGCCATAATGTCTTTGGAAAGCAGCGTCTAACCCATTGTAGTGCTCCATCTTGACTGTGTTGTAGGAGGAGAGGCACAGCAGAAGGTGTTGTCAGCTTGTCTTGTGTCTCTTCCTGCTGAATGGTTGATTGACAGGTCGCTGAATCCACAGTGGGAGGAGACTAGGACACAGAGGGAGGAAGTTGCGAAAACGCATATCTGATGAGATGTTTCATTTTACATGTGGGCGTTACAAGATTTCCAGTTTCAGGTGATAGGTTAGTGTGGCTACATGTGGGCTAGGATAGGGTTAGGGCAAGGGGTCTGAGTAGGGGTAGGATTAGGGCTAGGGGTAGGATTAGGGTTAGGATTAGGGTTGAGGCTAGGGCTAGGGGCAGTATTAAGGTTCAGACTAGTGGCAGGGATAGGATTAGGGCTACTGAAACGTTCACAGATTTCTGTGGACTTGCATACTGGATACTTTGGACTGAACTGAGCCATCACTCCTCATTCAAGGTCCACTGCAAGTTGCAAGCGTAATAAATGCTAATATGTTAACTTTGCCGTATCTGCCATGGCAATTTTCTATTCACCTCCACTCACAGTTTCACAAAGAACAGCCTGACCTTTCAAGGAGAGTATTCAGTGTTGCTTACACAGGTTTTTTTGCTGACTGTGGCACTGACTGTTCCTCCTCAAGGCCTTGGAGTCTCTGGGAAACACGTTTTTATCTTGACAAATCAAGCTCACGACTGAAACATGATTTTCCGTAGGGCACGTGACGGTTCATGACATGAAAGGCTGATGTACACGCTGGTGACAACGTGTTAGAATGTGAATTGTGTAAAGAAGAAGAAGGGGAATAGGAATGTTTATCAGAAAGATTCCTAAGGAAGGAATCTTTGAAGTTAAACTGCAAAACGTGTCTTTAAAAGGAGAACATGTTTGTGTCCAACGACTGTAAAATGCTCGGCTGTGGGAGAAGCGAGACAATGAGAGATATCCAACATATAACAGGTTGCTAGGGTGGATAAAGTAGGCAAACACATGCATCTGAAGAGGTGTAATTGCATCATGCATTCCACAGAGGTCAATGGTTGTTACAAACATTCATCTGGTGTCCTTTTCATCTTTTTTCCATTGTCTGGCAGTGTGCTGCCGATGTCTAGGAAAGATTTAGCTATGCATGCTGGGATAGGATAAGAGGAGAACAATTTATGACTAGCAGGTTCAGTCCTGATATACACAGCCCTCAGCTCTTCATCAATGGAAATGTCTTATCTTCTGTTGCACGGAATTGAATGAAAATGAGGACTGGAAAATGACGAGTGTGGTGTGGATCAACGGGTCATAAGAGTATCTCATTTTCTCTTATAGATATGCCACCTATAATGGAAGTGAAGGGGGAACCTGGCCCCCAAGGAAAGCCTGGACCGCGGGGCCCACCTGGGCCTGCAGGACTTCCAGGGAAGCCAGGACTGGGAAAACCAGGCCTGAACGGTCAGCCTGGCCCTCAGGGCCCTCCCGGCTTTCCCGGCATTGGGAAGCCCGGACTTCCAGGTCTTCCTGGGAAGGTAGGGCTGAAGGGGATGCCTGGGAACAATGGTGAGGTGGGTCTCCGGGGTGAGCCGGGTCCCAGAGGCCTTCCAGGACAGCCTGGTCTCCCTGGTCCTGCCGGCCTGTCACTGAGTGGCAAACCTGGGCTTCCTGGTGGAAGAGGCCCCCCTGGATCCCGTGGAGAACCAGGGCTTAAAGGTGGACCTGGGGCCCCTGGAGATCGTGGGCTGAAGGGTGAGAATGGTAATGGGAAGACTGGCTTGCCAGGTCCCAAGGGGCCAATCGGGCTCAGGGGCCTTCCTGGACCTCCTGGTAACCCAGGCTTGGGTAAACCTGGACTTAACGGAATACCTGGGCCTTCTGGTCCAAAAGGAGACCAGGGAGCTCCAGGTGAACCAGGGGAGGCAGGGGAGATTGGCGTCCCAGGACTTCAGGGCCAACCTGGGCCAGTTGGATTGGGAAAGCCTGGTTTAGATGGTTTGCCTGGAGGACTAGGTCCGAATGGGCCAAAGGGTGAGCAAGGACCAAGGGGTGCGCCAGGGTTTCCTGGAACACCCGGCTATGGCAAACCTGGTCTGGGGGGGCCGAAGGGAGACAAGGGTCATGCAGGGTTACCAGGGCTTCCAGGGGACAAGGGGGAGCCAGGAATGGAGGGTCAGCCAGGTGACCTAGGCCCAGATGGACAGCCAGGACCACCAGGAATACAAGGCCCTATGGGTCTTCCAGGAAAACACGGTATGCCCGGTCAGAAAGGAGAGTTTGGTCCCCAGGGGCCTCCAGGCCTGCCTGGGCTCAGAGGGGACCAGGGCCCCAGTGGGTTGTCTGGAAAACCAGGCATACCTGGAGATAAAGGCCTGCCTGGTCCTAATGGGGCTTTAGGCAAACCAGGACCCAAAGGCGAGGCGGGGCATATAGGCCTGCCAGGGAACCCTGGTCTAACCGGAGCTCCCGGATCTAAAGGGGAGACTGGCTTTGTTGGTTCTCCAGGACCCAGGGGCCAGTCAGGAATCCCAGGTCTTCAGGGGCCTTCAGGGCCCATGGGGCCCCAGGGTATCCCAGGCATGAAAGGTGAACCCGGGATGCCAGGCATCCCAGGAATAGGAAAGCTTGGAGAGAAGGGATTACCGGGTCCTCAGGGTCCCCCAGGAAAACCCGGCAATGCAGGACTTAACGGAAACCCGGGGCCGCCTGGCCCTCCTGGGCCCCCGGGAGCCCCAGGAAATGGCCAAACCAGGGTGGCTGGGCTGACGGATTCAGAGCTGGGTGGGGATAAAGTACCTGATGGTATAAATAAACCCCAGTTTGGTCAAGGCGGTCTCTCTGCCACACTAGCACCTGCCTTCACTGCCATCCTCACCACGCCCTTTCCTCCCTCTGGCATGCCCATCAAGTTCGACAGGACCCTGTACAACGGGCAGAATGCTTACAACCCCACCACCGGCATCTTCACCAGCCCTCTATCCGGCGTCTATTACTTTGCCTATCACGTGCACGTAAAGGGAACCAGCCTGTGGGTGGCGCTGTACAAGAACAATGTGCCCGCCACCTACACCTACGATGAGTATAAGAAGGGCTACATGGACCAGGCGTCCGGTAGCGCCGTGCTGGAGCTGAAAGAAAGCGACCAGGTCTGGGTCCAGATGCCTTCAGATCAGGCTAACGGTCTTTACTCCACCGAATACATCCATTCATCCTTCTCAGGGTTCCTACTCTGCCCCACATAACGCCACGGTGCCATCCAGCCACCGACATCCAGGGCGCCCTCCTAAAAAATGCTCCGCCCCTTACCCGCCCCCCCCCCACCGCCACCACTCCCTCCCCCCCACTCCCCTAAAAATAAAACACCTTCCGACAGTAACAAGAGTAACACTAGTGTCAACACCTTCATCCTCAACAACAGGAAAGACTTTGTGAACGAAAGACGGGAAGAGTTGGAAGGCAGGAGAAGGGTACTTCATGCTGTGTTCTGTGTTTTAGCTCTTTCTTTCAAATGTCTGGTTTGGTTTGTGTTTTGATGTTGTTTTTTTTAGCTTATATTATTATAATTATTATTATTGTTGTTATAATTTTATTATTATTATTTTGTCCTTGTTAACGATATTGTTGTTGTTGTTGTTTATCGGATTCAGACGATCAAGTGCCTTACTTTGCAATGTGTAAGTGACAGTTATTAGACCTACCCATGTGACTGCACATCCTTCCTGTCTGCTCTGACATCAACAGGATGACGTCGTTGGACTCTGGGATTGATTCATTCCCCCTGGCTGCAGTCACTTCCTGCTCAAAAAAACGTTGAATTCCAAGTGTGCCTTCCAAAAATCTATTATTCCCCCCCCCCCGTCTTCAAATAGAAACACGCAAACAACAAAAGCGCCATATATCTAGTACAGCGACAGCGATCGATAAAGCGCTTAGAAGATTTCACTTTCCGAACCCACAGTATCAAACAACATATTGTACAGATGTGATGACTTGTTTGTCTATTGTTCAAGTTATATTTGGGTGTTTTTAACAGTTGACGGAAAGTCGTCTGTGGGGTGCTAATCTTGCTGTTACTGGAAGGCAACCGTCTCTGTTTGTGGATATGACTTGATTTTCACCTAATGTAAGGTTACAAAATACATGAAGACAATTTAACATCATTTTTTCTTATGATGTTATTATGGAAAAGTTGACTTTCCTCTTACCCCCATGAGAAAATGCTCAAATGAAAATACAAGGAAATCCATTATATTGTATACATATAAACAGACAAATGAAAGGACTGTGAATGTCAATGTATAATATAGATGACTACATTGACAAACAGATAGATAAAGTGATGGTTAATGGACAGGGAGCATAGACCAAATGGAAGTGGATTGACATTTTGATTTTCTTTTATCCGTCCGATCGATATTCCAACCTCCCGCCGCTTCCGTGACGTGAGGCTTCTGTCACGCGTGCATTCCGATGACATCACCGCTTTATGTGTCAGTGCTGATAGAGACCACAGTCATAACACTCCGGCCTTCATTTGAAATGATGTTTTTTAGCACACACCCTCTGTGCTTGAAAAGCATAGCGTGCTTAAACATGCCTGCTCTGGGTTCAAACCGCAAGCTTGAGCCAGGAATGTGATATTGGCATCTCACTTGAGACAATCTAACCTTCCAAATGTTATTGTTAAATAATAGGCATATTTGTCGCGATATTAAAAAGTGAAACATCAACAGAAGTATTTCCTGTTATCGCTTCGCCATCTCGTTGTATGGTTGCTGGGAAACAGCAAAATGTAGAGATCATCCAGTTACAACTAAACTGACCTAAAGGAAAATGAGTGACAACAGTTCTGAATGGCTGACTCATGATTTGATAGAACACGTTTGGTTTCAGAGACAGGATGTATAGATGGGGGCTTTTGAGTAACATTAAACAGTCAAGTTAGTTCTTGGATGATGAACAAAGTCTGTGCCTATGAATAGTAACTGGCAAAGTGGTGGTTGTGAAACACACATTGCACAACATTTTACATGCATCTGATTTCTGGGAGATTTGTTGGGACAAAGGTGAGAGTTTGTTTGTTCTTCCATTGCTGTGGGCTAAAAGGCAGAGACCTTGAATACATCCGAGACGTGTGTTAAGGTACATGTGTACGTGTGTGTGTGTGTGTGTGTGTATGAAACAGAGAGAGAGAGAGATGATGTGTCGGGTTCGTCTCGGCGTTCTGCAGCGTACAGTACGACATGTCTGTCGGAGGTCTCCGTCTCTTTGTTCGTGGGTCTGATTGTGTGTAGAACAGTGACTTTGGCTTCCACCATGTGACCATAGATCAACTCAGCACTTGGGTGATGGTGGTCCTTGGGAATAGCGAGTGCAGATTACAGAGCAGGAAGAGAATGTTATCCTTAGTCAATGTTCTACGACAGTCATCGCATGAACACAACGTTGTCTATTTCCAGAGAGGTTGGTTTGGGGTGTACAATCGTATTCTGTCCTTGCAATTCGAGTAGAACCTGTGCTTTCCTAATGTGTGGAAGTGATGAAAGACGAGATGGTTCACTAGAGAGGCAATATATAGAAAAACAGTTTTCAAGGTGAGAAAAGTAAGACGCGTGGAAATTAATACATTCAGAACCAAACTACACGAGAAGGTTAAAAACTGATACTGGGCAGCTTAAGTCTAGCATGTGTCCAATTGTTTTAAGATTTTTGTGTGCAATAACTCGGTGATGGAGTTTGTGGTTGATAACGCAACACAAGGTGAACCATTTGGGTTCCATAGATAAGATTATCTATCAAACACCGTAAATTTAAGGTAGCAAAAAAAGAATAAATACCTGGATTATTTTAGTGGTGGAAGAGGTCTTGAATTACACGTGGTGGCATGTGAAATTGAATGTAACCCTCAAATCAGACTACCCATTAGAACTATTTTGCCCTTGAATTTTTGGAATCGACTTTTTAAAACCTAATCAACACACGTGTAGTATTACACCAAACGTTTATATGACACATCATGGCTCAATTAGAAACCGTTACCGAGTTGTTTCTCAATTAAACACAATAACCATCCTTGGAGGATAAGTGGAAAATATGATAGGCCTTACTCTGCAATAATTCCATTCAGAATCGATGTTTGCTTTATAATGCAGCAACACATTGCAGTTACAGACAGGCTCGCGCTCTTTCTCTGTGTTTCTCCGTACAATCAAACTTATGTTAATCAAACTTAGAGTAAAAAAATTGAGTAGTATGACCTCAAGTAAAACGATATTTTTACGTACTCTCTCTGGTCTCACTCTGGCTTTCTCTCTCTTAAAACACATATACCTAACGTATATACCTTTGCGTATATCAATACGCAAAGTTTGCGTATTGATATTGTTGTGTGAGGCTACTAGACAATTCAAGGCTTTGTTCTTGTTGTGTACTGTATGTTGCCCTGTTATCGTCAGTTACACGTGACTGTTAGTCCCTAAGTCTTCATCATATCTCCGACAATGTCACTTGGTTGCCATGTTTGCCATTTGTGCTCATCATTTTTAACAAGTGTCATGAAGATTCAATGTACTGTCCTGATCACAAAACTGCTTCGACTTGTTTTCTATTCGTTGATGAAAAAAGAACAAAAGAAAGAAAGAAAAATAAAAACTTTAAACGTTACTTCGGTTTTTTTAAGGGATATTTTGTTTGTTATAGTTGAGAAAATACAAACGGCCATTCCCATTTGCACATGAAAGTTATGAAGATGTATTTATACATTTACGATAATTTTACAGGAATGCCAAAACCGACCACCGAAGCCTAGAACGTATACATGGTATTCAACATCATTGATGAGTTAAGAGCATTTAGAATATGTAGTTAGCATTCTAGCATCGTTTGTGAAGGATTTCTTGTGGACATGTTCTTTTGTGTAATGTACAATGTATCAACCTATAGGATTTCTTTGTTTTCTTGTAGAAGGCTATTGCGTGCACTCTATGCAATAGAAATTGGGTATAAAATGCACTCTTTTGATTGAAAATGTTTTGTCTGCTTCTACAGTACTTGATTGTATTGATAACACATCAATAAAGACTTTCTTGTACATCTCTGTCTGTCTTATTTTTCTAGTTCCTACATTCACTTGTTAATGTTTTTATTTAAAAAAAAAGTTTTATTTTAACCATTTGCTTAATCAGAAATGTAGGCTAGAGTTTGATAGATATTGTGTATTTTGTGGTTTTGAACGTGAATATAATTTTAAAAATCAGTTACATTTGACATGAAAGTAGTCCGTCTCAGGGCGTCATTAAAATACTGAAGGGTATTTCCGTTCCGGTGACTTTTGTATTGTGGCAAAACTCGTGTAGGAAATCCCTCTGAAAAAAGTTTAAACTGTCTTATGGCTTACTTTAAGTAAAGAATGCTTTTGGCTCCAGTCCTTATCCGATACACAAAGGATAGACAATAACAATAGGGTGTCTCTTTTTTAGCTACCACTTTGAGGTTCAGGATTAGATTGCCTACATATTTATGGCTGGATGTGTCATGGAAGTGTCATTCTGAGGTCACCCAGCAACTACCTGACCGGTACGTATGACTCATTGCCTCGTGAGTGTTATTAGTCAATCTGGGGTCGGAATCTTCAGCGTTAACACTTTTAGCTACCTATCATCATTAAAAATAAAACGGTGAATACGCAGTGATTTTTTTTTATTTAAAGGTGTGTTTGCATTGTGACTAGTTACAAACTCGTTATTAGGGAGCCAAGGAAAGAAACAGTAATAGCCCAAGTTCTTGCGTGGCAATGACGGAAGCGAGATCACTCCGCCCATCGCAGTTCGAAGGAGAACTCTTACCCACACTGTAGAAGAGGAACAAAAAAAGCGATCTGGCAGCGGTATCTGCACTCCCTCCGCTTTCTCCGGGATAGTCACGGGATTTCAATGTTCAGCCTGCTCTTTGTAAGTAGATAATGCCGTATGTAGAAAACCGATGTATTAAAGTGGTTTATATGCAAGTATACTTGACCAAAAAAAGCGTCGCTGTTAATGGAACACAATTTAGCATGATGGCTAACCACATACTTTCCTAGGCGTGCTTAGCTAAGATGGCTAGTCTAGCTTGATTTGAGCTAAGTAGCTAGCTATCTGGTAACAAAAGCCAAGAAACACTAGCCGCCGCGCTGAATGTTAAGGGCTAGCTAACGTCAACCACTGTTAGCAAACGAGGACGGATTTAGCCGTGGAAGCGACATATGCCATGGCATCTAACGACGTAAAGCTGTAAATCAAATGAAGTCACGTTTTGGGGGAAATTTGTAAGCATTTACAAACAGTCGTTTGGGTAGTAATCTACTCTCAGTGGAGCTGTGTATCTAAATAATCCATCCGCGCAATAGTAGCCAGTTATTTTTTGAAGATTGCTCACTGGGTTAGCACACCCGGTTTATGTGGCTAGCTGGTGACTAGGTTGCACACCCGACACTTCACTTAAACAAATAGGGGACATCGTCTCGAAACAGTTTATTTGTGGAAGAAAGCTACGATTTTCCGATTGTCCGTGGTTGGTGAGTGTAGCTGTTACTACCGAAGACATATTAAAGATCTTCAGAGCAACCCAACTAACTAGCTAATTCTGTGAGACCACAACCCTATCTCCATTTGTCAAACTAGCTAGCTCGAAGCTAGCAGGCAGCAAGGTTAGCTGATCCTGGTGTGTGTGTTGCGGTGACAGTCGCGTTAGCGAGCTAGCTAGCTAGACTTGACAGAAAACAGTCGTCAATTTAACGGACGTTTATGCCCAACTCTCACAATTTAACCACATGCGCTTGTGACTTGACGACACGTTAAATATGACTAATTATGCTCACGAATTCTTCAATCCACAAAGCTTTGTGGGCTATGCCACATTACCCTCAAGGCGGCCCGCTCTCTCTGACTAGCTAGCTAAGCGCTAGTTGGGGCACCCCTTAGCCTCGTTTAGGAGCTTGTTGCGTGAGGCATGGACATGCTAACGATAGCATTTACATTGTTATCAATGAGACTTTCCCGGATCTACATATTTGATACTTTGCAAGCATATCATAAGCGTGTCTGGTATCGGAATAGGTGGGCACATTATCAGTGAGTTCCCTCTAAGAACGTACTAGTTCCCTTAGCAGCACTCAGTCCGATTCACACAGAGATCTCGACTCCAGCAAATAGACCGAGCCATATTTGCGTCAGCTAGTCAACGCTAGCTGACTAGATGGTGTTCGTGCTACACATTGAGAAAGCAATAAATCCGATGAAATTTCCCTGCCGTCAACTCACTAGAACTACCTTAGTTAACGAATAATGTGGCCATCGCATTCGCTCTCCACCTCAACCATTCGCCACGTATTTCAACCAAGCCTCCGTTTTTGACCCATTTATGTTCAGAAGTGTCTAAAACATGCGCGCAATGCTCTTTTTTATTTTTCATTAATATCATTGCTAGCTAACTAAACCCGATCTTAGACATTCTCACAGCGCTGGTCTACATTGGTAGCTGCCGGTTTTGTCCAGTTCCAGCTTGCGTCACAGGCATGTCTAGGATAGTATCGGTATCCACCGTTTTGTTAGATGCAACTGGTTGCTCATGGCCTTACTGTAATGCTATACCGAATTGGCTAATTGTCAAGCCTTCACGGTTTTCTTAGTACAGTGTGGCCTGTACTTGGAATTGTCCGTTGTGGGAACTAACCACCAGAAATGTCACGGTTGCAGATAATTCTATGCATGGAGAACAAGTTCGACCCAGATAGCTTATGCTATTGAAAGGAGTCTTATCCGGAATTTACGATGATCACGTTTAAAAACGCTGTGGCGATTTGGCTACCAGATGTTGCATTGTATCTGGAGTGAAAACGGTTCTAGTCTTTCCTCCCCTCTCGCTACAATTTGTCATGTGGCCTCATGCGAATTGGAGGAAACGCATTTGGGAAGGAAGTTACTTAAACCAGCTGTGACCATGCGAGGATCCTCTCGTCTTCGTTTTGTCAGTCAACCATTGTGTTCTCTCTCCGTTGAGTTATGAGTTAACAGAGGCGGTAGTAAATGCACCTGCCATGTAGGTTGTGAAACAGGTAGGATATAATAACACATTCCAGGTTATGAGTCAGCGAGCTGTCCCAATTTACAATCACGAAGAACACACCTATTCGCAAGCACATAGACTTTCAAACGTACATTTCCTGTCTTTCAAAGCCATGCAAAAAAATAAGGCGCTGCCAGTCAAGCAAATGCGTGAATAAACGCACCTGTTAAACAGGAAGTTAAAGTTCTATCGATTTTTTTTTCTTTCCCTTTAACAACAATTGACGTTCCCAAGGAAGTAGGTTGTATATACGCTGAGCTGCTTTACATCAAAGCTAATTGACACATAATGCAGGAGTTAGGCTCTGAACTGAACCCCTCTAGGCCACGCTTGTACAACACAGCCCACAGCTAAGTCAGCCTAGTGCATGGACAGGCCCTCATTCAGAGGCGACCACACATTTCTCAACACGTGTTTGCACGTGCGAGCACACACACACACACACACACAGATCTTCAGTGTACTACCCTGTGTTTTATGGTGTACTCTCAGCCTAGGTTTGTATGTCATGGAGAACTGTTCTAGGATTAGCTTACCTTCTCTGATTTGAGTAGGAAAGTGTTCTGAGGGCCTGCCCATCCATCAGGCTCCAGCCTCTATTGGCAGAATGCATTGAGATGAGTCATCTTTAAACAGGCCAAACCTGCCAACACTGCTTCTGAATGGCCGGCCCCTCTTCATTCTGGATCATGCCGGACTTACTTTGTTATCATGTTTGTTTGCTAGCAAACTCTGCTGTTCTTTTTGTCGTACCGTACCAGACAGAACGTGGCGTATTTTGTTGACTGTTTATGCGAAGCGTTTCGCACAGCAGGACTTGTTGTGATCCGCCAAGATAAGTCGGGGATGATAGCGGTTGACATTTAGCACAAAGGGTCTGGCTGCTGTCCTCCCCTGTGTTAGCTGTGTAAAGAAGGTCAGTGCTGGAACCAGACAAAGTCCTGATCCTTGGTTACTGTAACTGTGGAAGGCGCGAGGCCCTTCCCACCTCGGCCCTCTCTGCGGGCCTGGCAGGGTCAGCGAGCAGGGAGTGGAGCGGGATGAGCTGGGTCCAAGCAGGGCTTCGGCGCCGGAGCCCCACCCCCTGACCACAGCCCGGCTAGCTGCTGAGAGAGAGGGGGGGGGGTCGCGTTTCAGCTTCAGGCCATGACTGGATTCTCACACTTTTCAATATCTGGTATTTACCCCTGGGTGTCTTCTTGTAGCAAAATAGGAGAACTGTTCGTGTTCCAGATCACTGAGTACCGTGTATGGACTCCTTTGTTGTATCTCAGTCAACTGTCATATTTCCTAATGTTTCCAGTCACGAAAGAAGTTTTTATGTTTTTTTTTTATTGGATTGATTATTTCTTTCTCCTTCTATGGACCATTGAATGTTTTGCTTCTGCCAAACTGTTGTCAGTAGTTGCCACAACACTGCTAGTTGTTAGTGAGGGAGCAAAGGCTAGCTTGTACTGGCTCTGTCTCTGACAACTCCTCTGGATGTTGCTGCTAACCTTCCCTTCTCCTCCGCTGACACCACAGCAACAGCAATAGGATCCCCTTTTGTCAACTTGTGTTTACAGCTGGTTGTTTACAGCAACCGTAGCCGTCTCCCTGAGAGGGCATGGGGAAGTCATGGTTACAGGTGGGGGGGTGTCCCCACGTGCTCGTCCTCAATAGCTGTTTGTCCTGGTCGGGTTGTTGTTCACTAGACTACTTCTGGTCTGGATCTAGAATTTCTTTGTTTTTTGGGCTCTGGCACTCGTCTAGAACAGACTCTGCCTCGCTCTGTTCCCCTCTCTGCCTCGCTCTGTTCCCCTCTCTGCCTCGCTCTGTTCCCCTCTCTGCCTCGCTCTGTTCCCCGCTGACATCCTAACAAGGGGACTGTTCTCCATTGGAGGACAGCGGCCTTTCATTTAGCTACTCAGGCAGCTTATTTAAAAACATGAATTGTGCGGCTTTTCACAGCATGCCCGCTGCGTGTGTGTGTGCAGCGAACCTGGTGGGGGGGGGTGTTGGACGGGGTCGCCCTCAGAAGTTGACGAAAGGCCAATCCCAGCATTCCACCCTCTGAAGACGAAGGCTGCCGTTCTCAGGCCTCTGTGGTCCTAGATCAGGGCCTAACATGGAGGGTGGAGGCAAAGGCTGCTGTGGTCCTAGATCAGGGCCTAACATGTGGGGTGGAGGCAAAGGCTGCTGTGGTCCTAGATCAGGGCCTAACATGGAGGGTGGAGGCAGAGGCTGCTGTGGTCCTAGATCAGGGCCTAACCTGGGGGACGCGGCAGAGGCTGCTGTGGTCCTAGACCAGGGCCTAACCTGGAGGGGGGAGGCTGCCGTTCCACCCTGCTACCCTCCCTGCCCGCTTGTTGGTCTGCTTGACTGTTTAAAGACAGGGATGCCACCTCTCCCCCTGCTGCTCCTCCGGAGGGACAGCCATGGGCCCTGCGGGGGCTCTTGTCACCCCCTCCTCCCCTGCTCCTGCCAGTCGTTATGGCAACAGGCATCTCTGTTGACATGGTGTTTTGCTAGAACTTTGTCTTGAAATGTCAGACAGATTAATGCAACAGCAGGCCTCTAGCAACGAGCATTGCCTTGGTTGTCTCTGTGGCCGGTCGGTCGGTCAGTCTGCCTGAGAACTGAGACAGATGAAATCAGTTATCTGTACTTATTACTTATCTTGACATGTTAGATATGTTTCTATGCGTAATTTTGCAACCTGACAAATGGAACGTGGTCTTCAGTCAAATCCAGGTTTAGTGAATTGCATGTTAACTTGGCTTCAGACAGGAACAGGAAGTGATGCCAAGAGCTTACTGAAGGACCTCCACAGGAAGTGGTTGTCACAGACCAGTCATTGCAGTAACTTCAACACAGACTTTCAAGTGCTGCGTAACCCAATTCCAGCTAAATACACTTCTTTTGTTTGATGTTGCACAGACACTGGTTGCATGACTGAACAACTAAGTTAGTGTGATGAGTATGCCCTTCGTGTGTGATGTCAGAGCTGGAGCCAAATGATCTTTCTCCGAATGATATCATTTATTTACAAGAAAACTCCACTGTCTACCAAACTGACCTGGGAGCTCCTTGTCTCTGGCCTCCCAGAAGCTCTTTGAGCAGAGTGCTGTGCTGAGTGGTGGGTGCTTTGAGGGAGGGGGGCAGGCAGGCAGGCAGGCAGGTAGAGACGGTGTCCATGCAGAGTCTGCACCCAGAGGGTCTGACCTTCTAGAAAGAGAGCTGATTGCATTTCTGTTTGGAGATTATGATTATGACTCATTAAAGAGCTTAGGGTGAGCTGGACTCAGTCTGCGGGCACATTTTTCCATGACAATAGCAGTCAGCTGTGTTTTGTCAGATGAGGGAAGGGAGGGAGGGACGCGGTGGGGGGTAAACATGACAGGCGTCTGAGTTGGCATGGGGGTGGTTGGGAAAAGAGACTGGCTGTGTCAGTGGGCGGGAGTTAGATAGACACGGTGACATTCTGTTAGGATTGCTACTTTTAAAAAAACCCTGCAGCGGCGGTTGCGAAACTGGCATCCTGATTGTTCTGTAGAGACACCTGTCAATAGTAACTAGGTGATCCATTCCACTTCGCTGGCAAATGTTTAAATGAGACCCGTCTAGCAGCGAGCGAATGTTCAACCGGCGCCGATCCGACTCGTGTTATCCTGTTGCTAAAACAGCCCCTCGCAACGCACAGCCCACATCCTCTTCCTGCCCTCCTGGTTATCTCCTGGTTATCACCTAGGCACCTATGTTACACTTTGAATGGCAGCGCTTTGACTTGCAAAGCAGAGGCTTCATTTGAATGTAGGGAAACGAGGTGGTGAACCTGCTTCGGAACAGAGACTGTCTGGGTTACGAGCTTTCCAGAAGCTTGTCTATCAACCAAAGCTACTTAAAGTGATCTCACCTGAGTGTTATTGTTTGCTTAGTCTAACACCATAGTGACCTGAACACTGGAATAACATGTTAAGGTTGAGTGTGTTGCGTTTCCTCCCAGCATACTTCTCTTCACTCATCCCCCCCATGAGGTTTCCCCCCTAATCCGCCCGTTTTTCAAAGGGGGTCGGTCGAGATGGAGAGAGGGAGACGCGCAACAGTGCCTAGCCCTCGCACGTCCTCTCCTTTCGGCACTATCGTGGCCACTTTGATCGTGGCGTTGTTTCAGAGCCAGCGCAAGCCTCCTACGATAAGGGCCCCCCTCTGCCTTGTATAGAGGATAGTCTGCAGGGGGGGGGGCAGGCCCCCCCTCCAGCTTCACCCGGGGAAAACAGCAGAATAACATGTTCATGTTGAGTCCACTGGGAGCCAGTAGCCATGCAACGGACTTAGGCACCAAGTGTGTAGCATATTTAGGCTAATAAGCTTTGCTCATCAAGAGAAGGTGTTCCTTTTGTTTGCCCTGCTGAGGACGGCTGTGTTGTGGCGTTCGCCACGCTGTTGACTCTCTCTGAAGGGGCTGTGGCGATCTGTCGTATCCAGCGGTCTGAGTCGGGAGAAGCACTGCTGCTTCAGGTGAGGCGCATCTTGAACCTGGCAACCCATCAGAGTGGGACACCTGGGCGTAGCAGTTTGTTTGTTTGTGTGCTTTGGTGTGTTTTTTTCTAGAGCGAAGCTCTGTTTGACCTCGCATGTTGAAGCTTCATCAAACACGCGTGTCTGTACAGGCCAGCGACTGCGTTTTAGATGTTGCCGTTTTGTGAACCTGGCGTTCTGAAAGCGTTGACATCTGCGTTTTGCGCGGGCGCTCACGCGTGGGTTGTGTGCGCTCGTATTGGGGTTGGCCCTTGAGCGAAGTGTTGAACGCTGGCCTATTTTAGAAGTGTTGTCCCAGGTGCTAAGTACACTAAGTGGTTGGTTGTTCTCTCCGGGCCTGGCGGCACATCCAGGGCTGTTTGGCCGAGTTCACCTGGAGAAAGAGGAGGCCAGCGCTACCCTAGCCTATCGCCCTGCCAGCAAAGGTCTTTGGCTTGCGGCTATCTTTGGTTGTCTTAAAGAGTATAAATACTCCGAACTGGAGTGTACATCCCTGTGGTGACGCTGTCTGAACGCTGCTCTTCTTCACCCGCGAAGATAATTGCCGGGAATTAGACTTAAGACTCGAGACGTTCCATCAGACTCGTCTGCCCTGCACACGCAGCAGATCTTTTCAAATAGTTTTTTCAAAAGCCTGACGTTTTAAAGGCATCATTTCACACTTATGTTCTGCACCACGGCGTTTGTGCGTTATGTGTTTTGCCTGTCAGGCCTATATCTCCAGCAGCATGCATTGTTTCACATGTTTCATATGTTCTATGTTTGCACTTCCCTGCCACAGTCAATTCTGTGCTTGTATATCTTGCATGGCGATTAAAACCGATTCTGATGACGGTTTCTCCGTCGAACATTTAAAAACCATCCAAATCACCAGCCTGGTCAGCGATCCGCTTTCCGGTGTTGCCCGCGAGGTAGATCGTTAAACACAGGGGGCGCTGCTGTTCAGGTTGATCATCACCCAGCGCTCCCTCTCCCAACGCTCCCAGCCAGGCTTCGTCTTCTGGGGACCCCGTCTTCTGGGGCCCCGTCTTCTCGGGCCCCTGTCTTCTCAGTAAGGCCAGCCTCTCTACAGTAAGGTACACCTGCTCCTTCTGAAGCGTGTTCCTAGAAGCTTCTATCAGCCATCCTTCTGAGAACCCCCCCCCCCCCCTCCAGATCACACCCTCCCTGGAATCCAGCCGACAAAGCTACAAGCCACCCTACCCCTCGCGACGAGCGGATCCGCAGAGGGTATCACTTTCAATCCCTCAGGGACAACTGCGTGCTCCCCGTCGGCCAATCAGGGGGGCGGCTCGCTCCTGCCGAGCTGCAGCCAGCGCAGCAGGTTTGGCGTGAGGCGAGGAGGACGCCTCCTGAGGCACGCTGCCCCAACATGCCCCTCCAGAGGGGAGGAGGGGGTAGGAGGGGGGGCGGACGGGCAGAGTCCTCATGAGACGGTGCTGTGTTGACAGTTACGAAGCGCTGTTGTGGTTGTCAACCTCACCCTTTTTGTGGGGGAGGTCCTCACGTCCTGGTTCTGTGTTTGCTCCATGTCCCCTGCCTGTCAACGTGCCCTGTGCTTGGGTGCCTCCGTGGTGGACTCTAACCCGGAACGCCAGCCCTCTTATCTTTTACTAAGTGTCAGGGGAGGGAGGGAGGGAGGTAGGTAGGGAGAGAGGGGGAGGGCGGGCGGGCGAGAGGGTCTTTCTTCCTGTCCTCTGACCCAGTTATGGCTGTTGTTGGAGCCGGATGGTGAGCTGTGTGTGTGTGTCTGTGTGTAGGTGTGTCATGGTCACCCCTCCTCCACCCTCTCACCCCCATCCTCCCCCCTCCTCCCCCTCTCTCAGTAGTAGGATGAGCCACCCACCATGCGTATCGCAGCATTGACGTCACGGCAGCTAGCCAGCTGGGCCTGGGGCAGGTGTGATCTGCCCTCTTATCTAGGCCTGCTTCTCTTCCACGCTCTCTAGCAGAATCTCACTCACTGTTATTCTCAACCCTCCACCCCCCCCCCCCCCTCTCGCTCTCTCTTTTCTCCCCTCGCTAACTTGCACACTCTCGGTCGCGCTCTCACTCTCTTTCTCTCGCTCTTTTCTCTCTTTCGCTCTCTTCGTTGTTCTTGTTTGTCCCCAGTTCCATCTCCCCAGCGTGCAAGATTAGCAGCAAGGCGTCTCGAGTGCCCTTCTGCTTAGAGAGTTCTGGGAATATCAGTCGTCATTCATAAATGCATGGGGACGACTCAAACCTTTCTGTTAGGTCCTCGTCCCATATCCGCTATCAGTGCGTTTCTACCATATCGTACTTCCGCTTTCACAGAACGCCAGTACTACACACACGCACACACACACACACACACCGGTCCAACCGCTACAGGAACACGTCTGATGGTAGTCTCCCACGCCTTGCTGCTACGACAGTTTCGTCACAGGAGCCGTCTAACAATGCTGACGCACAAAAGCAAGTCGGGCTCAAGTGTGGGATCTGGAAACGGCTGCAGTAATCTCCTGCATCGAAAGCACAACACAACCCGTTTTGTACCCAACAGAACAGAGCGGCGTGTGAGAAGGTCTTCCCAGAAAAGCCAGCCTCCTCCTCCCAGTTCCACCTGCCCCTCTCTTCCAGCTTCCCACGTTGGGTTCTCAGAAGCAGGCGTCGGCCCTGATTCACAGTCGCTCCTCTGCTGTGCTACACCCATGTGTGGATCCAGTCAGCACAACGTTGCCTGCCATGTCCATGACTCAACCTCTTATCTATCCAGCCCCCACTCAACCCTTTTCCCTCATTCTCCGTCTCTTTGTCTCCTTGTTCGCGCCCTCTGTAGTTGAGACACCTTGCGGCTAACCCTTGATTGCCTGCGCATGGCGAGAAAGAGTTTAGGCTTCCGCAGGCCAGGCCACAGGGCGTGTCTCCTGGCCACAGGGTGTTTTAATGGAGAGCAGGCTGGCTGTTACTGCCCTTGCCCTCTTCCTGCTAGGGTACATGTGTCAGTGCTGTGCTGGCCCTGTGACACGTGTGTGCGTGTGTGTGGGGGTCAGCTGTGTCAAGTAGAGGGCAGGGTGAGGGTGTGAGTTGACAAAGCACAGCAACGTCTCCTGCTGTGATATTGTCATTGTCCCCCTCAGCCCAGTGACTCAGACCAAAACAGACCTCCTCGCAGGTCACAGAGAGCCAGGCTCCAGGCCAGACCAGACGCTCCCTCTCTCCTCTCTCCCCCCCCCAGACACATCTGGGAAGCAGCAAGACCTCACTCCAAACGCACTTCCTACACCATCTCCCCCCATGCCACCTACAGCCTAGGCAGGGTTTGGTTAGAGAAGGTGATCGTCTAGCTGACCTTTCCCTGGGCTTTAATCATGACTCAGCGTATGTCCTGCACGGCTTGCCGTAAGCCAGCTAAACATTCAGCTCTTTGTTTCCCCCCCCTGTACGGCTTCTCTTTTGCACTTGGCGCTCAGCTTCCCAGTGCTCGGATCATCATTCGTGTTCGACTTGGCTGTTGTGGCTTGAGGCTTCTAGTCTGCTCAGATGTCTGGGTCCTGAGTCCTTCTACTTCCCGCACGGAGACGAAGCCAAGCGGCCGTGTCAGAGCCCTCCGCCCTGGCGGCCTCCCCCCCCGCGGGCCCCCGCTGCCTGGACCCCGGGGTCGCTCTGGGGCCGCACTAGCCGCTCAACTGGGTTTTGAGTCCGGATCTGCAGGATCTGGGAACAGGGGATTACAGGCCCTGTGCCGGTTCCATCGGCTATTTCCCAATCCCACTAATCCTCCCCTCCCTTCAGTCCATGTTTCACACAGTGTTCAAGGATGTCAACATGAGAAGGGGGAGGGGCGAGGGGACGAGGCTCTGTCAGAATCTTCTCTTGGGTGGCCCAGACGTCGAGCTTCCCCTCCTCAGGGAAGGTGTTTGACAGGCGGGTCTGATTTCCCGCAGCGCTCATCCTACCTCGGCCTCCCAGAACAGGTTTCCAACACATCGTCGATCAGATGCCGTCTCCCATTGTTTACCGTGCCTGCCGTTTCGGTTCTCCAGAAAGCCAGCAGCCAGCGGCTGGCGCTGGGCCAGTCCTGATGGCAGACGACGCCCGCCTGGCTACGAGGAAATGCCACCAACCACAGAGCTGCGGCTCCCGTGCGGAACATGCAAATCAGGTTCCCCTCTGGCCAGTTCCACATCAATCATTAGGAAGTCAGAGGCCGCCTTTGTGTCGCCGCGACGAGGCCCTTTCAGTCAAGGTTTGAACTCGGTGCTTTAGGGGCCAAAAGCGAGCATCTGACGAGGCAGTTTTTGCCCGGGAGCCCATCAAACCTTTCTGTTCTTCATCGTATCGCTTGTTTTGGGTTCTGTAGTTCTGTCTGTTGTGAGATAGCAGGGCTCACCATCACTTCTGACACTACTGTTCTTGACTTGTCTCCCTTTTCCTGACCCCCCTCCCACACACACACACACACACACACACACTTTGTCAGTGTGTAGAAGATAGCGCTAGGAGGCCAGATGATTGGGGCAGGTCTCTCCTATCAGCTCTCACGCTCTCTATCATGTTAGCCCAGCAGGAGAGCACGTGATGGGGAGCAGGGCACCAGGGGAAAGTTCCTCCAATCTACCTCCCCCCTCCCTCCCTCCCCTCCCCCGTGTGCCCAGGTCCTGGTCCTCCCCCCTCCCCTCACCTTCCTCCCACAGACCATGAGGGCCTCAGCATGCAGCTGGAGCAGTGCTTTCTCAGCAGCAAGTGGATGGGTGTGCGTCCTGACTCTTGTGATTGGTTGGTGCTGACCCATCGTGTGCTCCCTGTCTGCCTGCGACACAGAGAACAGGGGAACATGGCTGCAAAGTACAGGATTCAAAACCAGACAAAAAGAAATAAAAGAAATAACATTTTAAGTGCAGATTTAAGTCAAGTGTGACAGGAAAGGAGGGGTGGGGGGGAGGTAGGCAGGATGACGTTGCTTCAAAGGCTGAATTCACACTCAGGCCTGTTTGTTGAGGCCACATCCAGTGAGGTACCACAGGGCAGTGGACTGCCTGGCTACTCTGGGAAACAGGGAATTGACACAGGCACTGGTACGAGTGACTGACGCACAGTTTCGAGAGCCAACTGAAAGCCATCGATGGCTTAGTCATTTTCACACCACCAAGTGTTGGTTGCATTTCCTGGGTGGTTCTTCACGCTGTTCGCCTGACAGAACTGATCTAGAGTTTGTGGTTTGCTCATGCCAAAGCCATCTGTGAAGAGTTGTTTTGCAGAACCAGTGTGCAAATTCCGGCTGATTTGCATGAGTTCCCGACAACAGCGGAAGCTGGCTGGCCGCCCTGGTGTCACTAGTGCATCAAGGAGCTGATCTCCTGAAGGCTGTTGTGTCCCTTCCTCCTACGTACCCGCGTGGGCCGTACAAACCTCGGTCAACAGAGCAGCGCGTTTTATGGAGGTTTTTCCACATCCTTTTCCTAGGGAAGGAGACTAGGAATGGAGCCAGTGAGCTAGCCACACGGAGCAGGAAGGCTACTGCTGCTTAGCAGCTGATCAGTAAGATGCCCTCTGATGTAGATCAACTGGCCTGACGGCAGCGTTCCTGGTGACCTGTTGACGGCTCTTATCTGGCGCTCGGCAGATTCGCCGCTCGCCGGCAAACCCAGCGTCTCGACCCGTGCGCTTCTCGCATCCAGGGTTCTGCGTTTTGCGTTTGAAACGGCTCTCTCGCCGCTGCTGTGGTGGCGTGGAGCGTCAGGACGCGGTCGTGGTCGAGGGCTTTTTGTCCAGAAGCGTCTCTGCGTCTCCGGGGAGCGACTCTCTCCACGACCCCTTTCATCCACCGCCGCTCCCCAGTGACATCCCCCTGGTGCTGTCGCCACGGTGACATCACCCCTACATACCTGCCGTTGACAACCAGTCTCCATCTCCCTTTATCTGGTGAATGTGAGCTGTATGAATAACAGTGGATGTTATGATGACTGTCCCCCCGTCCCCCTGTCCCCGTCCCCCCGTCCTCTGTCCGCACTGTCTCACCCTTCATAATGCCAGGGATTGTATGAAGGGACAAAGGGGCTGGCCAGAGGTAATAATGAAAGCCGTCTGGAAAGATCTCTGGCCTCTGTAGAGCTGCTGTCTATACTGGGTGTGTTGTCTATGGAGGGGATGGAGAGATGGGTAGAAGGGAGTGGGCGGGGGAGTGTTTCTCGCGAGTCGAAGCTGCGATAGGAGGTGTTGAGAGCCAGGAAGTGAATGTCAAAGCAAAGAATCGTTAGGGAAGAAAGTGAGAAGTTAGTAGTCGACCGACTTAGATTAGGAAGTGAGAAGGCGAAAGAACTGAGGGAGAAGGAGTGCGGGTTGGTTCGTGAGACCGATCGGTGAGGCCGAGGGTGAGGACAAACCAAGCTTAGAAGGAGGGGGATGGGGGTGGGAGGGTGGAGTTCCCGGATCATCTCTTAAGATTAGCCAAGACATCATGTTTGTGCAGACTGTCTTCATCATAGTGTTGCTAGACGGTGGACTCTCTGTCGACGAGGGGAGGGAGGGTAGTGGAGAGTGGTTTATAGGGGGGATAAGAAGGACAAGCGTTTGCTGGCCTTTCATAGGGAAGCCCTGTTTGTGGTTTACCTGCTGGTGTGGGGGGGGGCACTGTCTGCCCCCAGATTAGGATGAATAAGGCAGGGGAGAAGCAGAGCTGGTCTCAGGGAGGTGGAAGGGAGAGCGTGGGACTGGGAAACAGCAGGACTGTTTGAAGCCTTGCCCACCAGTAATCCTCACCTTGTGACTGGCTCTGACACTGTGCTCAAGTCCAATCTCCTTAGTCCTCCCTCTCTCCTTCCATCACCCATACATCTCCTCTCCGCTCCTGATCCTCTCTGATCTTCATTTTCCTCCTGTTCCTCTGCGTACTTCTCTCTCTCCTTTTCTCTCTTCTCCTCTACTTCTTTAAGCCTCTCTTGCGTCTGCAATGCTCTCTTCCCGAGCCCGTCTCTAACTTCACAACCTCTCTTACTTTCAGCCTCTATTCTCCCTCACACTGCTCCCTTATGCTGTCTGGCCTCCTCTGTTTCTCCCATCATATCTTTCAAATTAGCCTCTGCTCTCTCATCCCTCTACTCTTCAGCCTCTCTTCTCCCTCTCTTATCCCTCTCTCCTCCCTTTCTGTTGGCCCCTCTGTCTTCTCCCTCTCTTTCGGCCCCTCTCTCGGCCCCTCTCGACACCACATGCGTGCGTCAGCCCAGCAACGCCCTCCCTCCCTCCTGGCTATGTGGTGGCTCCCTCCAGGAGCCGGTTAGTGCCAGCTGAGACCAGACGCTCTGGGTGTCGATACAGGAAGACTGAGCAGGCTGCCTCAGTTAATGTAGATGGCAGACGGGACCGTATCTACCCAGGTGCTCTTCAGACACCTGGCCGGCACGTGATTGGCCAGCTTGGGCCTGTGGGCGGGGCCTTGTTTTTCCTCTGTCTGGCTTTGTGGGTACTTAGGTTCACTTCCCTGTCACTCACTACATGAGAGAGAGAGCAGATGCTTCATGTGTGTTAGTTCACTATTTAAGATACGCAGTGCACTACTACATATCTATGTTGCTATTGTTTAGTCTTCACATGTACATTTTTTTAACCCTTGTGGTGCCTTGGGTCATTGTGATTCACCACAAGGGTGTGTCCCTTTGACACAAGGGTTAAATTCACATGCGATATTCCAGAAGGTGATATTTATAAGTTAATAACCTCTTTTTTTCATGTCTCTTTCTTCCCCTCCGTCTCTGTTCCTCAGTGTTTCTGTGTCGATTTGGGCCGTACATATATGGCGAATGTGAGTGTGAGTGGAGACTTCTGCCAGGCACAGCACCTCTCCTTCGTGGACAAGTGAATCGGCCGCCCCCCTCGGGACTACGCTACCCAGAAGCCCCCCTGACTGCCAGCACACTGGGAACCCCTGTCTCTCCTCACGGTCATCTGGGATACCGCGTAGTCCTAGGCCAGATCGCCCAGCTCTGTCCCAGCCAATAAGGAATCGCCCTTCTCTTCCCTTCTCATCTTTCTCTTCGAATAGCCAATCACAAACAGCTCTCCTGAATGGGGTAAACTGATTGGATGACTCCTGGATAGTCTCCCCTTTTTGTTTTCATTTAAAAATTTCATTTTTACCCTTTTTTGACATCCCTGAAGTACTGTGGACTAGTTCATCCTTTTTTTGGTTTCCAGTTTTTGTACCCATCCTGTAGAAACTCGTCATCCCTTCCTCCCCACCTGTTTTATTGTTTTTAATTTATTCATTTTTTTATCGTACAGAAACCTACTAGAAGTCCTTGCTGACATCTGAGCCAAAAGTCACATTTTTTTTGTAATAGAAATAAGTATTTTTTTATTGTAATTTTCTTAAAGCCGTCTCGCCAACATGAACCGCCCCGCTGCAGTCGAGATTTCCTACGAGTGCATGAGGTTCCTCATCACCCACAACCCAACAAACGCCACGCTCAACAAGTTCACTGAGGTTAGCCCCTGCTTTGTACTACCGGCGACCTCCGGGAGCACTTCAACACGTTCAGACAAGTTGATGAATGCATGGATTAACAGTATGGCTTTTCTCTCTTTCACTGTCTGTCTTCCTCTTTCTCTTCCTCTCTCCCCCTCTCTCTTTCTCTCCCCCCTCTCTCTCCCTCTCAGGAGCTTAAGAAGTGTGAGGTGAACACTTTGGTGCGGGTGTGCGACGCCACCTATGATAAGGCCCCTGTGGAGAAGGAAGGGATCCAGGTCCTGGTGCGTAGACACACATGCAGGCGCGCATACACACACATGCAGGCGCGCATACACACGCATGCAGGCGCGCATACACACGCATGCAGGCACGTATACACACGTATGCAGGCGCGCATACACACGCATACACACGCATGCAGGCACGCATACACACGCATGCAGGCGCGCATACACACGCATGCAGGCGCGCATACACACGCCCGCATGCAGGCGCGCATACACACGCACGCACATGCAGCGCGCGCCATACGCACCGCATGGCAGGCGCGCATGACACCCACGCAACGCATGCAGGACGCGTCATACACACGCACGCATGCAGGCGCGCATACACACGCGCATGCAGGCGCGCATACACACGCGCATGCAGGCACGCATACAAACACACGCATACAGACACAGGCGCAGAGCCACTCTATCCTAGTCGGAACCCTCTCCACCAGGAAGCAGGCTCCTTCGTGTTACGCCTCAGGTATTGTTAAAACAAAAAAAAAAAAAAAATTGAGCACCCTTCTGTCTCCGTAGGATTGGCCCTTTGACGATGGCGCCCCGCCCCCCACCCAGATCGTGGACGATTGGCTCAACCTGCTAAAGACCAAGTTCCGTGAAGAGCCAGGCTGCTGCATCGCTGTACACTGTGTGGCAGGGCTGGGCAGGTGAGCGTCCACTAGCTCTGCCTCTAGCTGCACTGGTCCTGCACTGTGTCTCACACCTCCTATCCAATCAGCCGCCTCGCATCGTTAGCTAGGTCACCAGGGGACGTTCAAGACTGATGCTCTTTCTGTTGCTGAGGGGCTCGTGCTTTTCCTCGTGGCGTTTGGTTCCTTTTCCTTCCTGTTAGCAGCAGCTAGTTAGTGTTAGCCTGGCTCTTCTATGGAGGGTCCGGTCTCAGTTCCCAGGCTTCAGTCAGACCCTCCAGGTGGTCCTCGTGTCCATCCTCCTCTCAGACAGGCTCTACCATGGTGCCTTGGCCTGCTCTTCCAACGCATCCATCATGTTACACTGCTTAAACAGCTTGTCTCTCCCTCTCTGGCTCGCTCTCTCTGGCTCTCTGTCTGTCTGCGTCTTCCCCTCTCTCTCTCTCTCTCTCTCTCTCTTTGGCTCTCTGTCTGTCTCTCTCTCTCTCTCTGGCTCTCTCTCTCTCTCTGGCTCTCTGTCTGTCTGTCTCTCTCTCTCTCTCTCTCTCTCTCTCTCTCTGGCTCTCTGCCTGTCTGTCTCTCTCTCTCTCTGCCTAACACTAACCCCCCCCTCTCTCTCTCTCTCTCTGGCTCTCTGCCTGTCTGTCTCTCTCTCTCTCTCTGGCTCTCTGCCTGTCTGTGTCTCCCTCTCTCTCTCTCTGGCTCTCTCTCTCTGGCTCTCTGTCTGTCTGTGTCTCCCCCCCTCTCTCACTGGCTCTCTGTCTGTCTGTCTCCCCCTCTCTCTCTCTGGCTCTGTCTGTGTCACTCTCTCTCTCTCTCTCTCTCTGTGGCTTTCTCTCTCTCTCTCTGTCATCGATCGGCAGGCTCCTGCCTCGTCCTTCCTTTAACTAGGTGCTGCCCACACACTCTCCCCTGCTCAATGGCTTTATTTGAACCCTCCATTAGAGCTGGTGATTTATTCCTGGTCTGGTGTGTTTGCCTGCTCGCTCCGTCACTAGCTCTGCAAAGGGCCAATCAGCTTGTTCAGCCGTGCACCGGCGGAGCCAGGCAGTCTGTGTGGTCAGTCTGCGTTTCAGGCGGAGCCAGGCGGTCTGTGTGGTCAGTCTGCGTTTCAGGCGGAGCCAGGCGGTCTGTGTGGTCAGTCTGCGTTTCAGGCAGAGCCAGCAGGTGTTAAGGCCACCAAGGAGACGTCCTGGTCCTGGCTATTGGGACGCGTGTGTTAGCGCCCTACTTCCCTGATTCAGTTTCGGATAAAAGCCATGTGTTACCGGTGCTTGCTCTCACCCAGTGAGAGACTGGACAGGCTATATCTGGTTGATTTGATATAATCTCTCAAACTTCACAGCATTTTAAGCCAAGATTGAAAATATGATGTGACATCTATATAATACATTTTTAAAAGCTCTGTACCAAAGCAGGTATTTGGCTGTGCGAGTTATTTGGAAAGCTTTTGAACTATTGGCTGACATGTCATTGTGACCCGGTCGCTGTATTTCATCAAACGGCAAGCTGGTGTAGGTGGCCAATCACACTCAAGTGCAGGTTTACTAGGAGTGCAGGAGTTCTCCTGCGCTTCAGTCTTCCTGACGCAGAAATCACAGGGCGCCCATGCAGTCGCATTCCAGGGGGTTAAACGATCGCACGCACACCCACAAGCTAACGCATTCCAAGAACTGTGTGGGTTTTTTAAATGCATTTCTAAGAACCCTCCCAGTTAGTGAAATTGTGTGTTTAGTTAGTTAGGACTTCCTGTGTACGCTGGCCTCTGTGAGCTGGAGGTTTCCTTGAAGCCACTGAGGCCTCCTAGACCATAGCCCCTGCATGGGAGCAGCGAGTAGCTTCACTGAGGCCTCCTAGACCATAGCCCCTGCATGGGAGCAGCAAGTAGCTTCACTGAGGCCTCCTAGACCATAGCCCCTGCATGGGAGCAGCGAGTAGCTTCACTGAGGCCTCCTAGACCATAGCCCCTGCATGGTAGCAGCGAGTGGCTTCAGTCCCTTCAGTCCTGGCACCCTGTCCGTTTCTCACCCCTTTTTGTTCCGCCCTCTTTTCTCCCGGCTTCCCTCTCGTGCGTGCGTGCGTGCGTGTGTGTGTGTACACCCCGAAGGAATGCTCTGTCAGCAATGGGGGGGGGGCGCAGCGCACCAGGTTGGCTGGCTGGCTGACAGTTACATAGTTGTGCTGCGTTTGTTTTATTATTTTTTTCTCCCCCCCCCCCCCCCGCTCGTCTGCGTGAGAAGCTTGTCTTACAAGGTCCTACTTTTAATTTATCAAAACGGCAACGTGTGTGTGTGGCCAGGGTGTGAACCTGCCATCCCAGCGGGCAGCAGTTGACCTCAGACTCTCTCTGAAGGTTTCCCAGGCCTGTTTCCCAGGTTTACACCTCCCACCCTCACAACCGTGACACCATGTGAATGCTGGCATTCAACGCTTCTCTCTCTCTCCCTCCCTCCCATCCTTCACTCTTTTCCTCTCTCCCTTTGTCTCTCTTCCTCTCCTTATCCCTCTCCTGTCTCTCCCTCTCCCCCTCACTCTCTTGGTGTCTCTCTCCCTCTCTCACTGTATCAGAGCTCCAGTCCTGGTGGCCTTAGCGTTGATCGAGTGTGGGATGAAGTACGAGGATGCAGTGCAGTTCATCAGACAGTGAGTACCTCTATCTGTCCAGCCCATCGCTGTGTTCAGCTGGACAAGTTCTTTTCGTTTGGACTCCTGTTAGTGTTCACGATGCTTCTGTAAAATGACTTCCCTTAAAGTGAACTGGAGAGAGCGTTTGCTGCTGCTGTTTCCATTTGTCCTGAATCACTCATGACTAGAAGATTGTTTCATCCTTTTGTTACTAACCTACAATCTGTCTCTCTCCTCTCTCTCTCTCTTTCTCTTCCTCTCTCTTTCTCTCCCCCCCCTCTCTCTCTCCCTTCCACCCACCCTCTCCCTCCCCCCTCTCTCTCTCTCCCTCTCTCTCCCCCCCTCCCCTCCCTCCCGCCCCTCTCTGCCCCCCCTCCCCCCCTCTCTCTTTAGGAAAAGACGTGGAGCATTCAATTCCAAACAGCTTCTTTACCTCGAGAAATACAGACCCAAGATGCGTCTGCGCTTCAAGGATGCCAACTGCTGTATGCAGTAGGCTGTGTCTGTCTGTCTGTCTGCATCCCTTCGTGTGCAACTGGTGACAAAACGATTCCAACAAGGGGAGATAAAAAGAAGAGAAAAGTTGTCAGTAATTATTGTGATGATTTAACACACAGTCATGGCTAATTGATCACAGAGTGAGTGAATACAGATGTAAAGATCCACCAGCCATACCAATGAATAAGGTCAAAGGTCAAAGCACACTGATATGTGACACCCCCCCCCGTCCCCTCCCTCCCGGTTACTAGTGTCCAATCATGGTCCAGAATTTGTTCAACTCGAGTCCATTCAGATTTTTCCATTTTAAATTATGGATGATTTGTATTTTTTACACACAAGTTGTTTAAATGGTGATGACAACAACCACAAAATCTTACAAATTATATTAGTATTGTTGATTTGTATTTTATCCTTTAAATTTTGATATTATTATAATGTTTGGCCCCGAGTAATGTATCTGACTAGATATGTTCTAAAACCCTTCAGTGCATCACAATACAATTCCATGTTAAACTAACTAAAGACATCTGTTCTGGTATCAAGACACCTCCAAAAGGTCCCACTGAAAATGCAACCGTTTTTTAAAAAGTTTTTATTTCTCTCCTTCACTCGCTTGATGTCACTTTTAATTTAGGGATTGGCTGGGTTTGAAATGTCTGCTATATTTATTCTCTAGTTCTGATTAGTGTGGCAGTCTAGAGATTGGCAGGGGCAAAGGACACTGGTAGCCTTTTTTCTAGAGCCATATTGTTTCACTTTCTGTTTTTTTTTTTTTTTTTTTTTTTTTTGAAATCTCGCGGGAGTGCAATATTCAATCCACCTCAGAAATGCCCCCAAAACCCTGTGACCGTCCTACACACACACACACACACACACACACACACACACACACACTGAGGCACACACTCACTGAGACACAGACACACTGAGACACAGACACACATACACATGGAGACACAGACACAAGTGCACGCACACACAGACAGACACACACTGAGACACAGACACAAGCACACACACACACACACACACACACACAAGCAAGCAAGCAGGCAGGCAGTTATTAGACAGGAAGACCCTTGGCTAGTCTGACTGCGGGTACGTGTCCATTCACTAAGACTGCTTACTCTTCTCTCTGGGTTTACAATAGGACTACCTTACACGCCACACACTGTCCGACACACACATGCAGGCAGACAAACACGCACACAAACACACACACACACACACACTATACAATGCAACTGTTAAATCCCTACTCTCACTCTGAAGGAAAAGAGGTGAAAAAGCAAGAAAATGGTCAGTTTTTTATCATTGTACCCATTTTAAAGACATCCCCAATTCCTATTGGTTTTAAAAGATAAATAAAATAAAATTGAAATAAAATGAAACTTCTCTGTGTTAAGTTCTCAGCTGCCGAAGCGATCTCAAAGGTTTTCCACCTGCGTCTGCTTTCGACCACATCCGCGGAGGACCGTACAGTTTGATAAGAAATAGTTCTAATTGTCATGTGTATAATTCCGTCTGTACTGTACTAGTATTATTAGCATTTTTCTTCAGAAATAAGCGTATTATGTGGACTAGCAGGCCTTGATCCGATGACGTAGTTTGAGAAACACTGACGTGAATTGCATGTTTGGAACGGTATCTGGAGTGCCCGTCTTTGTCCGCGGTATGAATGGCATGTTTGCGTCAGGGAGGTGTGGATGGGACGTGGACCTACTTCTAATCTAAACATTTCCCAACAGTTTCACATTCCGTTTGACTAGTGACTCAATCTGCAGACTACCCCTGCCGCCCCCTGGTGTATTCAAACAAAAGCGTGCAGATCAATTTATAGACTCCTTTTATTCAGGGCGAAATGCCACAGAGCTGGAGATTAATGAAGACCGGATGCGATTAGAACAAGGAAGGGGGAAAACGCATTCGTCGATCAAAATCTCTTTCTGAGGGCGGTGCGGGGAATGTGTTCGCTCAGTTAAGAGCATGATCGTTGAACCGTGTCGCCCGAATCTGCCAAGAGACGGGACTGGCTGGCGAGCAAGCCCAACGCCGGACAGCTACATTGAGGCTGAAATCTAATCCTACGAATGTTTTATCATTTCATCCTACCGAAAATACGATGTAGTATAAACACGCAGCACATTCGAGAACTAGTGGGCATTGCGAAGAAGAGCATTTTGTCCAGACTTAATAAATACAGGCCTAACAGCTATAACTAGTTTACAGTAGCAATACTTTCGCCATTAGCGAGCTTTGCATTTCACAGAAGCTCAACGTCCAACCGACTGCGCTGCCTAACACGGCTGCCCGGTGTCATATTCCTCCGGTGTTTCCAGGAACCTCATTGTGCTGGCGTGACGGAGGTCCGTGCCCTTGTCCTGAAGGACTATGACTCATTAACACATGGACTGCACGGGACTTGTACCGATCTGCTGGAGGCCAGACAGTGAGTCATAAACGGGCCTCTCGTCAGACAGTCCATTAAGAGTTTAGCATACGGAGCCCTTAACACCTGCTGCCGAGGGGATACAAGAAAGCTTAGGGATGGGAGACCAGGACATGTTTGGGATAAGTATCGACGTGCTTTCTGGACAGCCCTTTTATCCAGTTCGTTTAAGATGAAGTAGTCCAAGTCAGAATTGTTATAGTTGCCGATATGGGCTATTTGGTGTGAACCAAGATGATTACTAAGGCCTTATAACTAAGGTGACAGAGAGCTTCACACGTAGGCCTATGACCAGCGTTCAGATCTTGGGGTTGATCTTCATTCCGTTAATCCGGACAATACGGGGCCTGTATAGACCAGTTTTGAGTGTCCCAGCACAGGGAACGTGGAGAAGAAACGGCGTTTATCCAAGCAGAAGGTCCCCTTTCAACACAGTGCATTCACGAGGGCTTGCAGATGCTGATCTAGGCCACACTAATAGGCAGCGAACTGTGTGGTGGCATCGTGATTCGCGGCCCTTTAAAAATGCATGCCCGCTCTCGGCGCTGTAGCTTTAATGAGGTGTGTCTGAAATATTTGATAGCTTCCTCCTCATTTGAAAAACAAATACGTTTATTTGCATTAATATTTGATGCGGGAAATGAATATATGTAAAACACATACATTAATTAGTCTGTTTTGATCAATTGTCTCTGTCTAATGCGCTCTGAGTATTTCCTCACAAACTCCCCACAGGCTACTGTGGCGCTTATCATTCGCTGGCGCTTCGGAGCAAAACCATTTAATTTACAAATTGGGATTTAACATCTTTAAACACTCCACGCACTCCAAAATGTAATCATCAATTGCAACTTAGCAGGGGCGTATATGAATTCTGCCTAAAGTAGATGTTTTCTCTCGCAGTGGTATGTGTTGTTGGAAAGGATGGAGAATTCACAGGCGACAAATCGCTCAAAATGAATGAGGGTTAGGTCCATTTCGGCGAGCTTTCGAAACTTCTCGCTATGCCCTCTTTGCATGACTGCAAAGGACTAGTCAACACTCCACTCTGTTTAACTGGCAACACGTCTTGCTATGTCAAACCGCACTCTCTCGGTGCACACGTGAAATTCAATCCTGACAATTCAGTTCGTTGTCCTAAATTGTCCTTGCGCTCGTTCGTGAGCTCTCGTCTCCAGATGAGCGGCTGTATAGTTGAACTTCGGAGCATTTCTGTTCAAATCAGACACACTCTTGGATGTAATTGCTGCGTGTTCGTAATGATTGTTTCATGCAAAATCAAAATGTTGGCGCATACTGCTCTCGTCTGCGTAATCTGTGTTTTTCCCTCCAGATGGTAGTATTGTTACACGTGCCCGGTGCCGTAGTTCTTTTCTGTGCCGATAGATGGCAGTAGTGCTCCGTGTCTGACGCACAGTCTTGATGCCATGTTGAAAACTGTGATGAATTCACTTTGGCAGGACCACGGACAGTGCCAATCTGGTGAGTCACACTTACCACTGTATGCAGGATGTTCGCTTTCAACAGCGAAACCGGACTCGGTAATTAATTATCACACATTGAATGTACTGCAATAGGCTTATATCAAACAATGAGATTATTTGAAGAGCGAAGGACTGGACATGGCAGTTATATGTGAACGACGCTTACCTACCACATACTGAAAATATTTATTTGGTAAGGTAGTATCTCTTAATTGAATTGCTTACAGCCGATTTGTGCTCTCGGTGCCAAACATTTTTTTAAGTCTTTGTTCATTATTGTCTTTTTCCCTTTTCTCCTCTTAAATGCACCGTTACATCAACCATTATCCACACAGGTGACCAAAAACGATTCAATATTCAGTTAAAGCATTGATTAGTGGTTACAAGTCAAGGTATTAAGTAGTCACGAAAACTCATTTCACCGTAAGCCTCCCCTTTGTCCCTGCCTGCACAGATCAACATGATGGCATCATGTCAAGAGCAGCCAAGGGTGTAGATCTCCAAGCAAAGCAGCAGTAGTGATTTCAAGCTGCGATAAAAAAACAAAAACACATGGAACCGTGAATGAGTCTCCCCTTCCCTCCTCCCCTCACGCTGCCCCTCCTCCCTTCCTCCCCTCCCCCCTCGGAGTCCATTGAGCACACAGTGAAAAGTGTGAACTGATTGTGAATGACAGGCTCAGACGCTGCCAGTCAATCAGCGAGCTCCTCCAGCAGCCCAACGCTTCTCCCATCTGCCATGATCTGTGTCATCCTCCCCCGCAGCGCACGCCCTTCACCGTGTCCAGACGCTTCTCTGCCAGTTCTCCTCCTCCCTCCTCTCCCTCCTCCTCCTCCTCTCCCTCCTCCTCCTCCTCCTCTCCCTTTCCTCTCCATCTCTCACACTCCACCTCTTGTCTCATCTCGCCAGCTCATCTTCCATCCCATCCCTTCTATTTTCTTTCTTTCTTTCTTTCTTTCTATCCTTCCTTTCCTTCCTTCCTCCCCCTCCCCCCACCATGTCCCCCCTCCATCCTGGTTGTCCTCCACAGCTGAAGAAAGGCGAGGCTGGAAGGTGAGGAGAACAGCAGATGAAAGCTTCTTGTCAGCCCAGTGCTGCCTCTTGACCCCGTGTCTCTGTCCATTGTGAAGAGTCTAGGATCCATGCTGTCAGACGAGGCTCCCAGTGCTCAGACAGCAGCCCTCATTTCCACACCATATTCCCCCTCTGTTAATGCAGTCTAATAGGCACCCGTATCAATAGGTTCAAGGCTGTAGCGAGGGGCCAATCCATTCTGACACAGAGTGCGTTAAGTGGCCGGCTTAACGAGCACGTCCGCTAATTGGCTGTGTTTTTGCTCTCTATTCATCAGCAGCAGCTGAGGTCAGAGGCTCAGCAAGCAGGTGTGCCCTCTCTCCAGCTCTCCCCCCTCCCTCTCCCTCTCCCTCTCTCTCTCTCTCCTCTCTCTTCTCTCTGCCTCCTCCACCTCCTCCCTCCTCTCTCTGCTCCCTCTCCTCTTCCCTCTCTTCTCTCGTCTCTCTCCTCTCTCTCCAGCTCTCCTCCATCCGTCCTCTCTTTCTCTCTCCAGCTCTCCTCTCTCTCTCTCTCTCTCTCTCTCTCTCTCTCACTCCAGCCTCTCCTTCCTCCTCCCTCCCTCCCTCTCATCTCTCTCTCTCTCTCTCCTACAGCTCTCCCTCCCTCCCTCTTTTCTCTCCCAGCTCTCTCTCTCTCATCTCTTCTCTCTCTCTCTCTCTCACTCCAGCTCTCCCTTCCTTCCTTCCTCCCTCACTCCCTCCCTCCCTCTCTCTGTCCATCTCTCTGTCTCTCTAGCTCTTTCTCCCACTCTCTCCAGCTCTCTCCCTCTCTCTTTCTCCAGCTCCCTCTCTCCCTCTCCCTCCCTCTCTCTCTCGCCCTCTCTCTCCAGCTCTCTCTCTCTCTCTCTCTCTCTCTCCAGCTCTCTCTCCCTCTCTCTTTCTCTCCCTCCCTCTCTCCCTTTGTTGTCTCTCAATCTTCTTCTTCAGCCTCTATTTATCTCGATCTCTTCTTCTCTCTTCTCTTCATCTCTACAAGGCACAGCAAGACACTGTGGAGTCTCTCCTGCCCTATCTGCACACCTCCGACAGGATGTTTTAACAACTCAGGGGGAGGGGGTGAGGAGGGGAGGAGGGGGTGAGGAGGGGATGGGGGATTGAGGAGGGGAGGGTGGGGGGGTGAGGAGGGATGGGGGGGTGAGGAGGGGACGACGGGGGGTGAGAAGGGGATGGGGGGGTGAGGAGGGGACGGGGGGGCACGTAAACAAACCTTCCTCTGTCTCATTAGTCACTGCTCTGTGTACCAAACTCACTCAAGTGATAAACAATAGGTTATAGGCCCCTTTTAAGCTTGACCTCTGAAAGAAAGGTTTACAGTCAGCCTCGACGCACAACACACACACACACTCAAGGGTAGGGACCCGTCAGGAAGACAAGGTGCTGAGCCGGTTCGGACGGAACGTTTGAAATTACATCCAGATTTGCTGTTGTTGGCTGGGCTAGCCTACTTGACATGTGATTGAACTTCTTTTTAATGAGACTTTGAGTAAACAGGCAGGCTGCAGCCATGTTGACAACAATCGCATGATAAGGTTAAGGCCAACGGCTTCCGTGAGCTGCATCAGGCTTGGACAGGAAGAGAACGCCAAGTTAAGTTTTGGTCTGCATCAGTTAAGATACTCTGGGCCTTGGTTTGGATAGTATGATGTGGCTCAAACATCACTCCAACACACACACACACACACCTTCACACAAACACACACACACACACACACACACACACACTCACCTTCACACACACACACACACACACACACACACAATAGCAGAGGTCCACTGGAAAGCGTGTCTGTCTAGACAGTTCAGGAGGGTCTGGACTCTAGTTCACCACACGTTGGCTTTCTTCCTGCTGTCAACAGATGCAGTTTGATGCAATAATTGTGTAAATTGGAAAAATAGATTTGCAGATATTTTGTCCGTGAAATTGTTGCCCATGTTTAGTAATCCAGTTTGCAGTACAAAGCACGTCCATTCAGTGTGTTGGCAACTGACAAGTTCGGTGAAAAAAAAATGTTTTATTGCCTCAACTTCTGTTACACTGATAAAGTGTTTTGAAGAAGATTGACTTTTTCAATCCCACCTGAAAGAAGGTCATAACCGTGTTTCACAAGGTAAATCATCCACAATTCCATGTTCCGTACAAGTATAGTATCTCATATAGGTCAGGAAATATCATTAAAGGTTTCCACTATTTATTTGAGATTTTAGAAAGATGGATTGCCAAGATAAGTGGAACTAAAGAATTCCAATATATCAGCACTTGTTACAAAATGGCAAACAGCCTGAATTGGAAAGTCAAACCTGATCATGTTAACAACAGAACTGGTATTCCCTTGTGCACTGTCCGTCTCCACGCAGTTCCAAGCAAGGTTTGCAGTTGAAGAACTACCTGGAATGTGTCTTTGCTGCGCTGTCAACCTGTCATCCAGGGACATCATCAGCATCCGTGGCCCCTGTCTGCCAGCACAGGGCCCCTGATATGTGCTGGCAGACAGGGTGGCCCCTGGAGAGTCCAGAACGCTGCGATGAGTCACGCATCGAGACCGGCGCCCCCACTGACGAAGCAAAACTACAAAACATCCATGTTTTTCACTTCCTGTTTGACTTCATCAAGGATTTCCGACGGATCTAATCCTGGTGGCGTGTAGGATGGGCTGCAGAGTGTAATACTGAGAGTTTGTTTTGCTAATGTCTTCCTTTGTACGTTTGAAGGCTACAGATTTCACCTCTGGCCTCTTCACCCTTCAACGTGGGGCGAGATGGAAGTGGATGGTGAAGACGGACAGACGGAGAAGACGGACAGACGTGCAGGACAGTATCCCTTCTGTTGTCGGTTGGAGCAAAGCTACATGTCTGGGAGGACCGCAGAAATAATGGGAGCATCTGGAAAGTTCTCTTCAGCCAGTCTATTGAAGGTTGAAAGGTCAGGGTGGTGGTGGGAGGTGTGTGTGTGGTGGTGGTGGTGGTGGTGGGGGGCACAAGGTCAAAGGTGACAATGCCACTGATAACATGGATTACCTCATGGACCTTTCAGCGTTTGTTCGTAGAAACATCTGCCATCTGCGACTGAGTTACACGTTCTGGTTTCTTAAGCAAAGCCTTTATCAACACACAAATATGAGCTCATTTCTCGGTGCCATTGTGTCTACAGCCAGAAAATCATGTAGACTTGGTTCTGGTGGATCTGTGCTCTCCAGCTGTGCGCAGAAAACTCTCAAATGAGCAGCCACCAGACCCCAACCCCCACCCCCCTCCTCCCCCCCCAAAACAAACAGATCTACTCAGAATACTTTTGCGGCCTCGCATAATCAGGGTGTGTTTGTAACTTGGCGCGGTTGGAACGTGGCGTGGAGGGAGCGTTTGTTTGAAGCAGGTGTGTTAAGATCCAGCCCTCATGCCAGCCTGCTACTGCGATCATCAAGTGAGCGCGGATCTTTGGTAGGTAAAGACGAACATGCATGCGTTCATTAAGTGACAGGCGACATGTCTGTCTGCCGGCCATCTTTGAACATCAAAACGCCTCCAGTCTCTCATCCATAACTTTGGAAAGTTTCCTGCAATCAAAGTGACCTCAGTGAACCTGAAGGGGGGTGGGGGGGAGGGGTGGGGTGGGGAGGGGCGGAGCAGGGGGGGAGGGGAACTTAAACAACTACAAACATTCCTTTTCTGCTCTTGTCTCAGATTAGACAAGGCAACAGTCTAGGAGCTGTTCGCCGTGTCTGATGAGACTCGCAACCCACTTAGACGCAGAAAAGCCCGATCGCGTTTCACCTCCTCGTCAAGCTTTCAAGGTATGGAAATCCAATGTTTGTATTCCCCTTGCACTCCACGGGGCATCTCTGAGGAAACGCCTTCAGAACTCTGAAGACGATCGACTGCTGGCGACAGCTGAAACGTTCCCCTGTTAGCTGGCTTTGACTCCAGTCACACATCCCTTCCACGACCCTGGTCTTCATGGGCAACGCCTCTTGTGAGCGCGGTGATGAGCCCGTAGCGCCAGGTGCCGTCGTGACTCATCTATGGAGCCGGGCTCTCTGTCGCTCTCCGTCCGACCAGACAGCTCTCTGCATCTCATTTCCACTGAGTGCGTATGTGTTTTACGAGAAGGAGAAAAAGCAGCTTGTGTGTGTGTGTGTGTGCGTGTGTACACGTTTCTATGCATCAGACTGTGCGAGCTGGAGGTGGCGGAGGTATTGGGTGATTGCTGATGACAAATGCACCACACGCAGGAGCGGTTGCATAGTTAATGCTGCGGGCCTGGCCTGCAAGATTGCAATCAGAAGAAGGCGAGGGAGTGAAGGGGGGGTGGAGGGGGGGGGGCTGTAACATAGACGCCAGATTGACAGGTGAAGAGGATGGGGGGGGGTGGGATAGAGGAGGGGGGAGGGGAACGGTTATTTGCAAGATTCCATATCTCATAATTCTGTGCGGAGGGCTTGCTCTGGCAGGTGGGACACACAAGGTGACACACACACACACACACACACACACACACACACAAGGTGACACACACACACACACACACACACACCCGGACCAAATATGACCATATTTGTGCTTCATTTCTCCAACACATGTCACACGAAACTGACAAACAGCCACACACACACACACATACCAATCAGGCCGTATTTGCGGTTCATTCCTTAAATGCGCGGCACGGCAACACACAGACGATGGCGCGGTTTTGCTCAGGTGCCTTGGCAGGTTGGTGATGGTAATAGGAGTGGCAGGAAGGGGAAATGAGGGAGTTAGGAGAGGTTGCACAGCAGATAGACCCGTCTCAATGCAAATGAATCAGCGTGTTGCTCGTGTGGGGAGCGGGGGGGAGGGGGGGGGGGGGGGGGGGGGGGGGGGGGTGTTTGCGTCTGTGTGTCTGGCCCTTTCCTCTGTGAGGGGATGCACAGGGCACCGAGCTGTTGGAGGCAATTTCCTCAACGGGCAGGAGGACGGAAGCAGAAATGAACTGGGGAGAGGGGCGGATTAGCCTAAGATTGCCCCAAGGGTGTTGTTTGTATGTGCGCACGCGTGCGCGTGTCCTCGCGTGCCGTGATGTTTGCTTTTCCGAGCGTGCGTGCTGTGTTTGCTTAACCGCCCTTCACGCTGGGGCTCTGCGTCCCCCCGCCGCCCGCCTGCCGCCCCTCCGCTCCCTCAGCGAGCAGCCCAGCCAAGAGGATGATGTCCGAGGTCTCCGAAACGGCTTTTCGCAAAGGCCGTGCCCCTTGTGTGTCTAATCACACCGTCTCAGCGGGACATTCTAGGCTTCTGTTTGTCGTCCGCTCGCAAACAAGGCCTCATTAGAGCTCTTTCCAGGAGTCTCGCAGCACTGAGTCAGACCTCGAGGCACGATCTTAATCTCCTGATGGAGGTCCCCAACCCAGCCCCTTGGAGGGGGAGTGTGTCCCGGTGTCCCCCGCATGTCGTGCCCGCTCCGGCCAGGCATCCCAGCTTCCTGTCCCCCCCTCCCAGCGGCTTCCTGCTCTAACTCCGCAGCCTCCTCTCAGCATTCAGAAGAGCACTCTGCCAGCTAAGAGAGAGGGCGCTCCCGGGGGCAGGCCAAATGAAGGACGTTCTCTCAATTCTCTGTCGTCCTCGGCTGGCCAGGACGCTAACGCCTCATCGAGATGCGTCATGGTGAAAAGTCCCACCCGACTGAAGCGACGGAGTACGAACACGCAGAAGGACATAGAGCCCCTAGCTAGCTGCTATTGCTGCTAACACTGCAGTCGATAAATACCAGAGACAATCTCTCCATTCCTTCTCTATCAGACAGCCCCTAAATCTGGGGAAACATTCCCTGCTATCTGATTCCTGCTGTCACATCTCTACACACACACACACACTCTCTCTTTCTAACAAAGGAACAGTTCCCCTGGACTTGCCTCCATATTTCATAACATGTCGTGTTCCGGTCTAAGATATAGAGCCTGATTTCATTTGTGGGGAGCAATAGTGGGTTCCTTATCTCACTGGGAGTGAAATATCTCTCTGCCATGAATAAGTCACAACACACACACACTGACGTGGATGTATACGTCTAAGTGTGCATTTACAGCAGCGTCGAACCACACCAGGGTGTGTAGAGGTGAGAAGTTAGAACGAGGAGTCGGCCCCCAGCCCATCTGTATGACTTGCAGAAACAGGATGTTTTGTGTGGGAAAAGTTGTTTCGATAGTGACAGACCAAATGGCTGATATCGAACGTGACCTAGACCCATGGGAGAGAGAGAGACATCGTGGAAAAGGACGTCTGGTGATGTTCCTCAAGACGGTTCAGCCCTCTTTGTCCTCGACATGTCCCGGATATGCCAGTGATATGAAACCATGGCTCCCATTACATTTTTTGGGACAAAAAAAAAGTTTTTGAAATGTTTATCCCAATGCGGTGGAGACATCTCATAGCAACCGTTACACAATCCCTGCTACCATAATCCAGGTCTCCGGAGACAAAGTGTTTCCACAGTCCATCTCGGCTGACGCCCTGAGCTTATTCATCTGCCTCATTTACTGTCCTATTTTCCGACACTTTCTGGAGTTAGTTATCTTAAAGAATAGATGCATTTACGATGGGGATCATTTTCAAGTTCAACCACAGATGTCTCTTTCGGGGGCCCCACGGAGAGTGCAAATGGAGGTTTTTTTTCCCCTTCTCTTGTGTTGCAAAGAGCTGTTGTTTCCATGGGGACTCCTGCAGTCTGGCGTACACAGCTACAGAGAGTTCATCGTTTGGCTGGCGTGTCACCAGAAAACTGAGTGGGATGGGGGCTTTCAGGGGTGTCATTTGCAGATCTTCGAAGGAGAAAAACCCATTGTTCACAACCTTCCCTCTCTCCCTCCCTCCCTCTCTCCCTCTCTCCCTCTCTCCCTCCCGTTAGCTACTTGATGGGAGACCGCATGGGAATACCAGGTGCTGTAAGATTTTTCATCTTTTTTTCCTCTCTCTCTCCCTTCTCCTCTTTCTCTTCTCCTCGATCCTCTCTCCCCTCGTTTCCTCTCCCCTCCTCTACTTCCCATTTTCTCCTCTCCCCTCTCCTCTCCCTCTCCCCCTCTCCTTCCTCCCCTCTCTCGGCAAAGGAGGAAGTTCAAAGAACCATAAGCTTCGGGGAAGAGCCTTGTCATCTTTAAGTGCCCTTTGACCCAGCTGCTCTTTCGCATAAGGCCATACCACCCTGAACAAGCCCGATCTCGTCCGATCTCGGAAGGTTAAGCAGGGTCGGGCCTGGTAGTACTTGGATGGGAGACCGCCTGGAATACCAGGTGCTGTAAGCTTTTTTCATCTTTTTTTTCCTCTCTCTGTCTTCTCTCTCTCTCTCTCTCCTCTCCTCTCTCTCTCGGCAAAGGAGGGGGCCCAGAGAACCATAAGCTACGGTGAAGAGCCTTGTCATCTTTAAGTTACCTTTGACCCAGCTGCTCTATCGCTTACGGCCATACCACCATCCAGCAGCGGTCTTCCCATCCTGAAACACGCCCGAGATTTTCGTACCAATCTCGAAGGTTAAGCCCAGCCAGACGGGGCTGGTTAGTAGTTGGATGGGAGACCTCCTGGGAATACCAGGTGTTGTAAGTTTTTTCATCTTTTTTTCCTCCTCTCTCATCTTCTACCTCTCCTCTCCCTCTCCTCCTCCCGCGCTCTGGCTCTCCCTCTCCTCTCCCTCTCTGCCTCTCCCCTCTCGCCCTCTCCCTCTCCTCATCCCCGCTTCCCCCTCTCGTCCCACCTCTACCCTCTCTCTCTCCGCTCTTTCTCTGTTCTCGCGGCAAAGGAGGAATTCCAAAGAAACAAAAGCTACGGGGAATAGCCTTTTCATCTTTAAGTGCCCTTTGAACCAGCTGCTCTTTCGCTTACAACCATATCGGCACTAGCTCTCACCTCCTGCTAAGAACATCGGCACGAGGCACCTCGGCCGAGCGTTCTCCATCCCTGATATAATTATATACCTTCTGTGCTTGCTCCGCTCAACTCTCACTGACGTATTGGTCAATGCACAACGAAATACAAATGATAATCAATACTTGAATATCCAGATATTGCTAGTTTTAGACATTTAGTCAAATTCCATACGTAATTTTCTGACTAATTTAAAATGCGTGTGAACTAATGGCTTTCTGGGACTCTCGTTCCTTATAACCGCCTCACAACTAATCGATAATCCAGCAGAAACGAAGATTCAGTCCAGCCTTGTCATACATCTGGCAGTTCCCTCTTCGAGTGTCGTTGTGTCTTGCGTCCCTCTCTCTCTCTCCGGCTCTCGGGTTACATTATTCTGGCCGTCCTGATCATCTCATCGAGTCTACTTGTCTCTACTGGCCTAAGACTCTTAGTTCCTATTTATGCTCTGACAAACTTCAGAGAGTCTTTTCCCCTCAGTTTGTTAGGAGATGTTGCAAGAAAACACGGAGAAGAAGGGATAAAAACCCCACGCTTCGCCAAAGGAAGTTTTAATTGGTGCCCTGGGGAGAAGCGCTCTTCCCGTTTTTGCAAATGTTCCCTCTGCCTTTGTGGAGGAGAGGAGGCAAGCGCAGGCCCACTGGGAATACGAGGAGCGGTTATGTTGACGAGGAAATTCAAACGAGTCGGTAGCGCCTGGACTCCGCGACAAGCCTGTTGGATCATCCCCGTTTACGGAAGGCCGAGGTGTTGTTGTTTTTTTCCGTGGGGTTTTTCCGTGTCGCGTCTCCTCGATTTCGCCGCGCTGAAGTGACGTGCGCGAGCCCTGGAATGCTCGCTGTCACTCAACGGTAGATCACCGACGCGTCTCGCTGAAACGCTCTTTAGAACCGTCGGGCAGCCGTAATGACCTCGGAATGTTCATTGAAACACTCGGGAGAAAAAGATGTAAAAAAAGGTTTCTGATGAATAAACCATGAGCGTAACTCACTGCAGCTAACTCTGACTACCAGAACTGTAACAGAGTGGGATTCTTTTCTCTTTTTTTTTCTACTTCACCCTTCTTTTACTCTCCTTCTGCTGTCAGTCACGTGATTTGGGGAGGACTCCTTCAGTGTTTAGGCTTTAGGCCTACGCTTTCACACCCCCGCGCTGCCTCGTATTGAGTTTCTGTCCGGTGGCGACCGCAAACTGCCTGCGACACCGGCCCCCTACTCTAAAGAAACGTCTGTCAGAGGCGGGCGAAAGCTCAGAGCCGACCCAAACAACAATGGCGGCCAGACAGCCCTTGTGACGGGCGAACATCACCAAGAGTAATTGCCTGTCATGTGCAGCAGCCTACTGTTTAATTTTCTATAAATAAAAATAAATATATAAAGAGCGTCTGTAATGCACTAAATTCCAGCCAGGGTGGACAAGGTCACTGAGCGTGACCTGTGGAAGGGCCATAATTGAAAAGCACTCCTCCTCCTCCTTCATGTGAAGTGAATGATGAAGAGGAACAAGGAGGTTAAGCAGGGCCTTAGGTAAAGGGGAAGAGGATTTGCATGTCAATGTGTCCGAGCACGGCGCTTGTGGCTTGTGTGTTTACGCGTTAGTGCAAACGCACAGGGCACCTCTCTATATCCGCCTCTCTCCCCTCTCAGCCCCCCTCGACTCTCCTCTCTGACCCTCTATCCCAGGAAGGGAAAAAAGGTGGAAAAACAGGTGTTTTTTCTTCTTCCTATCCTCTAACTTAGCGCGCTGAGCTGCGGATGGACAGTTAAACAGTAACCCCCTGCGCTTCCTCAGGTAAACAGTACAAACTTTCAAGGGATGAAATCTCTTCTCTGTTCAGGATCTTTTTTTCCCCCTCTCTTCCCTCCCCCCCTCCTCCTCCTCCTCCTCCTTCCCCCCGGTCTAATCCACTTCCCCCTCTCTCTTTTTGCCTCCCATCTTCCTTTCCCATCTCTCTCTCCTTCTCTTTGCCTGTTTTTACATCCTCTGTTGAATAATAGATGGCTGGAAAAGCTGGTCTGGGCTCCGCATGCGGATGGAGCCTGGTGCAGGCATGGAGGGAGGGAGGGAGGAGGAGGTGAGCTGGATGGGGGCCTGGAGGAGGGAGTCAGAGAGGGAAAACGAGTGACGGAGAGGAGAGGGTGTGTGGTGGGGGTGGGCGGTGGGAGGGGGTTGTGTCGGGGGAGGGGACCCAAGTTTTCCATTGATGGGAAAAGATTCATGCCACATCTTGGCCCAGGTCAGTGTGGGCCCTGGCAGAATCCTCATATCACCGGCTGCATACCCAAACCTCCCCTGTAGAGTGAAGAAATGGAGAGGAGGCAGACAGGGAGGGAGAGACAGAGGGAGGGAGAGAGACAGGGAGGGAGAGAGACAGGGAGGGAGAGCCAGAGGGAGGGAGAGACAGAGGGAGGGAGAGAGACAGGGAGGGGGAGGGAGAGGGAGGGAGAGACAGAAGGAGGGAGAGAGACAGGGAGAGACAGGGAGAGAGAGGGAGGGAGAGATACAGGGAGGGAGACAGGGAGGTCGAGAAACAGAGGGAGGGAGAGAGACAGGGAGAGACAGAGGGAGGGAGAGAGACAGGGAGGGAGTGACAGAAGGAGGGAGAAAGAAGGAGGGAGAGAGTCATTGAATTGGCAACCTGTAGGTGACAGGTATCGTTCAAGTTTTGGGGAAGTTCAACTTTTATCCAATGCATTCTGGTGTTGCTATGTGGTCACTGAATAACAGCTTAAACAGTGTGCTACTGTCATACAGCAACACTGTATTCTGCACATGTATTAACATGATTTTAAACACAGTGACTTGCAGCCAGATATTTAGATAGGCCACATTAAAGAGGGGATTTGAGAAAGAGATTGACATTGGAGCTCTGCCAGCCATCTTGCATGTTTCGCAAACCTGTCTCTCAAGTGAGAAAGATACGGCTTGCTCTGCACAGATGGCAAAATACTTAAGACCCAATTTCCTCTGCATTGGGAGTTGTTGATAGTGTATGTGTGATAGTTAAACACATTGCGTTAGGAAGGAACTCGTCCCTCTACAACTACTCGAAACAGCTCATGTCAAATCCACTGAAACATATCGAAGTGAAATGAAGCACGTTGTGTTTGCGTTTTGGGAAGCTGGCTAAAATAGCTGTCATGTTTGTCCTGGACTTGTTTCTGGGTGCATCTGGAAGTCATGGCCGTGGCTTAACCATGAAAACACAGACAGGCCCAATTTGAATGATTCCATGGCTAGTCTGCCAACAAAGCTGTGTGTGTGTGTGCGTGTGTGTGTGTGTGTGTGGTGTGTATGTGTGTGTGTGTGTGTGTGTGTGTGTATGTGTGTGTGTGTGTGTGGTGTCAATGTGTGTGTCCTGTGTTGTGTGTAATGTATGTATATGTGGTGTGTGTGTGTGTGTGTTGTTGTGCGTGCAACCATAACGCAGTGACAGTTCAGGGGCTGGGGTTCGGTTGGGTGGTCGGGCCGTTAGGGGGTTAGGGGGTGTGGCGGATGTGGGTTTTTTTAGTAAGAGGGGGTGGAGGATATGTTAGGGGGGGTCCCTGTCAAAACAATGCCTTTTCGGCCCCCATGAGGTCCCTCACATGGCTCCTATTTCATCCTGTGACATGGCAGGTTCTTTCCTCCACATTACAGTGGAAGGTGTATAAAATGTGTCATCCCCGCACACGCAGCCCAACGTGATTTATAATATGGTAGCTGATGTGTAAAGTGTAAGAATGGACATTATTCTACCTTGGTAGGGGATGGCTGTAATGATGATGTATCGCTGGTATTACCCCACCGTGCCCGGCACAGGCGAACAGCCATATTAGATTTTGTGTGTTCAGTTGTGTCGCCTCAGCCCTTGCACTTCTATCCCAACGTGGTGAAGATGAAGGATTTCGGTTTCCACTGATGGTAAACTGAAGTATGCCTGCCGTTTTCAGGTGACAAGCGTAGGCGGGTTTGGAAAGAGGAAGATGTCAACGGTTTTTTGTTTTTTTTTCATATCAGCCTCCTCTTTAGCCAGCCTCTATAAGTCCTTTGGATTTCTCAAAAAGTGTCGGCTGAGAACAGGAGGGAAAGGGGAGTCGTGAGGGGGGGGCAGGTTTGGGGGTGGGAGTTGACATTTTGATTAGAGAAAAGTTGAATATTGCTGACACTATCTTGAAAATGTATAGTAAAGACATTTCAATTTGCTCCCCGACGTCGTGTCAGCCTCATTTTCAGGCGAGGGGGAAATTTCCAACGTCAGAAAGTAGAACATCTGTGCAATGACACTTTCAAAGACTTACAGAGATGTTCTGGAGGACAACTTCTGATTCATATGGCGTGTGTGCGTGTGTGCGTGCGTGCGTGTTTGGACGTGGATGCATTTCCAATCGAGGGCCTTTTTTGCACATGCGCACGTGCGTGTGTGCGTGTGTGCGTGTGTGTGTGCGCGGACATGTTTGTGGACCCTCATTCCTGTGTGTACTTTATATCCCAAGCCATAATCAAATCTCCATAATCCTAGTGTTGAGCTGTCAGCTTTGATTACGGTGAGCGCTCCTAACAGCGCCTGAAGCCGGGTGCTTTTCCACATCACACTGGCTTCCCTTCTTTCTTCCTCTCTCTTGCTTTGCTTTTTTTCCGTCGTTACTTTGCAAACGGTGACAACGGCTGAGTGGCTTCTTTGACTTTCTCCCGACCGCTTGAGAGAGAGAAAGAGAGAGAGAGCGGGAGAGAGGCAAGGGAGAGAGTGGGAGAGAGCGGGAGAGAGGAAGAGAGAGAGTGGGAGAGAGCGGGAGAGAGGGAAGAGAGAGAGTAGGAGAGATGTGGGAGAGGGGGAAGAGAGAGAGTGGGAGAGAGTGGGAGAGAAAGAGAGAGACCGGGAGAGAGGGAAGAGATAGAGTGGGAAAGAGAAGAGAGAGAGCAGGGGAGAGAGGAGAGAGAGAGAAGAGAGAGAGAGAGCAGGAGAGAGAGAAGAGAGAGAAGAGAGAGAGAGAGGAGAGAGAGCAGGAGAGAGAGAAGACAGAGAGCAGGAGAGAGAGAAGAGAGGAGAGAGCAGGAGAGAGAGATCAGTAGAGAGAGGGGAGAGAGCAGGAGAGAGAGAAAAGAGAGAGAGAAGGAGAGAAAGAAGGGAGAGAGCAGGAGAGAGAGAAGAGACAGCAGGAGAGAGAGAAGACAGAGAGCAGGAGAGAGAGAAGAGAGAGAGGAGAGAGCAGGAGAGAGAGATCAGGAGAGAGAGGGGAGAGAGCAGGAGAGAGAGATCAGGAGAGAGAGGGGAGAGAGCAGGAGAGAGAGAAAAGAGAGAGAGAGAAGGAGAGAAAGAAGAGAGAGAGCAGGAGAGAGAGAAGAGAGAGCAGGAGAGAGGGGGGCAGACAAGGCAGGAACCAGGAGCAGGAATAGCTGAACAGAGGAGAGGACAAAAGCAACCAGACTAGGTGGAAGAGAAGGAGCCTCAGAGTTGTCACATTCCCTTCTCCTTCTACAGAGGGACAGAGATGAGCGTACGCAAAGATCTTCCTCCCAACTGGATACTGTCTCTGCTCTGCTCACATCAGACTATCGAAGCCACAGTAAGGCGACACACCAGAGTTGGGGCCCTGGGTGTTTTTTTTTACAAACTCTGGAGCTCCTTGCACTGTTGCTGTCTCTATTTTTTAATTTAGGTCACTATTTCGTATTCGCCAAGGCCTGCTGTGTGTTCGAGTGCTGGTGAGCATGTTTGTGTGTGTGGTGTGTGGTGTGAGTGTGTGTGTTTGTGGTGTTTGTGTGTGAGTGTGTTTGTGTGTGTGTGTGTGTGTGTGGTGTGTGAGTGTGTGTGTTTGTGGTGTGTGTGTGTGTGTGTGTTTGTGTGCGGGACCATGCTAGTATTTGGTGCATTTTTTCCACTGTGTTTGCCATTTCACTTCAGAAGTTATGACGGAAAAGGGTTTGAAGAAACACTATAAAGCCAAAGAGATGTTCCAAAGCTCTGCATGAGTTGTCAGAGCACTGAGACTGTCTCTGTGTGTATTTGAGTGTGTGTGTGTTTGTGTGTGTACCGTTTAATACTGCATCGTGTGCAGTTGAATGGCTGCTTTCTCTGAGTATTCTCTTTACGAAGAGACAGTCAAACACAAACATACACACACACACACACACACACACACACACACACACACACACACACACACACACACAGGCATTCACAGCTGTAAACAAGCACATATGGGCTCACGCGTACATGTGCACAAGCATGAATCATCAACACACACGTGCACAGGCGTGTGCATGCACACGCAGACACACACGCCGACGTACACACTTGAAACAACCGTCAGAAGCTTACACGGATGTTTCCCAAACTAACAGGGGCACTGGTTGACTGCTGCACGTTTCCGTGGTAACTAAACACATCTACCTTCAAACGGATGTTTGATAATCACACCTCGTGAGAGAATTTGCATCCACATCCTTCCCACTCATTCCTCCTGTTTTCCATAGCTCTGTGTGACTTGCCCAGAGGAGGGGAGGACGGAGAGAGACTGTGAGTGGGAGAGACATACCGAGAGACGGGGTGAAAAAAGCTGAGGAGGTGGAGGAGGAGAGAAGAGAGAGAGAGGAGAGACAGAGGAGAGACAGAGGATAAAGACAGGAGAGAGGAGAGAGAGGATATAAAGAGGAGAAAATAAACAGCGGAGAGAGATAGAAATGATAAAGGAGAGTAAAGACAAAAGAAACACGGGAGAGCGAGTGCAAGAGAGAGAGAGAGAGAGAGAGAGAGAGAGAGGACCACATATACAGGAGAGAGAGCGAGGACCACAGATGCAGGAGAGAGAG
>BROE01000011.1:10778722-10812950 GCA_036571765.1 Plecoglossus altivelis | reverse complement strand
ACAAGCAAGTATGACACAGTATTGCCCAGAAACACTGTTATTACTGAACCTTCCATGTATTTTGATTCCAGGCATTCACAGTCTTGCCTCATTAATTTCTTGGTTCTGGAAACTTCTGGCACAAACAAGCCGGGTTGAAGACGCGGAATATTCATGTTTCAAAATTGAGAGGATATTCTGAATATTGGAAATATCTAGGAATGACGTGCTCCGATGAGGTGACCCGTGATTGATGTGTGTTTGGGTCGTTCCGCTGTGTCATGTCTCTCCACGGTAACGAGTGAAAAGCCGCTTGATGAGGAGGTAGTGAGCGAGAGAACGGGTTCTGATGGGAGTCTCGCGCAGTTCCATAATTCATGAAGTATCTCGAGCGGAAATCCCCCAGATGTACTATAGCAGTGTCCTGGACACACATTTCAAACAAGTTCTGGATATTTACGCTCTCTTTGCTCCACTGGATGTGCGAAGCGAAATTCTGCACTTCGAATCAAACGATACTGGGGAAGTCTAATTTGTTTATGTCGAAGTTTGCAAAAAGTAGTTGTCTCCAATCCTTGCTTGTGTTTTTGTACTGTTGGATGCAACTATGCAATTATCTCATATTAGCGTATCTCCTTTTAGACCAGCATCGTTTGTGATAATTTGTTCTGTACATGTTTTGTAATCTAAACAACATGTGACATCTATTTGGCAGTATCTTTCAAGAAATCATTTTCGTGAAATGCCATTCTTCGTTGTTTTTTTTTGAGAGGTGAGTGTGAAGTGTAGGGTTATGGTCAGTGTTAGTGTGATCATTTTCTCTCCCTTTGGTTTGTTGGGGTTAAGGTTTAAGGTCACGGTTCAGAATCCATGACACATTCATCCATGATGGATCGCAATGGAAGCAAATCAGTGGCAACATGTCAGTGACAACTGATGTTTACTGTTTATATTCAGTGCCAGACTCAGGTTTATTGTAAGGAAACGAGATATTGTCATATTCCGAGAATTCAAAACGACACAGATGCGATACGGAAAACGAACTGCGATTGCCAGATGTAAAATAGAACAACATCAAAGAAGATCTAGGCGGTTGTTATTGTTGCTAAGACCCCGTTCACCCTGTTACCAAACGCGTCTTGGGCGATCAAATCACAAATCTGCACAGGTGTGGTCCTCAGAGCATCTTGGAGACGCATGATTGACACGTGTTTTAATGGCCTTGTGTCTGACTGTCCACCTGTATTTGAATCACTGAAACTCATTTTACAGCCGAGTGTAAACAGACTCGTAGACAGCTGCTTGTCCCTGGTGCTCTGCAGCCTTCCAGGGGCCTGAGCGGATTTTCCGCCCAGAGGAGGAGAGTGTTTTTCGGGCAGTCACTGCTCGCTCATGTCCCTTCCTCTGAAGTGACTGGTTCTGGCAGGCTGTTTGTCAAAATGTCACAATATTGAGGGTCTCTTGGAATCTGTGCGCCCAAACCGAAAGCCAAGTCATTACTGTCAGAGTAGATTTTGTGTCCTTGTGTGTGTGTGTGTGAGAGAGAGTGTTGTATCGGTCCATGTACTGTATGTGCATATTTGCGACATACTTCAGTGTGTTGTGTGTTACTTTGTGTGTGTGTCTGTGTGAAATTATGTGTGTGCCTGTAACTATGTGTGTCTGTGTGAAACTGTGTGTGTCTGTAACTATATGTGTGTGTGTGTGTGAAACTATGTATGTCTGTAACTGTGTGTGTGTGTGATTGTATAGAAACCAATGCCAGTGTGAAGCTCCACCGACTCACAGGGCTGAACTCCCATCGTTGATACCCTTGTGTGATGCAGCCATAACCATCTATAATGCATGCGCTTTGCGTGGCTCCGCCTCTCTCGCCCCACGGGCCCCCGGCGTTCGAGGGCTGATGACAGCCAGGAGACCAGGCTTGTCACCACTGCGTTCCCCCTCACACTCCCCCATACCCAGGCTCCAACCTGCTGTCATGGGTCCGCAAGGGTTACATCAGCTCATTTAAATTGGGATCATACTCGTTCTGCTTCAACATGTACATACACAAGGATTGACATGGATATGCATATCTATATGTACATCCATATATAGGCTTTTTGTAGACTTGGTATCCATATATGTATATTTTTATCTGTAGAAGTCATAGCTGTGGACCTGGATGGAAGGATTGTCTCTGTGAGGTCTGCTGATTCCTCCTACTGACCTCTCCAGGTGCACACTCCCTAAATAGAACCCTCTCCACTGAATAGAACCCTCTCCACTGAATAGAACCCTCTCCACTGAATAGAACCCTCTCTACAGAACAAAACCCTCCCCACAGAACAGAACTCTCCCCACAGGACAGAACACAGAACCCATTTATGATCAAATGTTTGTTACCCTGTCCTGAGCAGCACACACAGAGGCAAACTGTTCTGTTTTGGAGAACTCCATCCTAAAGAGCTGCAGGGCCGAGTGTGTGTGAGGCTGTGTGTGTGTGTGTGTGTGTGTGTGTGTGAGTGGATATATAAATATTTGCGTCTGCATTTTCACCAACAGCAGAGCACACGTCGGTGAAAGATGACTCTGCCACCAGGAGATGACAGCTGCTGAACAGAGAGGAACGTGGGCAGTTCTGTTTCTACAAGAACTCATCTCTCATCTCGGGAGGAGTAAGTGACCCTCAGAGCTCAGAGTTGTGTTCCTTCCCACTACTGCTAAACTCACAGGTCATCACACGCATCTTTCTCATTGTTTTTACAGATGCACTTACCAGACCTGATAATGCACGCTTTTCTTTTGGCTTTCATCGAAAGCGACCTGCAGGAGTCCGAGTGTGTGTGGCTGTGAGGGGCTGTGGTGTGTGGGTGTGAGGGGGTGTGAGGTAGGGTGTGTGGTGTGGGTGTTGGTTTGTGGTGTGTGGGTGTGAGGGGGTGTGTGGGTGGGGTGTGTGGGTGTGTTGGGTGTGGTGTGTGGGTGTGTTGGGTGTGGTGTGAGGTAGGGTGTGTGGTGTGGGTGTTGGGTGTGGTGTGAGCATAGACAGGATGAGTCTGAAACCTCTTGATTGGCTGGCAAACGCTCCACCGCTGAGCTCCCCTCAAACCCACAATCCCCATGTTCAGGGTTAATGACAACTGAAACGGCTTTTGCGCTATGATTTTCTTTTCAAAGTTTTGTGAAGTGATAAGATGAAATGGGAGTCCATGGAGTCGTTCCCTGGCTCTGAAAACTGTTGCGCTAGAGAGCTCCGCTGTAGATGTGGACCAGAGATCTTATAAGATCTCTGTTGGCTTTTAACCGCTGTGTACTGCCAATGCTAGGAAGTAGAATAACATCAAATCACAGACTAAGGATTTATTTTTTGGCATGTGTGTGTCTCTCTCTGTTTGTGTGTGTGTGCGTGTCTGTCTCTGTTTGTGTGTGTGTGTGCGTGTGTATGTGTCTCTGTTTGTGTGTGTGCATGTGTACGTGTGTCTCTCTGTTTGTGTGTGCATGTGTTTGTATGTGTGGATGTGTGTATGTGTGTCTCTGTTTGCGTGTATGTGTGTGTGTATGCGTCTCTCTGTGTGGGCATGTGTTTGTGTGTGTGCATGTGTATGTGTGTCTCTGTTTGTGTGTGTGTCTCTCTCTCTATTTGTGCATGTGTGTGTGCATGTGTGTGTGTGTGTATGTGTGTATGTGTTTGTGCATGTGTGTGTGTCTCTCTCTGTGTGTGCATGTGTTTGTGTGTGTGCATGCGTGTGTGTGTTTGGCCAAGGGGAGCATGTGACTTGTTGCTCTCCCTACAGTTGAAGCATGGGGCAGTGCTGGAGTCTCTTGGCAGGAGGGCACAGAAAGCTTCTTGGTAGCAGGATGATGTCTGAACGTGTAAGTGTGCGAGCGGATGCGTGTGCAAGGGCACAGTCAGAGGACCAGCAGGATCCAGGGACGTGATCAGGCCATGGGGGAGGGCAGGTCATGTGTGTGTAGATGCGAGTGAAGGGGGTCGGGGGTTCAACGTGGGCGTGGCCGTGACCCCAGTACAGAGCACGGGCAGAGTTGAGCTTTTCAACCTTACTGCAGCAGGGGTGTAAAACATGCCTTGATTCCCTTAATAAGCTCTAATAGTCCAGCTAAGAAGGTAAAGAAAAAACAACAGCTCTCCAGATCTACACACACACACACACACACAATATATGCACACACACAATATACACACACAATATATATACGCACAATATACACACGCACACAATATACACGCACACAATATACACGCACACAAAATACACACACACAATATATATACAGACACTACACCAACGCACAATATACACACACACACACTATACACACACACACACAATACACACACACGCACACACACACACACACTTGACCTTGCTGCTCAGCCATATAGCCAAACCCAACAAGCACAATGAAGTTCCGACACGTTTAACATGATGGTCACCAGTTTGGACAGGGAAAAAGAGCTTGTGTAAACGTCTAAATGACTTTGACCTGTGTCGCCCTCTCTTCAGCCTATCGCCATCGGCTAGTCCAGTCCAGGAAATGCAGAAGACCTCAGAGTAACATACAATAGACAGCAATGAAAGAAGCTTCCGGTAAATCAGCTCTCCAAGGGTAAGTGAGCGAACATCATATTTTCCAGACGAGTCCTTTAAACCATATTTATGATTGTTTATCTTCAACATTAATTATCAGCGTCTTTTCCAATATATAAATTGTAGCCGGCACGGTCTTTGTCTGCATCATAATCTATATTAAATCTAAATAGAACTGAAGAAATATAGAAAAGTCTTGAATCAAATCAGCACCTCTGTTGCTTTAACTCCCAGAGCAATAACAGGGGGTTATTAGACGGGTTGATAGATGCTGCGGAGGGGGTCACCGGCGGCCATTTTGGATTAGAGCCGGTCAAGCACCAGTGGCCGTCAACCCAACTGTATACGGCGCTATAATCACAGCCTTTAAGATGCAAGAACATGCCTCAGGGCACGCTGGGCTGGAGAACGTTTGCGAGTGTTCGACAACACTTTCCAACAACTTTCAGAACTCTGGGCTGCTCCCTCTTCCTGAAGTGAAAGTGTTTATTTCTTTACGTGCCGGTAGCTGTCGATTTTCTCCCGTTGTCCTACGTTGCGAGTGAGACGCTGGAAAGGAGGGATGTCGGGTGATACCATCTCCATCAGCAGCTACATAGAGGGGGGTGGGTGGCGGGGGGGGGGCAGGAACTTCTCACGACAATGCATCCGCCACTGACTTAAGGCCAATCGATCAAAATGGAATGATTGTATCCTGGAGAAGGGTCGTAGGGTCATGACACTGTCAGCCTTTTGTTCGTTTTCAACTGTTTGTGCTGAACACACTGTACTGTACTATAAATACATACAGACTGAAGGTTTTCAAACATACTGACACCAACGCTATGTTCACTGTACAGCAACATAGAGCTACCATGCTTGTGGATGACCAGCATTGTCATTTACACTCACAAGTTTAATAGGAATAGTCTTAGCTGAGGTGTTTGCAGTTCTAGAGATCGTTGTCATCGCCAAAAAACAAAACTTACATCCGGTTGTGCTTAGTGAGAACACAGCCAGGTTAAAGGTTAATCTAGGATCCTGGTGACCTGGTCTGTGGTAGATCACAGCAGGTATCACTGTCACCATGCATATCTGCCTCCAGTATGGCTACGTATGTAAATATACCGACTTAGACAGAGAGGCGTACCACAGTAGCCTGACTACCTGCGTGGCATCTGTAGCGGGCTGAGGGTGGTTAAGGGAGGAGGAGGGAAAGAGAAGTGGGGGGGAGGAAGATGTAAGAGAGGAAGCGAAAGGGGGGTGAGAGAGTAAGGAGGAGAGGAAGATGTAGGAGAGAAAGCGAAAGGGGGGTGAGAGAGTAAGGAGGAGAGGAAGATGTAAGAGAGAAAGCGAAGGGGGGGTGGGGTGTTGGGTGTTGTATTTTAAGGTGTTTACAGGAACTGTGTGGACACTGATGAATCCGTGTGCGTCAGACCGGATCTGAAATAATACAAATCCTCCTGACAATAACAATGAAAGCAAACACAAGTCTTTTTGAGTAACTCTATTATAAGATAGAACAAGTTATATTTGCTGGGGGAAGCGGCGCTATATTTGGACATTGTGAGGAAAGGGATTGAGATTTAAGGAATTAGCTTTTGTTCCGTACCTGAAAAATAAATGTTTAACGGATAGATCTACCACAACACACCACGAAGCTATGATTGAACCTTGGGTTCATATTGTCAGCCTTGGCTTGTTTTTATCTCATTACCTGATGTACGTATGTTGCCTCCAAGACTGTTGTAGTGTGGTGTTGTAGTGGGTTGCTCCATGTGAGAAATCAACTAGTGCCAGTCAGCCAGTCAACCAACCAACCAACCGACCGACCACCCAGCCAGCCAACCAGTCAGTCAGCCAGTCAGTCAGTCAGTCAGTCAGTCAGTCAGTCAGCCAGTCAACCAACCAACCACCCACCCACCTAGCCAGTCGACCGGCCAGCCAACCAGCCAGCCAGTCAGTCAGTCAGTCAGCCAGTCAACCAACCAACCACCCACCCACCTAGCCAGTCAACCGGCCAGCCAACCAGCCAGCCAGTCAACCGGCCAGCCAACCAGCCAGCCAACCTGTTGGAAACGAGCTGCAATTCAAGCCGACTTACAGCGCAGGAGAGACTTACTCATATCCCAGAAGGCATTGCAGATTAGAGAAATCACAGCGCTCAAAGAAAGCATTAGTCATATCCCAGAGTGCACTGCTCTGGAGAGCAGCATGACGCAGGAGAGCCGGCTATCATGGCTGGAATCATAAGTCTGAGATGAGTAAGTGTTTAGAGTGCGCACCTGCATTGCTCAGGGACCTCATCCTTATGGAGGATGAATAGAGGGGGAAGGGGAAAAGAGAGAGAGAGACAAAAATACTTTTTGCTGCCATCGCAGTTCTCATAAATATCACAACGGCATTTCATCTTATTATGTTATGATAGTTCAGAACATTTCCCCATCCAAGTTTCTTCATAGGGTGGTTGTTGAATGCAGACTGCTGTTTTTCCTCTGACTCGAGTTATTGTCAGTGAATGACTTTATCACTGTTCTCCTCTCGCCTCTCCACTATTTGTAATGACTGAGGTGTGGAAGAGACGATCCATGTGGCTTGTTTATACCAGGTATTGACTATACAACTGAGTGAAGGTTATTTGTTACTGAGGGGTTTTTCCACCAAGGAACACAAGAGCATTCTCAGACCGGTGAGAGCGAGCATGTGTGTGTGTGTGTGAGGATGTGTGTGTGTGTGTGTGTGAGAGAGGATGTGTGTGTGTGTGAGAGAGCATGTGTGTATGTGAGAGAGAGCATATGTGTTTGTGAGAGAGAGGATGTGTATGTGAGAAAGAGATGAAGAGAGAGTGAGAGACCAGGCCTTTGATAATGAGAGAAGCAGCTGTTCTCCTGACGAGTGTCTTTGAAGAACATGGGATGTAGAAAAACGAATGCATTTATTTGCAGACGTGGAGGAAAAAAAAGAGCGTGTTAAAGTGGGGATGAGCGAGAGAAGAGGAAGGGAGAGGAGGAGAGAGAGGGAAGAGAGTGAGCGGGCCTGTGTTGACGAAGCTGAGAGATATGGCGCAAGGTTATGTTCTAGAGATTTCCGGAAAAGCAGTCTGAATGCCAACACAGAACTCAAGTACAACGGGACACCGATCTAAGATACGAAGGTTTTAGATGCCACCTGGTGTTTGACATCGCTGGCAGAAAGTGGCTCTCTCACAGAGCAGCCTCTCCGCTAAGACCTAACAAGACCAACTTCTAATTCCACAAATCAAGGCCAAAACATATCCAGCTTTCTCTGACTTTGAAGAAACATATTCTATTTGATGAAGCTCCGTGAGGGACACGTTTGGTGAGCTTGCCTAACGAGATCCGCTGACTCATTTTGTTGAACAACACCAGCAAAGACACTCATTTCAGGTTCAGCCTTAGGTCGGTTCCTCTGAAATGCAACCAGAGTTCAGCCTGCTACTTCAGTCCACAGCTGTCAATGTTTCATGTCTTGCTCATTTGTGTTTCTCAACTGTAAGATCAATGGACCAGACTTGGGTCCAGCGGTAGCTGTCTTCTCGCGATGAATAATAACAAATGCAGAATATTTAAAAAACCCAAAGAGAAAGGAGAAGACACCACCGGAGCAACAGGAAGAGGGAAAACTACAGAAAATGAAAGTAAACCCAAAGAGAAATGAGGTTTTTCTTTTCTTTTTCGCCGGACTCGCCGCGAGATTTTGACTGAGCTTTGGAGCGCTGTCGGCTGTCCGTCGGTCGAGGCAGAGCCACAAGGTGGGCTCAGAGGAAGTATGCACAGGGGCCACGGAGACACGGAGAGTCAATCTCTTTTTTAAGCTTTCAGGGAGGTGGTCTCTGAGATCTCCCGCAGGTGGATTCCACAGCCTGTCCTATTAATAGGCCCTCCTTGCCTCTCTCGCTCTCCTCTCTCGCTCTCTCTTAACACCCATCCCCACTGCACTCCCCCTCTTCCCCAACAGTACCTTTTACACTCCCCCCCCCTCCCGTTACCAAGGCCACTCACGTTGCCATCCCTTTAAACCGTCATACATTAACATACCTTTGATCGCTCACGCCCTACCTCCACCCACCCCCGCCTTAATTAGCAATGCAGCCAGCCCCTGTTTTTTTTAAATATCTTTGTCCTAGTCAGCACTTGGTAATGTTCACTTCATAATTGCTTCAAAATGGAATTCCAACGGTAACGGGTGAGGACTTTGAAGTGGAAATGATGCGCGGGACCCGGGATCACCGAGGACAGACGGGCGCCAACGTCCACCACCCCGGATGACGCAGACGCCTCGCCAGGCGCCGACAGGAGAGGGGGGGGACCGGACGACCGAGCGAGGAAACGGATGGCAGAGGAAAAGAGACGGAAGAGACGCTTCTCTTCTCATTCACCTTTTCCGTCCGCGAGGCCAAAGCCATCTGACCTTTTTATCCGTCCTTCCCTGAAAGGAAATGATATTGTTTGCGTGATGACACCGGTGTCAGCTTATCTGACAGACAAAAGATGCAGATGGATTGAGAGAAAGTGGTATGGAGGAGTAGAGAATGGGACTAAATGCAATAGGCGCTGCACTGCGATGGTTGTTAGGGGAATAGAGGAGAGGGAGGGAGAGAGAAAAGAGTATGAATGATGAGAAATCATTACTCAAACCACCACAGGCAGGTAGATCTAGAGATGGGTTTAAATTACCTGTGCAATAATAGAATGAGACTAGGGAGAGCTGGGGGGGGATTTAGAACCGACCGTGAACATCTTCCTCCAAATGGGGACGCTCCCCTTGACTCGTACCTCACAAGGGGGCTGTGTGTGTGTGTGTCTGTGTGTGTCTGTGTCTGTGTGTCTGTGTGTGTGTGTGTGTGCGCCTGTGTGTGTGTGTCTGTGTGTAGACCAGTCCCCGATATAGCAGTGGCACATTTCCAGCGTCCAGGTGAGCTTCCCTGGAAAACATTTGCTTCGGCAATCAAATCAAAACCTAATGTGTGGCCTCCCTCCTCATTCACTCTCCAGTAATTAGCGTAAGCTCGTTAATTAAGCCACAAGGCACTCAATTATACTTCTCCTTTTAGCGTTGACCTAAATCTGAGCAAGAACACGTTGAGCCACCAGAAGGAACAATAGCCTCGCTGATCTTTGAGTAATTATCAATTACTATGCTAATTCATCACTCACCGTCAATCGTCCACGGACGCCACTAAGCAGCCGCCACACTCTGTCGTCTGACGAATCGTGTGTCGGTATAAAGCAAAGTCATTAAAAGGTCAGCCTATGAGGTCTCAGATTGGAGGAAGGAAGGAACGGCGCTGATATGAGCGGGCCTTCTTGACACGGATGCTTGTTGCGTTGGAGGACACGCCAAAGAGGGGGGCTCGATTTCCATACATTTCGACGTGCTTTCATTGACTGAACTTAATGTTGACTCAATAATTAACCAACTTTGCTCAATCATAACTGCATTTACTCATTTAGTAAACATTGCTTGATAATTATTTAATGACTTAATAACAACGTTGACTTAATACATTCTTAATACGTTGTGTTCACACACGCCCTTTGATCTGTAGACGTGTTTGTGGGATCATCCGTGACCCGATCACCAAGGAGGGCCAGCATCCATCCTGGAGAGAGATGGAACAGTGGGAGAAGGGTAGACGAGGAGGGAGAGATGGATGGAGAGCTTGAACTCATTTATAATTAAGGTAAAGTCTTTGTTCTGCTGGGTGTCTCTCTGGTGAGAGTCTGGCACACACAGTAGCCCTGTCTCCTAGTGACAGCGCCGGCTGATTAATTGGGTCTTAACCACACAGCTTTAAATCACAGACACACACACGCACGCAGAGAAACCGACGTGATCGTGCACCCTTGCGCAACATGCTCACACTTGATCACACATACGAACCCCTAACCACGCTGGTTTAAATCATACAGTTAGATATTCATCTTTCCACGCTGACCTCGTTTTGGCGTCATCCGTGGCGCACAAACATAGTCCGCAAACACGCACGGACGCACGCACACACACACACACACTGGCAGACACACACACACACTGGCAGATACACACACACACACACACACACACACACTGGCAGACACACACGAATCTGCCTTTTTATCATACCCTCATTCGACATGTGATCTCCATAAGTAAATCTTACCGGGGGACATCATTAAAATCCATTCCATTGTACACCAGGCCTATAGAAGCCTGCGCATCCACAGTTGCAAACTCAAGAGACTGCGAGCTGCGTCTTAACCCGTCTGTGTCTTGAAAGCGCCTTATCTGAATCAACCCTCTGTAGTGGAGTGGCGAGTTTCCCAAAGGCTGGGTTACATGGCTGTGAGGGGAGCTGACAAACATGTAGGCTGGATCTTAACTGTCGCCCAGCAGATAAACACCCCCAGCACTGCTTTGAAATTCTGATTACATGTTACTTGCATCCCAGCAGGAGGAAAAAAAGAGAGTATTTTTCCTCATCTTGCCTTCGCTTTGCTCTTCTCTCTCTCTGTCACCTTTGAACTTGTTGGACGCACGGTTCAATACATAGCCTGGTAGCTAATATGTGGTGGTTTTTGTGCCGTGCTTCAGGAAAATACACATCGTTCGTTAGCTCGGATCTATTAAGGCTGTTAAAACATAATTCAGTCTGCCCTTGCACAAACACTATAAAATGCATGTGCATTTACATGTGAACCATTCCAGCGTATTCTTGCACGCACGGGTCCACAAACGCCCGCATGTAAAACGGATTCACGTGAAATGTTTCACACATTTAGATCGCTTTTCTTCCCCAGTCTTCGTAATGGAGGCATTTCCGCTTTCTGCACCAGACTAGTGTTAAGTAGGGAGGACAAACCTTTCTGTGTGGTTTTTCCAGAAATACTTCATAATTGTCATTCCTGGTAACATGGTGGGAATTAAATTCTATAATAACTGCACTAAAAAACTTACATTACACAATAATTATTTCAGAGATGTAGACATTCTTAATGATTTTTAATTGTCCGCTGAAGGTGCCTCCGTTAATCATCTGTTTGGGAAAGTTCCACGAACGAGACTTTGGATGAACCCTACTTCAACATTTCATCTAATTGGTCAGAACCAGATCCATACAAACCCTTTTTACACGGCTCTGGCCAGCACTAAGTAAATATGTCGTGTTGCGTTAACGAAACGCTGGTCTGTTAGATATTTTGTTTTAAACGCGATGGGAACACATCACATCAACAAATCGCAAACACCTGACACACCAAATGATGTCATGGTTTGTCAGGCATCCCTGAAGCACAAGAGCTAGCTTGTCCCTCCTCCACACTTTTTACAGGGTTCTGTTCTCCTCCGTCTCTCCTCCCAACGCCTGTTTAGATATTGATAAAGGTATCGCCCGTGAAAAATCTGGCCCTGTCGGCCTGTTATTGATCGCGCGCGGTTTGATAATACATAAAAGGGGGGACAGACTGGCGCGCGTCAGCTGCGCGCAGAAATAAATGCAGCCATAGATTTCCAATTAAAGGTGGTCGCTGAGGCTATTAGTTAGCAACAAAGGTAGTTGTCAGTGTGTGGAGCGGAGCGAGAGCCTATAGGTCGGATGATATCGCCGTTGTGATAGGTGTATTTATCTCTCCCCAGACACCGGCTCCAAACTCACACAGTCTTCCAGTTAACGAGAGCAGAAGCCAATATGAAATCTCTCTACGACGTAACGGCATTATTCCACTGTGCTCTTTCCGGCGGTTTTCACAGTGGCTTAGTGCGGATATTTATACCGTACGGAGCTAACACCATATGGAGGTGGAGCAGAACTTTTGAGACGGGACCGAGCAAATAGGCATTGTGATCATATTCAATCACCGCATGCTTGTTTTAGTCATGTTTGGTTTCGGTTTACCACCTGCTAAACGACCCTGTTGACAGAGCCTGATAAGGCCGATTACTAGGTCAGATTTCAATACCCGCCAGAATTTTCCAGAAGCCGTTGAGAGACTGTAAGAGGCCAAGGGGAGAGAGCAATCAGAACGTGTCTACTAGAGAAAATATCAGATTGCTCCACCGCTCTTACTGATTACAGCAGGATTCCGTCATTGGCTCCGGCCTTGACATCTGTGCCTCAGTCTGATCTGTATGCTGTTCATGAAACATAGTTCTCAACCCTGGAGTCATACTCCAGCAGTGGAGAGAAGCACACACACACACACACACGGAATACACACACACACAAACACACGGAATACACACACACACAAGCAATACACACACTCTTGGGACATTTTTCCTGGGTGGTGCTTGGCGATCCCTCTGTTATAAGGCCAGGCCGCCTCCTCAGTCGCACTCACGCAGTCGCTCTCGCGCTGTCGCCATGGCAACAATAGCCTCGGAGAAGAGGGCTCCGGTCTTAGCTGCAACCCCGACCCCCCTCCTGCCACCACCACCACAAACACACACACACACACATACACACACACATCCTAGAAAAAACACCCCAGTCCCCGACACACTTCTTCCACCAACCACTACCAAATGGACTATCCTTACATGCCTCTCCACAGCAAACAAATCACCTTGATTAAAATAGTTAAGTTAATCACAATTTTTAGAGGCCGTATGAGTGTTGGTCTTTAAGGATGCAAAGCACACCCAGATGTAATAAATACTTTGTGTGAGTGTGTGCATGCGTCCTAAGTACAGATCCTGTGCGTGGGTGTGATGGAGAGTACTCAGTCCCAATACTTAGGGTTTTAAGACGCAATAAAAGTGCACCAGATGTAATAAATACATTTGTACCCACTGAAGAGTCATTACTCAGACACGCATTAAGAGGGGCAAGGCGGGTGAGCGTTATAGCATTAGAACACACACACACAAGCGCACAGACACACACACACACCACTCTCCCCTTTCACACCACCGACTTAGTGAGTGCGTCTGTGTTTCTTTGACAGATTGTTTCAAGGGCTGGTTTCCTAATGCACAACAACCTCAAATATGACTGATTAGCTCCATCTCAATGGGAAAATGCATTGATTTCTTTAAAGAACTGGTCTACACCTCAGACCAGAAAAAAACGTGAAAGTCTCAGTGCTTCGAATGTGAAAGAAAAACGGAATGAAAACGTGTCAAAACCCATTTCTTTTAGTTAGTGTATGCACACTGTTGGAACATGATGTGAATGTGAAGCCCTTGTTTACTCAACACGATTTCACGATCCTAATTGGATGACAAATGAGTCTCCGCTTTTCAAAGTCATCCTGCAGACTCAATATTTGGGTTCTCAGGGTAAAATATAGACAACAAGGTGAGAGTGATTGGTGATTTTGCATTTAGCATGCATTGCAAATTATTTGTTGTTATTAATTGTGTTGAAAGGTTAGGTGAAAGATGAGTAAGCAGACTGATTTAGTAGCACAGTCGATTACTTTATCAGTTCGTTTGACATGCAAGCCAGGTGTGAAAAATGAAAACGGTTTAACTGGTTTGAAGTTGCCCTAACAGGCAACAATTTTGATTTAGACAGAAGATTTACCATGAAAGTCATGAAGTGCTTTGTAACTCTCCATTTGATGTAATGAGACAATTATAACCAATTTAGGAAGATGATTTGTAGCCATATCTCTGTCAATCTGTAGATGTTACTGCACATCTCTTTCTGGTCTTAGTTAACATTGAATACCAGTAGGGGTTTGTATGTGGTCTTACACCGCCATACCTGCTTCCACTAGATTTGCTCTACCTGACAGAAAATGATTGGTTGTAAGCTACACACCCACACACTGAAGACGCAAATTCCACAAAGTACCGTATAGTTTGATAAATTCAATCATATTCAAAACACGTTTGTCTTATATAAGTACTTACACTCATACCGTGCTAACGTAAAGTAAAGAGCAGGTATTTAGCAGATGACGGCGTAGTTTTGACCTCTGCAGGACAGCCGAATCAGAAAACAGAGTTAAAGATCTACCTGTGGATCCGCCGGTGGAACACTGCAGAACTACCTGTGTTTCCGCTGTCGGAACACTGCAGGACTAGCTGTGGTTCCTTCAGAGGAACACTGCAGGACTACCTGTGGTTCCTTCAGAGGAACACTACAGGACTACCTGTGGTTCCGCCGGCGGAACACTGCAGAACTACCTGTGGTTCCTTCAGAGGAACACTGCAGGACTAGCTGTGGTTCCTTCAGAGGAACACTGCAGGACTACCTGTGGTTTCCCCGATGGAACACTGCAGAACTACCTGTGGTTCTGCTGGTGGAACACTGCAGGACTACCTGTGCTTCCGCTGGTGGAACACTGCAGAACTACCTGTGGTTCCGCTGGTGGAACACTGGAGGACTAGCTGTGGTTCCGCTGGTGGAACACTGCAGGACTACCTGTGGTTCCGCCACTGTCAGCAGTGTCAGCACAATATTACTAGCTGTTTGGATTTTCACTGATTGCTGTGAAGGTCAGCGTTCGCTGCCCAAATGACATGTGGGTGAGCCATCATCCGTCATGTTGCCATGACGCGGTGCATCACGTTTTAGTCACCTGATGTTGAATGACCTCTTTGTCTGTGGAAATGCCCAACAAATGAGAGGATCTCTACTAGAGTTCTGCTGGGAGAACGTTGTCTGTTGGTCTGTTTGATTAGATTTTGTCAGCATCAAGAACATGTAAGCTGTTGAGCGCATGTTAGTAGTTTTTTTCCCCCTCCAATTTATTATGTTGCTACACTTAAATTGATGATAATGAAGATGGTGGTTATGATTAGAAAGATGATCATCAATCTGTTAAATGTATTGTGATCCAATTGCCAGACACTCTAGAGTTGTCAATCATTCCAAGGGTAGATTTATTCCATTTTCCCCTCTCACATCTTTTCTTCTCTTCTTCCATCACCAGCTTTTGTGCCCGAGTCCATGAAAAAGATATGGGTGCCACTTTTTAGACTTTGAATTGCTTAGTGCATGTGTCTGTAAACTTTAAACTGTGTGAAAAATCTGTGCCAATTCTTAAAATGATTCCAGCGGAATTACTTTCTGCAGTACAGATGAATGATTTAACAGCAGCACTCACAAAATAATAGACAATTCATTGTATCCGATCTTAATCTGATCCAACACAGAATTTTTTTTCAAAAGCTGTGCTAGGATGATAATTACAGTTGGGTAAAATTAAACAGGATATCAGAGCTGTTGGACCATTAGCCCTTTCAAAAACCTGTAATGAGTTAGATAATATTTCATAATACTCTATTTTAATAGTGCTTCTTGTCTGAAAGTCCCCCAGCGTTCTGTCTAAAGATGTTTTACGCCCGATCCAATATGTGGAATGAGCCAGTCGCAGACTGCAGTGAAGTTAAGTGATAAAGTCAGAAAGAATCATAAGTGAATTTTACAGCGGGGGTCTTAACCGGCACTTTGAAAGTCGACGGGGACGTGCGACCGTTCTCCAAGCGTTGTACAAAAATAAAAAACGTCACGGACTCTGGGCGGCCTACTCTCTCAGGTGACACGTGATTTAGAGTCTGAGAAGGGGCCAATAATGCAGACGGGAAAAATGAAACTGTCAATCTCACCACTCCGTCTGTCCGGACTTACACGGATTTTATGAATAACAATGATACGCTGTGGCAAGCGCATGCTGGCAGGTTTGATGGCTCTTAAGTAATGCAAGTAGAGTTGAATCATATTGGCTAAGGTCTTAGCGCGAACCCCTGCAGTTTGTATGCCGATAATTCACAAGATTGGGCTGGGCAAAAAAAAAATACTACAACGATCGGATGATGGCACGATGTCAGTTGTTTTGATTGAAAACTCGAAAGCGTTGAGGAGAATATCTTCTCGTTGCCTGAGGATAAGGAAAGGTTTGGTGATAACCTAAACCGCTGCCATTGGCTGCCGTTATGATGATGGGCATGTGCCAAGTTACGTGTGAGGGGTCGCAGGGTCAGTTATAAGCGTCTCGTCCCTCCTGCTTAAACTGCCGGCTCCCAAGGTCAACTATTTGGTCGATCCGTAGCTTGTCCTGAGGCTAGGAGGAGGTCTCTGCCCTTGCACACCCACCACCGAAACCATCTGAACTGAGGAGAGAGTCTACAGGCAAGGCATCCGCTTCTGACCCAGGCAGGCGAGGGACGTGGAGAGAGTACGGTCCTCCACGGTACTCACACACACAACCGCAAGAGAAAGGATAAACACACGGAATCATGGGCAAACGCCAACACAACCGGACCTTGTTCACCGGAACAGCACATTTGGATTTGGGCAGTGCCCTGGTTTTAAGGATGGAGTGTATTTGTTTAGGACCGCGGTCGATCTTTCCCTCCTTCTGCTGGGGAACGGGGCAGTACTGCTTTGGCTTCTTAATATGCAGGCTAATCTGCAACCGTAACATTCTTCAAACGTCTCTCGGTGTTACTGTAGTACAGCATGACTTGTGCTGGAGATGGAGAGGAATGTGTGTGTGTGCGCGTGTGTGTGTCGAAGGTCAAGTAAAGAGGATTGGACCCTACGGAGATGAGCGATGTGATCTAACTGTCTCCGCAAGCCAGGCTAGGTTTTCCTGCTCTTTCTCTGTGCCCTGAACTCTGTAAACCTTCCTTTTTAAATGCAAATGCATGCAATTCACAGCGAGGTCAACTTGTTCATCCTCTTTCTTGCGTGGCACTCTAAGAAATAAAGATACCGTTCACCCATTGCTCAGTTGAAACATGCACTTCAAATAGTGATGGACATATGTGTGCGTGCCTGGGGTGCGCGCAGGTAGACAGAGATTGTCACCCAGATGAAAATGATTCCCGGCGTAAGTGTGCCATCAACGCACAGATGTCCTGCTGTGTTGTTGAATGACACAAAGAAAATGGGCCCAATTGAGATAATCTAGCTTGTTCTGTGGAAGCCATGATGCGTGGTTCTGTAGTCTACGTTCACTCCCTCTATTTCTCTCACAATCTCTCTCTTTCCATCACTGCCTCTCTCTTTCTCCCACTCTCTCTCGTTGTCTCTCTCTCGTTGTCTCTCTCTCGTTGTCTCTCTCTCGTTGTCTCTCTCTCTCTCTCTCTCTCTCTCTGTCTCTCTGTCTCTCTCTCTCTCTGTCTCTCTCCCCCTCTCTCTCTCTTTCTCTCTCTGTCTCTCTTTCTCTCACTGCCTCTTTCTCCCTTCATTGACAGTGCCTCACTTCCAAAGCGAACTTTGTGTTCTAGAGGGTGACAGCCTGTCTAAGATATAGTGCTAATGCCACTAGATGACCGTGACCAGTGGAAGTCTGCTTGTGCTGATACAGTTTACTTCTACCTCCAGTATGGAAAACGTACCGGAAAGCGATTTAACACGTTTCACTCGAACACCAGGACACCAGTTGTGATTAGGCTGGGTGTATCATTTGCGCTTAAGAAATGAATGGCTGTGAAGAGGTGGGCGGTTAAACGCATGGCCTGTAATCTATTGGTGGAATGTTTGAAATCACCCCCGCAGCATAACAACACAAGTTGATTGGTTAATTTGAACCCACTCACTTGAATTCACTTTCTGAATTACGAAACAGTTAGCGACTGGTATGGATTATGGAGTTGAGCATTTGACTGCATTCAGGTAGGAGTACTGTTCTCAATGCTTGGCTAAAAATAGAAAGATCCCAATTATAACACAACTAAATTGACTGCTGACATTAGTTTGAAAAAGTCTGAAATATTGGAAGTTCAATAATATCATGCAGACAACTTGGCGTGGATGAGAATGTTTCCAGTCGGTTAAATTTAGACTGCATTTCATCGTCATTAGAAAGCAGAGGTGATGAAACGATGTACAGTGTCTAACAAGCAACATGTGAACAATGTTTCGTCCACCCACACTCTCAGACACATACAGTAGATACTGTCACACAGACAATGTCTTTTTTTGCACTGTATCTGCTTTACAGACCCTGGGATTCAGCCTCTAGGTTATTAGCCGTACATAAAAAAGCACTTTGCAATTGCAGTACAAGAACACAAGCACACAACAGAAATGTGGCATGCCTTCGTTGAAATCGCCATAACATTTTGAGATTTAGCATGACCTTTGACCCTTATTCCGAAGTCAATGTACTTTGTGACAAAAATATTAAAGGCTCAAACCAAGCCTGGAATTCAAATGACACTAACTGCCATTCGATTGCTTTCGCATATCGTATCTTAGTATGGGCTGAGCAGCTGGAGACACGTTAACAGTAGCTGTAGCCCTGGGTATCCTATACTGGACCTCTTATGCAACTTGATGTTTGCTCTGCGACTGTTTGCCAAAGAACCTCTATCTAGTACCCTTACTGCCTCCATCTCTGAGAGGGCCATTAAAATGCAATATGTTTGCTTAGTTCTCCGCCCTTCTCCCTCCATCCTTCTGTCAACACGTTTGCGCTCGTACTCGCTGGCCTCTTACTTCCCTCTTTCATATCGGCACTCCTCCGCTCCATCATTTTCCATCAGTGTCACGTTGTCGTCGCGCGGGGCTGTCCTCTCCGTCGGTTTGCCTTACGCCCCCTCTCCCCGCTTAAAATATTGTCCTCTGCTCAACCCTTTGTTCCGTCTTTAAAACAGGTCCGTTTGTCACGTGAAGCCGGTCCTCTTAAGGGATTCTCCGAGTCTTGTTAAAGGCCACAAATCAAAACGTGACTGTTCCGTCAGTCAATCTGTCCAGTTGTCTTTATATACACCTGTCTCCACCGTGGGAGGTCGTAACGTGATCCAGCTTGTTCTGTGATGCACTGGATCTATTCGCTGACACATATTTGCTTCTTGTTTTTTTCCCCAGTTTTTTTTTTCTCGCATCCTGCACACTGCTTTTCCACCCGACATTCATCTACACGCCTCTCTCATCCCTCCACCCCCTTCTTACCCTGTTCCCCTTACATACCACTCAGCATGCCATCTCCTCCCCCTCTCCATCCCTCCCACTCCTAACGATGTCCCGTGTCAATGGAAGGTTCCGGAACATGATAGGCGCCATTCTGGAATGCTCGTTAAGAGCATCCTTCCAAATGAGCATTCTTCCAGCGCTGTCCCAGGGGAGCCATCCTCTTTGACATCCACGTCTCTCTCCTGTCATACAAAGTGCAGCACTACCTGAAACAGCGTGGGGTAATAGGCCCCTTAAGGATGGTTGCTAGGGGCCAGGATAATGGTGTTGGCATGGAAAAGTGGTGACAGTGTTCTTCTCACGTGCTAATAGTGGATATTATGGGATATTCATTCACTGGAAGTGAAAGAGACATTTCTGTTAAGGCACACTGACGGACGAGCAGCCTAGATGCAGGTCAGTCCACTACCTGCACCACCGTGTTTCAAATGAGCTCTGTGAGTGTCTGAATGTTGAACAGTAGGCAGCTGTTACCTGGTACTTTACAGATACCTTAATGGATTCCCTAGCACGCGTGTTGACATTTGTCATCAGATGAATTGTTTCTGATTGGTCAGAAATTCAGCACAGACCAAGAGGTTGGAGCAATTATCCAACCAAGAATCCAATGACGGACAAGCTGTGAACTGGTCGGCTGCTGTTAGTGACTGAGCTGTCAGAGAAGCAGCCTTACCTTTGGTAACAGGTTTTGCCGCACCCCATGACGTAATGCACCCCTGGACCCCCCCCCCCCCGCCACCCCCCTGGCCCAAACTCGTTTTCTAATCAACGTGGGGCCGCAAATGGGACGTTTTGTACGAAGCAAGTGTGATCTAGGATTGAAGAAGAGCGGTGCCGGCCATTTGTCTTTGGGCTTTGTGCTCCATCTCCAGCGCAGGTAATGAATATGGTGTGAGGCTGGACATCTCTTTATTTCAGATGTGTGACTTGGCAGTAATGAGATTTCGCACCCCCCCCTGCCCCCGCCCCCTGCCATCCCTCCGTGTCATTCCCCATCCACAGCCTAAGTCTGTCAGAGGCTCAGAGGAGCTGGTAATGACATTCAGCAGGCTGGCTAAGGAGCTGCGATTAGGGGATTGGAGAATCGCTGGAGCGCGGCGCTAAACCTTTACATGCGGAGCAGCTGAGAGACTGCGCCAACCTGGTGAGACCGAGAGATAAGCACCACCACAGGTAGCAGCCTCATGTCTTTATAGTTTCTAGGGGTGAGGCCGAAGATTATGTGTTTAGGATGACAATAAGTAAAACGAGAGCAAGTGGATGAGGGAGGGAGGGAGTGTGAGAGGGAAAAGAGAGGGAGAGAAAAGAGAGAGGGAGCGTGAGAGATAATGAGATGGAGGAAGAGAGAGAGACAATAGAGGGAGAGAGAGAGAGAGACAATAGAGGGAGAGAGAGAGGAAGAATCCATTCAAGTTGTCACGTTATCCCCAATTTGTCGACATCCACGCAGTAGTTACCTCAGCAGACACTTCCCCTTAACAAGGAGAGACTCGTGGAAATCATGTGAGTAACCTGACTGTCCCGAGTCATAAACCTCTCGTCCCGTCGTCACAGAAACACATCTAGTTACACTCTCATTTTTTTATGGCATTTCTGTGATGGATGTAATTCTGTCGCCATAAGCACCCCTTCGCCTATTTCCCCCCGAACGTCACGTAAATCCTTGTGACAAACCGTAATAGGTCTCACTGCCCCTACTGTCAAGTCCGCTTTGGCCTCGGAGCTACACGCAACGTTTGAACTGCAATTCCTAATGGCAGTTTGTTTTCCTCTGACTTAACAACTCGGACCACCAAGGTAGAAAACCCCCACTCTGTCATCCTGAGGAAATTAGGGCTGTTTGGAACCAGTCTGTTTTTCGAAGGATTCTGTCCTGTCGCGCTCCGTATCTACAGGGGAGGGATTCTAACCTGCCCAATCAGGTGGGTTTCTGGGAAAGTGACAGCGCGACTCCAAACAAATTGGGTCTGTTTTAGTTTGCGTGTAGCAATACAAAGGCTGCTGACATGCAATTTGGATGGAAACGTTCCTGATCCATGTGAGTGGACGTGTCCTATCAGCACAGCTTCATTTAGATGTGGCCTAGAAAGTGATGGTGAGCAAATCTGGCTCCCACCACATAAATGTCATGGCTGGTTAGCGAGCTCAGACCATTTCTTGGTATGTGGTATAGATTTGCATAAACATATGCTATTACATGTCTCTGACAAGCAGGTGGATGATTTGATTAAGTATGTCCCTCAGGGCTGGTTCCACTGCGATTTCATGGAAGGCAGACCAGACCTTCTCTCCGCACTCACAATAATCAAAGGCCCTGTGCTCCACCTGTTGGAACAAATTGGAGCTAATGGTAATTCCCCCCCATACAAGCTTCAGGGTTAAAGGTGAGGTGGCAAGAAACCATTTGTCTGATAATGTTGGCTGATTTCTAAATGGTCTTAAATTCGAGCTTAGCGCCTCCGAAAGGAGTGGGCACACGCGCACATTGTTAGCGTTTCAAAAGGTGCTAACCTAGAGCGACCAAATGTTTTCTGCACGGTGGAGGAGTCGGCGAGCGGTTTAAGGAACCTCAGGCTAAGACTTAGTTCCTGGCCAGGTTATCTTCCTCAAGCAGCCTGCAGGTGCGTTCTGTAGTTATTTATCCTCCCCGCTTCGGATAGCTAACATTTGGAGTCCGGTGGGATTCGACAGCCCGCTCTAACGCCAGACTGCACACCGCCACACCCACACCATTCTCTCTTATGAACCTTGCTCAATTTGCCGGTACCGTTTTCCAAACCTCCAGCGTCTGTAAAGTCAAGAGCATCCTCCGAAACCTTTTAATTATTTAGTTTTCAATAGTGCCGCAGATGGCACCAAAATTACTGATATTTACTCACGGTCGACAAATGTGTCAGAGATTTGAAATGCGCCCCATTAAAAGCAGGACAAATTGAAAGGGGAGGGGAAAAACAACTTTTGGAGACAGGTCTTGATAGCATCTTCTAGCTTCTTTCTCTCCTCCACCTCACATTTAAGGCTCTCCGTGACTCATTTGCTACCATAGACAGTCTTTCGCTGATAGTAATAGAGTTTCTTTTGAATGGCCCATTCTGTAGTTTGGCATTATATTTTCTCATTGGGCCTTTTGCTCTGTTCAAAAAGAGAAACTGACTGGCATTCTGCAGAATGAACACATTCAGATTCTAAACCCACATACGATGTTTTCTTTTCCAAGTTAAATATCATACCTTCACCTCAGTGGGCAGGAACTATTTCAATTTGCTTCATTTAATCTTTCCACCACGTCCAGACTGAACATTTTTACAGTTTTTTTGGTGGCTCTTTTGTGATTCTTTCAATCAGTTCCCGAAATTGGCATTCAGAACAGTTTGTCTTTGTTGTCATATATGTTGGACTTGTGAATATCCAAGCAGCGATACAAAAGCAAACTTAGCACTCAACACCCACAGTGTCAACAATCCCCTTTAGAAGCATTCAACTACAAAAACCAAAAACGTCTAAATTCGAACTTTAAACTAGTCATCCATGGTGTCAGGTGTTTAGTACATCTTGACTGTCTTGGTCCAAAGCCTGGGTCTTCCAGACCTGGCACCGTCAAGGTGCGCTATGCTAAACACCACACAGGGGAGATAAAACCTTCAGTACTGCGAGAAAGGTCTTGTCCCCCCCCCACACCCCCACCCCCCCCCTCCTCTTTGTTGTTTACTCTGCATCTGAGGAGGAATGCCAGGAGGCGTCAAAGTGTTGAGGAAGTAAATTGGAAAGTCTTCTGTGTGGGCTGCTGGGATGCCAATTCAAGTTGCCTGACGGGTTTTCTTGGGTTTGGCTCGGAAGAGCTGGTAAATTGCGAGCAGGCGAGCCTGATCATGGTTCTGTGATTCCCGCACCGCGGGACTCTCGCCCTCCCTCTTATGGACCACGCAGGTCTGTTCTGCTTGGATTCACCCGTTCAGAAACAGGCAGGATGTGTCTTTGCGTGTCATCACCATTACAGTCCACGCGCTGGATTTTGCATCTGATTGCGTGTACGGCACCGACTGTCTTAAAACGGGATGCCCTAGTAGAACATTTGCAAGAGTTGTGTACAGGCCTCAAATGAGTTTCCAGTGGCGACCATCTCTCCTTGTTGTCTCAAGTCAGTGGTCAGCTCACAAACCTCCACGCTGTAATCCAGCCGGCCAACCTTTCGATTCCCCATGAATTTTTAAAGTTCAATAAACACTTTATGCTCACCGGTCGCACGAAATGCTGCACATTATTATTTGATCGTGTCTGCTCTGGCACAATGTAAACATGGTCTCTGGGTTAGGTTTACTGCAACGGTTACTGTTGTCGTTTGGCCTAACAGTAAAGAGTGTGTTTCTGTTGGCGACGTGCCATAGTGTGGGAACTGAATGGCAAAGCACGTTAGATTCTAAATTAGAATTTTTTGAAACTACTATCGTAACTGTAAATGTACAATTGGGTTTGATTACTTGCCACCTTTTGTTTTGGTTTCCGTCCAAATGTATCATGCTTCAACATTTGTCATAAAACATCAGATTTGAGGTCGCGCACGCTTATCGCCATGGTTTCCCTGCGCGTGGTGCGTTGTGTTGTTCAGCCCTGTTGCCGGGGGCAGGTCAGCAGGGTGAGTAATGACGACCGAACACAAAACAGAAATGGAAAAACGACTTTTCACCATTAAGGAAAGATGCAGGGGGCAAGCCCTTATTGCTGGGAGCCATGGCGACCCTGCAATGCAACAACAAGCTATGCATAATTTGTTCGATTATCTAAAATATCTGAAGAGCGTGGCGGCCCTAACCCAGGGCTCCACTCAGCACAGTAAGCCTTTATGTGGCCTGGCACACACGCGAGTGTGTTTTAAGTTCAGTCCATGACTGCAATCATTTTCAGTGCTGTGCGTGTGCATGTGTGTGCAGTTCACGGAAGGTGTTGAGCGGCTGAGTAGATAATTGGTTGACTTCTACAATTAGGTCTTTCAAAGGATTTGGTCATAACAACGACCAGTTGACCGAGGACCCGATCAGCTCCGGGAAAATGGTATTATCTATGACATTACTACATAATCATTTCCCAACATGGCCTTCTGAGTTGTATTCCATCTGCAACAGACCATTCAGCATCGGAGATCAATGGGGAAAATATGAAAATACTTTCCGACGAGAAAAGGAGCGGAGACGAATCCTTTCCACTCGTCCGTCTTATCAACAGAACCCTCCTCCCTCTCTTTCCTCGCTCTCGCTCTGCCATCCCTTCCTCCCCTGTGGGAAGTTCTTCATTTGCCTGCTCCTCTACTGGAGGGTAAGGCTCCTATGCAGACAGCCATGGACTGAAGGAGGAAATGCAGGGAAACAACAAGCCCTACCTCTGATCTGTATGACCGGGGGGGGGGGGGAGCTAGCCCCAGAAGAGAGTGATGAGGTGGTGATAAGGATGCAGAGAGAGGGAGGGAGAGAGATAAAGGGAGAGAGAAGGAGAGAGAGAGGGAGAGAGAGAGAGAGGGAGAGAGGAAGAGAGGGAGGGAGAGAGCGAGAGAGAGGGAGGGAGAGAACGAGAGAGGAAGAGAGGCAGGGAGAGAGAGGGGGAGAGAGAGAGGGAGAGAGGGAGAGAGAGAGCGAAAGAAAATTGAAAACTTGCACATTATTGAAGGAGAAAAACGAAAATAACATGAAAATGTTATTTCCCCCCGTGTTTCCCTGGGTGTTGCTGTGTGTGTAGAAGGGTCAGGGGAGCCTGTGTGTTCTTCAGAGGAGCCTGGGTGGAGTGAGGACTTCCTCCAGATAGTACAGCGATGCTGCTATACATCTCATCCAGCCGCTGTCTCTAAGACCTCACAGCCAGCTGCAGGATCTCCTTCCCTCCCACCTTCCCTCCCTCCCTTCCTTCCGTGTAAATATTACACACAGATGTAATGAAACACGCTGTCCTCCATCCTGTATGCCCTGCACTCACAGTCCCGACTGACTTGATTCCTTAGTGAGTTTTGCACTGCCCAGTTTGAGGCGTTACTGTCATTCTCACTCGCTCCTCAGGTTACGCTGACATTTTGGAGTGCGTGCGTGTGTCTGCGTGTGCGGGGGAGCCGACACTGGCAGCGTGGCTTTCTGCAGCCCAACGCTGGCGACCTCATTCTGTCACCGTTGCTACTCTGCTGCCCCACAAGCCCCGCCCCCTGCCGTCAGAATGACTCACATACACACACCCACACGCACACACCACTACGGTGTCCTGTAACACGACCTCACACTCCCCACCTCTGACACAATGTCACCTCCTTATAGACCCCCTCCTCACATCCGACACAGAGCGCCGACATTCATCGGCCCCCCGCCGCTTCCACCCCCCTCCCCGACACCTCTAAATCATTACCCATAATGCAACACAACGCTCCGGCATGTCACTGCTGTGACCGCGTGGCTTCCGAGAGCTCGTTCATGTAAGCCTTGGCCTTTTTCAATGACAACATCAATCCCGTAGCTAGTCGTGTGGGCAGCCGCGATACTGTGTGACATGCCTGCCTCTCTGCCTCCCTGCCGCCCTGCCTCTCCACCCTCTGGGAGGCCCTGACATTTGGTCTCTAGTGTCAGAATGAGGAGGGTGTTCTTATGCGTGTGACAGATGTGCATTCAGTTGGAGTATCTGTTGCACTGAGTCCTGAAAGGGGGTGGGGGTGGGGGGGGGGGGGGCTAGGCATGGTGGGACTTGTAGTCGGTCGGTTGTAGTTTATAAGGAGAGGAGGTGTGTAGTGATGCTTCATCACCACACCATAAGATCACGATGGACAGAGAGAGGGAGAAAAAACAGAGAGAGAGAGAGAGAGCATGATGGAGAGAGAGATGGAGATATAAACACTAACACGTACACACACATACAGTACACAGATAAACATACACACGCACAAACACACAGGCACATGCGCACACGCACACACGTGGATAGGAACACGCCCACTTGTCGACCTTCAGCGTTTGCCTAACCAATCGGACAGCCAGGCTTCGGGAGAGCCCTGAGACACTCTAATTTGCTCAAGTTATTGAAACCTGAGGTGGCAAAATGATCAAAGTTTGCAATCATCAACATTGCCTTGCCATCTGTTCCTCCGTGGTACCTGCTGTCACGATCAAGCTCAAACCTGGCAACGCTGCTCGGATATTTGGGGATCCTGTGGGGGTGTGGAGAGAAAAGCTAAGAGTTGGATTTCAGACGCTCCGTGTGGTGAAGAGTTCAAATGACTGGCAACACACAACAGACAACAGACACAACCGACAACAGACACGCCGCACGTCGTCTCAGCCTCGAAAGGACGCGCTTTCGACAATCTTTGAAACGACTCGCACGGAATACGTGGGATGAGCGAGCGCTTTTAGCCACGTCCGTGCTGTGGGATTGCAAATGCGGACGCCGAAAGGTCACCAGTATTTATAAAACGAAACGAAGTTGAGAGAAATAACTTCAGCTGGTTTTTCTTTCCGTTTCGTCGTGCTGGTTCGATGGAGATCCATCAGATAATGCTTATCCCTGATAAGGTCTTGCGCAACGGATATAAAAACACAGAAAACACCAGATCGAACTTAATGGCATCCTATCTTAACAGTTTTAGTCGTGTAGTTAAAGAGAACAGCCAGCTTGTGCAGCCAGCCATTGTAATTAGTGGGCTGTGCTCTATTTTAGAAATCGATTCTCAAAGTAAACTGTCTGCACAAGCTGTTAGTTCTGACTAATGATAATTAATTAGGACCAGGGTGATATACCTGTGAAACTACACAAGCTCACTCTTTCTCTCTGTCCTCTTTCTCTCTGTCTTTACATTCCACCCTTTTTCTCTCTCCACTCACTATCTGTCTTTACATTACCCCTTCTTTCTCTCTCTCCCTCTCTCTCTCTCTTTCTTTTTCTTTCTCTCACTTCCACCTTCTCTCTCTGTGTGTGTCTTTCACCCTCTGTCCTTTTTATCTCTTTCTCATTTGTCCTCTTTCTCTCACAATCACCCTCTCTCTCTCTCTCTCTCTCTCTCTCTCTCTCTCTCTCGATCGGCCTATCACTCTCTCAAGTCTCTCTCTCTCTCTCGATCGGCCTATCACTCTCTCTCCCTTTTACTCTATATAATTATTTTTTCTTTGAAACTCTTTTCTCTTACAATCCCTCTCCCTTTCGTTCTCTATGTCGCTCTCTCTCTCTCTCTCTTCACTCTCTCCACTCTCTTCATTTTCTCTGCTCTCTCTCTCTGCTTCACGTTCTTTTCTCTCTCTCTCTCTATCGTTCTGGATGAAATGAACAATAAAAGAGTCACACATGTACAGAACTTCTTTGACACTTCTTGAACATGACAAATTTCCTTCATTATTTACATATTTTCAATCTTTTCCTTAATCAACGGTATGCTGCATGAAAAATGGCTTTCAAACGAGACGATAATTATGTGGTTTGTTTGACATTGAAAGAGAACATCATTAGTTTTTTTCTCTGCGTGTACAATATGGGACTGTTTCAGATATTTCTCTACAATGTGCATGTTGATTCATATCTGACTTAGGATATAATGTGTAATATGCCACACATTGTCAATTTGACAGCTATTTCCGAAATATAAGTGTGTAAATAGGGAACCGGCTGAGACTTTAATGCCAAACTGTCAGTCATCGAAGATATTTGAATTATCAGAATGACCAAGAGCTGGGCTTTGACAGACAGCAAACAAATACACTCTCCTTGGAGCTGACACACACGCAGACACACACACACATTAGCACACACACACACACACACGTACGTGCCTGCTGATTCCTTCTCATCATCTCACATCTCAAGACACGCAAGGGAACCTGGAGCACTTCCCGTGGAAGGGTGGAGGGGGGGAAAGAAGGATGAAAGTTGGAGGGAGAGAGGAAGAGACTGTAAGATGAAAGGATGGGGTGAGGAGGAGGAGAGACTACTGTCCGTCTGTCCGGCAGCCGTGGATGGAGAGAAGAGATGTAGCAAGTAGATAAAAGGGTCCAAAGGAATAACGGACGGCGCAAAGTGAAAATAAAGAAATAAAACATATGAATTAAACAAGTCCAGTGGATAAGGACAAGCCAAGGTCTTCCGAGGATGACTGGCGGTTTTTTAAAGCCTCCGCCCACCCCCCCCTCTCTTTTGCTCCTCCGCCCCGACGCCGCTCCCGGGAGACCAGGCGAGATGGAGGTGAGGTAAACGGTGTGAGGGCGAAGGCTGTGGGAGGGGCTCGGCTTCCTGTTTGACAGGAAGAGAGTTATCTCTCTGAGTGTGCCCTTTCTCATTCTCCCCGGTGACAGAAGGCATGCGGGAGAAGATTAGGGGCGTGAAGGGCGTTATGGGTTGAAGAGGGCATCAGTGAGAGAGAGAGAGAGAGAGAGAGAGAGACAAGAGAGGGAGAGAGCAGAGAGAGAGAAGAGAGAGAGGAGACGAGAAGAGAGAGAGAGAGAGAGAGAGAGTGAGCGAGAGAGAGAGAAAGAGAGAGAGAGAGAGCGAGAGAGCAAGAGAGTGAGAGAGAGAGAGAGAGGTGAGAGAGAGAGAGAGAGAGAGAGAGAGTGGAGAGAGATGAGAGAGAGAGAGAGCGAGAGAGAAGAGAGAGAGGAGACGAGAGAGAGAGAGAGAGAGAAGTGAGCGAAGAGAGAGAGAGAGAGAGATGGATAGATAGGAGTCACAGGGATGAGTGTGAAAGCCAGAGCTAAATGAGACTGATGTGCGTCTGCAAGACTCTTTTAAAGAGCTTTACTTTCCCTCCCTTCCCCTGTCTTCTGAGGGTCTTCTTTCACAGAGCACCAAAGAGGGAGCAACACACATTGATGTCATCCCTCACCAGCCCTCGGCCCCCCCACCCCTTAGCCCCCCCTCAGCCTCCCCTGCCCTCAGCCTCCCCACCCCTCAGCCTCCCCACCCCTCAGCCTCCTCACAGCCCTCAGCTACCCCACCCCTCAGCTACCCCACCCCTCAGCTACCCCACCCCTCAGCCCCCCCCACCCCTCAGCTACCCCAGCCCTCAGCCTCCCCACCCCTCAGCCCCTCACACCCCTGATGAGCGGGTCTGCGCGTGTCACCGAGCTTACGCTGCTTAATGAGCCCCGTCGAATTATGAGCATGTTCAATTATGTGTGATGACGAACAGGAGACATGTTTTTGGTACATGGGTTTTCTTCCCCCTCTGGGCATAAACTGTGACTTGTGTTTTTGTCTGTGAGCGCGTGTAGAAATGTGGTGGAGAGACAGAGATACGGAGTGGGAGAGACGTAGAGGAAGATAAAAGACTAAGAAAGGGAGGGAAAGCGATTGGGTCGTGTTGACTTTGAGGTTTTGTGTTTCTCGTCAGACTCAATGTTTTTCCTTATTCTGTGACTGAGCAGTTTGGGTGCTGATCATAGAGGGCGAGGGGGTCGGAGGCTGAAAGGGAGGGGGGAGGGTTGGAGGCTGGGAGGTTTGGAGGCTGAAAAGAGGCAGGGTTGGAGGCCGAAAGGGAGGGGGGTTTGNGGGGGGGGGGGGGGGGGGGGGTGTTGGAGGCTGGGAGGCCGAGAGGCCCAAAGGCTGAGAGTGAGTACCTCAGATTCCTTCAAAGTGGAGCGCTAGCCTTGGGCTAGTGTAGCACTGCGTGATTCTGTCTTTGTCTCCCTCCCCTCAGCAGAGACGTCGTGGACCAATCAGAGCGGAGGAAGACCTGGAGGAGTCGTCCACCCTCAGGCTGCTGTCTCTGCCTCCTGTCCCCGCCCCCAGTCATTCGCTCTGATCGACCCCAATCAATATGCTTGTGCGGAGGCCTGGGAGCACACACACACACACTCAGACACGCACACACACAATCAGACACACACACTCAGACACACACACTCAGACACACACACTCAGACACGCACACACACTCAGACACACACACGCATGCACAAGCCCAAACCAGATCAAACAGTCACACACTGGAACTTTCACACCTCTACATGGGTTTTACAGGAAGTCTGCACCAAAAAGTACAGAAAAATGCAATGACACAGACAGGAAATGCTTGCATGCACAGACATACATACACACACTTACAGAAACTGACACAGACACACATACACTCACAGAAACTGACACAGACACACGTTGAGATGGATATTGGGCTTGCGGGACTGCTTTGACATTTCAGTATTTTTCAATCTGCTGGAATTCCAATCTGTTCCCCAAGGACAATTTCTAACACACTAGTAATGTTGCATATCACTGCAATACAGCCACACATCTCAACTTAACATGGCGCTCCCCATTTGTCTATCACACCTGTATGGGAATGTGTGTGTGTGAGAAATGCATGTACTGTATGTGTGTACTGTTTGTGCAACATGTGTAAGTGTACGTCTGCATGTACAGTGTTTGTGTGTTCGCGTGGTGTGTGTCTTTATGTGTCTATCTGTGTATCTGCGCATGCTGGATGAGTCTGTTTGTATGTTCGTGCGTGTATGTGTGTGCAAACGTGTGTGTGTCTGCATGCGCGTGTATCTGCATGCGTGTGTGTATCTGCATGCGTGTGTGTATCTGCATGCATGTGTGCATGCGTGCGTGTGTGTATCTGCATGTGTGTGGATGTGTGCGTGTGTGTATCTGCATGCGTCTGTATCTGCATGTGTGTGTATCTGCATGCACGCGTGTACGTATCTGCGTGCGTGTGTGTGCGTATCTGCATGCGTGTGTATCTGCATGCGTGTGTGTATCTGCATGCGTGTGTATCTGCATGCGTGCATGTATCTGCATATGTGTGTGTGCACCCAGTAGCTGGCCTCTCTTTTCCATCGATGCATCTCCGGTTCTGGATCCTTTAAGTGTCTCTGGAGCGCACTGATTTATTTTGCATACTCAAGCCCATTAGGACAAGAAGCCAAATAATTACTTAGGTTAAACAACTGCTCAAACCCTACATAAAGACCCCATTTTTTTTCTCTCCAGCACCGCTCAATAATTCATGCACATTTTTGTTAACGTTTGTCTCTGCCAGAGTGGCGGGGTGGTGGGGGGAGAGGGGGGAGGGGGGATGGTGGTGGACAGACAGACCGACAGACAAACAAGCAGACACACAGACATGACACATATCCGGGGCTACCACACTACCACACCCCTGGCGTGGTCACACTGATCTCTCACCACATCACAATCCAAAACTGTCCTAGCATCCGAGCAGAGGGACAGGGAAACTGTCCAATGAACCCCGCCAGCTTGGAGTCCCCTACCCCTTCGTCACTAGTAGCTCTCTCTCACTCTTGCGCCCTCTCACACTCACCTGCAAAAGATGCTACAATCATCACTGTCGATGGTAGTAACACAGCCCGGCAGAACCAACCAAAAAAAAATCAACCAACTTCCGTAAGTTCATGCGAATGAGAGGTACAGAAGCAACGTGATAATAACGACTTCAATGAAGGGTTCAAAGTATGAATATAAAAAAAAAGAAAAAAAATAAAAAATCAACACAGGAGTAGTAATCTAAGCATTGATAAAAGGGATGACATAAATCTTGGGTGCATACACACAGTAAAACAGAAAATCCAAGAAAAAAAATCACACAACATCCAGAACACACAAAGACAACAGACGAAACAACAGCATCACTTACAAAAAAAAAAGAAAAAACAAACCAAAAAAAACACAGAAAAAATAATTAAACACACCACCCACCTCCTCCAATTAAACGACAAACCAAAGACAAACCAACCAAACAAATCCAAACAAGCACGTAACATCAACAACCCCAACAAAAACCACCCTCCACCCTCACACACTCACCACACAAATTCCCAACCAGACCCGACCCTACAACACAAACACGCAAGACCACTCGACATACCCTTCAGCAGCACAAACTAACACACAACCGACATTCATCAAACTCGCAAGCATCATAACAACCCACCGATCAATACTCCACAATAGACCCCTCAATCCACACACCACCAACAGTCCTTTCTAAGTAGCTATTCCTATTCAATGTCTGTCCACACACATACTGTACACACAAACACACTGAGATAACCCTAAGATCATCCTCCGCTGTTTTACAACACATATTTTTTACATGTGTGAAGTCGCTAAGTCATGGTCGTTTATATCTTCAAAACAAATTAGATTTTTTGGGGGGACATTTGTCCCAGTGTAGTTCCTTGTACAGTACTGCTATTAATATTGGAGCTCCAACTTGGGGGATTTATGTCATTCTGTGGGCGATTTCGCTACAAGGTTTGAGTTTAATGTGAAATGTCAGACTTTGTTTTGGCAGTTTACCCCTTGAGATGCTTATACAAAGACAGTACACCAAACATACACTACATGCACAAAACACACACATACACACACACAACTACACCCACACAACTACACACACACAAACAAACAAAAACACACACACACACCTGCATACACACCTACACACAAACACAAAATATATACAAGTATAGACACACGTACTAGAAAGCACACAGGCACACACAACTCAAAGCACACACACACACAGACTTATATTCACACCACACCTACACACACACCTAAACACACAAACAACCATACACACACACAAGCAATTGCTCTAGTCATGTAATAACCACACCATAAAACAAGAACTCTTCATTACTACGAAACAACAGTTCTCCATATAAACCACACACCTACCATTCCTCCATACACACGTCTATTCTGCCTGTCTCAGGAACCACACAGCACTACCCGAGGCGGCTGTTCAGCTTCCAACAAACTCAACACACAGGGTCTACCACCTTCCTGTTAAACGGTCTTAACATTTCTAGGTTAGTACCAGCATCGACACTCACCAGACACGCATGGTATAGTACAAACAGTATCACTAAAAACCAGCAGTCGCTATCCACATACAAGGCTAATAGGCAAGCCGCGGGTTGAGGGCACGTTCGCGTGGTGGGGGTGATGGTGTGAGAGGCTGGCCGGGGTGCTGGTTGCCAGGGGGCTGGTTGCCAAGGGGCTGGTTGCCAAGGGGCTTGACATGCCCACGGTACCGGGCTGGCTTGCCGCACGGTGACTGGTGCACAGACACCTACCAACACACCCGGTACTGAGGTTGCCTCGCGAAAGCCCACCTGGCACCGACACTTCCAGCACGAGAGTACTACAACGGGCGTAAATGGGGATAAAAGACACTCTCAGAGCTGTGGCCCAGCTTGACCCTGAGAGAAAGCACATCTGTAGCCTGAAGAATATCTCTCATCATCTCAGATTCATAAAAACTCAGTCTTTCCTTACTCCGGCCCCAGCTGGCGAGGCCATTCCTCTTCTTATACATGTTTAATGGTCCATGCTCTCTTTCCGTATTGAAGTTATATTCACTTACAGTTCCTATCCTCCTCCTCTCTGATCTCGTCTACCTCAGTAACTACCTCCTCCCTCCTCTAGAGGGGTGCCGTGAGAGCAGAGAGATGGAGAGGGAACGGTTAGAGGGGAGTCGGAAAAAAAAGGATATAAGCCTTGCGCTACCACCGGTAAGGTGCTCCGAAGACTGCTGACAAGTACGAAGATTGGAGAGGTAGAAACGTACCTCACCTCCGAGGTCCCTGGGCTTTCGACACACACACGAAGCGTTGCACACCACACTATTACAGGTGGAACGTCCTCGAGGGAGAGGTTAGATCCACAGTATTGGAGTAGGCAAAGATGCGAAGGCCACAGAAGAGAAGGAAGAGAGAAGGACCTGAGAATCCTGGACCGAAAGGAGTGAAGACACATCGAATTAGAGAAAGGTGGAGACGAAGGAGGAGAGAAGGAAGGGGGTGGGAGTGGAGAGGAGGGAGGGAAA
>BROE01000011.1:10716504-10778499 GCA_036571765.1 Plecoglossus altivelis | reverse complement strand
TACGGGCGTCTCAGAGCTGGGTCCAGCTTGACCCTGAGAAAAAGCATCGTAGCCCTGAGATTTATGGATTGTTATTTCCCCTTCTCTTCTTTTGTTTCCCACCTTCCAGCTTCTCCCTCCGTGCCTCGCAACCTCCTCCTCTCCTCCTCTAAGAGGAGGCCGTGCGTGAGGTTGATCAATTACCCTCCGCTCTCGAAGACTGCTCATCTTAGGAACCCCCCCTCCCTTCGCACACACACTCACACACACTATCCATCTCCTCGCCATTGAGTCATGCACACAGAGGAGAAGAGAAACGAATCCTGGACACTCGGAAGAGCTGCACGATAGGAAGAAGGAAGGATGAGAGGTAAGGGAGAAGAGGAAATGGGGATGAGGAGGAGGGGGAACCTGCGGTGATCGTGTCTGCTTGTTCCGTTCCCCGATCGCGGTGCGACTCTCAAGCGGTTCTGACCAAGTGGGATGATCGCCATTAAGAGCCCGGTGAGCCTCCAAAACTACCCCCCTCCGATCAACCAAGATCCCACTGAGGATTAGAGGCGTCCTCCGTCTGCCACGGGGCCCGGCAGCGTCCACTACGGAATTAGAGAGGCATGAGTCGCACGAGGGAGAACCGGGAGCGTTGGATTATTGGGAGACGATGGAGCGAGAAGAGAGAAGGAGGAAGTGGAGAGGAGGATAAGGAGGAGAGGAAGAAGGGTGGAGGGGTTGAAGATGTTTGGATGTATCTGTGTTTGATTCACGGGGATCGTATGACGATTTTGTGAAATCGAGCAATTTCTGTGATGATTGCAGGTCTTCCTTGTTGATCTTCATCGGTTTCCTTTCAGCATTAAACACACAAACACATACGTTTGTTTGGCTATTCTGTTAAGAATTCAATCCCACTTAATATCCTGTTAACTTCTAACCCTGCCCGTGATCTTAAATTTAAACCCAAAAATATACCTTGAATCCTAAACCAAACTCTTGCTCCTTTCACTAAAACCAACATTCAGTGTCATTTGAACACTAATTCTTACCCTCACCTCAAGGGAAGACACTTAAACTTAGGAGGGTCGAGAAAACGTCTCTACAAGTTCACATTCTCCTTGTTATGCTATTCTAAAGGGGACTACCAGTCCCCATGAGACTAGCTAAACAAGTTCACACACCACACACACAAGCACACACAAGCCTGACAGGTCTATTTCAGGCAACACCACACTCATAGTAAGAAACGGAGAACGGGGTTCTGTTTGTTTAGTATTTCATGACTGGCTACCCTCTCTCTCTGGGGATTTATGATCACAAGGAGTGGGCTGGGGGTGGAGACGGTGGTGAACGTGTGGTTGGTGTGCTATTATTTTTAATAACCACTTTTTTTTCCTCATTCGCTATCTTTCACCCCTTCGTTCTTAATGCCCTTTTATTGCTGACACCTAGCTCTCCCTCTCCTCTGCCATACTTCTCTCCTCTCTGCTCAGCCCTGCCCTGCTGACCTCTCTATCTCTCTATCATGCTTCTTTTCTCTTTCCTTTTCCCTCCCTCCTCCTGTTTTCTCCTCTGTCTCTGCAGCTCTCCGCCCCAGGACCTCCTCCCTTCACTCCTCCTGCTCCCTCCCCCTCTCTCTCCCTGGCACAGGAGCGGCTTGTTGTAGAGGCCATAAACTTAGGCTCTAGCTTGCTGAGGTTTGTAGTAGCCAAACACAACCAAGCATCACACACTAGACCAACACACACACAGCATCTCGACTCTCAACACACCTCACACCACATACCACACTACATCACTCCCCCCCGCATAGACAAACATGCATACACACAGCAGTCACACACAGCAAACACACACACACACCAAAGCACACACACACCCACACAAGCAGTCACACACAACAAGCACACGCACAGCACACATACTTGCTTCACTACAAAAGCTCAGTTCCATCAGCTCTTGTCTTCTTCTCCGGCCTCCTTCTCAGCATCAGTGTTTTATTCACCGCCGTCCGACTCGTAACGCGAGGTTCATGCACGGCGTGCTCAGAGACACCACCATTGCCCCCCCCCCTCCACTCCCGTTAACCCAAGGCCCCTGGAGCCTCACTACCAAATGACTTTTTAATGAACGCCGCTCGCGTCTGGCTCAGACGAAGCCACGGCCTCGTGGCTGATGCTGAGCTGCAGGTGAGGTGTGTTTGGCACGTGGAGGAGAGGAGGGGAGCTAGGGAACGACATGCCACCTCACCTCCCTCCCTCCTTCCCCCTCTCGTCTCTCTCTCTCTCTCTCTCTCTCTCTCTCTCTCTCTCTCTCTCTCTCTTCAGTCGTCTGGGAACACCAATTAGGTTTGCCTCTCTGGTCCCCACGGAGACTTCTTGCAGTGGAGACGTGGTTGTTCTACAAAGATTATTCTAGGATAATTTGGGCACCGGAGATGAAATCAGCAAGGAGACGAGACCTGAGGACCCGGAGTACAATGAACCTCACAATAACAACATGCTGTTTAATGAAGCACCCTGAGCCTCCGTCCGCGCACGCGTGTGGAGAGTTGGACTCTTGCTCCACACTCAGGCTTTTCATTGCAAGGCTGGCTGCACAGTGAGAGGAGCCACTTTGAACCCAGACGCACAGACCAGCCATGTAACGTGGACCCTTCTCAATCCACACCTGTTCCCTCCTCACCTCTCGTCTTCGCTCCCTTTCTCTTCTCTGCCGTTTTCTCATCTCGTCACCTCTCCTCCCGCGTTTCAAGTCCTCTCTTTTTTTCTCTCGTCCTCCGCTCTCTCCCCTTCACTCCTGTCACTTTCTCTCTCTCCTCTCAGCTCTCCTCTCTCATTCAGTGACAAAGTGATGGAGAAGAGAGAGGGGGGGGAGATAGAGAAAGAGAGAGAGAGAGAGAGAGAGAGAGAGAGAGAGAGAGAGAGAGAGAGAGAAAGAGGACTTTGTTGTTCAAGGATGATCCCACTCCGGTAAAGCACGATGGAGAATCAGCTTCCTGCATCGTCCAGCAGGATTCATCCTTTATCCCTGAGCCTTTTCTGGGCTTCCCACCAACTCTCACCACCACACACCAGCATTCGAAGCAGATCGACGAGATGTACTGGCAGATCATCTCCCCCCCCCCAACACACATTTTGAGCAGATCGCCGATTGGCTAGCTGGCTGGCCATCATCAACCCCACCCACCACCACCACTCATTTCCCATCATCATCATCATCATCATCATCATCATCATCATCATCATCATCATCATCATCCAAATGTTTTTCATCATCATCATCATCATCATCATCATCATCATCATCCCCGCCCTGTACTAGTCCTGTATCTCCTAGTCTCCGTGGAGGTGATGCATCACATAAGCGGATCTTCCATTCTTCACGCTCGTGTCATTCCTCAGCACCCTGCCTCTCCGTCTGCTCAATAAAGGCTTCGGAAAAAAAGAGTCTCTCTTCTCCTTCTCCAACCGACCAAATCAAATAGGTTTCCTTCATCCCCTCCCCCTCTAATTCCAGCTTGGAGCTTTTTTCTTTCTTTCGTCTTTTCTTTGCCTCTTCTCTACCACTCTCTCTGCCTTTGCCTTCTCCTCAGGCCCCGTGTTCCAGTTCTCTCATCATGAAAACATGCTCCACAGTGGGAGGCATCTGTCAGTCATTGAAACGAAAGGAAACTTTTCATCTACGTGAGTTCGCCAAAATATCCAACATCCAAAACGGCAGAGAGCTGTTTCCTGTGTCGTGTGCGGAGATTGGTACTTTAAGTGGTTGGTTTTTTTGTGTGTTGTAACAGTTATAAACCTGTTAACATGTTTGTGTGTGTGTGTATAATTGTACTACTCTCCATGAGGGGGCAACAGTGAGCGATACTCAGGTATAAATTGAGTGAAAAGAGTAGAAGAAGGGGGATTTAGGTAATGGAAGGACTGAGCATAGCTTATGGCTCCAAACAATCATTGGTCCTGATTGAGAAACAGTGAGTTTTATGCTTAATCAGAAAAGGACTCCACTTTCTATGGGATTTATCCAGGACACTAAGGAGTACAGGGGGCACTAGGAAACATTTGGCTGGTGTGCTTGGACGTTAGTTCCCATGGACAGTGATTCGTATGTTGTGGTGAAGGAACATTCAATGTTATAATACATCATCTCACCACCACCTGAAAACAGATACGTTTTTCATCTCTATGCTGCTGGTTATTGATTGGTGAAAAATGTATGTTTTTGTATTGGGTATAAACGTGTTTGAAAGATCAAAGGATGTCAATGACTGAGAAACGTATTTATTGCTTGGGTTTACTGATCACAGGTTTACTTGTCAATGCTTGCCACGTTAACAACATAAGTAATTGATTTTCTACTGTGCATTAAACAAGTGTAGTTGGTAGTTCCCCCCTTTACAACAGATACATAAATAATGCTTTTGTGGAAACAAAGTGTGTGTGTGTGTGTGTGTGTGTGTGTGCGCGTGTGTGGCAGGGCCTCATGTGTTTTCATCCACTGCGTGTCTGACTCCATACACCTGATCTAAATTCCCTCCGTGTCTTTTATAAATTAGCTTTCTAAATGCAACCTAGCATGCCATCTTTTTTATCTATTCAACATATTCTGGACGTGAACATCTCATTTTGTGTATTTTGCCTTTTGCAATATGGATGGTAATGCAGTAGCGGACGTATAATTCTGAAGGACCTGATCATCATTCTGGAACACGCAATCTCTTTACAAGGGACGCTAATATGAGCACACACTGGAGAGGCACAGATAGTGGACGGGAAGAAAGATGATTCCATTTCACTGTTACTATGGGTAGAGAATCGTCGCTCCCAAGGAAAACTGAACTTTTCAACTCAAACTCCCAAAACTCCTGGCGTCGAATGAGCATGAACACTTGAACGCGATGTAGTACGTTAGGTCATTGACGCTCTGTGCTGGTGATCGATGTATGCCACGCTGTCATTTCTCGTGGCCGAACCCGAACCCAAAAGATCTTTGGTGCGGTTGGCGTGTCTTGAACACAGGACCACATCGTTGACCAGATCGTCGACACGTTTGTGCTTCCCTGGGAAGATGAGACAAGTCGATTTGAATCCCATTGGTCGACTCAAGCTGGCAGCCACTTGACATGGGCTGGTTATCTCTGAGTTCTGCGAGCTTTGCAGCGTCGAAGATTTCACATCAAGGAATTATTTGATGGCTTTTAAAATACACCTTGACAGAACAAACAGAGATCCAGATGACTGCGTCTTGATTGGTGGCTGAATCCACGGGTACGTTCACCGATGATACTAGGTGGGCTGGATCAGGTGTTCTGATCCTCTGATAACTGACAGTGGATCTGCAACACATCTCGCCTGCTTTCCATTTCAAACCCAGAGGGCTTAACCCTCTGCCCTGCCTCTCAGGGAATCAACCCTCATGTTCACCATCAATGATTCACTCTTACACTGCGTGTCAGGACGGGACCACCAATTCTACGTGACCGTGCTGGTGTGTGTGAGAGAGTTCTCTGTGAAGTCATTGGATGTAAAGCACATTCGTTCTGTTAAGGCAACACACCAGCAGTTATGTTTAGCATTTGTTTTTTTGTTGTTTTTTTAACTCATCTTTGTGTTCCTGGCTGTTGGTTCTCATTTTTAAGAAGTTCTCTGAAAGTGGGGAGAGAAGCAAACAGAATAAACTTTAGGAAAGAATAAAAGTGAAAATGATTTATGTCAGGGTTTAGCGCCGGGCTATTTAAAAACATCGAGAGGATACTTGACAGACAGGTAGGTGGCCACTGGCCAGTATCGGAGTCCAACTCACATATTGCGCTCAGGATTTTTTCACTTTGACAGACATTGTGATACTTTTGAAACAAAGTATTGAGCTGAATCGATACCCACCAAGAGAAAGTCCACACACCTACAACATCATCTCTCTGCCAAAAACACTCTCCAGCTCTCTCTCTCTCTCTCTCTCTCTCTCTCTCTCTCTCTCTCTCTCTCTCTCGATCCAGATCTCCATCTTTCTATCTCTGTCTCTCTCTACCCATCTCTCTTTATCCATCTCTCTCTCTCTATCTTTAACCAGCTCTCTTTCTATCCAGCTCTCTCTCCCCTTTCTCTCTCTACTTCTATCTCTCTTTCTTTCTTGCGTGTCTTGCCACTGTAGTAATTCATTGAAGTAACTGGCTGTGCACTGAGGAAAGTTATGGGGACCATGACTTGGGGATAAAATGTTTGAGTTAGTGAACAAGAACAGAGGTGTTCTTCTGTTCGTGTTTATGCGGTTGGTTGTCCCCAGTATGTCAGTAGATTATCGACTCCTTGTAACAACTACTGGTTGTTTCTTCTCAATGCTATTGATATCCAGAAGTCGCTTCTAGCGCTTTCTGTGACACTTGTGAGTGAACCTCGCGTATTTAGCGAGCGCGTTCAGAGCAAACGACAAAGATTTAAGCTGGTCTTTGTCTCATTTTCTTCTGTGGCCGTCTCTCTCCCCCTTTGTCTCCTCCTCTGTTGCTCTCCTCCCTTCGTGTTTGTCCCCCGTCGCCTCTCCCCTTCTCATCTCGTCTTTTGGTCAACTCCTGCAATCCTGGTCCTGAACAGAGTGGCTGTTGTCAGGGCCCGCTCGGCTGTTAGAGCAGATCGTTGTGCTATTGATATCTCTTCCCTGGTCTCTCCTCTCTCATCTACTTAAGGGAGATCAGGAAAGGAGCGGGGAAAATCCATTTTTCTTTTCTTTTCAACTTCTTGTTGTCCCTCTCTTTTTCATCCAGGCGAAGGTTTTTGATCTCAAACCATTAGTAATGGTTTGGTGTATATGAATGCAAACATATCTGTGATATTCAGTCTTGTCGAGACGGCAACACGTAGATATAGAATAGAATAGAATAGAGTAGAGTCATCGTTTATTTATCCCCGGCGGAATAAGTTAAAATCGCTCCTTTTTATTTTTGTTCAACATTTGTTCTAACAAAACGTTAAGTCAAGAAAAAAATCAATCAACGTTGCAGTAAATCACCATCACTGCTGCAATATTGCCCACAAATTCCAATACTATATGGTTCTTTTCCAGCTGCCTGTGTGTTGTGTGTGTGTGTGTGTTAGTGTGTTTGTGTCAGTGTGTTAACAGCATGCATACGTTAACACACATAATTGCTTGAATTATGCCTTTGACAGGTTTTAGTTTCTTCATCGTGTTGCTTTATTCTCTACAGACGCAGCATATTGATTCAGCCCTGCTCTCATTTCAATACTGAAATTGAAATGTATGGATGTTCCTGGCTAGGGCTTTCTAACATCATTTACACGAGACATGCTCTGAATTGTTGTGGTGGAATATTATAGGACATTGTTGGATATTTGTATGGATATTGAGACCGATGCCCGATAAATAGGTTTCAATTGATTTAAATTCTGCCAAATAGGAGGAGGGGATAGTGACAGAGAGTCAAAGATGGATCATTTGTGGGATTGATTGGAAATGCTAACATTGTCAGGTTGGACATCAGAGAGTGGTTGGATAGCGGGCCGTTACCAAGGTGACTTTGATTTGTTTGTCAGTTGGGGCCAATGAGGCCGTGTGTGTGTGTGTGTGTGTGTGTTTATGCTGCGCTGGAATGTTCTAGGTCACATGGCAGTCGTGGTATTCTTCAGCTGCACCTCGACAGGTGTTGGTGTTAGTGTGAGGTAACGGATCGGATCCGTGTGATGGGGGCGGAGTTGTGTTGCCTGAGAGGATGTGATGTGAGAGTGAGACCTTACCCAACCTGAGTTGCTTGTAACCGGCTGTTCATTATATTGCATGTAGGATACCCCCCGCGCCGGGGTTTCCCTCCCCTGCCACACACATATACGCCCTCCTCACCCTCCACTTGCTGTCGGAAATTATCACCCCCCCCCCACCGCCCCAGCACATGAGACCAGCAACCTGGACCATCCAGCTGGTGTCTCTGCAAAGCACCATGCGACCAGGCCCCCCTCCTCCTGCTACCCTCTCTCTCCACCTACCCCATTTGTTGTGGTGGAAATATTATACGGACATTTTTTATTTGGGTTTTTTTTTTTTTTTTTTTTTTTTTTTTTTTTTTTTTTTGTGATCATTTGTATGGATAGTTGAGACCGATGCCTCGATACATAGGCTTTCAATTGATTTAAATTCTGCCAAATACGGAGAAGGGATAGTGATCCGAGAGTCGAAAGCTGGATCTCTTTGTGTGGGATTGATTGGAAAGCTAACATTGTCAGGTTGGACTCGAGATGGTTGGATACGGCCGTTAACCAAGGTATTGGATTTGTTGTCAGTTGGGGCCAATAGGCCGTGTGTGTTGTGTGTGTGTGTGGGGTGTGTGTGTTTATGCTGCGCATGAATGCCTAGGTCACATGGAAGTCGTGGTATTCTCACGCTGCACCTCGAACAGGTGTTGGTTAGTTTGGTGTGTAGCCCTCAAGTGCTGATGTGGTGAGACCTTAACTCGCCACCTGAGTGCTGTAACACGGCTGTCTTTATTCATGTATACCCCCCTTCCCCTCCCCTGCCCACACATATAGTGCCTCCTCACCCTCGCACCTTGCCGTCGGAATTTCGACCCCCCCCCCCCCCCAGCAATGGACCCAGCACCTGACCCATCCAGCTGGTGTGTCTCTGCAAGCACCATGCGACCAGGCCCCCTCCCTCCTGCTACCCTCTCTCCTCCACCCTACCGCCCCACGCTCCACTTCTGTCGTCTGATTACCTGGTCTGGTGTCGGGAGTGTGTGATCTTACCCGCGGGCGCTACACACTCCTCGCTCCTCCAAAGCCGACAGCCGTGTGATAAATCGTCCCTGGAGTAGGGAGCCTGCAAGGCTAAGGAAGAGACGGCGAGAGAGATGGGCATAGTGCAATCACCCTCATCCCACCTCCCTCCCCTCTTCTCCCCTCACACTCATCCCACCTCCCTCCTCTCTTCTCCCCTCATCCCACCTCCCTCCTCACTTTTCCCCTCACGCTCATCCCACCTCCCTCCTCTCTTCTCCCCTCACGCTCATCCCACCTCCCTCCTCTCCTTTGCCCTCACCCTCATCCAACCTTTCTCCTCTCCCCTCACCCTTTCCTCCTCTCATCTCCCTCCTCTCCTCTCACCCCACTTCCCTCCCCTTACCCCTTTCCCTCCTCTCTCCTCCCCCCAGCCCAACACCACACACTCTCTGCTTGCCTGTCTCCTTCAAGCGTGCGTGACGATGGCCAGCGCACTGTAGTGAAGAATGAACAACATAAGTTTTTCTCTCTCTCTCTTTCTTCCCGGCCCTGATCAACCATCCCCTTTCGTCCAGTGTCCAGTGTAACCAGTGCGTGTGTGTACGCGTGTGCGTGTGTGTACGGAACCGCAACGTTCCGATTGGTCCTCTCCTCCACCTTTCCCGCCGTCTATTTTAGTCAGGAACACATAAAAGTAGCAAAGCCATTTCCTTTAATTAGAGATGCGGGATCTTTTACTTCCTGCTTAATGAGGTGTGCTGGATGGGGATAGCGTGCATGCTAACTCTCGCATAGTGAAAACTCCTCACCTGAGAAAGTTGAAAACTGCCCTGAGGGGCTTAACCTACAAAAAGTTCCTCCTGGAACTGTGGGCCGGGGGCCCTTGCCAGAGCATGGGGGCAGGGGCCTGTGTGTGTGTGTGTGTGTGTGTGTGTGTGTGTGTGTGTGGGTTCGCATGTGTAGGCGTGCCCGCGTCTGTGTATGTGTGTGATGGAAGCTGTTCATGCAGAACAGAAGTGTGCAGGTTGACATGGGAGCCATGGTCCTGTCTGTGAAATGGGGAGTAGGTGGACTTGTCGATTCTCAGCTTGTGAAAGCACCTAATGACTCTCTCAGAGGACACACACACTCGCACACTCACACACTCACACACACACACACACATACACACACACACACACACACACACTCAGACACGCACATACACCACTGCCCCTGGTTTTCTTTTTCCTACACCTTCATCTGGGTCCTCTCTAGACAGTGGATCCTTGGGGACACTGGAGGGAGACAGGCAGAGTAGGACTGGCATTTAGGGTGTGTGTGTGTGTGTGTGTGTGTGTGTGTTTTGAGAGGCTACTCCCTATCCTCACCTGTCAAATTACGGCAGGTATTTTTGTCAAGGTGAAGACAAGGAGATCTATAGCCAGAGAGATTTGAGAGCAGAGAAAGAGTGGGAGAGCGAGACAAAAAGCGCGCGCGAGAGGAAGACAGACAGCAAGAGCCAGATTGTGTGTGTATTAGTATGAGAGGGAAGCAGAGAGAGATGGAGAGATGGTGTGTGTGTGTGTCACCATGAGAGGAAAATAGACAGTGATCGAGAGACAGTGTGTGTGTGTGTGTTTTAGAATGAGAGTGAAGCAGAGAGCGATGGTGTGCTTGTGTGTTGGTATGAGAGAGATGGGGTGTGTGTAAGAATAAGAAAGATGGGGTGTGTGTGTGTATGTGTGTTAGCATGAGAGTGATGGACAGTGTGTGTGTGTGTGTTAGTATGAGACTGAAGGAGAGAGTGATGGAGAGATGGTGTGTGTGTGTGTGTCAGGCAGAGACAGACAGACAGAAGTGTTTTGACAGTCGGACTCATCCCTTTGATACATCCTAGAATTGACCCCAACTCAGCCAGCTTGACAAAGCAACCCCCTTTCCCCCCTTTCCTCCGAATGCTGCGATACCTGTCTATCATCCAGATGCCCTGTTTCATTATCCAAGAAAACATCTCCCCCTCTCTCCCTTCCCCGTACTGATCTCAGCTCTTCTCTTCAAAGCGAGAGCCTCGTCGGAGCGTCAGGGAGGCGTCGGCCGTCTGCGTCTGACTGATTGGAGGGTAATTGTCTACTTTCTGACGTGACCTAAATAACACGCACTCTCCTCGTCTACTTCCCCGGATGCCTCGTCTCCGGCGGAGGTGCGCGGCGTCTGGCTGTGACGGCCCGATCGGGGGCCGGCGGGCTGCTTTCGTGCAGGAGAACCTCGCGTTTGTTTCAGCCTTGTTTCCTGAGAGATAAAGACATCTTGGCTTGGCCCTTGTTCAGAAACGTTCCAGCAGGAGTGGATGATTGAAGCTAGCTAACGCTGATTCACCCCCCGAAATAGAAATAAATGGGAAGCGCCTCGCTTCCGTATGGATGAGATCTGAGTCTGTGCTGCTGGGGGGGATGACACTCGACTAGAAGCGTGGAAGAGGGTGAGAGCGTTCGCTGTTAGGGAGAGCGTGTGACGTTTCTCTCCCTCTCTTTCTCTCTCTCTCTCTCTCTCTCCCTCTTCTCTCTCTCTCTCTCTTTCTCTCCCTCCCACTATCTCTCTCTCTCCCACTATCTCTCTCTCTCCCACTATCTCTCTCTCTCCCACTATCTCTCTCTCTCCCACTATCTCTCTCTCTCCCTCCCTCTCTCACCAGTTTTGAGATTCGGTCCCTCCACCGAAGTAAACAGGTGTGTGTGGAGGGGGGGGAGATGGGGGGGAGATGGGGGGAGGCTGTGGAGCCTCACCCAGGAGACCCCCCATCAATGTGGCTGGGCCCTCCTATTCCCACCTGTGGGAGAGAGGCTGAGGGAAGCTGGTGAATGATTTATATCTGGTGGAGTTGGTGTGCATACCTGTATGTTTAGGGGGGGCTTGGAAAGCTGCGTGTGCGTGTGCGTGTGTGTGTGTGTGCGTGTGTGTGAGAGAGAGAAAATATGATTATTCTCATCATGCAGTACACCGACTTCCCTCCATAAATCCGTTGACCAGAGACGAAAATGAATGAAGACAATGATGGAGCAACAGTTTAGCAGAGCATGACTATCCCCAAAGCTCACATTGTGCCCACATGGATCTTGGGTTAACTGTCTTGTCACTGTCCATGCGTGCAGTGCGGAGATGTTGTCGTCACCGAGGGAAATGTGACTGACTGCCTGTGCTCTGCAGACGGTAGCGCAGGCATAGTGTAACTGTGCATCGCTCTGCATAACGTTAGCCTTTTATGTGCAGGTCTATCATACTCCCACATATGCCACAGTGAGCCCTCGTGCCTGTGAAAAGCCAGCTGCTGTCCTTCTGATCCATGGACCCCAGGGGAACAGCTTCTGTTGTTCTTAATATCCCTTCATCTCTGACACTTCGCATTGTGTGTGCATGTAGTCACGTTCAGAGGGACATTGTGTGTGCATGTAGTCACGTTCGGAGGGACATTGTGTGTGGATGTAGTCACGTTTGGTGGGAAATTGTGTGCGTCTGCACGCCTGTGTGTGTGTGTGTTCTTGCTTGCGTGTGTGTGTGTGTGTGTGTGTGTGTGTAAGTGTAAGTGTAAATGTGTGTGTGCTCATGTGCTAGAGCATCTGCTTGTGTGTGTGCTCGTGTGACTGTGTTAGTGTGTGTGTGTGTGTGTGTGTGTGTGACTAGAACCCCGCACCGCTGAGGCGTGGCGGCTGTTGACCGTGTCCTTGCTGTCTGGTTCCTCATGTTCAGTTAACGAGTCGATAGCACACACAGCAGGACCTTGGTCACACCGTGTTACTAAGGCAAATAACTTAGTAATGAGGGTCTGCCATGAAGAGCACGTCATCACAAGCGATAACTAGAAAATACAAGGACAAAGGACGAGATGCATACATGAACAAACGCATTTGTGGCACACGTCATGGCACCAATTTAAAGGATTCAAACACAGCCGCACACAAACTCACATGCCTACACACACACACACACACACACACACCAGCACGCACACCGACTTCATCAGTTGGCGAACATCTTCCTAGGGAGAGGGAACCATCACCGGTGTCATTGAGTTCCTGGTGTGAAGCCTGCGTTGAACCATAGATCCCGCATGCTGCGTGTTTTACATCCCATCTGTGCGTGTAGCGTGAATGCCCACCATGCCAAGACGTATTTTACAGCAGCCACCCAGCTGATACTGTTGACAAGGACATTCAAGGTCAAAATCACGTGTTTTTCCTCTGCGTGAGGAGTGTGTAAATACGACGGAATATATGTAAATGCAAACGCGATACCTAACTGGTGTTTTTACTGAAAAACAGCACGCACGGTGATGCGAGGTGAAAAGCTCAAGTATCTACTTCATTTCGCACCTTGGCGTGCCAACCGCCTAGATGCTGTTGACTTGACTTTTCACTGAAAACCATCACCACGCTTCTGTTTTGTTTTCCAGGGCTATCGAGGGACGACGAGGATGTGTCGAGATCTACAATGGTTTTTCCCTTGGATGCAGTTCTCATTAAAGCACAAACATGCCCTTAAACGTAAACTCCGTGCCAAGTTCACACTTAAAGCTCTTTCTAGGTAAATAACTGCAGTATTTGCTCCGCTTGATCGATGTTGTTGTTTCTCCCTAATATGTGCAAAGTACTTTTGTTTGTGGGTAAGCTAACTGTGGCCCATTGTGTAAAGAGGATGAGTCCTTTCTGTCTTGTCACCATACTTGGGGGGTTTGTTTGCTGGTTCATGATTGCGTCCCTAAGGATAGGCCGTTTTGCGTTGCACACCATCTAAACATCCGGAAACAGGCAAGCTTGATGACAAGGGAAGAATGTTTGAGTTACAATCCACGTCCTCATTGACACACACACACACACACACACACACACACACACACACACACAGGTACACGCTTGACGCGACTTGAGGGTGATGACACACGTCGCCACTAGCGCTCTGCGCGCACGCACGCATACACACGCTCACCCACCCACACAACCACTGTGACTATTCTCAACCTAACCAGCGACAAGTTCTTCCAGTTGTCTCTGACGATCTCAAATCTTTCAGTTTATTTCTCCTCCTCTGTTTTACCTTCGCCCCCCCCCCCCCCCCTCAATCTTGTGTCAGTCTGGCGTCTCGGGGGGGGGGGGGGGGGCTTTGCACTGACAAGTAACAAGATACGATCCACAATTCACTCAAGTCACTCATTTTTCCCTCCAAATGTCACCTCGGAACATTCCCAATTCCCGTCTGAAGTTCCACCTGTCAGCTTCTCGGCTAAATTGTGAGTCTATCCTTCCGTCCGCCTGTCAGTTTGTCTGTCAGACTGAAGCTGATGTGTTATCTACAGAGCCCCCCCCCCCCCTTCCTCCCTCCCTCCCCCTTCCCAAATGTGCTTATACTGTCCCTTCCATGAGTCATTGTGAATTGACTTGTCTATGATGCAGAAAACCAAGTCAACACAACAGCCGTGTTTACTGTTGATACGCTCTTGCAGAGACGGAAGGCAACAAAGCTCTAATACATTCTGACTGGACTTAGGGGCATTGTTCTGGTAAACAATCCTTTCGGGCAATCTTTTACCAGTACACTAGGAATATGTAGTAATAACGACGACGACTTGATTTAAGTACTGTGTATGTCAGTCTTTTTTAACAGGTGTATCTGTACTTCTACTCTAGTGACTGATGTGTTGGCTTTTGCCATCTCAGGCCTGCGCAGTCAGTCAGTCTCCGACATCTTTGCCTATTGAATTCTGTCATTTCCTCCCAGTCAATGCGTAAACTATCCCGGGCGTCTAATCAAATCAATGTCCCCCCCCCGCCCCCCCCCTCACACACACTCACACATATGTACACACACACTCTGTCTCCCACACACATCCTCTACCCCTCTCCTGTTGTCTCTCCTCCTCCTCCTGTCTGTGCCGCTGAGTGGTGGCTGTATGCTGGTGTCTGCCACAGCTATGCTTAGGGGGACAGCAAAATGACTGTCCCCTGAGACAGCCCTCCCAAGCGTGGCTGATCCACACACTGGATGCAACGCTGGCTAGGTGTGGCTAGCCCCCCCACACAGACACACTCGCACGCACACACAAGCGTCTGGTACAGAGAGAATACGATCAGATCACCGAGAAAGAGGAAAATAAACAAGGAGGAAGGGACACGAAGAGAGTGAAGGAGAGAAGGCAGAGAGAGAAGGGAGGGAGGAGAGGAAGAGAGGTGAAGAAGAGGCAGGGTAGGAGAGGAAGAGGAGAAGGAGGAGGAGGAGAAGGAGAGGAAAGAAGAAGGAGGAGAGAGGAGGGAGGGAGGGAGGGAGGGAGGGAGGAAGGAAGGAGGGGAGGAGAAAACGTGGGGGGGAGGAGAGGAGAAAAAAAAATGTGGGGGGAGGAGAGGAGGAGGGGGAGGAGAAGAGGGGGGGTTAACGTGTGTATGAGCAAAAAACAAGATTGACTAAGAGAGAGAATCAACAAGCGTCTCCATGGTGATGGGGGTCACAGAGTGACTTCTTTCTGAAACTGAATCTGTGTCAGCGCTCTGTCTTAACAGTCTCTCGCATTTTTATACACCACACACACACAACACACAACCACCCACACACACATCACCACAACACAACACTACAACCACCCCCACCCCCCACCACACCCGCACACAAAAGCGACTTCATGAACAAATACCAAGTTTAAAAGCCTACAAAACTCAAGGAGGAAAGAGACGCGTGAGGAAGATTGTTTAGAAAACAGGAGAGGTGCCGGGAGGGGGAGGGGGAGGGGAAGAGGGAGAGGGAGAGAGGTGGAGAGGGAGAGAAGGGACGAGGCAGGGGGAGAGGGAAAGAGAGAGGGAAGGAAGGAGCGAGGGTGAGAGGCGGGGGGGAAGAGAGAATAAAAGGGAGGGAGTGCAAAAAAACATGACAGCAAGACGAGGAGAAGAGCGCCCTTCAAAAGCTTCTGGTCACGCTGAGCACAGCGATACGACACAGAGCCAAAATAAAGACAAAACCCGGAAGAGAAACAAAATGGAACGAGAGGAAGGAGGGCATGAATGTGGCCCCTACATGCTCCTCTTCCAACCCTAAGGAGGAGGAGTGGTCTCAGCTGATGGACCTAAGGGGGCCTCTGAGTCTGCCCCTGTCCTTCACCTTCCCACCTCCTCCTCCACCTCCTCTCCCACTCTCAAAACCTCCTCCCCTCCTCTCCCACTCTCAATACCTCCTGTCCTCCTCCATCTCCTCTCCCAGTCTCAATACCTCCTCCCCTCCTCCATCTCCTCTCCCAGTCTCAAAACCTCCTCCCCTCCTCCACCGCCTCTCCCACTCTCAATACCTCCTCCCCTCCTCCACCTCCTCTCCCACTCTCAATACCTCCTCTCCTACTCCACCTCCTCCCCCACTCTCACGACCTCCTCCCCCTCCTCTCCTCCAGCTCTCCTCCCCCTCCTCTCCTCCACACCCCTTTGACCTGCTGCTTGGATAATTGGCTGTCCGGCAGTGATGGCAGGGTAGGGTTAGTGTGACTGAAGCGAGAGTGCACCTGTTTGGGTGTTTTTAGCGAGACGCTCAGCGAGGAGGCACTGCAGAGCAACAAAGTGAGTGTGTCTCCAGGATGATGAGGAAGGTGAGGTGATCTTTGCGTGTCTGTCTGTGGAAGACGCACACAAACCGTGCAGATGTACACACACACACACACACACACACAAACCATCCATGCAGGGACACACAAAGCTGTTGTTTCATCTTGTGCTCATTCTTATTGGGAAGTGACAATCCAGGCAAGATATGATCTCATCATTTCCTTTCTCGGCCAATCAAAACGGGAATTGGCACAGGAAATGAGCAAATGAAAATGTGTTTCAGCCAATCAAAACACGTTTTTCTCCTAGATGCAACGTGTCAACATAGCCCACCAACCCAAATGAGTGTTGTGTATCTCCTGCAGACAACGTCTGATCAGACTGTTGTAAACCCACCATATGGAAACTGTGTAGACAACAACACAAGCATCAACTCCTGTGCATGATTTTGTTTCAGGTAGTTTTCAGCCAAAGCAGTTATCTAAATTAATCTTTAAAAGATTAGAAGTTTGTTTGTTTTTTCCCCTCGTCGTTTAACTCTATTTCCATTGGTATTAATTGATTGTAAATCAACAATTCTATCATTTGTTTCTGATATAATTCGCTTTCAAGTGCACATCTAAAATGAAAATATAAATGTTTTCTGCTCACTTTAGGTGTTGAAATTTGACACACCTTCCTCCCTGTTTTCTCACCGTGTAAAGTAACTCAGAACTCCGATTTCTATGAATCGTGTCCGCTGGCCTAAGGTGTAGGGGAGTCCTTTCATAAGTTGGATATCGTCTTGATAATCTCAAAAGCTTTGGAAGATTATCCAGAACATTACGAGATGTTTTCAGACCTGAAACGAACGGTAAGCCTTTCAAATGCAGTCCAAAGCCTTAAATAAAGTTATTTGGTGTCTGTGAGTATCCTATTACTCAATACCTAATCTGTTCTCTGTAAAAAAAAAAAAAAAAAAAAGAACTCTCCGAATTTCCACTCCTTAAAGTTGTTGCAGCAGAAATACATCAGTATCACCCCTCTGTGTGCTCTCTGCTTAAGTGCTACGTTTCTGCCTCTTTAGCCGTGATTAAAAGCCTGTGTCTAGGGTGTCTCACTGCTCTTTCTATGCTCGTCTTATCTCGATTGCTTCATTTCACCTTTTAATACAAACATTCAGGAAACGTAAAGTGAATTACCTCTGAACTAAAGGCCACGCTCTCTCCCGTGAAAATATCTCTGCTCTCGTCTCCCGCCTTTGTCGTTTGTGAGGAGAAGGAGGGGGGGTTTGTGTCCAGCGTGCGCACGTGCATCCGCGTGCGCGTGTGCAGCTGCGTGTCTGCGTGCGTGCGAGCGCGCGCTTCTTTGGGCGTGCGTTGAAAAGAAAGTGAGAAAGTCCCCACTTCGCCCAACAAACCTGTTTGTGTGTGTGTGTGTGCCGTCACACACCGGCAATGCAGAAAACGGAACAAATTCCGGAGTACTGTCACATTCCCCCGTCTGTCTACGAGTTACAAATCACCTTCTATACCATCAATAATACATATCCTCATCTGCCTCAGGGGCTTTCGCAACTAAATACCCTTCAGTTAGGCATGACAGACAGAAGCCTGTGTGTAAATGTGCCCCTCGTCTCAGAGCAAACAGCCGTGTGAAAGACGGACGATAAAAGCTACCATTAAAACAGCATTTAGACCTGCTCTGTTTTAATGAAGACAGAAGATACATAGCCTTTGAAAGGGTGGGTCGCCGGAAATTTTAAAAAGCATCTAATTCGTTTTGGGCCTGGAGAGGGATCACATGACTCGTCGGTCATGAAGGAAAGAAAGGGCTGGGGTAGGGAAGAGGGGCTATCAAAGATGGCCACCGTACCGTGGTAAAGTGTGCGTCCGTGCATTCTTCAAAAAGCATCTCCCTGTGTGTGTGTGACTCCAGAATTGTAATCGGGTAGCTGGAGTGGAGGATGTACATTATATTTCATTAAGTCCCCAATCTGACCTTTAACCTCTCAGTACTTCTCATCAGGCTGGCAGAATCCTGATATCAGTCTCTGCCGCTGCCGCCTCCGCCAAGGTCTGTGGTGTGTGTGTGTGTGTGCATGTGTGTGAGAGAGAGAATGTGTGTGTGTGTGTGTGTGTGTGAGAGAGAGAAAGAGTGCCTGTCTGCACAAACACTAAAGGGACAGGGGGGCATATACAAACCAGAGCAATTGGAACGGCGTGGATTTAAACTTTCCATCAGGAGATGAGCGAGGCAAGGCTGAGGCACTTGGAGATGGGTAGCACCTGATAAGAAAGAGGATGTCTGTTGAGGGATGTGGGCGAGGTGGGGGTCAGCGAGGACAATGTGGAGGGGCGTGAGGGGGCACGCTGAGGGATGTACGACCGGGTGAAGCATTGGGATAACCTGCTGTTAGATGGGGGGGGGGGGGGGGTAGAGGAGGAAACATTGATTGGGGATATTGTGGGCAAAAGTGCAGCATCCTGTTTATTTCAGAGACAAAACTGCAGTCTAGCAACAAGGGAGAGCAGGGAGAGTGCTTCTGGCATGCCGTTGTTTTTGTAAATGGCCGTTAGGGCTTGGACGGTCTTGAATCATCACCGCAGACAGGGCTTCATTTTGGGTTCGAAAATGGCTCGGGGAGGTGTTCCATCACCGGAATGGGTTAGCCGGCATGGCAAGCAGGGACCTGAATGAGGAGACGGAGAGTGAGAGAGAGAGGAGAGATGTAATCAGGAAGGGGGGGGGGGGGGGGGGGGTGAGGGTTGGCAGGGTGGCACAGAGGGGGTGGACGAGGGTCAGAGGGGTGAGGAAGGAGGGCGGTGAGCGTACAGTCATGCAGGAGGCCGATAAGGCTGCTACCCACAGCTAGCTTATTACTGTAACCGTGGTGATAGCTTATTCTGAGAGAAGACCGCTGGACTCCTGGAATAAGTATCTAAAGTCTGGGTGGAATCATCCGAAACAGCAGAGAAGCCAATAGACGAGAGAGTTTTTACCGAGGGACAGTTTGCACCCTCAACATAATATTGATGGATTAAGGCGATTTCTGGAAACGCTACACTAAATTCTGAGTCAGCTCACTTTCCAACCTAACAAATGAAAGCTACTTTCAAAAGGTGGGACTTTAACTTAAGAAGCTCATCTTCAGTTGGCATTAAAATATGTTTCAATATATTTGCAGGCAACCTAACGTTGAACCCAAATTCGATTTTCAGCTTTCTGCTCACTAAAAGCAAGGTAGGTATGTTTTTTGTTTGTTGTTGAACCAAGCCACTTTGGCTTTGGTTACAACGGATTCAAAAATCAGATAACAGACCAACAGGATAGGAGGATCGTGGCTTTTGAACATAACCCTGTTCCTTTTGAGGAGTGATTGTCATCAGCGCATAATCAAGTGAAGGAAGTGATGCGGGCAGGGCGAATTCCCAGGCAACAATCCAGGGCAATTAAGTGTCTGTCCGGCAGGTCAGACTTTGGGGGCAGGTCCGACGCTATTCATCCCACCGTGGGTAGCGGGTTCTGGGGGTGATTGGAGATGGTGTCAGACTTCCACCTACTGGGTCAAACACTGAGGCAATTTCTATTTCTTCTCGCCAAATGAACCCTCACCCTCCAGTCAGCAGGACAGGACAGTGTGTGAATTGTTGTCAGTGGGGTTGCACTTCCGACACCAAGTCTCATATTTTAACACGGTATCTCAGTTTGAGATGCCAGGACTGGGGAGGGGGGGGGGGGAGTTTTTCTTTAACTCGCTCGTTCATTGTTGTGGTTCAGTTCGGGTGGCGCTGTCCTTCTACACCTTCAGAGGTAACTTTTACTCACTGTCATGTTTTCGAACGGAGCGAGATTCTTTGGCAGTGATGAGACGCCCAAACGAGGTCAAGTGGATTGACGGGTTTAGGATTTTGGCCTGTGTTCCGTTTTAACTTCTCACACATGCCTGCCAAACATCACTACAGGCAGCAAGGTGTGTGTTTGAGAGAGAGAGAGAGAGAAGGAGACGGAGAGAAAGAGAGAGAGAGAGAGAAATCCTACTGCTGCTGCAACACTTTTGTACAGTCAGTCAATTCTGATCATTTCAATTGACTTTATTTTTAAGGTAAACTTTGATCTTCTTACATTCTCTCTCTCTGTCTCTCTCCCAGACACTCGTACTGTACGACCTACAGTTCTCTCCATCAGTTGTATGGATATTTATATGGGTATATATGTTTCACTCCTTACTGTGTTGCAGAATAATAATCCCTGTTGCTGAAGACACCGAACAGTGAACAATCTAATGTGATTTGAAACACCTCCAGCCACACCACAGGCCCATTGCACACCTCTCACTTTCCTAGGGGGAAGGTGTTACTATGGAAGGACTGTTCATCTCAAGGAGCCGCTGTTTAGTTTTTCAACCAGTTTGCAGACATAACGTTTTTTCAAAGGTTTTGAAGGAGGGAACTGTGTAGCATGAACCTGCACGTCATGTACAATCAGAGTGCTGTCGTGACCCAACTTGGTGTGCTCTGTGATTGGTACAGAATATTTGAGAGAATTTACTTCACATCAAAGGTGAGTTTCCAAAGCGCTTTTTTTTTTTTTTTTACTTTCTTTTTAAAAACCATGTTGAGGAGGGAGAGAAGTAGGCCCAACAAGAGGAAGCAGAAACCTGAGTACAGAAGGAAGTCATGGGAGTCGCACTGCGTTTGATACGAAAGACGTCCTCATTAGTAATGAATCAAGCAAGGCTTCTTGGTTCGCTTATTTCAATGACATAGAAGTCATTCTATTGTCTTTCCCTTTACTTTGGTTTCTGCAGCGTAAGAACAACCCTTAGATGCATCTGGCGAACGGTTTCGAAGTGTGTATAGTAGAGAGCTCTCTGTGTCGTTTATTGTCCTGTAGACATGGCATTGATCAAAGACTTCTCCATATGCACTGTTACGTAAGCATGAAAACAATGACGCTTCTTTGTTTGAGGCAATCTTCTCTGCGTTCCCTGACACCAAAACATACGACGGTACTTCAAGGAATGTTGATGGGCAAACGAACGAATCGCTGTGTGAGAAGAGGTTGAGATAAGAAACATGCTTCGCGAGCCAGATACAGCCTGTCCGACAAAAGAGGACTTGCGAGGCGGGAAAACCTGGTCCCCCATTACTGCCATGAGCATGTGCACCTCCACCCCTCCGGACCGCTGGGGATGAGCTCCATTCGCTTGTACCTCGGAAGACTTGGAGAGGTGGAGATCAAGTTGGCAAGGGTTCAGTCCAAGCAGCGTTTAGCGGTGTAATTGCAAGTGTCTTCAGCACAGAGTAGCGGTGATCTACACCCTTGCCTGAGTGTGTGTGTGTGTTGTAGCTTCCTCCTCTATAATCAATCCCTGTAATTACACTGTCGGAGGGGTCTCCTAAACCTTAATCAAGCCATGAGACGCGAGAGAGAGAGGGTACAGGGGGGAGGGAGAGCAGGCTGGAGAGAGACAAAGAGAGAGGGCTTTAGAGAGAGAAATAGAGAAGGGGGCGGTAGAGAGAGAGGAGGGAAGAAAGAGAGGAAGGGGTAGAGAGGGAGAGAAAGAGAGAGGGCGAAGATGGAGAGAGAGAGAGAGATAAGACTCGATGGCTATTGCTCCCTTGTCATCCTAATTGCATGTTTTTGTGCAGCTGCCTTTAGACAAAACATAAATAAGGGGAACAACATCCGGCGTGTTTGCGCGCGCATGCACACTCGCGTCGTCATGCGTGTCTATTGAGCGCTCCCTTGCTAGCGTACGTTTAGCACAAGCAGTTAACTTCAAGCGTGCTTGACGGCGTTGTGAGAGGGGTAGTGATCCAGGCTTTACAGTCTAACTGTGGTGGACTTGCTGAGTCTGCACCCCCCTAAGTGCTCAAGGCCATTTTTAGAGGCTGGCCTCTGGGCCATCTCTCTCCTGTTGCCTCACTTTTCATCATACCCCACAAACACCCACAGGAGGTGACAGTTACAGTTGGGACTCACGTTATTTATTTATTTTCCTGTTGTGTTTTTTTTCTCTCTCTTTTTTCTGGAAGAGTTGAACTAACAATTACGGTGTCTGGCCTCGTTTGATAAAATCTCAAACAGGCAGGAAGTCACAAAATGTCAGGGTTCATGAGTCAGGCTGCGTGATGCATGGAGAGATCGGTAGAAACACAAAACAAAACACTCGCAAACACACACACACACACAAACAGGTAGAAGGTGGTTTAGGAAGACAGTGTTTGGCTAGGTGACTGACAGTCGATGGTCAGCTAATTGGTTGCTGTTTTTTTGTGTTGTAGAGCTGCTGGTGTAACAAGCACACTAATAGGATCAAGTCATCTGAAGCAGGGTGCAACCCTTCTGTCTTCCCTGCCACCACACACACACACACACACACACATACACAACGCACCCTGCCACTACACACACACACACACCACTACCACACACACATACACAACGCACCCTGCCACTACACTTATATGTGTTAACCACACACCACACACTAATTTCGTATCCCTGACAATACAATTATAGCTGCCCACCACACACACCACCACACACACACAATAAACGCACCCCTACACCACACACACACACGTTAACACACACCACACAAACACAACGCATCCACCTAGCCACCTACACACACACACACACACAAGGCACCCCTAGCCACCACACACACACACAACAACCACCGCACTTGTCCACCACACATAACAATCGCACCCCTGCCGAGTCTAAACACACATCATCACAAAACATACAAAAGGCACCATCGGTCTATCTACCACACACAACGACACACACACATACACAACGCCACCCCTGCCACCTACACATGATGCAACGTAACTATCAATCGGCACCCCTCCGGTCCTACCACACACAACAGACACCAACATGCCTAAAGCCGCCACCCATCAACACCGAAACCCTTGCCACCACTACACACACACACACCAACACACCGCACCCCTGCCCACCACAACTACACCGCACCCCTGCCACCACACACACCGCACCCCTGCCACCACACACACACCACACGCACAAACACACACACACGTTCAGTCACATATGCACTTCTCCACACACACACAAACAATGCACCCCTGCCCACCACACCACGCAAGCACAACGCACCCCGTTGTAGCCCACCCCATCACAGTCAGCGCAGCCTGGAAAGCCCGCTCACATGCCCACCACACACACACACCCTTGCCACCACACACACACACACCACACCCCCGCTCTTCATCTCCGCTCCATTTTGGTGGCTTCTTTTTAAGTGCATGTGTTGATTGGTCTACGGTTTGTGTGAGGTTGTTGTTTGTTGGTGCTGAGGATAAACTGTCTTAATGGGTCGTGGTGCGCTTTCGTGTAATATTGAGCTGTTTTGTTGAGTAAATGTTGTGTCGTCTATCGGTGTGGATTTGTGAACTCGTGTGTACACTTGATGCTGATGGGCGAGCTTGCGATCCGGACTGCTACAGCCGTGCTTGTGGGTTTCAGCACGACCTGTACGCCGGGAACCGCTGGAGTGGTTTTATCCTAGATGTAAATCTGTATTGCTTTTGAGAGACTTTGTGTTATTTTGCCCTGCGGTAAAATGCAGTAAACAACAACAAAAAAAAACAGCTTTTCCGGCATGTTTCTCTTTGCTGCCAGTACTGCTGCTCGTGTAACCTACTGTTCCTGTGTCTGTGCACAGCTGATGGAGGAAATTGCAACAAATTGGGTTCTGCTATTCGCAATCTGACATCATTTCCATAAGGACAGCTGTGGCCAACCGCAGAGTAGTATGGATGCAGTGAGAAGCTCAGGTGTGGACAACGCTTCTATAATACAGAAAGACAATTACACTGGGAGGGGTTCAAACACGCACAAAGGCACACTCACACATGCAGACGCTGTGTGCTCGATATTGAAATCACTCTCTCTTTCTCTCTGTATATTTTATTCTTTCTGTCACACACAGTGTCCAGACTGGTGTCAGTTGCTAATTATGTAGATTACCCCTTTGATCACTTTTGATGAGTTTAATTCACACTTTCTCCTTCATGGACTTTGTTACTGCTTCGCGTGTGTCTGCAAGTGTTTTATCAGTTACAAAAGGCGTTTAAAAGGTCAGTACACTTCCATCCTTTCAATTGTCCTACAAAAACGACAGAAAACACATGACTGAAAGACTACAAATCCCAGTGTGGAAGGCGCGATTAACAAATTGCGTAATTCTCGTGGCTAGTCTTTTTTTCAAGCCGCACCTGCATTATCTGACATTAAATCAAGGTGGCAATTGGTCTGACAGAACTCACCTGTAGCAATCTGGCAAAGGCAAGTCATTTCCCTGTGGATATGCCATGGCAACCCATCCATCAGTAATGGAGTGAACACTCCATGTCCCAGGGGGCCGTGGGAGTCAGTGTGCTCCCAGAGCATGAATAATTTAACCTTTACAGGAAATGGACGGACAAGCGCTTCATTCACTAATGCACCCATCCGGAAAAGTCTTTCATCTCACCAAAGGTAATTGATATTAACAGATCGTTAGCATGTTTGCGATGACACTCGCATGCAAACACAGACGGAAGCACACAACAAATGCAGAAAGACACGGCTTAGCACGCAACTTTAAAACCTATACGAGGCCTCAGGTGAACAATTGCAACGGTGGAGGAGAGTTTCATTCTCTCCATCGCCAACTTGGCTTGTTGAGACAACAGGCACATAGATGTGAAAGATAGAGAGGAGGGGGCAAACAGGCCAATATTGGGGACAAGAAATGGAAGAAAACGCTTGGCAAAATAAATAGGTAGAGAAAAGAAAAGGAATAATCCAGACAACAAGCGTGAGCAGAAGAGAAGACCATCCAGAAAAAGGAAATCCAGAGAGATATGTGATCTAGACGAAGAGAGAGATAGTCAGACGACTGGGAAGAGGAGAGAAAGGCCCTCTGGCCTAGAGAGACTGTTCCAACTCTTCCCTCCCTGCTCTGCTTGCTCCTCCTGACTGGATGCTGAGCAGCAGATACTGTAAGAGGATTTAGGAGGGGTGTATTTCAGCTCCCAGTCTCTCGCTGGAAGATATATACCAAGATTAGACCCGATATGCTTCCAGAGACAGGTTTATCCACACACACACACACACACACACACACCCTTCCCTCACCTCCCTAGTCCAAGTCGTCCTCTACATCTTTTCCTGCCAATGTTTCTAGTTACGCCTGGTTTACATTATTCGCGCATTTTCTGCATTTGACTCTGTTCCTTTTTTTTCTTCTTTTTTAAAAAAACGAACCCACCGCAGAACCTGTCCCAATCTCGCAGTACTTGCCACCAAACCGGCATATGAAAGAAGACCTTCGAAGGCCTTGGCACACTAAAACCTCCATTCGTTTTTTCCGAACTTCTTTGTACCTGTGTGTTGGAGTAGTTAGCACCGACAAGGACACGTACGAACGCAAACAAGATTCATGCCCGACCACCCCGTCAGTGTTCAGAACGCCAAGGTGGTTGTGCTTCCCTTAACAACGTCATGTGAAGGTGTTGTATAAGGATCAGCGTGCCGTCAGAAGCTGCATGTGTAGACCAACTCAAGGTCTGATGTTTACAATGCGCGCCAGGGATGCTGGAATCTAAAGGAGTCGGAAATATGGCGTTTTTGAAAAGCCTCCCCTGGGTCTTTTGTGTGTCTTATTTATTTATTATTATATCCTTGTCACATAACTGACAAGGATGCTGTATGTTGAAGGGCAAATATTGAACTGCTATGACCACTGTCATTATTGTTTTAAATGTTCTTAAGTGTGGATCGAATAAAAAATATACGTGCTTCTGGCTTACTCAGGCTTAAATTCAGTAGTTAAGATAATCGAGTCCACATATTTCATAGTCCTTGACCAAACACGCACAAATATGGACTTCCTCTCAAGGAAAAAGTACCATCTCAATTGAAGCGAACTTAAATCGAAGACCCTCCCACCGTTAATGAAGCGCTCATGAAGAACGCTCCAAACCTATGGAAACACGCGGACACTCCAAGAACACTGCTGTTGCTAGGAGACGGCGAGTCTTACAGAAGTTTGGACACCTTGAAGATTCATTAAAGCCTTGTTCTATTTCATTTCCACTAACTACTCGCCCCCCCCTCCCCAGCCCCCCCCCAACACACTAATCTATGCTTCTCCTCCAGTACGCTGCTCCACTGTGCGAGATGTGTGGCTGAAGTTAATGAGTATTATCCTGGATCTCATGTACAGCCGAGGTCACACCGTTCAGTTGTCTCGGTTGCATCGCCATGACACCCAGTATGTCCCGCCCTCCAGACGTTCTTCTGTAAAGAGGCCTCTTCTCGGAAACAAATTGCTTTTGAAATGATAATTATTTTTAAAATCGCACTATTGTTCAGGTGTAATAATACGAATTCACTAAAGGAGGGCAGTTGGGTTACGATCATCAAGACTCCAAAAGATGTACGTGGCTGAAGCTAATTTTTTCTGGGAAGAGACTGTTATCCAGCTAATTGCCGTGTGTGGTGGGGTTTACGAAGCAAAGAAAAATATAGTTCAATAAAAAGGATATTATCATTTGGCTTACAAGCTTCAATTATGTCCTTGTTTATACCACAATATTTACTACAATGCACATATGACACAGTCATCATTTTACGTGGGAGTTGTAATTTCACGCTTTTGCCTCAAAGTGTAAACAGTGACTTTGCAATAGCAGAGCTGTTGGTTAATTTGGTCAAATTAGGGTGAAACGTGACACAAACCATGTCTTATTCACGAACCTCTGACCCTGCACTGCGAAAGAGTCAACAACATCGCTCCGTCGCTCTGAAAATGACTGTGTTGCCACGACATCTTCTTTAAGCTTGTGGGGCATTCTGGGAAAAACATGACGTGAGGTTCAAACATGGAGGGAATTCTGAACGCATCTTTCTGACTGAGAGTGTCGACTTCAATGAACCTGCTATCGCAGAGTGAAGCCATTTGATATCGTATTGAGTCTCGTTCTGCCTGTAGTGGTGCAATTTGACACCACAAAGAGTTAAAAAGCTGGCTGCATTTGATTGCTGGGAGTCTCCCAGTGATCAAGCCATTACTGTGGCGTAAGAGCTGGCATGAAAACAGGGAGTGTCATCCTTTTCCTCGCTTTCCTCTGTAGTTTTGCCTCCCAGCATGTGGTCCTGTATGAACGAGTGGCTGTCAATGTTTGACTCTGAGAGTGTAAAGATGTAGGAAGGCTTACTGTTCAGCGTGGACTCACAGAAATTAGTCGTTTGTGATTGGCTGTGTTCTGCTGTATTTGTGTATTTGTGTGTGTGTGTGTGTGTGTGTGTGTGTGTGTGAGGTCGGTCTGTACCTCATAACCACTGTCATTCTGTCCTTTCCCACCCAGCGGATTCCATTACCTTTCCTGTAATTGCATTATGCCTGCCAAAACTAAATTGTGGTCTTTGAGCAGATTGCAGTATTTCATAATACCTCAAATTGCTCCCCTTCACCTGTGACTCTGCCTGTCTCTGACTCGCCAGGGCGAGATTGGGCATTTCTGATTATCTTTGTGATTGCTCAGTGCTCAGTGTCACATCATCTCAAATGGGGCGATTTAGTTTGCACTCGGTTCGTGGAACGACTCCCACAAAATCATCCTTCAGTCACTTTCCTTCTCTGCTGTAACCTTCCAACCAAGTTACAGCGTAATGGTTGCTGACAGAAATGAACGCATAAAAACAGGCCATTTTCAAAGTCAAGGGGAACACATGAGCCAAAAATGCTGGAGAAGAAATCTTACTACTTTGGGGTGAAGATGCACTATGTCGTTAGAATTAAACAAATCCGTATTTTGGGCTGTCCAACAATATGAGCCAGCAAATTCATTTCTACACTAATGTAGCAAGCTTTAGTATTTATGAATTCGCTTTGTAAAAAATGTTTTTTTTTTTCAAAAAGTGGAATAAACATTCTAAAATGCAAACAGTTAGGATAACTTCAACCTGTTTCTCAACACCAATATCCTCAGGGGAGAAGTCTTTGAAAAGGTCCAAAGAGCTTCCTGTTTGACGGACTCTTCGTCTCCTTTTCCACAAATATAGAAACAGCGCAAGCATATTTCTGTTTGGATATAACCTTGTGTTCACGTGTTGATATGTTCTTCCTGCGAGGTCAGGGGAAGATGGAGGACAGTACTTAACCGCCTCCTTTCAGCTCCCTCTGCATTTTTGCTGATTGTTCACTGTACAGACCCATTGCAGGCATCTTGTTTGATTCAGACTGGGAGAAGGAGAGAGCGAACAAGGAAAGGGGGATTAAGAAACGACATTTAAAGCTGTGTGTTCTGAAATCGGAAATGTCGATTCAGTCATTTTTGGTATTATTTCTCCTTATCGCAAACAGCGACACAGTGTCATTGTGGTCTTGTGCAGAGAGGCTTCAATTCAAAGCGTCAAAGCAACTTCGCTTAAAAATTCCTGTTGTTTTTTTTTTTCTTTCTGCAGCATTCAGTCACTTTTTTTTCCTTTACAGTGGCTTGATTTATTTTAGTCTCTTTCCAACCTTCCTGTTTTGGAATTTCTACATTATCCTGTGACTTTGTAGAGGCTATTCTCCCAGCAATGACTAAGCAGCATTCACTGCCAATTGTCAGGAAAGCTATATGTAACACTAGTTTATACGTATGGCTAGGCCTAGAACAAACCATGGAGACATTCATAACAAAGGGTGGTTTAGGACTGTCCTTGAACCAGAGTGCTTGCGCTCGAGACCAGCGTCCACGTTTCGAAGGTCTCGTATCGGAATCGACCGCATTTCTACTCGCTCTCGTGTCTGTCGCGGGATTCAGTTTCAAGACCTGTGGAGACCACAACTGCGGAGACATCACTGAATTGCCCGTACATTGCTTAATGAGTAGATAATGGCCATTCGGGCCTCATTTATGGTTTTCTCTCAGTCGCTAGCTTATCAGGTAATATGTTTTTTACTTTTCACGTCAGAGGTGCAATCGTTTTTGTTTCCCTCCGACAAAATGAGAGAAGTCTTGTCCTCATTAAACGTGTTGTGTGTGTTAATGAGGCCCGTGGAAAGTTGTTTGGCAACACAGACTGCTCGGTGCCAGTGGAGAGTTCGTTTCTCATTTTTGAGCATCCCACTGATTTCCAGCCAATTTATGTTTCAGCGATCCTTTTCCATTAGCCCTCGGTGAAGCGGGCTTCCCTCCTTGGCTTACTTGGTAAAGCCGCTCGCATTCAAACTGGAGCTTGAAGGCGATTCGGACAAGAATAGGAGGCTTTGTCACATTTGAATTTATCTTATCATAAAATGCTCAGTGCAGCTTTAACATGAGCTCAAATGGAGAAGGACATATAGACCCAAATTTCAGACCGGTCTGTAATACTATACACACGAATATTAATACTAACACTATTTAAGACACGAGGAGATCTGTATCTCTTGTCTCCGTCTTTCAACTGTGCTTCTCTGAGATGGTACATTTTAGCCAAAAGGAAAAGTAGAACTCTCGCTATTAATAAAGCATATTTGATGGAGCATGTTATTTTAATATGCTATTAAACAGCTCAAGGAACACTAATGTGTTAAGAAAATGGATTGCCTACTTGTTTAAGAAAGAAAGAAAAAAAGATTCCAAATTAATAGCAAAGACCATGAGTGAATAATGGTGCTGATACTGGTGTTAGTAGAGTACTCTAAGTCTATGGTTTTTTGGGGGGGAAACACCTACAATATATTACTTACTTACCACTGGACAAGTTGTCTTTAACACTTGTTCGTAAAATTGTTTAATGAATACATTCCCTTGACAAACGCCTCGTGCATGTACAGTACTATGTACACACACACACACACACAAACAAACGTAAAGCTACATAGAGAAGCTGTTAGACTGTGAGTCTTGATGTTCATATTTTCTATGAACAACCTATAAAAGGTTATTTTGAGATGTGCTGACAACTCTACATGATGACGCAAAGCAGCCATGAAAAGATATGGGCTGCATCTAGAATTGCTTAGCTATCCGCAGTATTAAATTACTGATATGATTGAATACTGTATTCTGCAAGAACATTCTATTAATTAATTCTCTCATTAGCACTTAGTTCTTATTATGTAGGTGTTTTGTGTGTAAACATGGGTTTCTACGCCACTGAATATAAATGCGGAACATTTCCCCTCTGTTTCAAGTTAGTCCAAGCAAAACCTGTCTCCCACTTATGCCTCTGGCGTATACTTCAATCTCAGGGACGAGCGAGTGTAGCCATTCTCTCTCTCTTTCACTCTCTCTTTTTCATTTGCGCATTCACTATCTCTCTCTCCCTCTCTCTGTCCCCCTCCCCTCTCTATTTCACTCTCTCTTTCATTTGCTCATTCACCATCTCTCTCTCCCTCTCTCTGTCCCCCTCTCCTCTCTCTTTCACTCTCTGTTTTCACTCGCTCTTTCACTATCTCTCTCCCTCTTTCTGCCTCCCTCCTCTTTCTCGCCCTCTCTCTCTCTCTCTCTCTCTCTCTCGCTCTCTCGCTCTCTCTCGCTAACCACTGCCATCATGCTTCCTGGAGTTATGCCACCCCAAGACATTTCCTCCGCCCCTCTTCAATCTCTCTCTTGTCCTCCGTCGTCAGACCCATTTTCCATCCCTCCGTCTCCTTTCACGTTCCTCTCTTCCTGCCTGTTCCTTAGCATAGCTTTACACAGGCATCGTGCTGGCATCCATATTGGAAGAAAAAAAAAATTGAAAAAAAAAAAAACTTGCTTCGAAAAAAGTCCAAAACGCTACGATACAGTAGAAAAGCACTATGCCTCCTTCGCGCTCACGAATCGCATCGACAAAATACTCTTTGAGATGTTGATGTTGTGGCGGTTGTTGTGATTTGCGACTTTCAATTTCAACCTGCTTTTGTGTTTGCTTATGAAAGCCTGTCAGAGCTGGCAGCTCCAGAGGTATTTATTTCTCAAATGAAATGGAGTCCCACTACAGACAGCAGCAGAACTGCGCAGGAAAGTACAAAAACAAAATCGGGTTGTAATACCTCGTTGCATCCATTGAATAGATGAATACTCCACGCACTTCGCCCCCCCCCCTCCCGCTCCACACACACACACACACACACACGGACACACACACACACACACGATACAAACTACAAAGGAATGTTCTAACCTGCTTTAGATGACGTATCGATGACATGACTCATTGAATGCCAAAGCTTTGCAGCAAACATGGCGACCCAGAGATATGGTTAGCGACGACATGGCGGTTTCTTGAAAAGCGCCATGTGTTTGCTCGGCGCATCAGAGGGAACCTCGTGTGATCGAGGCTTGACACCGATGTTGCTGTGAAATCCCGTGTACGGAGACGTGGAGCGTCTTTCATGGTTTGATCGTCTCCGTAATGAATTCATGCGCACACACACCTACCCTATGTTGTGTCCTGTCTCATCATTCAGAACTGCAGCTACGTTTGAAATCCTTTTCAACCCATAACTTGGAAGTGTGAGCCCATTCGTGCGCGTGTGTATGAAACACATGGTGAGTACCTACCGTATATTATACGCTGTATATTTCACACGCACAAAAACACCTTTTTGACACAGATCACCTGCTTCAAACGTGTTGTGATGCAGGAAATGCACGGTGCCTTCCAACCAGTCAGATCCACGACGCACGCACGCACACACTCGAGACATCTGCCCATGCACCTGTATAGGCTCTGATCCATTCTAGACATCCAGTCAACCGAAGGCTCCTCAGACTCAATGGTTGCTTTCTTACATCTCCAAAAAACAGAATCGCATCGGCACTTCTGCTTGAGTCTGTGTGTGTGTTTGTGTGTGTGTGTGTGTTTGTGTGTGCGTGCGTGCGTGCGTGTGTGTGTGTGTGCGCGCGTGTGTGTGTGTAACTTTGTAGACATTTCATAAGAAGCGTTACATACTTCTGCCTGAGAGGATACCATTCATCACAGTCGTTTTTGAGAGGATAGACGAGTAATTACTTTTTCCGTTGAAAAAAAGAAAAGCTGAAAAAATGCAGGGATTTAATCCATCTTGCTTCTCCCACAAAGCTTGAGCGTAAACACTTAATCTGAGACGCTTTGATGAGAAATGAGGAAATGAGTTCAAACTCCTTATTTTTTGGAGTGGGAGTCTTCTCTTTTCCTATTGCACTCCTCCACCGGTGCTCCCTCGCTCCTTCTCTCTCAGGCATCACAATGGACACCCAGATCCGGCGAGGAGGGGGGTGTCAACATTTGCTCCATTTCATCCTCCATCTCTCTCCGTTTCCCTCTCCCTCTCTGTTACCTTTGTACTCCATCTTTCTGTATTCTTCTCGTCTCCCTCTCCTTTCTTTCCCATCATCCTTGGCGCTTCTCTCGTCTTCTCCCTTTCTCCTCCTCCTCCTCTCTGCCCTCCTGTTTCACTTTGCCGTCTGGCTCCCTCCTTTTAGGAACGCCGTCCATCCTGTTTATGCATGGCTCCATTCTCTCCTTTCACCGTCCCTGCCGCGTCTGTCTCTCTTCCTCTCGCTCCACACACACAACCACCACACACAAACACACAAACTCTCTCTCTCTCCCTCTCACTCCTGGCGCGTGCCCCACCCGTCCCTCCCGCGTCTGTCTCTCTCCCTCTCGCCCTGCCTCCCCACCCGTCCCTCCCGCGTCTGTCTCTCTCCCTTGCTCGCACCCTCCCTCCCTCTCTATCCCCCTCTCCCTATCTATCCATCAACATGTTGTCCAAATGCCCTGCCCCCCCCCCTCCTCTCTCGCCTTCTCCTACTCTCTCTGTCTCGGTGAAGGCATGTTGCGTTGGCTGCCCCAGCTCCCCGGGTGTTTCACCCTCGCCAGCGGCTCCACTTGAGGCACTCGTCACGCTCCCCTAAACCCACACAGCCTCCTCGCCCCTCCCTGGGCACTGCCCCCCCCCCCCCACCACCACACACACCTCTTCCTCACTTCGCCGCCCCTGCCGTACCATCCCTTCCCCTCTCCTGCTCCTCTCGTTTTGGACAGCTTCCTTTCCTCTCTCTCGTCTTTACTTTTCATTTCCTCAGCTGGAACGCTCTCTCATCCCTCCCCACGGTGATCATTCTTTCTCCTCTTTTTCACGCTCCCCCTATTTCATCAATTTTCAGTTTCATAATCAGCACCCCCCCCCCCTCCTACTGCTATGATACTCATGATGGCCCCTTCCCTACCTGCCTGTGCGAATAGGCCAGGCAGGCCCTCCAGCTGGAGTTAGCAAACCTGAGCGGCAACAGAAAAGCACAGCGAAGAAGGCTATGTCGTGTCAACGAGCACTGAAGGCGCCGAGAACCAGGTAGCAACATCGCCTATCCTGGTCGAGCGTGACTTTGACGCCGGATGGCGGACGCACGATTAGCCCCCTTCAGCCTTCTGCCTTGCGCCGAGCTGCCCATTTTTTACTTCCCATTGGGATTACCTCGGATTCTGAGTAGGAAAAGAAGTCCAGTTTTTTAGTGAGAAGCGATTTTTGACCTTGAGTTCACCTGCGTCAGACCGTCGTAGATTGCCTTGATCACTCTCCTAATCGACGGCACAGCATTCGGACTCGCTTTCTTCGCTTGACTAAGCATCGTGTGATAGTGTTAATGGGTTTTATTAACCGCATTATTTGTTGAAATGTCCAGCAATATCTCGTTGTTATTGTATCCAAAATGTTAGAACTTTATATAACAATGAGAGGTTAAGAATTGGCGCATAAAATATGGCGCCTTTGTTGAAACTGGTCGGTTAGTTTTAACAAAGGGCGCTTAGCTCTGCCCTATCTTTTATGTTACTCTAAAAGCAACTAGATTGCCTCTAGACGGTATCCGATACCAAAACCATAATTTAGTGTTTTTCTGACCTAGCAAGATAATGCATGTTTATTGAAGCTTTAGTCTTAAAGTGTCAGTTAGTGTGTTGTGCACATACATTTCTGCTATTAGATTTTGATTAACAGCGGTTTCTACAAGCTTATTTTTAAAGAGATTTTGTCGTGTGCACTGTGAGGCGGAGAATTCTGCCATTTTGTCATCGAACATGACTGATTTAGGACGGCTAGCTCTTTGTTCCACGTCTATCTCGAAGCCTACCGAGGTAAATGTTACATCATTCAAGACCATATCTGTACTGCGAGAGCACTGTAATAAAGATGAAACTCAACCTGGTGAGCTAACACACTCAAGGGTTTACTTCGCATAACATCCTACTGCATCTATCTACTCATGGCCATGTTTTGTTGCTTCCTCCATAAAACATTCATGAGCCAATACAGATCCCAGTCTGGTTTCCATACCTCACACAGTAGGCTAACCAGTGCAATATCTACTAACTGTAACCCGACCTGCCGGAGACAAACACGCAACTCCCAAAGGGCCCGGATGAAACTGGAGGAATCGATAGATACTAACAAGGCTAACCAGAGGCTTTGTGATAGTTCCCAGCATGCGTCATAACCTCCAGCACTGCAGCCCTTGGTGAATTATGATTATGGATCACGATTAAGCTCCCAGAACAACGTGAGTTAGGAAGCTTGGTCGCCACGTGAACAGCAGCCACGACGGAAACGGAGCCAGCTAGCCTCCGTAGTTACGAGTACGGCGCTACCGTTGCGAATATGAACTCGTTTGACGCAGACCTTAAGATTAATATCAACGTGATATCATGATGTCATATCGTGTTAATATCGTAGCAGGTTGCAAAGAGGGAAGAGTTTTGGATCCATCTAAAAGCACCGTCTGATGATTTTCTGTCTGATGAGTTCACTTTCCAACAGAACCTGCGGTGGATCCGCTCACGTCAAGTTCTATCCGGAAATATAGCATCCTACGGCCAAGAATAGGAAAAGAAATACAAACGGATGTCATAATATGGGAAATCGGATAATAGTTAAGCTAATACCACTTTCGAAAATGTACTGAGGCTACAACCGTCTGCTGATAAGTCTTGATTCAATTTTTTGAAGGCAAATATTGTCACAGTGGTATTTCACCGTTGATACGTAGAACAGAGGAGAATTATGCGAAACTTGTTCGTTTCATTCAGTCAAGATCAGAGAAGTATTTCTTTTCATTTGTGAAGGTCTTGCGGCAGAGAAACTAAACAGTGTTAACCTTGTCGTGTGTAATTCCCCTGAGTGGTGGATGGGCTGTCGAAGGTAGTCTTGTCCCCTTTCAGAGAGCAGTGGATTCTTCCATGGGTACAGTAACTAACTAGGACCCAGCGTGTTTCAGTCAAACTCAAGGACTTTCAAGTTCTTGGATCTTGGACAGGAGCAGACGCAAGCGTTAAGCGAAGACAGAGCATGAGGCCAAAATCAGCTCAAAATCAGGCTCAAAATCTGCTCAAAATCAGGCTCAAAATCAGCTCAAAATCATCAAGAACGAAACGTTAGTCTGACAATTGTCTCTACCTCTCTTACTTGCAATGCGAGAAAGAGAACAAGAAATAATGAGAAGAGTAGGAAGGGGAAATGTTTCTTGTGTAAGATGGCAGTCTCTCAAGGTTATGTATAATTAGAGGTGTTTGAATGAGGACTGTTTGCACGCCATTCATGGTTCATGAATGGAGCACTGCAGATGCAATCAAAGCCATGCGAAAAGCCACAGTTCATCTGGGAACTATTCATTAACATGGGAACACAGACCAGGTCTTCATTTAAAAACTGCCTCAGTTTGCTCGATTAGGTGCTTAGAGAGAGTGAGGGCAAGGCATTGTAGTAGAGGATACAACTGGAGAAAACGTTTTGGCCTTGGATTTCAGAAAAGGACCTTTGATGGCCAACGAGAAGGGTTCTGTTTTTCAAGGTCAGCTCTCGCATGTGATTTCGATGAAATTTACTCAACTCATGGAAAGGGAAATTGAATGTTGAGGTGAATAGCCAATGGAGCTTACCAGGGTTCTAATATGTTGACAGATCTCTACAACATGGTTCGCTTGACACCTTTATCTACACATCGTTTTATTTGTCCATATGTTCACGGCAGCAATTTTCTGCAATTTTTACAACCATTCTAAGATTCTTCAATACTCTGAAGAGACATCATGTCTGAACCTAAGTTTTATTGCATACAATTCTGTTTATACTTTGCAAATCTGGGGATTTTTTTCATTTAGATGCTTTAAAAATATATTTTGCAACCAGTTATTCAAAAGCCAAGAAATTCCTGCATTTGTCCATTCTTGCTTGTCTCCACCCCTCACACACCAGCTGTCAAATGGACAAAGCATGCAACATCAATAATAAGTGGTTGTGTCTATAAAGTATTGCACTTTTTTAAAACCTATTTTGGACCTTATGTATGTCAAAGGATGCGAGTAGATTGGGAGCAGATTGTTCAGATGTGGTTTGGCGTGGGGAGGATGTGATTATATACTGGCTGCTGATCTATGTTAGGAACCCATTGGAGTAGCAATGAAGCCAGCCATGAAATTGATCCGAATGTTGGGCCCTTTGGAGCCCACACAACTTAATACAGTGTGTATTTGGATATGAAAAGATTACCTAGGAAAATATGCAAAGCATTATAAGTTGACCGCAGTCCCTGGATAAGTGTTTCCTTAAATTTAGGGATAAATTCAGTCTCTAAGTTCCAGGAAGCCCAAACGACGAGTACTTCAGACATTGCTACAAGACACATCTTTAACACTAAGTGAAAGCACAAAATGCACTGTACGAAAACCAATATGCAAATAAATGGCAAAGCTCCACTTAGAAAAACGGGATGCTTTCCCTTCCTACCAAGTTAGTGAAAGTGGTTTGTGTGTTCCCACTCTGAGCTTTGGCCCAAGTCTCGTCCCATGTCACAGTGACATGGCACGTTTACAAAAAATACATGAATAATTTCCTGCCAAGCTAACCAACCAACCTCCATGACAAACAGTTCTGTCAATACCCTTTTGCCCAATACCGTGTTTTCATTTCCTGTAGCGCACCTGAGACACCTCGTTTTCTCCATCTTTCCTCTCCCTCTGTTATTCCATTTCCCCCTACGAACATCTATACACAAACACACACACATACACACACACAAGACCCTCCACTGAAGAAATGAGATCTGACGGGATATCATTTGGAGAACAAATCATTTTGCGAGCATCGCGGCAGAAGAGGAGCTGGTGGTCAGCATGACCACAGAGAGAAAGCAAATACTGGATGTCAGACTGCTCTGACTACATCTTCTGCTCTCTCTCTTTCTCTCTCTCTCTCTCTCTGCTCTCCCCTGTTTCCACCTCCCTCCCTCTCTTTTACTTTCTCCTCCCATCTCTCTCATGCTCGCTCTTCTCTCTCCCATTCTTGCAATTGGAAATTACGCTTCTGACTCATCTTTGTTTCCCATCTCTCCCTCTCTCTTGTCTCTCTCTCTTGTCTCTCTCTTTGTCCTCCTCTCTCTCTCCCTCTCTCTTTGTCTCCCTCTCTCTCTCCCTCTCTCTTTGTCTCCCTCTCTCTCTCCCTCTCTCTTTGTCTCCCTCTCTCTTCGTCTACCTCTCTCTTTGTCCTCCTCTCTCTCTCCCTCTCTCTTGTCTCTCTCTTTGTCTCCCTCTCTCTCTCCCTCTCTCTTTGTCTACCTCTCTCTTCGTCTCCCTCTCTCTCCCTCTCTCTTTGTCCTCCTCTCTCTCTCTCCCTCTCTCTTTGTCTCCCTCTCTCTTTGTCTACCTCTCTCTTTGTCCTCCTCTCTCTCTCCCTCTCTCTTTGTCTCCCTCTCTCTCTCCCTCTCTCTTCGTCTCCCTCTTTCTCTCCCTCTCTCTTTGTGCTCCTCTCTCTCTCTCCCTCTCTCTCTTCGTCTCCCTCTCTCTCTCCCTCTCTCTTTGTCCTCCTCTCTCTCTCTCCCTCTCTCTTTGTCTCCCTCTCTCTCTCCCTCTCTCTTCGTCTCCCTCTCTCTCTCCCTCTCTCTTTGTCCTCCTCTCTCTCTCTCCCTCTCTCTTTGTCTCCGTCTCTCTCTCCCTGTCTTTGTCTGTCTGTCTCTCTCTTTCCCAGCCCATTTATTTGCATGATGCACCCCCATCCCCTCCCCCCTTGCTGTGTACTCGCCCTCCCTCCCTCCCCCCCTTCACCCAATACGTCTGCATGTTGGAAGTACACTTCGCAGGGTCTCTGAGATCCACTGAACCTGTTTCCATGAGACTTGCAGTGAAGTGGAGCTGAGCTTAAGTCAGCTCCGATGTTCTCCCGGCCCAGCGAGGTCCAGCCGGGCATGCTCTAGTGCTTCAGATCTGAAGCTGAAGAACCGCTCTGTAGTCTAGGTTCGGTTCTGTCCGTCAATAGCCAAATTGATGCTTCATGGGAGCTGATGTGGTACTGTCCTTAATTTGTAGCGACTGTGTTGCCATAATGGTTAAGGCTTTCTTTGACTACAACTTAGCTGCATTGTAGATCATAGATGCTCTAAAGATATATCATACATATTAATTGTCGTGAAACTGTGTGATGGTTAAATTAGCATCCATTGAAAACAGAGTAATAATTCAAAGGAAACTAAAAGGTTTCCACACACACAAATTACACCTGTTATAGGTTGATTCCAATATTCCTACAAGCTTCAATATATATTTTTTTTTACATCAGCATGAACATCAGGCTGACGTACCCATATGGTAAGTAGTACATTTTCTTACAAACAGCACAGACTAGTCTTTTGAACTTTATTTATTCCACTTGTGACAAGGAGACTTAAATATCCTCCCCTCTGATCAATCTGACAGCAGGTCTTCCGCAACGACATCCTTATATAAATAGGCGCTATAGCACAACTCTGGATTCTCATTAGCAGACTGAATGTACGTCTGATTAATACAGCTTCGGTTTATCCTGGTGAGTGATCGCGAATGAGACTGCGACTGCAACTTAAGAAGTCTACAAGAAAGTTGTTTGCTGTTAGACGGTTAATCACTCTAGCCCCAACTTCCCTCTAATCAAGCAGTCCTCTCTAATCAAGTCATTTTTAAAAAGCGTGTTTATTCGTCAAATTATATTTTATAATGTGTTTATACGTTCTTTAATTATTTATTTTAGAGTTCAATTATTTCATCCTTGGCCCCCGTGGTAGTGCCGTGGCAATTTACACCGTTTGTAGAAAATAACACGTATCGGGTTATGGCAACTCGCACTCGGGCGACGCTTCTTCATTAAACCAATAATAATACATTGTTTATGCGTCGCTTCATTGGTATGCGCACACGCTCCGTTTGCCACTTGTGTCTTTTTGCGATAATGTGATTATTAGCAAGTGTAATGCGGGCGGCGGAGGGTAGGATGCGGCAGAGAGGAGGAAGGGCGGGGAAGGGAAGGAGCGAGGTTGAGCGGAGGAGAGGAGAGGAGGGAGGGATGAAAGGGAGGGACAGAGGAAGGGAGAGAAGGAGACGAAGAAAGCGCAGAATGGGATAATTGTGCGTTTAATTCGCGAGGCAGGGCCATTAGGATACGTATGCTGGGGCCAGGCACGGGTCAAACTCTCCTTTGGGATGGGCTGGAGAATGTTTACAGGCGATTAGGCAGATTGCAAATCTATAAATATGTGTTTGGTTGGGAAGTAAGAGAGTGCCTTAAGACTAATGAAGTCATGGGGAAGGGGGTTTGTTCTTTTGTTCTTCCTTCTCTCCTCCTCCTCTCCTTCTCGTCTCCTCTCTCCTTCACCTCTCCTCTCTCCTCCACCTATCCTCCTCTCTCCTCCTCCACCTCTCCTCCTCCTCTCCTCCACTTCTCCTCTCCTCTCTCCTCCTCCACCACCTCTCCTCCTCTCCCCTCCACCTCTCCTCCTCCTCTCCTCCACTTCTCCTCTCCTTCACCTCTCCTCTCTCTCTCCTCCTCCCCAACCCCTCCACCTCTCCTCCTCCTCTCTCCTCCTCCTCCTCCTCCTGTCCTCCACTTCTCCTCTCTTTCACCTCTCCTCTCTGCTTCTCCACCATCTCTCCTCTCTCCTCTACCACCTCTCCTCCTCTCTCCTCCTCCTCTCTCCTCCTGCTCTCTCCTCCTCTTCCAGCACATAGCTGCATCACATTAGTGATAGATCCTTGTCGTAGCAGCGCTGGACTTCGTGCCTGTTGGCCTCATTCAGAGATCTCACAGCGGGTGATTGGACCGTGGATAAGGCTGTGGATTAACGCGACGGAAAGGTCAGGTTTCACCTGTCTGTGGTCCACGATGGCTCCAACCAGATTAAGACCCAAAGCAGGGGATTGTGTTTGGGATCATCCTGAGAGTTAGGGGAACCGCGTTTGGAAAAGGTTATAGGTCAACTAGTTAAAGCTGCGTGGAAAGCACTGCCTTGTGGGTCTGTAAGTGAACAAGCAGGAACATTGTAATAAGTGATGTGTGAGGCAATTATTCCTGATTGAACTGCTGGGTTGTAAACTTGCCGATTGAGCATAATCAACTGCGACCTGAAATCCTTTGCCTTTGTGTGTGTGTGTGTGTGTGTGAGTGTGTCAGACTTTGTGTGTGTGTGTCAACCTTTGTGTGTATGTGTGTGTGTCACCCTTTGTGCCTGTGTGTGTCAGCCTTTGTGCCTGTGTGTGTCAGGCTTTGTGTGCGTGCGTGTGTATCAGCCTTTGTGTGCGTGTGTGTCAGCCTTTGTGTCTGTGTGTGTCAGCCTTTGTGTGTGTGCGTGTGTGTGTCAGCCTTTGTGTGTGTATGTGTGTCAGCCGCTACGTGTGTGCGTGTCATTTGTTCCACTCAAAGCAGATCACCGTGAGGTAATTAGTCAGCGCTTTGAAACAGTGGTTGGGTCCTTACGGGGTCATTATTTTGATGCAAATGTAAGTGTAACAAACAGCTCAGAGAACACTTTTGGCACGGAACTTTGAGAAGAGAACAAAGTGAAAAGTGCTGACTGATGGTTTTACCGCTCTTAATTGAAAAGTAGAGGGTGACAAAGTACTGGCGACTTTGTCAAACACGGTTCAGCCATTGTGATTGGCTGTGACTGGGGCAGTGTTTCAGGACCACGTTGCGTTTGATTAAAGAGTGCTACATTTATAAAGTGTAATTTTGAATTTGTCATTATTTCCAGTGATGGTTGCTTACTCTTTAATCACTGGTGAAGATCAACTCGCTGGTAAGGTTTGTCAACCTAAATGTCACATAAATAGGTCAGTTGTATGTTAATGTGATTCATGGCTGGTTAACTACATTCACAGCTAGGTTGATATCTCCTCTAGTCTATCATTATGCGTATATATGAAATTATGCCCGCTGCAACCACTGTGGTGCATTTATTTACTGGGTTGTTTATTTCACACTCACGCCCAGCCAGCCGCCTCTGCCACCGATTCCCATTCTTCCTCCCCTCTCCCTCCCTCCCTTCCTCCCCTCTCCCTTTTCTCCATCCTTATTTAATTTTCTGCCCACCGTACAGATTCAGCTCACAGAGCTCTATTTATCCAACGCTAACAAATTGGGTTATCATGCTCCAAGACTCCCTCCTCTTCCTGCTCTCAGCCCATCTATCTGGCTCCCTCTCCTCCCTTCTCCTCCCCTGCCTCCCTCCTCCTCTCCCTTCCTCCTCCCCTGCCACCTCCCTTATCCCCTTCCTCCTTCTTCTGCTACCAACCTCCTCCTCTGCTTTCATCTTGCCTCTGAGGCCTGTCTCCTTTTCAGCTTGTTCCCTCCTCCCCTCCCTCCTCCTCAGCCTGTCTCCTCTTCCTCTGCCTCCCTCCTCCTCGCCCCTTCCTCCTCCCCTCCTTCCTCCTCAGCCTGTCTCCTCTTCCCCTGCCTCCTCCCCTCCCTTCTCCCCGGCTTGTCCCCTCCTTTCTCCTCCCTCCTCCCCTCTCTCCCTCTCTTTCCCATCCCTCCCCCTCCCTCTATCTTTAGCCATCCATGGTAGCCAGGCTGATGACATATGAGGTGCCAAGAGTGTGATTGTGCTTGTAAGTGACTTGTGTGTGTGTGTGTGTGTGTGTTTGTTTGAGTGTGTGAGTGAGTGTGTGTTTGTAATGGTTCTGCCCTTCTGGTGGCTCCTTTGGGCATAACCACATGACAGGTGGTTGATCCATGACAGAAAAGTGTCTCTAAAAGTGACGTGTGCGTGTGTGTGTGTCTGTGAGAGAGAGAGAGCGAGAGAGAACGAGAGAACGAGAGAGAGAGAGAGAGAGAGAGAGAGAGAGAGTTTGCAGTGTGTGTACCCTTGATAGTCATAATAGGAACAGGAAGCATTGTTTAACTGATCAACACATACTGCTACAGCCACGCCTACACCCCCACTGCATGTACAGCATGTGTCCACACGAGATCGTACATTTACATGTCCGTCGGCCCCTGCCCTCAACATCAAGGCTCTTCTGCATCCAGGCTGAATTGTCAGACTTAATACAGGGTTGACATTTAAGCTGGAGGTGACTGGGTCGAAGTGAAAGGCCAAGTGGTCTAGTGTAAAACAATCTTTCTGGGGGGGAAAAGCAGCACTGATAAAGCTGTTATCTAAGGAGTCCGAATGTCAAGAGCTACTTCCATTCAAGCGCCTGTGTGTATACTCACCTTGATAGCGCTGGGAAAGTGCTTGAACAAAGTAGGGTTGCACCTTTTGGCATTTCAGAATGGCAGGCTCTTTGTGTGAGAGTAGGACTGTTCTTAGATTCATGTACGTCCATACGATGCTAAACTGGTCTTCTTCTGGCATTCTGAGACCCACATGCTGCGAGAGCCACGCATGCTGCGAGCGCGAGCGTTCGAACGCAACAAAACGTCACTTGAACGCGTCAGCCGAACGTGTTCAGACTGGCCATGGTTTTAGCACCTACAGAAGCGTGCTGAGCGAAACCCATCCAGATGCCGGGCGTGTGACGGGCGCGTGGCGTTCTCCAGTCACCCACCTGCGGTCCTCACACCCTCATCTCTAACGAAGGGCGTTACAGACCTGGTCAGAATCGAGACCTGCTCATCGTCCAAAGGTTTGTCCCAAAATAGCCACGTGTTAACAGATAGGAATGGCAAGCATCCATACTCAGTACAAGACTGGCTTGAGCGATCGACTTGAAAAAAACAGAACCGGCCGATATTAAGCCTTAAGATATTAAGCCCATAATGATGATTTGTTGATGGCGGTTAATAAGTAGAAGGGATGAAAGGAGAGGGAGGGAGATGGAAGGGAGAGGATCGAGTTAGGATGGCGTCCACCAGGGTAGGTCATTTTGTTGTGACCTGATAACCTTTCGTCGTGGCCGGACGGTTCAATATCGCCTCCCGATCTGCGTTGAGTGTCGGATTTTCTTGTCTTTAAGTCAAACATGCTCCTTCCCTCTCGTCATACAAAAGGCCGTCCGGTCAACTACTGTCTGCCAGTGTTTTGGTTCGTCTTGTACAAATGCAAAGGGACTCGACCTGTGTAGTAGGTCCTTGGGACAGTGTGTCTATTTGTCTCCATCAAAAAGGTTCTCATTTATAAACGTCTTCAGATTAAGTGGATTCGAGCAGGGAACAGCCTAACCTTTGTAATTGGAAAGTCGTGCGTCTTGCTTGGTTTTGGCCGCACATTCGCTTTTCTTGCTTCCTGTATGTTCCTCTTGTAAGAACGGGCAGATGTAATTCTTCCTGTTGTACAGCACGCAAGTGCTGGCAGAGAGAACGTCGTATTGATGCATCTCGATGCATCATTAGAAGCTGGGAACTGTAATTGGATTATCCAGGCTATTCATGTTTTGTCACTGAGCACTCTGCGGGAGGGATTTTTCCCCTATTTTCTATAGATAACATCATGATACACACACGCGCATGTACACACACACGCATGTACACACACTCACACGTACACATGCACAAAACAAGCGATTCTATCCCTGAACCCTGCCAGCACTCTGACTCAATCAAAAATGAGCGTGAAAACTTTCCCTGTGGATCCTCACAATTGACTGCGCTTCACATAATGAGGAAGAGCGAGTGAGCCTGAGACAGAAGGGAGGGACCTGGAGAGAGGAAGGGGAGGGGGGAGGGACCTAGAGAGAGGAAGGGGAGGGGGGAGGAGGAGAGTGTGACTGAAGGAGAGAGAAGGAACGCTCTGTGGAAGTGTTTGGTTTTTCTGAATACACACACGCACACAAAAACCTGAAAAATCAGTAAGGCCATGAGTCGCTGTCTTATTGAAGGTGCCCGTAGAAATGCTTCTCTTTGGTGGCATGTTTTTTCTGGATGCCGAGAAAAAAGGTGTCAGTGAAAGAGACAGAACAGAAAGAGAGAGAGAGAGAGAGAGAGAGAGAGAGAGAGGAAGAGAGATAGAGAGAAAGGGAGACAGTGAGAGAGAGACAGTGAGAGAGAGAGACAGTGAGAGAGAGAGAGACAGTGAGAGAGAGAGACAGTGAGAGAGACAGTGAGAGAGAGATAGTGAGAGAGAGAGACAGTGAGAGAGAGACAGTGAGAGAGAGAGAACAGTGAGAGAGAGAGACAGTGAGAGAGAACAGTGAGAGAGAGAGAGAGAGAGAACAGTGAGAGAGAGAGAGAGAAAGAGAGAGAGAACAGTGAGAGAGAGACTGGTTAGTGGACCTCCTCACAAACCAGTAAAAGTAACCCTGACAGCCAGCAGCATGCTGGGGGTAATGGGGGTCTAAAGGCGCCTAGGGTGAATGGATGTTGTGCAAGATGCACACACAGACACATCCAGACATACGCACACATACAAACGCACACGCATGCCAAGTCCTAACAAGGGACCCGATCTGGCTGTGCTGATCCATGCCTCAGGGAAGTAGGGTACAGACAAACACTAAGTGAAGAATGGAAACAACAGATGTGGCTGAGAGACTTCTACCAGTGTTTCAGCTCTAGTAGCAGACACCAGAACTATCGAAATGCCGTTTTTTTATGCTTCATCGTAATTACAGTCTGCACACGTGCCTTAAGTAAGGTATAAGGTGATGGTGAAAAATAGAAGTGCACTAAGAATCATAGATCTGGATAAACTCTCCAAAATGTTACAACTATCCTTTTCTTTCTCCTAAGCATTGTCTATAGACCTTGGTCCTATTTCTGTCCCTCTCGCTTCTTCTTTCTCTCCCTCTCTCTCCACCCTTTCCATCTCCTTTTTTCTCTCCCCCCCTCTCTCTTCATGTCTGCATTACAACACCTTCCCCCTCTTTTTTGCCCCCTTTTTCTCCCTCCTTCCCCCTCTTTCTCCTCTCTCATCTTTCTCTCTCCCTTTCTCACCTCCCCTCTTTCTCTCTCCCCCTCTCTCTTCCCCTCTTTCTCTCTCCCCCTCTCTCCTCCTCTCTCTCTCTCTCTCTCTCTTTCTCTCTCTTGCTCCTTTCTCTCCCTCCCCTCCTCTCTTTCTCTCCCTCCCTCTCCTCTCCCATGCCTGCCTGCACGAGCGCATGCATGTGCTAGGGGTTGGGCACATGCGTGAGTATTACCCGTTATTGTACAACCTTGATCAAATATTAAACCAGTCAAGCCCTGTGCAGGCTGGTAATAGTCCAGTGGCTCAGTTGAAGCGTGTGCAGTGTGAGTCTCTGGCCCTGACATCAAAGCTTTGGGCATCCACTCATTAGACTGACTAGGGGATTAACTCAGTCACATAGAGAGCAGCATCAAATACAAACATTGAAATAGCCCTGAAGTTACTTTCAAAAAACACACACACAAAAATCCCAAAACACATTTAATTTGTTCGATTGAATGCGTTCTTCCAGAAGTTTTATGGAGAAACAGAGAGTTGTTTTAGTTGACTTAACTACTTAGTCCGAACTATTCAGCCTTGCCTTAGGACAGCCCTCCGACAATTACTCTACCGTGCGGCACACTTGTTTTGAATAAAGCATAACTTTCTGGAGAAGATGTGATGTAGCTGTTGATACTGGACCCCACCACGACGTACAACGGTTCAATATCTGGTCTGCGTGGCTCCGGGAAACCAATCAGAGCTCGGAGGTTAAAAATCTCAGGTCATGGTAACCAACGGTAACAAGCATGCCACACCTCGTCCACCCTGTCAGAGCCTGAAAAGCAGACTGCACTGAGAATGTGCTGTTCACTGGAAACTCTCAAGTGTGCTCAGAAAAAAATATCAGTTAACACTGAGAAAACACAGAAGATTTGTTATGAATGGACCAGCCCACTCCTTCAAGAGGCCTCGAAGGAGGACACACGTGTGCGTTCACTCTCAGCAACACCTTCTGCTCACAGCTCGGAAGCACCTCCCTCACAGCGATGCGATTGGATCAGAGCAAACTCCACTTCCTTCAGAAGCCAAGAGTTTCTCTCCCCTCGTTTCCTCCCACTTATCATCCGAGGAGAAAAAAAGCGACGGAGCGCTAATGCACCGCTGCTCTGCTTTCTTGCGGACTCTCTGCGTTGCAAAGCTCAGTCAGATTCTGTTGTCTCCGTGTGCCTGCGAGAGGCGGGATCTAAATCCCCCCCGCAGCCACGACACGGTTTGTCAACATCCAGACTTTTGACGCCGTTTCGTCAGGGGTTTCAATCCGCAGCCTGCGTGACAAATTGTTAATTTCTTTTACCGTTGGTGTTCCTGGGCTCGGCCGAGCGCCGTTCAAAATGGAGGCGCGAGGAAAGGGGCAGTTCCCCTCGCGTTCTTCACAACCGTCTCTGTCACAACACCTCAGCGGTCGAAGAAGCGTTAGACTTGGGCAGGCTAGCGTCTCCTTGACAGACTAAAAGATGGCGCTCTCCTGTATGAAGGCTGTGTGCGGAGTCACTGGTTGGGAACTGCACCACATGTATTCTTTTGAAGGACTTTGAAAGAGTAGAACGCGGCCGGCGAGTTCGTTCACGCCGCGTCGGTGTGCGTCTGTGAGAGCAGGGTTGGGAGGTCACAGTACCTGTTGTGTGTTGAGCGACACTAACGAGGCAATAACAAGTGGAACCCCCCCCCACCACCACCACCACCACCACCACCCTTCCACCCACACACACACCGGCTTTTGAAAGGGGATAAAAGGGGAGAGTGGATAGGCCTAGGTCAATTAGCCTCTCACTCAGATGACACGCTCATGGTCGCAATGACACTGCGTGTGTGTGCGCGTGCGTGTGTGCGCGTGTGTGCGTGCGTGTACGTGCGTGCGAGAGACAGAGACATTGTGTGCGAGAGACAGAGACATACAGAGAGAGACGGAGACAGACGGAGACAGACACAGAGAGACAGACACAGAGAGAGAGACACAGAGAGACAGACACAGAGAGACAAACACAGAGAGACAGACACAGAGAGACAGACACAGAGACAGAGAGACACAGGGAGACAGGGAGACAGACAGAGACAGAGAGAGAGTCAGACACAGAGATACAGAGACAGAGAGGGATGGAGAGGGAATGTGTGTGAAGGAAGCTGCAGACTCTGACTTTAATTACTTTGAACCTGAACTGAGATGGCTGCCAGTTTTCCCATCTTTGAGGGGAAACTGGAGTGTGCAGGGAGGCCTGAACACAGACAGGATGATGTTTCACAACCTCTTCAGAGTACAAATGTTATTCCCCTGCCACAGAGTACAGAGCATTTCCTTCAGAAGGTATTATTTGTTCTGTCATTATAGACGTGATTAATTGGAAAACATAAACATGGCAAACATTTCACTGCACTCAGTTAGAATGACATGAAAAGTTAGTGTTCTCTCTCTCTCTCCTTCTCTCCGTATATCTATTTCCCTGTCTCTATATCTCTCTCCCGCTCTCTTTCTCTCTCTCCCCCCCCATCTCTCTCTTTCTCTCTAAAGCAGAATGAGTTTGGGTACATTAACCTCTACTTTATTGGGTAAATTGGCTGACAACTTATCCTAATTTGCAGGAATCTCCCACCATGTTGGAATGTCACTTAAGGCCATTAAAGCAATTACCTTTATATCTCTTCAAGGACCTTTCTTCCTCCATTCAGTTTACCTCTTTGAAGCTCCCCTGGCCTGGTGTTACTTATATCCTCTCTACTAAAAACCAATCTATCAAACATCCCTGGCCTCTTGTTACACTACATATTGTTCCGGTCAACACGTCCTGTCTCGCAGACACACCAACAAACGCTTCTGCCTGACCAAACACCTGATCGCTGACACCTCTCGGTCCTCGTGTCCAGCGCACGGAAAGCAAAAGCAAGCGGAACAACGGCCGGAGCCCAGAGGATTGGTCCATCGCTGTTATTTTCCTGGTCGTCATTATCAGGCGAGCGCGGTCGCTTGGTCCGTCCGGCAGAGTCGCAGCTGTAATTAGGCCTGGATCTGGCTGGTTTACTTTATTTGTTGTACAAATCGTTAATGAGCGCAGACGCAGCTGACACGGATGGTAAAATGCCAAGGGGGAAAGCTGCCTTCCATTTGGGTCACGGACGCAGAAATCAATGAGGGAATGAATGGGGCAGCCAGGAAGAAGAAAAGAGATGAGGGGACAGGGGCGGGGTCAGGTAACGTGTGGGGGTCAGGTGACAGGGTCGGGTGACAGGGGCGGGGTTAGGTAACGTGGGGGGTCAGGGGACGGGGGCGGGGGACAGTGGCGGGTTCAGGTGATGGGGGCAGGGTTAGGTGACAGGGTTAGGTGACAGGGTCAGGCGACAGGGGCGGGATCAGGTGATGGGGCGGGATCAGGTGACGGGGTTAGGTGGTGGGGTGGGGTTCGGTGACAGGGGTGGGGTCAGGTGACGAGTGCAGGTGCAGGTGAAAGAGTAGGATGAAGGGAGAGGTCCAGGAGGAGGCAGAAGGGATGGGGATAGTTGGTTGCTAGTAGGGGAGACTTTGGCTCAGCTCAGGGAAAGGAATCGATTGCTGTGGACCTGTTCCGCAGCACAGAGTAGGGTGATGGGTACCCTTGTTATTAATGTGGAGTGTCAGTTTGGGTTAAGGGGACTGGGGGCTGAACAGTAGTAGGGCTTCGCTCTGACCTCATCTCAACTCAGTGGCAATTCAAGCCCCAAACCTTTTACACGCATTTGTGTATGTCTATGTGCTTGATGGTGTATTCTTGTGCCTGTGTGTATTTCTGTGTGCGGGGGCAAGTTTTCGTGTGTGAGTGACATGCAGATTTGTGTAGGTGTGTGTTTATTTGTGTAGGTTCGTACGCGTGTCAGTATTCGTGTTCAAGGTGTTAGTCAGGAAACAGTTTTTCTTGTTATTTCTCTGTGAGTGGAGCTAAAGGTCAGGGTATAATCTCAAGTATAAACATGACTCTGAATGCTTCACTAAGCTTCAGACCAGACAGCTGTAAATGTCACCCAGATCTGAACCGCTGATCGACCATTATTACGACCAGGTTCAAGTTTGAATGAGATTAGTAGACTTCCAGCCAATGCTTGGACACACTGTCAAAAGAAACAATTATTTTGTGGCCCAAATGCATGTTTGGGAAGTGGGTGCGGGTGCGTGTGTGTGTGCGCGTGTGTGTGTGTGTGTGTCAGCCTAACATGATGCAGGTAGGAATGACGTTGGATGCTGATGTGGATTTCTCCCGACAGCATGCAAGAGAATTGCAATTTCATCCGGAGTAAAAAAATAAAATAAATCCCTTCCACAAATAAGTAGGCGATTCAAAAAAAAAAAAAAAACTATTTAAAATCTTAAGAAGCTGCATATTTCCATTTCGAAGTCTACCTTTCAAGGTGAACCACAGAAATACCTCATAGAGCTAATCACATTAGCTCAACTTTCATAAGACAGGAGGGAATCAAGGTAGACAGAGCAAGCAAACTTTTGTGTCCGTCTGTATGTGTGTGTGTGTGTGTGTCTGCCTGTTTGTGTGTCTGCCTGCCTGCCTGCCTGCCTGCCTGCCTGCCTGTCTCTCTGTCTGTCTGTCTGTCTGTCTGTCTGTCTGTCTGTCTGTCTGTCTGTGTGTGTGTCTGTCTGTCTGTCTGTCTGTCTGTCTGTCTGTCTGTGTCTGTTTGTGTGTCTGTCTGTCTGTCTGTCTGTCTGTGTGTGTGTGTGTGTGTGTCTGTCTGTCTGTCTGTCTGTCTGTCTGTCTGTCTGTCTGTCTGTCTGTGTGTGTGTGTGTGTGTGTGTGTCTGTCTGTCTGTCTGTCTGTGTGTCTGTATGTGTGTATATTTGTGCGTGTGCTTTTCTTTGTGTTTGTGTGGGAGTGTACCTCGTGTTAGTAGTTGTGTACTTGTACGTATCTGTATGTGCACTAAAGATCAGTTTGTGGTCCTTCTACATAAAATAAACTGTCAGATGTATTTTGGCCAATTGGTGACCTTACCAGCTTCCTGCCCGGAACCCATAGAGGGGCAGGCCAGAACTAGGACCACCATCCCCCCCTCCACCACACACACACAAACACACACACATCAGTGGGCTATATATAAAGGAGAGATAACCTTTGATGTAATGGAAACCACATCTGGTTTTCAAACATCAAACCCTCTGGCCTGTGTATCATCCACTAATGTACTCCGCTAAGGACGGAACACGTTGTACTGGACAGGCCTGCATTCCGCGGGGTGCGTGTTCCTGCGTGTGAGCGGGCCCTACCTGTTTGTGTAATACCGTGTGCTGTGTGCTGTGTGTGTAGACACAGCCCGTCATGCCCCTGGCTCTGCTGCGATAGTGCGATCTCATAATGCAGTCTGTTTAGTTGGCTGTCATTGATTTATGACCATTCTTGCTCATCGTTGTGAGCCTTCTGTTTTAATACACCATTTTCATCTCTGCCTAACCTGCTGCCTGTCAAATCAATACCTGCACACGTGTGTGTGTGCGTGCGCGCGTGCGTGCGTGCGTGTGTATGTGTGTGTGTGTGCGCGTGCGTGTGTGCGTGCAAGCGTCTGTGCGAGTGCACGTTCAGCTTTGTTTCTGTTCTAACGCTTTTCGAGCCGAACGCCCAGTTCTCGACAGACCGATGTTTACCGACGGGTATCTGGTTTCCTCAGATCCGTGCAGGTGTTTGGGCATATGTTTCCTCCTGCTGAGGAACGATGTATTGCCAGTGGGAGAGTGCCGTGGAGGCGCGTGGAGGCGTTCGCTGTGTAGGAAGGCAACCGTTTTGGAACGGTAACAATCTATCACGCACAAGAAAGGCATCGGCGTAGCACTCGTATGCATCTCCAAGCGCACGCTCAACTGTGGACTTCTCCCGGGCACGGAGAACCGAAAGCCTGAAGCTCTAGACGAAACGACGGAATTTTTTTTTCCTCTCCTCTATAAACAAGTCAGAATCGCAAATCTGTCTTGTCTGTTAAAACGGAGACAAACGTTGTGTCGAGTCCAGTCCTAAAGTAATCCTGTACCCTGTGAGTTTATTTTACATCGTGTCTTTAGGATATTATGAATGGAAGCATAAATACATTGAAGGTTACCATTATAATTTCCAGTAACTAGAAATACAGTATACATTATATATACTAGTAATGTATAGATAGAACAAACAGGTTTGTAAGAGTGCTGTTGGCGCTTCTTTAAATCTGTGCTCGACATTTGTTCAAACACAAGACTTTTGTTTAATTTGGGTCCCTAGTGTTGTCTAAAACACACACACACACACACACATACCAAATACACACACAGACACACATACACTGACACTTTCACTGCAGTTGGTCTCTCCCGGGATAGCTTATCTCATCCTTCCTCTCTTTCTTCCTCTCTCCATTACTCTCTCTATCTCCCCCCCTCCATCCCATTCTCTGCTGAGTTTCTGGCCGTCCTCTTGCGGTACAACCACGGGATGTTTTCCCTACTCTCGCACGACCCAATCTCCCTTTTATTTGGGGCCCTATTTGTTCGTCTCCAATGACACACAGTGAAGATGCCGGTTCTCACCAGCATAATTCACCGCAAGCACACACAGATAAAGGAAGCTGGATTACTGTCCGTGCGTGTTTGTGTGTGTAGCGGGCGCACGCCTGCGTGTTCACCCTGCCAGTGTTTGTGTTTGATTTCTTTGTGTTTCCTTATTGTGTGTGTATAACATATATTCAGACAAAGTGGCTCAGGAGAGGCAGGGAATGGAGGGTAATTTGGTGAGGAGGGTTTCCTGTCCCTCTCAATACCTGGGCAGATACATCTTCCATCTCCTCCATTCCTCCTCCGACTCCACTACATCCCAAACTGCTGCGCTGAGCTTTATTATATTTGTGCATTCACTGTGGAGAAACCAAAATGCACTCGGAGCCCTAATGGAGTGCTCCCGAGCCAGAATGGGCTCTGCCGGGCACTTGTTTACTGACGTGCGTATCCTTCCTCACCGAGGGCTATTAGCAATTCCAGGCTGGTGCAGGACGGGAGGGAGGGGAGGGAGGGAGGGAGAGGGGGAGAAAAGGAGGGAGGGAGAGGCGAAGAAGGGAGAGGGGGAAGGAGAGGGGAAGAGAGGGAGGGAGGGAGAGATAGCAGACAGGAGAGAGGGAGGGAGAGAGAAGAGGAGAGGGTAGAGAGGGATAAATTTGGAAGCCTGGGGAGTTTATATATATATAGTATATATCTATAAAGTGACGGAGGCTGTGAAAGATGGGTTGGCCAAGCCAACTTTCCACTAAGTTGTTAAATCTGCTGAACGAGTTCAAGGATCTTGAAGAGGGAGTCCTCTTATCATCCAAACACCTCAATTTCCCTTTCTGCTAATCTGTCTTCCTGTATGCAGGGTCACAACAGGTGAGTGGATGAATTAATGGATGGATGGATGGATGAATAAGTATATGTATGGATGGATGGGTGGGTGGATGAATTAATGGATGGGTGGATGGATGGATGGATGGATAGATGGGTGGGTGGGTGAGTGAATGAAGTAATGGGTGGGTGGGTTGGTGGATAAATTAATGTATGCATGGGTGGGTGGATGAATTAATGGATGGATGGATAGGTGGGTGGGTGAATGGGTGGGTGGATGAGTGGATGAATGCCTTTGTGTTCTCTTACCTCCAACCTTAGAGAAGAGGGTTCTGAAGAAAGAACAAGGTAGAACCTTAGAACGCGCTGACACTGCTGAGCCTGATGTCCTCTGTGATGCATTTTAACAGCCCCAGTAGCAGCGTGTTACCCTAACCAGGACCAGATGGCCATCACATCTTGTTCTCTCTGACCATTTAAGGGTTTTTATCGCTTGCTGTGCAGTTGTCCATCGTAATCAAGCTTTACACATGTGCCCTGCTTGTGTTTTCATTATCAGCCCCCCCTCCTCCCCCCCTCCTCCCCTCCCCTCCCTTCCACCTTAAAAACGATTTTTCACACCACTGTAAAACCATCACGTTGCAACTTGACTGGACGTGTCTGTGCTCCCAGGGGGTTGGGAGAATGGGGGGGGGTGAGGGGCTGCATGTCTGACTGTATGCCTGCTTGCCTGTCTACCGATCTACCTACCTGCCTGTCTACCTGCATGCCTGTCTTCCTGCCCTCCTGTCTGTCCGTACATGTGTCTGACTCCAACTGTATGGCTAACAACCCTCTCCCCTGCCCGCCATCGATTTCTCACATAAAGTCCGGTTCCTTTGATAGTTTAATCACAGTTTGCCAAACTCAATAAAAGCCTGCTTTGCTAACTGTACAAATCAACGCGTGGCACAAGCTAGTAACTGTCTGGGCTCTACTGTGGCTGTAACACGCTGGACTCCCAGACTACCAAACCAGCTCTTCCCTGGGCTGGTTCCCACCGAGTGATTTGCTGCTGTTTGTTACAGCGTCCCTCCGAAGGCCCGAGGACCTGTTCAGTTCATCTCAGCTGGAGATGAGCTGTGTCAGAAACCACACGGTTCACAGCGACTCTCCCTGAAGATTAGACGCCCGGTTTATGGTGTTTGGAGAGAAAAGCACGTTGGAACATTCTCTCTCTCTCTTTCGTGCTGCGGGTGTTATGCACCACCTGCTTCTATCCAATCACTGTCGCATAATGGCATAATGACTCAATTCACCACTAAATGATCATAATTCATCTCAGTAAGTTTAATCATTACCCAGCCCCACACTGACAAAAATGGCCAAATCCCTTAATTTTTTCGGAGGGACCATTTTTAGGGTATTCTTTTTTTTAAATGAGCGACTTCCTCCTCTTCTTTCGTCCACGCGGAGGCCAATGAAGGACCACTCCATGATACCTGAAGTCCTCTCCTGATAAACAATCTCTCTCCTCATAACGCGGTCTGTTTCTACCAAAGGAGGAGGCCCCTGTCTGTGTCTGTAATGGCTTAGTCCTCCAGGCCCACTGTTGCCAGAATTCCCTCCTGACAGATTAAGACAGTGAAAATAATAACTATACTCTCCTTCTCTCTTTCCCTCTCTCTCTCCATCTCTCTCTCTTTCTCTCCCTCTCTTTCCCTCCCTCTCTCTCTTTCTCTTGCGACCATTTCCCCCTCATTCTCCTCCACTCTGCATGTCTTTTGACTCCCCATCATCTACTCCCCTCTCTCTTTTATTCTCTCTCCTTCTCTTGTTACTATTTTCTACATCATAAGCAAAATCGTCACTTCTACTCGGCTCCTCATACTAATCCGAAAGTTTTAAGTCCGCTTCAATAGCAGTTTTGTTGGTCTGTTAATTTGCCACAGGTCAGGGAACCTCCCTCCGTGGGCGGCATTATTTTGCGCCTTTATGCACATCGGGGATGGCCAAGTTGTGATTAATTGGATCTAGAGAGCACTAGTAAGTAGAGCATATGTAAGGTTGAGAACGCAGGAACCTAGTGGGTCAGATATTGCCATAGGTGTAGGGAAAATCGCACCCGAGCACGCATCAGGTACTACGTCAGTAATTAACCGAGGAGCAAGTTTCGACAGTGTCTAAATCAAGTTCTCTCCTTTTCGTTCTCCATTATCGATACTCCGTCTCTCTTCGGCCTGCTGTCTCCATCTTGCTTTCTCTCTCCCATTACTTCAGCCGCTTCTTCTTTCTCACTTCGCTACACTAGATCGGCTCTCTCCCAATCGCTCTCTCTCTCCTCTCCCATCTCTCTCCTCTCCCATCTCTCTCCTCTCCCATCTCTCTCCTCGCCCCCATTCCTTTCTGCAGCCTGCAACTCGGCCCCATTCCTTTCTCTGGACGTTCGTTATTTGCCTTCATGTTGACTTCGATATTCTCTCCGTGGAACAGTTTGTCCTGTGACGTCGGTTCTTCTCGGGATGCCTGCAGTCGTCTCTGGCTGAGGTGTGTTTCCCTGGGAGACGAGAAGACAGAGGGAGATGGAAAAAGACTCTGTCTTCTGTCACTCATCCTGCTGTAAACAACATCTCCGCTCTTTCATTGGACGGAACAAGAACTCCCTACGACCTGGTGTTAATCACCTCTAATGAATGCTGGCGTCTGTGAAGGGAGACGACGTGTGATAACATGGATCGACAGTGGAGTGTTCTAAACTGTACAGAATGTAGGTAAAAGCACAGGTTAGATGATCTGAACACTTTGTGGTACTGCCTTGACTGTTAACCTATAGAAGGAGAGAGGTGTAAGGACTGAACTGCACCTCTGCTTGTGGTGTTTCATTCTGCTGACAGTTCAAGTTCCTCTAATTAGCAGGTTTCCCTGCATAGGGGAACAGTGGGAGACGAGAGAGGGAAGAGAGAGGGGAAAGCGCAATGTAGAGGAGACGAGAAAATCAGAGAGGCGCTGAGGATTCTTGCTGAATAATCCAAACCCGGCAGTCCAGGGTTAGTCAGAAGTCAAACTTCTCCTCCCCACATGACTCAGTCGTGGAATGCTCAAACTATCAAGCATCGCTGTCTGGTGGAAACCTAACTGTAACAGGGCCCACCCTCGCCCCTAAACACTGCCCACTCACCCCCTAAACACAGCCCTCTCGCCCCCTAAACACAGCCCACTCGCCCCCTAAACACAGCCCACTCACCCCCTAAACGCGACCCTCTCGCCCCCTAAACATGACCCTCTCTCCCCTTAAACATGGCCCACCCTTTCACCCTAAACACAGCCCTGTCACCCCTAAACGCGACCCTCTCTCCCCCTAAACATGACCCTCTCTCCCCTTAAACATGGCCCACCCTTTCACCCTAAACACAGCCCTGTCACCCCTAAACACTTCCCACTCTCCCCTTAAACACAGCCCTCCTGCCCCCTAAACACAGCCCTCTCGCCCCCTAAACACGACCCTCTCGCTCCTAAACACTTCCTGCTCTCTCCCTGCACAGAAGAGCCTGAGGAGGTCCGTCACTTTCTGCCATGCTAAGCATAAACATAGTCTAAACCCACCAATCTACTGCAGTTCCACATGGTTTTAGTGCCATTCAGAACAGTCATGTGATCTATTGAACAAGAAGTGGTAACAGCGAGTCAACTGAGAGAGTGCTAATTGTTTGCTGTTGTGCAGGGAAACCTTAATGACATTACCAGCACCTCAGTGTTTCCTCATTCTACGGGTAAATTCACGCTACAAGTCAATTCAGGAGTATATTTGGGATGTTTACGAGGGAGAAGGTGAGGCGGAATGTGAAAGAAGGTTGTGCACACACACATCGCATACAGTGTTTGTGTGACTACATGTGCCTGCTGCAAATTCTAGCTACATGGGAGTAGTTGCAGTGTGTGTGTGCATGTGTGTCTGTGTGTGTATGTGTGTGTGCGTGTGTGTCTGTGTGTGAGAGGGTTTGTGGGGTGGGTGGTGCACTAGATTGATGTGTTTGTCTCTGCCTCTGTTGTTCTCTATCCTTTGTTTTGTGTTGTTGTTTGGACAGGCATATAGGCTGGCTGGAGATGGAAATAAATGACACTGTTAGGATACATCTGTTATGCGCTGACACACAGCCATTACAAAGGAACGGCTGTATGTGTGTGGGTGTGAACGTATTGCTGTGTGTGTGTGTGTGTGTGTGTGTGTGTGTCATTGTTAGGTAGCAGTGAAAGCATGTTCCTGTTTAGTCGGTATATCTACACCATTCGTATATTTCTTTTCTGTTCTTCATACTTTTTAAGGAGATTTTCCATTCATCGTCACACACAGTCAGGGCCTTGACAGTGTGCGTGTGTGTGATTACGTTTGGTGTGCAACTGTAAGCAAACTCACTCCTCGCCATAAGCACTGCCCAACCGCACCGTCACAGGCTAGCCATTCAGTAGCTGTCTAAGATGATGTGTGTGACAGGTAGCTGTTGCGTGAGCGAGTTAGGAGGTCGAATCCCAGGGCGGGGAGCAAACTCAGAGAACTAAACTGAACTCAACTAAACCGACGACCTACATGGTGACACTATCATGTTTTCTTTCCTCCCTCCTCCCTCCCCCCTCCCCTGTGTATGTGTGTGTATGCTGCTGTGTGTTGTGTGTGAGAGGGTTTGTGGGGTGGGTGGTGCACTAGATTGATGTGTTTGTCTCTGCCTCTGTTGTTCTCTATCCTTTGTTTTGTGTTGTTGTTTGGACAGGCATATAGGCTGGCTGGAGATGGAAATAAATGACACTGTTAGGATACATCTGTTATGCGCTGACACACAGCCATTACAAAGGAACGGCTGTATGTGTGGTTGGAAGTATTCTGTCCTGTGTGCTGTGTAGGTGGGTGTGTTCATTGTTAGGTAGCCAGTGGGAAGCATGTTCCTGTTTAGTCGGTATATCTACACCATTCGTATATTTCTTTTCTGTTCTTCATACTTTTTAAGGAGATTTTCCATTCATCGTCACACACAGTCAGGGCCTTGACAGTGTGCGTGTGTGTGATTACTTTTGGTGTCATGCAACTGTAAGCAACTCACTCCTCGTATAAGCACTGTCCCACCGCCACATCACAGGCTAGCCATTTCGTAGCTGCTAATGATGTGTTGACAGGTAGCTGTTCGTAGTGGCGAGTTAGGAGTCGAACCAGGGGCGGGAGCAAACTCACCAGACTAAACTGAACTCAAACGAACCGACGAACCTACATGTGACATATCATGATTTTTCTTTTTTTTCTCCCTTTTTTTTTTCCCCCCTTTCCCCTCCCCCCCTTTTTTTTTTTCACCCCCCCCTCCCCCCTCCCCCCCCCCTCTCCCTCCCCCCTACTCCCCTGGGTAAACTTGGAACAGGATTCCTCGCCTTGTGACTGAAGATACCGCAGGCCTGCATCCTGTGTGTGTGTGTGTGTGTGTGTGTGTGTGTGTGTGGTGTTGTAGTCGCAGTGCTCGTGTCTTTCATTGGTGTGTTCATGCGTTTCCTTAACCAGCAATGTTTGACTTCACACATTTGCAAAGGAGATGCTGATGGCGCCTTTATGACACTTAATAAGAATAAAAACTCTCTTTGATTTCCGCTCTAATAGGAAATGTGCACAGGGACATTGTTCATTAGTTGTCCCTGGTCTGCCAGCATGGCTAGAGCTGGATTTGGTGGGGTTTTCTATTTTAGTGTTGTCCTTAGTAGCAGGGATTATTATAATGGTCTGTCAGGACAGGCAGCAGGGCCTAATTCCCTACTCTAGACACAGTATCCTTTACAAAGGACATCCTAATAGGACTCCACATTGGCAATTGCATTTGCTTCAAGCCAGCGTTATTACTTCGAGCATAATGCAGGGGTCTAATGACGCGAGCGCACGCGCGTGTGTGCTTTTCATTTATCTTCGTTTTTCCTCTCATCCGCGGCTTAACGTGTTCCTCTCGTTTCGGTCCAGCTCGACCGAGGGGCGCGGTCAAGGGGGTTGGTAGCGATGTCAAGCGTTGTTGTCTGAAAACACTTTCGGTGCGATTAACGGGAGAATGTTTAATATGTATTCTCGTGCCTCCGAGTCTGAAACATGACAGACGAGTCGCGGGGCTGTGACTCTGGTCGCTGTTAACATACAGCGGGGGGGGAATGAATCGGGGAGGTAGATGTTTTGCAGGTGCGGCTTCTAGCGAAACCCGCGTAGCCTGGTAAAAAATGAGATGAATGCGAAACGTCTTCAGAAAGAGCTGAGTTTAGACTTCTGTCATGAGACGACACGTGTGCTATCCTTTCTGATCTTTCTCTCAACTCCCCGGAGAAATAGAGAACACGACAACTTGACCTGCCGTAAAGCTGAGGGAAGAAAAATTCAGTTGCTGAATATGAAGTCCCTGGTTACGCTATCGCTGCAGGCTCAGTGAAGCGGTGTGGCTGTGTGGCAGGCAGGGCCGCCTGCTATCCTCCAAGGAATAGTCTCGGAGACAGCTGGGGGTGGGGTGAGAAGAGAAGGGTTTTTGGTTTTTTTAGCTGAGTAAAGGCTGAGGCGATGGGACTAGGTCACATGGTCGGCTGGCCAACTGAAAACAACAGACATCGTCACGACGACTGTAGAAGCTGGAAAAAGCGACTGTCTGGTTTTAGGTCGCGGAACATTTCGAACCCAAACAAAGCGTTCTGACGTTGCAAAGAACCGTACTTGAGCCTAAATAATGCAAGAAAAAATGTTGTAGAGCAGAACATAGATGAGTTGAGTATGAGCTTATAATGCGTGTCTTAGATGTAGCCACTCTTTAGCACTTAAGGAGGTGGAGATAGCGAGGAGAGTGAATGATGGGGAGGATGTAAAGATGGTTTGGGGATAGAGGGAGAGAACATAACCACGGGGCTGTAGAATGTCATCAAAGGGAAAGCTGAGAGGTTTAAGGAGGGAGAGCGGGAAAGAGAGAGAATGGGTGATGAGAGTGCAGGTCTGAAATGAATAGTGTCAGGTCTATAGCACGGTACATATTGGGCTTAATGAAGGAGAATGTTCCAGCAGGGAGATCTTCACATTCAGTCAATTATTACTGCACACAACTAGAAAAGGGAGGGCGGGGGGGGGGGCATAAACATTACCCGGGAAAGAGGAAGTGAGGTAAGAGTGTCAGGTGAAAGATAGGAAGCCCTATGTGTTTACTGTTTGTGTTCTGGGCTGACTGGACACGGACACAGGGCGTCAGAAATGGACCGCACGACGGCCAGATACTACCAACTCACTCTAGAAGACAGAAACTATGCAAACTGCGTGAGTGCGCGTGCACACGCCTAAGTGTGTTCTTGCACGCATGCGTGTGGGTCTGCATTAGTGTGCGCGTGCATCTCATTTGCATAAGGTGCATAAGGTGCATTTGGCCATGTGTGAATGAGAGAGCATGTAAACATAGAAAGAGAGAAGAGAGAGACACGGGAGAGACAAGAGCGATGGGAGAGAGGAGAGACGGGAAAGATAAGAGAGATGGGAGAGATGAGAGAGAGAGAGACAAGAATTGTGGGAGAGACGAGAGAGAGGGAGAGGCAAGAGAGAGAGAGAGAGAAAGGCAGATAATAAGGAACCCAAAAAAGGCTTCTTAAAGAGCAGCCCTCTGAGCTGTAATGACTCCCTGAGTCCTCTTCATCCAGAGAGAGCTGGAGATGACTCTGGAAATGACTCCATCGTGGACAGTTGTCTCTGAGCGCTTAAGAATGCCCAGTTTCTCAGATTTAGAGCCTTCCGCTCCTCTGATGGGCCCCCCCCCTCCCCCCATGCCGACTGACCCCCCCCCCCCCCCGCTCCCTCCATCCCCTAGCTGACTCATTTCTGTCACTGCAGCATTTTAGGAAGAATTGCGAACTCTTTTGACCGCAGGGCTTCTCTGCTTGCTCGACTCGAACCCAGAGCAAGTACAGCGATGAGTTACCCAGTAGTGTAACACAACCACGCACAACCACACACATGCACAACCACACACATGCACAACCACACGCGTGCACAACCACACACATGCACAACCACACATATGCACAACCACACACATGCACAACCACACACGTGCACAACCACACACGTGCACAATCACACACATGCACAACCACACACATGCACAACCACACACATGCACAACCACATACTTCCATAGACAGTACATTAGATGTACATACTTTCCCAGACAATAATGCGTCAGTACAAATTCAAGCTCCGCACCTTGGCTCAGCCTGTGCTTCTGTGCTTTCCAGTATTTTCTCTGACGATTCCCCCACTCCACCGTGGAACGATCGGATTGGTTAGGAAGACGCGTTGCAGCATGGTGGAAGGACGGCCTTCTTCCCGGAGACATGGCGAATTGGCAACGCCGTATCACATTCATGACTTAGTTCTAAAAGGCATGCTAATGCTAATGTGATGGGCGGCCCCAATCAATTCTCTTGTCATGCTCTCAGGGAAAAAAGGACGTGTATTTAGGGGAGAAGACATTTGCGGTTTGTTATGGTGCCTGACATGCTGTAAGCCACACAAGCACACCTGTCACGTTGGGGGTTTTTTTTCCCCCCTGACGTTTGTATTCTGCCTGGTGTGACCTTGAGGCTGTCTCTAGAGCTTAGCTCCCTCAGCACGGAGACTTGAGCAAAATAACAGCCCAAGAAACGGGAAGCAAAAAACAAAGATTTCGGTTTAAAAACAATTGGGGGGGGGGGAGGGGCATGTACGGAAGAAACATCATAATTGTAATACGCAAGGTCTAGAACGACTGGAGTCCATTGTTTTTTAACAGTAGTCCACCAACAAGGAGCTTTGCGGCGTCGTGGATGAGGGACCACGTGCAATATACACACATGTGCGCACACACACACACACGCATGTGCGCCCACTCACACATCGCACCGACTCATACACACACGTATGTGCACTCATACACACACACGTGGGAAAACACACACATGGACTCACACGTTTGTATCCAGACTGAACCTACTGCTTTTCTGTTTACACTTATTAAATATTGATAACCCGGGTCTCCTGGCAGAGCGAGTCTGAACTCGCTCCTACCTCATCAACTCTGCTGCTTATTAATGTATGAACAAATATGATTTATTAATTCAAGCATTCATCCCCATTTCCAATTCCTCCAAAGTTTCTAAATATGCATTTTGTCAGTCTTGTTTGTCAAGCTGGTTTGTCAACTCAAAACACAACACCGCCCAGCGAATGTTGAACAGTATCGAGGGACAGTTGGATAAAATATGCACAAATTACAAAGTGGAAGCGATCTTCTTTCCTTTTCTCCCCCCCCCCC
>BROE01000011.1:10672310-10715282 GCA_036571765.1 Plecoglossus altivelis | reverse complement strand
CAGTCTATAAATAGTACTCCCTCCATAAGTAACTACTAAAACTATCAGATGCAAGTGTATAACGCTTTTTAATGACTATACGTATAGTTAATTATAGTGATGTAACATGCGTCTAGTTCTTGTAAAATACATGTTCATAAGCATTGTAATGGTCTAACTGTCTGTGCTCATTTTCAGTTCATTCATATTTGATGCAGTATTGTTTGCACATGGCCACACGCACACATAAACACACAAACACACACACACACACACACACACACACACACACACACACACACACACACACACACACACACACACACACACACACACACCACACACACAGGGACCGGGCAGTGGTTTCTAACTCTTATGTGAGCCGACAGAAGAAGGGTTGTTTATCCCCAGTAAGCATTATAACTATTGATCCCTAATACATTTGCAACCGCTTCCCCAAATCCCTACTCAGCACTGAAGGAGGTGAAAGAGGTGTGTGTGTGTGTGCACACGTGTGTGTGTGTGTTCATTTAAGTGGACATGGCAGCAGATATAGAACATGTTGCATGGTCTGTGTGAATGTGTGTTTTATGTGTGTATGTCTGTTTCAGAGTCTTTCTAGAAGCAGACTCCTTGCTGTAAAATGACTTGTTCTACTCTGAGAGATCTTTGAAATAACTCCTCTCTGTCTATAGCACATCCTTAAAATCTAGATTCAGGCCTGCTCTCCAAATCATATCTGGCCATTCTTGTACACGTCCACACGAGAGATCGATGTGAGAATCCAGGAAGAGTAATCCACTAAAGGTTCTCTCTCCCTCCCCCTCTGCCTCCCTCCCTCTCTCCCCCTCTCTCTGCCTCCCTCACTTCCCCTCTCTCTGCCTCCCTCCCTCCCCCTCTCTCCACCTGACTCCCTCCCCCTCTCTCCACCTGACTCCCTCCCCTTCTCTCTGCCTCCCTCCCTCCCCCTCTCTTCGCCTGACTCCCTCGCTCCCCTTCTCCCTCCATCACTCCCTCCTCTCTCCCTGGCTGCCCAGGCCTCTGTGAGAGAGCTCTCTGCTCTTTGCTAGGACTTAGGGACACATGAAGGATAATGTTAGTGCCTCCTGGCTTCATCCCATCTGATGGGCACTGGTGGAGCTGGAGCGGGCAGACATTTTGTGGCCAGCTGCCCACTTCACACCCACTCAGAAGAGGATTTAGACCACAGACTGAAACCAAATGGATCTGGAGAGAGGTTGACTTGATCTGTTTTCAAGTGGTATTTTGGGCAAAACTGTCCGAAAACGAATCATTTTTACGTGGCTACTTAAATCCTATGATAACATGTGATTTGCCTTCCCAGTGCGATGTGAAATGTGCCGTTGTTACTGCATTTGGGAAACAAAATGGCGCCCTAACGAGGAGGGAAGTGAGGCAGCTGCTTGATGTGAAGCCAAACCACACAGCCATGCTCTTTGTTGTCATTTCGCTGCCTGCATTTCTACCTCAGCTCAGAGAGACGCTGCAGAGGGGACATCGCCTCGCGGCAGCTTTGCTGTTTTCGGGGGGGGGGGGGTTCTTTCCTTTTTTTCCAGGGCCCCTTGGCTCCCTAAGTGCTCCAAATGGATTCAGTCTCATGCCAGGCTCTCTCGCTCTCTCTCTCTCTCTCTCTCTCTCTCTCTCTCTCACTCTCTCTAGCTCTCTCTCGCTCTCTCTCGCTCTCTCTCTCTCGCTCTCTCTCGCTCTCTCTCTCTCGCTCTCTCTCTTCATCTCTCTCCGTCTCTTCATCTCATTCTTTCTCTCTCGAGTCATCTTTCCACCGCTTCCTCTGCCTATCTCTATCATGCTCTCGCTCCCGCTCTCGCTCTCTCTCTCTCTCTCTCTCTTTATCTCTCTTTCTTTCTCCATCTAGCCAAATTGACATGTTTCCAAATAGACAAGGGCTGGATGATAGTGCACTTCTCCAAATGAGGCCTTCTGGGTAGTGCGTCCACTGGGGAGGAGAGTTAAACGCTAAACACTCCGATCAGACTTCAAAATATCACCGGTAAACACATTCTGACGGTTTGAGAGCACTGAGGAACGGACAGACAGATGGGGGGAGAGAGAGAGGGTGGAAGGGAAGGAAAGGAGAGGAGAGAGAAGGAGAGGGATGGACTGAGGGAGGGACTGAGGGAGGGATGGAGGGAGAGGAGAGAGAGGGAGGGAGGGAGAAGAGAGGGCGGGAGGGAGAGAGGGAGGGAGGGAGAAGAGATTTTTTCTTTTCATCTGAAAAGTAAATGTTCTAGAAGACAAGTGGTGTAAAGGTTTGATGAGACGATTTAACAGGAGAGTTGGACAAATCTCAAACAAAGAGGGAGGTGAGACTCAAAAGCCGCTTTCCCTCAAAGCAGCCAACAGCTTGTATATGTCATTTCCTCCCGTCTTATTGGTCAGTGAACACCTGCTTTAGTGAGCAACACCTGCCAACGCAGCGCTGGGTTTAACTGCTGTCCTATCTCAGGGATACAACAAGGAGAAGAGACTTGAGGAAAAAGTTGTCTGGTTTTTTCTTTTTCTTTTTTTTCTTTATCACACAGTTCTGGTGTCTTCTGTGACAGAATCCCAGCTGCTGCCAGTGCAGGCATCCAGTTCAGCCAACATCTGGGGCCCACCAATCCTGCCTCCCTGCTCAATGTGCGAGCAGCCTTTCCAGAGGGACGGAGGGAGGGAGGGAGGGAATGATGGAAGGCAGGAAGAAATGATGGAAGGCAGGAAGGAGGGAGAAAGGGAGGGAGGGATGGATGGATGGATGGAGGGAAGAAGAAAGGAAGGAGGGCAGGAGGAAGGGAGGTAAATCCATGATGTGCAGGAAAACCCATGATATGCATAAGTAGAGTGATGGAAATGACAGATGAGAGGGAGGAAGGGATGAGAAGCGAACAGCTAGAAGACGAGAGGAAAAGGAATGCAAGAGGTGTTAGGAGGTGGAGATACAGATATATATAGAGAGAGAATAAATATGGCAGAGAGAAAAAAAAATCCTGTTTGAGCGCTTGTCAGATGAAGGTGTGATTATTTATTGCTTTGTCTAAAATCTGTAATTGATTCCCTTTGAAGATTTACGTCCTGCCTACAGAATTGATGTCCTGCGCACATCCAATATGTAAAAACTTCCAATATTTCGAAGATTGAAGCATCGTAGATTCACAGGAAAGTATTTGCCAGCGAGCCAGGAAGTGACACGCCCGTCATGCAGTAGCCCACTGCTTGACAGCACGCTGTCACATACACACCTACACAAAACACACACACACACATACTGTACACAAACATCTTTGGCAACATTGTGGAAATCTTCCTGCCTTTCTCAGATACAACCCAAAGCCAGAAGCTTGTCATGGAAGCATGTCTCGGATCCTCACCTCTTCACCTCAGAACTTCTCTCCAGCCTTCATACGCCAGCTGATGGGCGTCTCCACATGCGGTTCAGATGCTCCACGTATCTCCAAGAAGAAGGCGTCCCGACTTGATCGAATTTCCTTATCTCGATCATTTGTTGGAATCGTCGTGACTGAATACCGCTCTGTCGCTCGGTTCTCAACCGCAGATGGGATCATTCTCATCTGTTTTAGTTTGTTTCTCCGACAAACGAAAAGGAACATGATGAGGGCCAGTCCGTGCGGTTTATCTCTGTGTCACTGCTTAATTAGGTGCAGGAGGGCATGTTGTCACAGAAACAATCTATTATCGCCACGGCTGCCAATCAAAAGGCTCTCTCTCTCGCTCCGGGATTCTTGGGAAAAATGGGTCAGTTTACAAAAATGAACAAAACAATTACTATTGGAAGAACATCTACTGACAAACATTCCGTCTTTTTTTACGTAAATATTTCATGGGTATTTCCTTACTCCCTTCCAGGGACAGTATTTCTCTGTCAGCGCGCTCAGCACTGCTGTAAGAGGATGGGCTGCGCTCGTCTTCCAACTTTACGATCATGCGTGGAACCTCACATGAATCGTACGCATCATCGAGACGTCTTTCCACTGTATATCCCTTCTTCCTGTCAGCTGTCATGTCCACTTCCTGAACCCAGCTCTCTCTGATCCAAGCTTCACCCAGCAGGAAGCCATTACCGCTGGAACATGGCTGTCACACACCAGCCACCTGTGGCGTCTGCGTGCGCGTGTGGATGAAGGAGCCGCGGAATTGAAACTTGCTGGTGGGCTTGCTTTACCCCACAGGGGGTGTGGGTGTGCGACTGCGTGTTGAGAGTGTGAGGTAATAGCTCTGAGGGGGGTGTATGTATGTTGGTGGAAGGGGTGGGGGTAGGGACGGGGGTAGGGGCATGTATCCTCCCAGGGGGGGAGAAAGATTACTTCATCCAGATTGGAGGGGCGGAGAGGGGGGGGTGGGAATTTGAGAGAGGAGAAGAGGGGAGGGAAGTTGATAGATAAGGGGGGAAGGGGAGGAGAGTGGAGGGGAGGGGAGGCGGAGAGAGAAGTGGTGGGAGTTGAGAAAGGAGAAGAGGAGAGGAGAGGGGAGGAGAGGGTAGGGATGGGCAGGGGAGGGAAGGGGAGGGGAGGAGTGGAGAGGGGAGGGGAGGGAGGAGACATGAGATCTGGAAATACAAGAAGGAGTATGAGTCAGAAAAGTAGGAGGAAGGACGAAAAGAAAGGGAAGAGAAGACGACAGTGGAGACAAGAGGAGCCTCAATGTTTCCTATCCCTCCCAGCTATGACAGTAGGATATTAGGATTCAGAGTGCAGAGTCTCATCTTGGCACCAGGCCAACTCCATCACGCCAGTATGTGCTATTTGATCACCTGCTGCAGTGCAGGAAACGCCTAGCAGCTCTCTTGCTCTCGCCCTCTCTCTCCCTCTTTCCTCTCTCTCGCCCTCTCCCTCTCTTTCTCTCTCTCTCGCCCTCTCCCTCTCTCATTCTCTCTATTGCTTTATCTCTTGCTCTCTCGCTGTCCTCTATGTCTCTCTCTCTCTCTCAGGCACTCACTATCAATCCCATCTCAAGTCTGACTAGGAAGAGAAAGAGATGATTTTCCGAGAGATGTGAGCGGTGATGAATGGTCGTTTTTTGGGGGTATTGGGATAATATCTGGAGAGCTGAAGTTGTGGCATGTGTCCGGGGGGAGAGGCCTCATCCTGCAGAGATGGCTTTCTAGGTTCCTCCCAGACGTTATCCTTCCTTTGTTGTGGAAGAAACCCTAACTTTCTCTTTATCTCTCTCTCTCCTTTCCTCTCTCTTCTTCCTCTTTCTCTCTCTGCTTCCTCGTCCCCTCTCTCTCTCTTCTCCCTCTCTTCTCTCTCCTTTCTCTCTCTTCGCTGGGTCTCTCTTCTCTCTCTCCTCGATGGAGGCGGGTGAAGGGGCGGGAAGCAAGCGGATGGGATGGCGTCGGCGTGTCCTCTGGCGGTGCGGGCTGGGCAAGCCAGGCCAGGCGTGGCTCTCTTACCCTGGAGGTCCCCGGGGGGTGAAGGGGAAGGGGGGAAGGGAGGGGGAGGATCAATCTGAGCCCAGCACGAAGCGCTTTCAGAAAGGTTTTGGGTGGGGGGGGGTGGGGTTGAGGGAGGGGTGGAGGGTGGAGAGGCGTGAGGCGGGCTGGAGAGGGGTGAGGGGTGAGGAGGAGAGTGGAGGGGGGGTGCGACAGGAGGATTGTCAGGTATCTGGAGAGGATAAAGATCTTCCTTTTTCGTTTTCTTCTCTGTCCTTCTCTCCCTCTCTCTCTCTCTATCGGTCCCTCTTCTCTCTCCTCTTCTTTCTTGCTCTCTCTCCTCTCCTCTCTCTCTCTCGCTCTCTCTTTCCCCCTTCCTATCTCCTCCTTCTCTTCCTTCTTCCTCCTCCTCTTCTCTCTCTTGCGCTCTCCTTCTCTTCGTTCTCTCTGTACCTCCTCCTCTCTCTCTCTCTCTCCCCCTCTGTCACCCTCTCTCTCCCTCTCTCTCGCTCGCTCCGTGTCCACTGGGTCCACTAAGCTTCGTTGAACGTCTGGGTACTGCTGCGTTCCGTGATGCATGTTTACTTGTTTGTGCGGAGTGTGTGGTTGTGCGTGACAATACGTGCGATGGCGCACGTACACACTTGTTTGTTCAGAGAACGTGTTTATGGAAGAGGTTGTGTATCTGTGTTGGAGTCTGAATGTTGCAGGGAACATGTCCACAGATAGGAGAGGAGAGGAGAAAGCCATTACAGATAGGGACTGTGGGTTTAGACTGTAGGTGATGCTGGGGAAGCCAGCCAGCCAGGCAAGTCTTGCTTATCAGAACCAGAGGACACAATGGCAACAAGCACAAGAGCTCCACATGTACATACATGCACACGCTGATTTATTCATCTACGTGCTTCTAACTTGTACCAGGAACCAAAGCTTCTGGGAATTGTTAGACTTGAATTTGAGAGATTTCTTTTTGAGAGATGTTGTACACCTACAGATACGAGTATTTACACTCCTGACCACCTCACCCAGACGAGTTTCTTGTACGTCTCATTCGAAAACCCAAGGCAACAACATGGAGTTGCCCCCCACCCTGTGGCTAAGCAATGTCCGTACAGAAACGTGTTGTTGAGTTTGAGTGCCTGCGCACATCGCTGGCCTGAACACGGGCAAACACATTCGGGATCAGTTCTAACACCTTCTGCAAGCCAGGTATAATCACATGGGAGCAGCGCTCAAACTCTCTCTTACTCTCTAATGCTCTTGTGGCTGAATGGGCACTGAATTCCACCGACACACTCCAAAATCTCATGTCAGCCTTCTCAAAATAGAGGAAGTCATTATGCTGTCATTGAGGGGGGTGGAAGGGTGGGGGGGGATGGTGGCAACTGAGTATGTGAAGCGTTAGAGTGTGGATTTGGAATGACATGCCATTTAATCTCCTATAGGTGTAATGGCCCAAGACGTTTGTCTTTATTGTGTATTTGGACTGTATTTCCCCCCCCCCCCCAGCAACCAAACACTTTAACCAACGGCTGTTGAAAAAGTGGATAAAACCATATATTTGATCATATGCCCGTGTTGTTTATGTGTATGGATGTGTACAATACACCAAACACCCACGGCCCACAAAGACCGCGGAATGTAGCTGGGTGTGGACTGACGAGGTCCTAAGCCTGAGCAGGGTTGAACAGTCCAGTGATGGGACGTGCTGATTGGAGTGAGAGACCTGGGCGGTAGAACGGGCATAAGGCCTCTGGTCAGCAAGTGAAGGCAGTGTCAGGGGAGAACGGAAGAGAGGGAGGAGGGGAGAGGAGGGGGAGAGGGGGAGACGGGACAGGAGGAGGAGGGAAGGGAGGAGGGGGGAGGAGGAGGAGGTAAGAGAGGAGGGGAGAAGGGACGGGAGAAGAGAGGAGAGGAGGGGAGGGCAGTGGAGAGGAGGGGGGAGAGGAGAAGAGAGGCAGGAGAAGAGAGGAGAGGCAGAAGAGAGGGAGAGGAGGGGAGAGGAGAGGAGGCAGAGAAGGAGAGGAGAGGGAGCAAGCGGAAGGAAGGTGGAGAAGGGAGAAAGAGGAGAGGGAGGGCGGAAGAGAGAGGGGAGCAGGCAAGTGGAGGAAGGAGGCGGGGGGGGGAGAGATAAGCATTGTTAGCACACGCCGCGTGCCGCGTCGTTGTAGTGATGAAAGTGGTTCCATGCAATTACATGTAGAGAGACAACGTGAAAGACCTCTCGTCCCCCTCAATCTTTCTCCTTGCGCTTTCTTTCTGAGTCTGCTGTTTCTACTCGGGGGCTCCCCTGCCCTTTCTCCACCTAATTTCCGTGCCCCCGTTCCCCTCTCGAATCCACTCGTCTAATGCCCTCGCATCATACTCTACTGCGGGTCGTATTGCACTGTCTCTCTCCCTTCTGCTCCGCGCCCTCAGGGTGTGGTCGTCGTTCAGCTCCTTGCGTGTCCCTACTCTGGTAAAACACTAAGCCATGGCTCTTTCGGTTGGCTTGACTCTACACAGAGACGAGATCGAGTTCAGGCCTTAAAAAGCCTAGTGGTTCTCTTTCCATTTTGCTCTGCCACAAAGGGCAACGAAGATTTACAGCACAACACCAGTCAGCCAAACCAGCAGGAGACAAAGTCCCTCTGCTGACTGTATCTGCTCTGCCTTTATTGGTGCCTTTGATTTAGGAGGGGTAATTGACTGGGAATGGACTGGTGTGGGTGAGGTGTTTTATGACCCGGGAGGGGGGGGGGTGAAGGGAGGACTGAAGGGCTGGGGAAGAGGGTGGGAGGGGGAGGGGGCGGGTTGGAAAGGGGGCACCTAGTTGGAGACATTTGAAAAAGGTCTTGAGTTCTGGATCGTGATGTCTCTCTCTATGGCAGGTGTTCATTGAGTGGAGGACACGCAAATGTAGGTCGTTTCCACTATTATTAGATTTTTGGAGATGATTTGAGCGTGCGTGACTCCCACTCCCTAAATAAAGCCAGATGAGGATTATATATTATATAGATGAACACTGGTTCCTCTGCACTCAGAAAGATGAGAGCGAGACAACGAGAGACTAAGATAGCCAATGAGAAAGAGGGAGAGAAAGAGAGAGAAGAAAAAGAGAAGAGAGAGAAGAGGGAGAGGATAGATAGGGTGAGAGAGAAGAGAGACAGGGAGAGGAGATAGAATAGAGAGGAGAGAGAGAGAGGAAAGAGAAGAGAGAAGAGAGAAGAGAGAGAGAGAAGAGAGACCGAGAGAGAAGAGAAAAAAGAGAGAGGAGACAGGAGAGAGAGAGAAAAGGAGGACAGCAAGTTCTGCAAGCACGTTCTCGTGTCCCTGCCTAAAGGAAAGTGTGTCTGACACACAGTATGAGGAGGCCTCTCTCCCCAGGGATGAGTGGATGATGATGAGGGGGGAGGGGAGGGGGAGGGAGGGGGGCGGGGCCTCCACCAAGCAGCGGAGGAGAGGGGTGTGATCGGTCTGTCGGCTGGTGTTACCATCACGTCACGCCGCAGCCACACACACTGGTGCAGCGACGACATGCAAACGAGTGCACACACACACACACACACACCTGCACTAGGTGGTGGCAGCTCCTCAGGTGCAGCCCTGTGGGACCTGCCATTTCCTGCAGCAGCACCTGTCACCTGAGCGGTGCCCGCGAGAAACCAACAGGCGCGTCAACCTCCATTCTCCTCCTTTGTTTTCCTTCCTTCCTTTTCTCTCTCTCTCTCTCCCTCTCTCTCTCTCTCTCTCTCTCTCTCTCTCTCTCCCTCTCTTCCCCTCCCTTTCCTCCTAGCTCGCCCAGGCTGGGAGTCCCAGATGTGTGGAGGCAGCCAGGTAGATGAGGGCAGCACCTGGAGACTTGCGGTGGGACTCGCTGTTCTGGTTCCCTTCACAAAGCGCTCTGGAACTCACCAGGCCTCAGAGCAAGGGAGGAGTTCTGTGCCCGCCCGCCCCCCCCTCTCAAACCTGTCACTAAACACACTGATGCTCTCTGACTCACACGTCAGAACATCAGCGCTGAGGAAGTCTCTCTCTGAATAGAGTCAAGGGTGGAGGGGGTGGGGGAGTGGGGCTGAAACCATTTTGTAGAGAGACAATGTGTGAGACAAAGAGCGAGAGAGAGGGAGAGAGTGAAAGGGAGAGAAAATGAGAGGCACAGAGGGAGAGCACTGAGAGAGAGAGAGAGAGAGCAAGAGAGAGAGAGGGAGAGAGAGGGAGTAAGAGAGAAAAGGGAATGAAGAAATGTGGTAATGCAGGCTGGTTTTCGAGCTTGAGGTATTCACAGTCTGGTAGTTTGCGTGTCAAGAGAGAGGAGGTGAGATTAAGTGTGATCTGAGAGGAAGATGACTGGAGCGCTTGTCTACAACGCGGAGCTACTCTACCCAGATGAGGGACAAAGTGGAGCTCACCAGATACATGCTCTGAGGCTAGGACTGCTCTACTGTGTGTGCGTGTGCGTGCGTGCGTGCGTGCGTGCGTGCGTGTGTGCGTGTGGATGGAAGGGGTGGCAGTGAGAGTAATGTGGGCCACAAAAGTGAGAGAGAGAGACATAGAGAAGGAGACAAAGAGAGAGAGAGAGACAGAGAGAGAGAGAGACAGAGAGAGAGAGAGACAGAGAGAGCGAGACAGAGAGAAACAGCAAGGGAACAGAGGGGGACTGTGTTACTGGCCGTGCGAGGCTATTTTTAAAGGTCACAGAGAGAGGAGAGATGCATAAAGCCCTTGACAGGCTCCACTGCTGCGCTCCCTGTCCCCCAATAGGAGCACCTTAAACAGGCTTTAAATGGACAGTATGTCCCTCCAGCCCTCGTAAACACTATCAGCTTCCAGACTAGACTGTCCTCTCTCTTACAGTGCTGCTTCCACTTTGCTCTCTCTCCCCCAATAGCTCTTTCTCTCCATATTTCTCTCCATACCTCTGTCTTTCTCTCTCCATATCTCTCTCTCTCCCTCTCTCTATCTCTCTCTGTTCATCTCTTTCCTTCCACAGATGTTGTGATTATACACACATGCACTGTTATTGTTGTTTTTCCTTCCACGTTACAGTGTCTCTCTCTCTCTTTCGCTCGCTCCATATAGAGTATGCTGTTTCTACATACGCTGTATCCATGTCTCTATTCTTCCTCTCTCTTTCAGTCTCGCTCTCTGTGTCGCCACACGCACGTTCCGCTTCCTGCTCCTTCTCTCTCCCTCCCTCTCTCCTTCTCTCCCCAAGTCCTTCCTTCCTTCTTTCGCTCTCCTTCTCTCCATCCCTCTCTCCTTCTTTATCTCTCTCCCTCTCCTCTCGCTGCCTCCCTTCCCCTGTCTCTCCTTCTCTCCCTCCCTTTCTCTATTCCTCTGTCTTTACTCTCTCGCTCCCTCTCGCTGTCATCCTGTACCTCACCCATTCATCATCAGCATGAATATTATTATTACTGGTGATTTAGACATGAAAACAACCTTGGTGAAGTAAACAAGACAATCTGTGTTGAAGGGGAGACCTTTGCAACGGTGTAATGTGAACTCAGAAGGCCACTTTGATGTTGGTTTCTCTGTTACCATGTCCTTCCTGTTGAGCTGGTGCGATGAAGTCAACTATATCCAGCTAGAGGGCTGATAGATACTGTCCAATGCAGGAAAACATGAGCCTGGGATAGGTGTAGATAAAAGCGCATCGAGAACTAACTCGTTTTTTTTTCTTCAAATCACTGGCACACGCAATCCTGTCTGTTTACGAGCCAGTCCTAAAAGTAGACCGTAATACACTTGTGCTGTTGCTATTTGTTAAAAATAGATGTATTTAGAAAACAAAGTCATGAAATCACATTCAATATTCTTTCTTTTCTTTTCTTTTTTTACCTCAGAGAACATTACTTTGTGGAGCCGAAGCGTCCAGCGTAGACGCTGGAATAGTTTGAATGAATACAATAAGACATAAGACGTTACATGACTGGGATACAAGTCAAACCGGTATTCAGTGAGACTTGACTTCAACTGTCAGTGTCCACAAATGTCTCCTGTCTGACGAAAGGTCAGTGGGTCTGTGGGGACAGAAGAAATGTCCAGGAACAGACTTGGACTTCTCGCTGATGCTCAGTCTACCATGTCATGTCTGCTGTTACCACTTTGAGCACCAGATGCATTTACATGCAGTAGCAGGGAATATGTCAATTACATGCCTGATTGTGTTTTTTAATTATACTAAGTTGGATGTGTTATCTCACAACCACGAGACAATGAGAAAAAGGAATTGGGTGCCACACATCTCCTACCCATCCCATCCTCACCACCAGGACATAGCCTGTGTGTGTGTGTTGTGGTGCGTGCGTCGCTTTGGCCCCCCCGGGCGCCCCCCCCCCCCCCCCCCCCCCCCCCCCCCCCCCCGTTGCCCCCCCGGGCGCAATGTGTGTGCGCGCGTGAGGAGAGAGAGAGAGAGAGAGAGAGCGAAGAGAGAGTAGGGAGAGAAGGGAAGAGAGGGCATAGAGGGCGAAAGTAGAGCAAGCCAGGAATAACATGAGAGAGAGAGAGCAGACGAATGAAGAGAGGGGCATAGGGAGGGGTGAGAGATGCATGTGAAGCCAGGTCCGAGAGATGTTGAGGACGAAGAGTGAAAGTGAGACAGGAGAAGTAGGGGGGACGGTGCCGGGGAGGGGGGCGGAGGGTGGAGGAGGAGGGGCAAGCCAAAAGACCGGTGTTTAACAGGGGGTTAGGTTTAGAGGACTGTCGAGAGGGAGGACAGAGATGACAGAATAACTGGGAGTTAGAGGGAACTCACTGTGCCCTCTAATTTGCTGTCCTTTTAGAGCGGAGTGGGCTGAGCGTGTGTGTGTGCTGAACATCAATATTATCGTGCTGTGTGCTTTGCAATGTGGGAGTCGGCAGATGAGAGGGAGGAGAAAGGGGGGGGGGAAAACAGGGAGGAGAGAAGAGAGAGATGAGAAGAGAGAAGAGAGAGATGCGTGCCACACCACACAGGACATGCCTTTGCTTGCGTGTGTTAGGGCGCGCATCCTGCGTGCGTGCGTGCCGTGTGTGCTGTGTTTCTTGTGTGACGTGCGCGTGAGAGAACGAGAGACAAAGAGAGAGAGAGAGAGGATAGAGCACGAGCATGGAGAGACGAGGGTGAATAGGCGCCCAATCCAGGATGACCCAGAGAACGAGGCCGACCAGTGCGCAATTGAGAGATTGGGACCCCCGAGGGGGAGGAGCGGGTGACGAATGAGCCAGCGGTAGAGATGTCAAGAGGACGACAGTGTAATAAGTGTAGACTGGTAGAGGGGTCTGAACCGATGTGCATGAAGGCGACGCGGCGAGTGGGGGCGGTGGTCCGGGACGAAAGGGACGGCCAAGCCAGAGCACGGCTGGTTAAAGGGGTTAGGTTAGAGGGACCTGCCCGCGAGAGGGAGGAAGAGACGATGCAGCTAAATAACTGGGATTAGAGGGAACTCACCGTGCCCCTCTAATTCGCCCCTGTCCCTCTTTTAGAAGCAGAGAGGGCTTGAGAATCCAGCTGTGTGAACTGGGATGGCTGTGGGGTGTTGCAGTGGGTTTGAGGCGATGAGAGGAGCAGAGAGGGAGAGAGGGAGGGAGAGAGAGAGAGAGAGAGAGAGAGAGAGGGAGAGAGAGAGAGTGTGTGAGAGAGAGGGACAGTGAGAGAGTGTGTGAGGGAGAGAACCTATCAAGATATCCTTAGGAGCTGTGAGGATTGGTTGGTGTATCTACCAGGCTGTTCAAACCAGGCCCCATACTCAAGAGTGAGTCAGAGGGCATTATGTGGGCTATTTTCAGCCTTAATCAGAACACAGGCTGGCTGATGCCATACATCCCAGTCGGTAATCACCACAGAGAAGGAGAGGGGTGCGAGGGAGGAGGAGAGGGACAGAGAAAGAGAGAGAGACAGAGAGAGGTGGAAGGGAGATAGAGAGGGGAGAGGTGGAAGGGAGAGAGAGAGGGAGAGAGAGAGAGAAAGGTGGGAGAGAGAAAATGAGTGAAGAGAGAAAGAAAAAGAAAGTGCATAGAAGGAGAGGGGAGCGAGAGAGGTAGAAGGGAAGAGAGAAAGGGAGAGCAAGAGAGGGAGAGAGAAAATGAGTGAAGGGAAGAGAGAAAGAAAAATGAGTGCAGAAAAGGAGAGGGGAGTGAGGGAGTTAGAAAGAGAGAAGGAGAGGGAGAGAGTGGGAGCGAGATAAACAATGAACAGAGGAAAGAAGAAAGGAGAGGAAGAAAAAGAAAGAAAGACCAAATAAGAAAGAAAAAAAAGGAAGAACGAGGCAAATAATTGAAGACAGTAATGAGATTGGAATAAACAGACCACAGGACAGTGGAGGCGCACACAAAATCACGAAGCGCTGTGATGTTTGCCATCTTCACGACTGCCATCTGCAGAAATACTAACCTTGTTCTGAAAGGCTGACAGGAAGTCAGCCGTCCAAGCCTTCTAACTGGAAGTCAGCCCTCCAAGTCTTCTGACAGGAAGTCAGCCCTCCAAGTCTTCTGACAGGAAGTCAGCCCTCCATGTCTTCTAACAGGAAGTCAGCCCTCCAGGTCTTCTGACAGGAAGTCAGCCCTCCAAGTCTTTTGACAGGAAGTCAGCCCTCCAAGTCTTCTGACAGGAAGTCAGCCCTCCAAGTCTTCTAACAGGAAGTCAGCCCTCCAAGTCTTCTGACAGGAAGTCAGCACTCCAAGTCTTCTGACAGGAAGTCAGCCCTCCTAGTCTTTTGACAGGAAGTCAGCCCTCCAAGTCTTCTGACAGGAAGTCAGCCCTCCAAGTCTTCTAACAGGAAGTCAGCCCTCCAAGTCTTCTGACAGGAAGTCAGCACTCCAAGTCTTCTGACAGGAAGTCAGCCCTCCAGGTCTTCTGACAGGAAGTCAGCCCTCCAAGTCTTTTGACAGGAAGTCAGCCCTTCATGTCTTCTGACAGGAAGTCAGCCCTCCAAGTCTTCTAACAGGAAGTCAGCCCTCCAAGTCTTCTGACAGGAAGTCAGCCCTCCACGTATTCTAACAGGAAGTCAGCCCTCCAAGTCTTCTAACAGGAAGTCATCTGGTCGCTGACAGCATTCTAACAGGAAGTCATCTGGTCACTGACAGCATTCTAACAGGAAGTCATCTGGTCGCTGACAGCATTCTAACAGGAAGTCATCTGGTCGCTGACAGCATTCTAACAGGAAGTCATCTGGTCACTGACAGCATTCTAACAGGAAATCACCTGGTCGCTGACAGTATTCTAACAGGAAGTCAACCCTCCAGGTCTTCTGACAGGAAGTCAGCCCTCCAAGTTTTCTAACAGGAAATCAGCCCTCCAAGTCTTCTAACAGGAAGTCAGCCCTCCAAGTCTTCTAACAGGAAGTCAGCCCTCCAAGTTTTCTAACAGGAAGTCAGCCCTCCAAGTCTTCTAACAGGAAGTCAGCCCTCCAAGTCTTCTAACAGGAAGTCAGCCCTCCAAGTCTTCTAACAGGAAGTCAGCCCTCCAAGTCTTCTAACAGGAAGTCAGCCCTCCAAGTCTTCTAACAGGAAGTCAGCCCTCCAAGTCTTCTAACAGGAAGTCAGCCCTCCAAGTTTTCTAACAGGAAGTCAGCCCTCCAAGTTTTCTAACAGGAAGTCAGCCCTCCAAGTCTTCTAACAGGAAGTCAGCCCTCCAAGTCTTCTGACAGGAAGTCAGCCCTCCAAGTCTTCTAACAGGAAGTCAGCCCTCCAAGTCTTCTGACAGGAAGTCAGCACTCCAAGTCTTCTGACAGGAAGTCAGCCCTCCAGGTCTTCTGACAGGAAGTCAGCCCTTCATGTCTTCTGACAGGAAGTCAGTCCTCCAAGTCTTCTAACAGGAAGTCAGCCCTCCAAGTCTTCTGACAGGAAGTCAGCCCTCCACGTATTCTAACAGGAAGTCAGCCCTCCAAGTCTTCTAACAGGAAGTCAGCCCTCCAAGTCTTCTAACAGGAAGTCAGCCCTCCAAGTCTTCTAACAGGAAGTCAACCCTCCAGGTCTTCTGACAGGAAGTCAGCCCTCCAAGTTTTCTAACAGGAAATCAGCCCTCCAAGTCTTCTAACAGGAAGTCAGCCCTCCAAGTCTTCTAACAGGAAGTCAGCCCTCCAAGTCTTCTAACAGGAAGTCAGCCCTCCAAGTCTTCTAACAGGAAGTCAGCCCTCCAAGTCTTCTGACAGGAAGTCAGCCCTCCAAGTCTTCTAACAGGAAGTCAGCCCTCCAAGTCTTCTAACAGGAAGTCAGCCCTCCAAGTCTTCTAACAGGAAGTCAGCCCTCCAAGTTTTCTAACAGGAAGTCAGCCCTCCAAGTTTTCTAACAGGAAGTCAGCCCTCCAGGTCTTCTAACAGGAAGTCAGCCCTCCAAGTTTATCTGGGTGCTTCTACACTGTGTGTTCCATCCCTGCCAGATCTCTACAGGGGCAGCTTGCAGACTGTGAAAATATTTTCTTCCACGCTGTCAAGAACTGTGCACAGTCTTTTCAAAGAGGGGATGATACTGGAGGTGTGTGTGTGTGTATGTGTGTGTGTGTGTGCGTGCGTGCGTACGTGTGTGTGTGCATGGGTATTCATCTTGTTTATTAAGGTACTCAACCCCACTGCTTCTTCAGCGTCCACGAGCATCCATACTTCTTAACAACCTCTTCCTTGCCCTGCGTGAGGAAGAGAGTTCGCCATCTGGCCAGCTGGGGTGTGTGCGTGTGTGTGTGCGCCTGTGTGTGTGTGTATGCAAGCGCACATCTTCATGTTTGAAAGTGTGTGTGTGTGGCCTTTTAAATGGGTGACTAGGCTCCTGAAAAGCATGGTAACACACTGACAGAGTTCTTAGTTTATGAAGGAAAGGAGTTGGAAAAAGGTTGCGATGTGTGTGTGCGCGTACGTGTGTGTCTGCGTGTGTGTGCGTGGCGCACTCATCTGTGTGCATGTGGAAGAGGTGATCCATGCAGCAGATCTGGTCAGCTATGCTATCACAGACAAGGAGGTGTGTGACCTGTATACCCTGGGGACGGGTGTAATCTCACTGACCCTGCGGTTGCCAGGTTCAGATATCCCCCCTCGGGGGTTTCCATGACTTCACATGGACCTGAAGAAGACCATACATCAGTAAGTCATTGCTGGGTGAAAATGTCACATGCACCAAGCCTCTTTTCTATCACAGCACATTGCCAGAGAGAAAAGGAGGATTATGATGTAGACTGTCTTACATAATATATTTAGATCAGTTAAATTGAACCCTGACCCTAACTCTAATTCATGAATATATAATGTCAGATAACCGGCGGAAGCTAAGTATGTTAAAATAAGGTGCGAAGTGCATTTATTGCTGTAAACAATTTTGATCTTTTGATCTTTTATGTTTATAAAGGAGTTCTTTCTTTTTAAAATGCATTTAAAATGATAAATCTACTGTGTGCAATACAGAGAGAGAAGGAGAGAGAGAAGGACAGAGAGAAGGAGAGAGAGAAAGAGAGAGAAAGAGAGAGGTAGAGAGAGGTAGAGAGGGGGCGAGGGAGAGAGGGAGAGAGAGAGAGGGAGAGGGAGAGAGGGTGAGAGAGAGGGAGAGAGGGAGGGAGAAAGGAAAACAGAGATGGTGTTAACCAGCAGGTGGGCAGCCCAGGTGTCCCTCTGTCTCTGTAGTCTCAACACATTAGGCTTAGAGGGCTGCCCTCTGATTGGCTGACTGGCTTGGACACAGGTGTGTCCATTGTGCCCAGACAGAGAGATGGCGGCCATTTTATGAAGACAAATTAAGCACAAACTATGTGGCTAATTTATGAAGACAAATGGATCCCAATTATCCAGCTGGAAGGCTTTTACGAAAGCTCTTAAACTCCTTTAACCACTTTTTGGGGTGTGTATTTTTTGCCTCCACACCAAACCACTGCCAAGTTTAACCTGCTAGAATGCAAAGCACCAACATTATTTATGGCAGGTGTGTTTATGCGGTACAGTACATTAACTAACTAAGTGCAGAGGAGGTCAGACACTGTGTGATGGTCAGCAGGTTCTGGAATGTGAAGAGACACACCCTGGAACTCCTAGTTCAACGTGACAACACTTCCTCTTTCTTTCTATTACTCTCTCATTCTCTCACTCCAATTCAATTCAGCTTCATTAGCATGACAGTCGCCACAACTGCGTTGCCACGGCGAGAGGCACAATGACAGATAATCACGCATCAACGATACCAATGAAAAACAACACATGGAACAACAGCCAGTATAGTTTCTCCCTCTGATCTTCTTATTCCATCACTCCTTCTGTCCCTGTCCCTCTCTCTCTCTCTCTCTCTCTCTCTCTCTCTCTCTCTCTCTCCCCCCATAATAATTCTTTCCCAGACACTCCAGTTCTTTCCTACCCCCTCTCAGACTCCTTCATCTTCTTTCTTGTCCACCCCCCCCTCCTTGTTCTCCCTCTCTCCTCTTCCCTCCCTGTTCATGATGTATTTTCTGCTTTAGTTGAGTTATGGCTGTTCAAACTGTGACCTTTTGTGTTTTGCCACAGCCGCGCCAACAATAGCATGACGAATAGCCGATAAGAAAGCTGATATGCTCTAGCTCTGAATTTTGGACCTGGGTAAAATTACTTTCATTTTAAATTACCTCCTCTATCTATCCAAATTTCCCTCTGAAAGTACAAATGGCTAGTACATTCAAGAGTGCTCATTATATTATGTAATAGATATGTGTGTGTGTGTGTGTGTAGGCTGGATATAGTAAAAAATGGTTCATGATTGACTGGAAAATGAAGGTGATTTGCATGGGAGGGTCTAGTTATCTCGGTGAACAGTGGCAGATCACATCAGGAAGAGGTGGTGAGAAAGTTCTCCCTTTTCCTCTGCATCTCTTATCTGATCCAGGGGATGAGAGGCCTTGACATTATCAAGTGGCGGCTGCTGGCAGCTGAGCCTTTCATTGGCCGAGATGCAAGATAACAAGGCCAGGAGGACGCAGACCCCCCACCCCCCCCCCCGTCCTCCTCCCCCCAGCCCGCTCGGGGTCTCCCACAGCCAAACAGAAGAGCAACCTCACATCGGGTCTTGGCGCAGACCGATCCATTCCATCGCCGTGAACCGCTTCGGAATCGATACGGTTCTTTCGGGTGCTGTTCGGCGTCTGAGCAATTGCGGTCTTGCGCTAAGCTTGGCGTCGGCGGCTATTCTTAGCGCTTGGCCAAGTGACGTGCCTAATGTGGATCTGACTGTTGTGTCCTTTAGCGGAATGCTAATTAAGCCCGTTTTCGCACATCATCGCGGTTGAACTCTGACACTGACTTTTCTATGGTGGATCTGACAGCTAGTACTTCCCCTCTGTCAAGCGATGAGAGGAAATGACATCCATTTGCATAGTTGGGAGTTGTTTACACGTTGATGTGCATGAATTATGTGCTTATGCCTCTTATAGGATTTATATGATGGATGTGATGGCCGAAAAGGCCTTTTTTCTCCTCGTTTGTGAATGTTTAAGTGGCAGGTTATTTGTTTTTGCCTTCAAGTGGACGTTTGTGGAAGTATCTTTGCAGATGCATGTTTGGCAGATTACCATTGTGTGTGTGTGTGTGTGTGTGTGTGTGTGTATTGGTCTCGACTCTCTCCATGTTCTGATATATACTTCACTGTGGCAGACAGAGGATGCTGTCATCTTCAAGCGCCACAACAGCTGCATGCACAACATCCATTGCTTAAACCTTCCATCAACAATCAAGTGACCATTCAAAGCAAACACTGGCATTCCCCCTGTCAGACAGACTGCGCACAGCCATTATTTCATCTCACCAAATCAAATCAGCGGGGCATTGCAACCATGGAAAAGCCTCTCAACGCAGAAACCCTGCAGAACAAGATGAGCAGTGGTTTCATTCTCCCACAACAATCCGACACAAACGTTCCCAGCAATTCACGTCTGCGCGCGTACTTACACTGACATTCTTCACGTTCAGAGAATAGGAGACAGCGATGGTTAATACAATCGGAGAAAAAAAAGGAAGAGATTGCAAAATAGAGATGGGAAGATATAAAGATGAGGATAGGGGGGCGAGAACAGGCTGAGAGGGTGGAAATGCATCAGTATGAATAGCAAGGTCAAGATCCTGGAGTTTCAAGTCAGAAATGACGGGATGTTTCCCTTATTGGCCGCTACGCATGGCCTTCGGTGGCCAAAAGCACTTAAGAGATGTCAAAGCATCTCAACAGGGCCAAGTTAAACCTTGACAACGTACAGATCGACTCCTCTATATAGACCCCACCTTTCCTCCCAGAAATCCTCACGCTCTTGTATACCCACTGAAAACCCTTTACCCATAGCACTTCATTTTCCATTTTGCGGGGAGGGGGTGGGTGAGGGGGGCGGGGGTGGGGGGTGCTGCAACTAGCAGCCCTTTTGTTCAGTCTGTCGGTTAAGTCAGTCCGCGAAAATCGTTATTGCCAGCTACAGCTTGTTTGACAGCAAACAAACAAGTCGTTTTGAAATTGACATTTTTTGACTACAGCTTTCCTGTGGCACAGCGATTGTTTTCCTATACATGTTTACAAGTCTTGGGGCTGTGTGAAAAATAAAGCAGGGCTGTTACTGTGAAATCCACAGATGATGATGGGCACATCCACTCTCATGTTAAGTCATTTTAACAACTAACTTCTTTTTTTCCAAGAATGGTATAGTGACTCACTGGTACTAACATCCAGACATAACAAGCTGTACTCAAACCCAGGTGGGCAGTAATGGATAAAGGATAGAGCACAGAGAACAGCCAAACATTAATGTGCGCACATACACACACACACACACACATACACACACACACACACACACACACACACACACAAGCAAACACGTCAGTGGACTGTCAAAGTGTAAAGTAGCATTGAGTTAGTTAAGTGACAGGTCGTCCTTCCATGTCCTCCTCGCCTGTCCCTTCCCTCATCCCAGAGTAGCCATGGCAGCTGAATGCTGGGGATGTGCTGCGTCACCATGACAGCGAGAGGCGGTTGGAGTGAGGGCAGATGCTGGGTAGGAGTGCTGTTTACCTGAGGTGTGAGCTGTAAGCATGTGGACATGCTTGCAAGTAAAACGTACACTTACAATTTTCTCCTTTGATGGATTTGCGTGTGCCAAATGGCTGCATTATTGCAGGGTTTGGAAGGTTTTAGCCTTGATATATCTATCAAAGAGAGTGCTGGGGAGAGAGACAGAGAGACAGAGAGACAGAGAGACAGAGAGACAGTGAGACAGTGAGACAGAGAGACAGTGAGACAGAGAGATAGAGAGACAAAGAGAGAGACAGAGAGAGAGACAGAGAGAGATACAGGGAGAGAGACAGGGAGAGAGACAGGGAGGGAGACAGGGAGGGAGACAGGGAGGGAGATGGGGAGAGAGAGGGAGGGAGAGAGAGAGGGAGAGAGAGAAACTGAATAAACTGAAGGAGACACTTTATCTTTTAAAATATCTCTAGTTGGCAGTCAAAGCTGCCAGCGAGCCACCAGTCCCACCGCAACAGACAGCCAGAAGGTGGGTGTGTGGGTGTGGGTGTGTGTGTGTGTGTGTGTGTGTGTGTGTGTGTGCTGTATGGATCCCTCACAACCTGTGGCCTAGCAAACTGCTCTCCACTTGCACGTGTTCTCCGGACTGTCTTACCACCCAGACCACTCGGCCTCTCTCTGCCCTGATCTGGGGCCTGCGGAAGAGCCAGGCACCAGGTACCATGGCGATAGATCGGGTGTCACTACTACATTGGGTTCGAACTTGGTTAGATAGGGACAGAGACAGAGAGAGAGAGAGAGACAATTGTGCAGACGGGGAGATAAGAGAGAAATCCACCGAAACAGAACAGGTGTTGTGTAGTCATTCATACAGCCAGCCCAGTTATTTAACGACTCAACATAGTTGACACAATCATGTTAATTAGTCACTTCAGTTAGCATTAATTACTGTTGATAGACACTGCTCCAGCTCTAGCTTGCACACACACACACACACACACACGTGTTTAGTTTAGTCAGGGTGAACTGTCTAAATATCACAGGTCTGGACATGCATCTTCTATTTTAAAATATATCTACAAACGCAGGCACTGCGGTGCTCAGAATCGATAGCATTTCTCTCTATTAGCTGCTTAATTAAGCTTCTGACTGATGGCCTTTCAGATCAATAAGCGAATTGGTGGAAAAAGACCTCTTGCCTCAATTAACATGGGCTGAATCGATAGCCAGGCGCAGGTCTCTCAATGACATATAAAGGCACTGGAAAATGAGTCACTGGGGTGTATGGCATTTAATGCAGGCACTATGTACTGTATGTTGATAAGAGGGATGTGTGTGTGTCTGTGTGGGGCTGGGTGAGTGGGTGGGTGAGGAGGGGGGATGAGCGCGTGGGGGCTTTGACAGTTTGGTTTCAGAAGAAGGTGGGCTAATTGTCGAGCTATCTGGGGTTGTTGTTTTTTTGGACAGAAATGTCAACTTCAAGAGTAGTAAAATACTAAGCCTACCTTTTGAGGGAGGGGGAGATTTAGTGATTTCCCTGCTAGCTTCTCCCTCTCTCTCTGTGTGTCTCTCTCTCTCGCTCTGCCTCTCCCTCGGTCTCTCTCTGCCTCTCTCTCTCTCTGTCTCTCTCCCTCTGCCTCTCTCTCTCTGTCTCTCTGCCTCTCTCTCTCTGTCTCTCTCTAACTCTGCCTCTCTCTGCCTCTCTCTCTAACTCTGCCTCTCTCTGCCTCTCTCTCTGTCTCTCTCTAACTCTGGCCCCTCTTCTCTCTCTCCTGCTCTCTCTCTCCTCTCTCTCTCTCTCTCTCTCTCTCTGTCTCTCTCTCTCTCACCCACAGGCACGCACAACACACAACATGCCGCAGTGTTCGGCCTTCTCATTAAGACATATGAAAGGCTCCTAAAGACCCTTGGGAGAGAGCTACATTAGCGCTCTGTCAAGGCCAGCTCTTTGCTCACGTTCGCCCTGGGCCTCAGTGTATTTGCGTTGTCCTGGCGGAGGGATAAAACCCTGCAGTAGAGACCCCCCAGAGACACGAGCTGGCGAGACAGGAACAGGCTACAGAGCTCTGTTACTGGATCAATACGTTTATGACCGCAAAAGACACCAGAGCAATAAAGACCATGACCCCTTTCACAAGAGATATCGTACGGAGTGATTACCGCACCGTGTCTTTAAGTGTCATATCAATCTTCTTTTTTCTTTCGGGCATGAATGAAAGTGATGTCCTTAGCCAGACTGAACACGAAGGTACTTTAGTTGCATTGTGCAAAACCATCATCTGCGGAGTGTGTGTCGGCATGTTTGAGGAGTGGATTATTATGAAATGTACAGTGGTCAGTTACTGCATAGATTACTCATATAATCCATTGTATTACAAAAATGTATGTGTACGGATTACTTCCCAATCAAATATTGAAAATGTGGCACTTTAAAAATGTATTCAGGCAGAGATGTGAGAGCCACCACCTTTCTACTTTTTCTTAGTCAGAGTCTCAGAGTATTTGCAATGCAAATAATATGAATGATTCAGATTCACCGTCTACAGCTGTTAAGAGAGCACTTCATCAAAATGTTCATCTGTCATTGTCGATGCTAATAAAAGGGGCAAAAGTAGCATTGATTATCATGCAACAAAGTTTCCTCATTTTATATCATATTTTAAAGACATAAACATTTAAAATACACAAATGTAATCAAGTAACCCTTAAAAATGGAACTATAATCTCATTCTACATGTCTGTCAATATAATCTGATCATATTAGAGTTACACATTATTTATAATCTCATTACTGGATATGCAATGTGTGACTGGGTTTTTTTCTGCATTGCTTTACCAAACAACGACACGGACATTGCTTACAAATGCGTAAGTGAAGTCCCAAATGGCTACATATGATTTGAGCCATTCATTGTACAAGACCGCGTCAACAAGCAAAAAAGCTGTTATCGTCTGTATGCAGAACTCTGTAGCCAGCGCCGTCATAGGAGTAGATGGGCGAAAACGCCTCGTTCTGTCACGCACAGGGATAGAGAGTTGACACATTGGGCACCTCCTTCCCGCAATGTTTCGTGCCAGAATTTCAGGTTAATTATTATTTTTGTCTCTAGAAGGGTATTCTGCTTCCCGCTGGGACACCGTTTGAACGTGATAGATGAAGCGAAGGGGGAGACAGGGGATGCGGGGGGAAAAAGCGACTTTGATTTCCAACGTTTACAGAAGGCAGAACCAAATAAAAGATGATGAACGAGACGGATGGAAAAAAACACACACAAAAGAAGTCGTTAATTAATAAGGGACCACGGTCAGTCGACACAAGGAAAAGGACGCACTGGAAAAAAACAATAAAGAAATTATAAATAGAAACTTGACAGATTTTATGCCAAAATGTGTTAAAACCACTGCATAACAATAGCTCCAGCTATTGTTATAGTGGCGGTAACATCAGTAAGCCTTGCTTGTCTGGGAGATGGAGGGTGACTTTTTCACAAAGGCGCTAATGGCTACTGTTATTCTAGAAAGGCAGACGCTTTGGCTAATTCAGCCTTCAGGTAGGGAGTCGGTGTGTGTGTTTGTGTTGGAGGGAGCGCGTGGGGCGAGCTGCGGGGGGAGGGCGGAGTCTGGTGGTGGGGTGAACTGGCTTGGGGTATGTGCTAGTGGTGTGGTGTTGATTGGGGGCGAGGTTGAGATGGGTTGTTGTGTGTTGGGGGGGGACAGGGGGAACTGGGTGTGTATGGTTGTGGATGGGGGGACAGGCTGGGTTGTGTGTGTGTGTGGGGCAAAGCTGGGTAGGATAACACCAGAATTCGTTCTAAGAATTTGGAAGCGCTGCCTTTGTAGTTGCGTTTGGCTGCCAAACGCAAAGCCTTCCGAGCCTCAAATAGCTAGCTGGGAGCAACCAGGGGCTTTTTCTGTGAATGTTTTCGGGGTGTGTTGAAGGATGTTCTTGGAACATCCACTGCTTCTGGAACGTCTTGCACCCTCTTAGGAGCAACATGCACGTTCTACTTTCTCAGAAACTGTTGTGGCTTGTTCCTTAAGAAAAAAGGATATCTTTTTTTTTTGACAAAGAATTACGTTGCTATAGTCACACTCCTCTACAGTTTCCTGTAATTCTCCGACACAAGGGTTATCTAGTTAGGAATGTACATTTAATAATACTTTTGATTCACTTTTTTGATTTAAGTACACTTGTGATGATAGAAAACTCCTGTCTGTAACTAATTCACCACAAAACTGAATGTGAGTGGGACATGTGTGTATGAATGTTTTTACATTATACACGCTTGCCATATCCAAATTCCAATCCTACTTTCTTTAGTAAGAATGTGGCTGGCTGTAATGAGCACAAATTAATGTGTAGACCTACTTACTGACTACAGTGTGTCTGGAAAACTATACATTAAGATGGCATAGGATTCTATATAGGCCTGTTGCTCTTTGTAAATTTACACAAATACGTTCTTTTACACATTTTTTGTTTTGGAAATGTTATGAGTTTTTCCTAATTGTTTTTTATTATTATTTTTTTATGAATCACAGTCTTCATTTATTTCTCGTCTGCTTTTCTCCTGCTCTGGTAATGGTAGTGCACTGAATACAAGGCAGGTTAAGGTCAAAGCATTTTGTTCTGTGATGAATTATGCAGTAGGAAACCTTACCCAATTATGAGGATTTAATTAATGCTGCCTCCCTTTTTTCTCTGTGTGTGTTGAATGATTTAGCCCCTCTCTGTCTCTTTCTCAATCTTTCCCCTGCCCTCTCATTTTCTCTCTCGCGCTGAAACCTCTTCTATTTATCGCTCCCTTTACTTTTCCTCCTCACTCTTCTTTTCCTCTTGCTCACTCTCTCTCTTCTATCTCTTCCTACTTTCTCTCCTCTCTTCTTGTTCTCATGTAAATCTGAAGTTAATGAATAGACTGTTGGTTTAGTATTAAAAGTAGTGGGCAATTTGATGCACCTGAAGACTTGCGATTATTAGCGAGGGAAAGATGTGGACGAACTTCTCACATGTCCTCTAGCTCGTCTCGCAAGTAACGGGAGTGCATAAATCTATCAACGTGTTCGCGCTGCATGGATTTATGATTTTAACATTGTGTGTGTTGTGTGTGTACTGTATTGCATAGACCAAGCTTTCAGTACTCTCTATTATTCTTATCACATCTAATTTTGCGATGTTCTTCTGTCTCCTCTGCTACATTGTTTTCCATGAAATCAAATCACGCCTATTTGACACACTCTGTGCCTTTTTAAGTTGCTCTCTCTGTAGTTTTTTTTTTTTATGCACAAAGTACCAGTTTCTCGTCAGTTTGAGTTAACACTCATTAGAGGACAGATGCTGGTCTCTAGCGGATATTTAGTCAACATCTTGTTCTTCTTCAGTAATACGGCTGCTGAAATATTTATTTATTGTTTTTTTTTTTGTCTTTTTTTTTTTTTTTTTTTTTTTTTTTTTTTTTTTTTTTCTTATTTCTGGTTGACTTTTTTATTTTTGTTTTTTTTTTTTTTTTTTTATTTCTTGATTCTGATTTTTATTTTTTTTCACATATTCATTTTCTTGCGCTGCCTTTGTAGTTGCGTTTGGCTGCCAAACGCAAAGCCTTCCGAGCCTCAAATAGCTAGCTGGGAGCAACCAGGGGCTTTTTCTGTGAATGTTTTCGGGGTGTGTTGAAGGATGTTCTTGGAACATCCACTGCTTCTGGAACGTCTTGCACCCTCTTAGGAGCAACATGCACGTTCTACTTTCTCAGAAACTGTTGTGGCTTGTTCCTTAAGAAAAAAGGATACTTTTTTTTTTTGACAAAGAATTACGTTGCTATAGTCACACTCCTCTACAGTTTCCTGTAATTCTCCGACACAAGGGTTATCTAGTTAGGAATGTACATTTAATAATACTTTTGATTCACTTTTTTGATTTAAGTACACTTGTGATGATAGAAAACTCCTGTCTGTAACTAATTCACCCCAAAACTGAATGTGAGTGGGACATGTGTGTATGAATGTTTTTACATTATACACGCTTGCCATATCCAAATTCCAATCCTACTTTCTTTAGTAAGAATGTGGCTGGCTGTAATGAGCACAAATTAATGTGTAGACCTACTTACTGACTACAGTGTGTCTGGAAAACTATACATTAAGATGGCATAGGATTCTATATAGGCCTGTTGCTCTTTGTAAATTTACACAAATACGTTCTTTTACACATTTTTTGTTTTGGAAATCAACGTTATGAGTTTTTCCTAATTGTTTTTTTTAATTATTTTTTATGAATCACAGTCTTCATTTATTTCTCGTCTGCTTTTCTCCTGCTCTGGTAATGGTAGTGCACTGAATACAAGGCAGGTTAAGGTCAAAGCATTTTGTTCTGTGATGAATTATGCAGTAGGAAACCTTACCCAATTATGAGGATTTAATTAATGCTGCCTCCCTTTTTTCTCTGTGTGTGTTGAATGATTTAGCCCCTCTCTGTCTCTTTCTCAATCTTTCTCCCTGGCCCTCTCTTTTTCTCTCTCCTGCCCCTCCCTCTATCGCTCACCTTACTCTCTCTCTCTCACCTCTCTCTCTCTCTCTCTCTCTCTCTCTCTCTCTCTCTCTCTGTTTTTCTCATGGGTAAAGCTGAAGTTAATGAGAGACTGTTGCTGCTGTAAAAAGTAGCGTGGCAAATGTAGAAGGCACCCTGTAGAAGGCACCTGGCTGCATGTTAGCAGCGATGGGAGATAGATGTAGCACGAATCCTTCCTCACATGGTCTCTACGCCTCGGTCTCGCCAAGTAACAGGAGTGCAAACATCAAGTGTCTGTTCCGCGCTGCAGGAATATAGATGTCATATACAGTGTGTGTGTGTGTGTGTGTGTATACTGTATATTACATAGACAAGCTTGCAGTACTTCTATATCTCTTGATCACCATCTATCTAGTTCCCCATGTCTCTTTTTCTCTTTCTTTCTGTCTCCCTCTGCTACATCCTTTTCCCTGAACAAACACGCCCAAGCACACACTGTTGCCCTGAAGAGTTATGCAATGCATCTCCTGTCAGCTTTGAGTAAACACGTCTATTACCGGAGCGACAGACTGCTTGTCTGTCTGCAGACGGATATTACGCAACAGCTCTGTTCTAGTCTCTCCGAAACGGCTGCGAAGAACCGTCCTTTGAACGGCGACCGGGAATCCCTTCGGGACGAAAAAGAACTGTGAAATGCGATGCCATTAGATAATTAGCTCTGTTTGGAAACAAAACGCTTCACTCGGAATAATTCAACAGTTTTTTGTTTTTGGAGAATCTGCTGACCCCTAACAAAATGATGAACATGATGCTTACGAATGCTGGTGTATGTGGCAAATTGAAAACGGAAGAGGACGAACCGTCCTTGGTTACGCGTACGGACATGTAGGCCTTGCATGCGATGTGCGATAAGTTTTCACGATGCAAACCTAACAAACAGGAGCGTGCTGCAGTGCAAAGTCCGTGCTTGTGTTTCCAAGTGTACGTGTGTGTAGTGCAAGGTTGTGTGTGGCAGGATAGGGGGCCATATGTAAGTTTGTTCTAAGATGCTTGACTGACAACGCTGACGCTCAGTGAGAATGTCAAAAAACAACAAAAAAAACCCCATCGGCTTCATTCCAACATCCAGAGCTGCTGCCGTCCTTGACCGCGCTGCTGAATTCCAAAACAAAAAGTCGTGAGGAGAAACGTGAGAAGTGGTCTCATAATTCTGAGATATTGATCCTCCGAGCGCTTCAGGAATCTCCCGGTAAATATTTTAACAGCGGTCTTCTCCATAGACGGGCGTGTTTGAACGCCGGCGGCACGGCAAAACTCTTTGACTTCTTGCCTCGTCAAAGTGTCTTTGTTGCCTGTTGTTTTGTTTGGCATGTTGCTTGAACCGAAGGGACGATGATGGCTTGCCAAGCTGAACTAAAAGTGCAGATGTTGCTCATGTCCCTCTGTAATCGACACTCTTCGTCTCTTTCTCCTTCCTCTCCCTGTTCTTCCATTCCCTGTCTCCGTCTCTCTCTTTTTGAGATATTTCACCAACATGGATTGATTCATGGTGTACCAGACACAACGTGCCAGGGTATCTGGGAAAGAGAGGGGCTTCACACTTGGCTAAACAGAACCAGAGCTAGCTTCATCAGTTACATCCACAGGCTTGTTATCAAAGAAAAGCTTAAGGACAAAGCCAGACGCTTCTCCAATTGTCCGGTGCTGCCATTATGCACGGAGATTGGAACCTATTTTATTCTGCTTTGGATAAAGGCCTTATCAAGGCTTTTTTTTTTTTTTTTACCTTGGCAGAGTCTGCATTCGTAATGGCTCCATTTAAAAAAAATAAAAGCCTGTTGGTTTTTTTCCATCTTTTTCCCCCTTGTTCGCTGGAGAGTTTTGGTGTTTCATGTGAGCTTCCTGTCGTTAAAAAAAAACTAGCTGCATTTTTGCTCAAGACAAGTTTTCCAGAGGACATTTGGAGCCAGACTGTGTTTTTGGGTGACCTCGACTGCTGTGCTATGCAAGAACTTCAACGTAGATGCATGTCAATGTGAAAGGTGCCGCGGTTATTCATAGAGAACAACAAGCTGAACTCTGATCAAACCCAGATCTGTTTGATGTCATTGAGAAATAAAGCTGTTCTAGCACTATGGAAACAGCAAGGAGAATATTGAACCCCACACATCACTGCGTACAGCGAGAGACAGAGAGAAATAGAGCAAAGAAGGAAAAGAGAGAGGAGGATAAAGATTGAGGGAAATCTAATGAGCTGAGATTCTTAAAATAACTGCTAGGTCTCCCTTTCAGTTCAGCTGCAAGAAAAGGGAAAATCACCCCATCCTCTTATTTTCACACACCCACAGACACACACACACACACACACACTCTCTCTCTCACACACACACCCAGACACACACACACACACACACACTCACTCTCTCTCTCTCTCTCTCACACACACAGACACTTACACTCTCTCTCTCACACATACACAGACACACACACTCTCTCTCTCACACACACACTCACTCACCCACAGACACACACACACACACACACACTCTCTCTCACACACACAGACACTTACACTCTCTCTCTCACACATACACAGACACACACACTCTCTCTCACACACACACACTCACTCACACACAGACACACTCACACATACTTACTTACATAGACTCACACACACATACTCTCACACACACACAATCTCTCTCACGCACACTGCGTAGTATCTAGGTGTGTGTGTGTGGACATCTAAGGGGACTTCCGAAGATGTCTAATAGCAACAGCACATGACGGTTGCCGTCGGTTACAATCCGTCATCTCCCTCCCATTTGTGTTGGTTTTTCTGGCAAACAACGGGGCATCAAACTTCCTATTTCCTCCCACAAATCAGAAGAGGTTTGATTTGACTCGGCAGCGAGTCTTCGACACTCACACTCATGTGCTGAACACAGGCGGTACACAGCGGGGCCCAGTTGTTGAGTTGGGCTCTCCAGCGCACAGGAAAGGTCGAGAGGAAGTATCTGAAATGCAAAAAATGTCCTCTACCAGGGTGAGGAGCGAGAGATCAATATCGCATTACTACCACGGTAACCCCTGGAAACCCTGGGTTCCACTGTTCCTGAGAGTAGGGTATGATGGGCTGGTGCACACACACACACACACACATGCACAGGGAAACACAAACACACTCATACACACCCAAATTCACACACAAACACCCCCACACACACTCAAACATCCACACACGCACTCAAACACATACACACCGAAGTGCATGCAAATACACACACACCTACACACCCATACACAATCATTCATACACATGCACACACATACATACACATACACACAAACACGCACCCAGTAGTAGGCACAGGGAACACTAAATCCTTCAAGTTGAAGAGGTTTTCTCCTATAGGATGTGTCTGGGTTGTTGATTGGTCTGATGCATCTAAGCACCAGACTCATCCTTACTCAGGACTCGTCTCTCTCATCTGTCAGGAGGACTCATCTCCGTAGCCCTCGCCCGTCCGCCCAGCATTCAGATGTGTCGCACTGCTGCGCTTTCACTGTAGCAATTACCGTTGTTATCACAAATTCATTTTGGTGACATTTGCACTCCTCTGCCAAAATCCAACAAACACACACATGTATACAATCGTTCACCGACAACAAGCTTTTCGCGGGTCGGTGTCAAGTGTGTACACTTGCGAGCGTGCGAATGTTTACTATACATACAGTACATATACAGTATGTGTGTGTGTATATATGTGTGTGTGTGTGTTAGTGTTTGACCGTATTGTTCTCCAGAACCCCCCTCCCTCTTGCCCCTCCCCACCCCGACTCCTCCCACACACCCCCAGTCTCCTACCTCCCCAAGGTTAATGTATAAACTGATAATGGAGATGATGGGTTGGAAAGCTTTCTGGCTCCTGTGGTGGAAGGGAGGGGGTGTGGGTGGGGGCTGGTGGGGGCTGGCGGGGGCGGGGTTGTGGAGGGGCGGCGGGCGGGTGGCATTACATTGCTCATCAGCATGATGGAACAAGCTCCTTAACATCTCTTTACAGCCTGTCGCTGGGGCCCCCTGTGCTTGAACTCCACTTTTACCGGGCCGACGGAGCTCAGGGCAGACTGTCGTCTCAGAGCCTCGCTGCCTTACAGATCCCAATATCTCCCTCAGGCCTGTTTCCCCATCAAACGCAAGTGACCTTGAACCTCTTGAGCTACAAGTGCCACATCTGGCACAGGAGAGGGACCCGCACTCACCTGGATGGTCCTGTCTCCTCTGCTAGGATTACCTGCGTGGGGCCGAAAGTGCTTTTAAACGGAACGAAAGGACAGGTGCGTGCGCTATCCATTATCGCGGCTCATGAGTTGTGAGTAAATACATTGCACAGGCGCTCGTTATCTGCATCGACGCCAATCGCTTTTTTAAAAGGGCCAAATAGCTTGACAGGATTTGCATGGCGAACTCTTCTTTTTTTGTCAGTGTTTTTGAACCTTATTAAAAGGTTTCAAATGATGGAGAATGCCTTCAGAAGCAGACAGCTGGAATGGCCTCAGGTGACTTCAAACAGTCACTATACTCTGAAATGTAAGGATACAAGGGATGCATTAGCTAAGTGATGGCATTTAGATATACAGTGCTGGAGACGCTTGCGCTCGCAAACCCACTCATACAGATGTCCCCACACAGATGCACACACACACACACAAACACACAAACACACACCCACGCATACTTATTGTGCCCGCACACACAAACCTGCACAGACTCACGTACAGACACAAACACGCTCTCTTCTTAAATCAGAGTTGTCAAACTTTTGAGGGACAGGGAAACTTTACAGGACAGAACATTTTCTAAGGACCCCCATAATCCTATAATAACATCCATTTAACATACCCTTTGTGCTCTTAAATAGACACAATATGCTCATTTAACAGGTGCAAATGCTTGCCATCTGTAGATAATTATATGATTTTTTTACTTTTTATGATACAGCACAAATTTATAATTGATGGCAAATTAGTTTGCGGCCCCCCTGGCTGGTTTGCGGGCCCCCAGGGGTCCGGGTTCCCCACTTTGAGAACCACCGTTACCATAAATAACACCAGACCTTAATCATTGGACGGAACATCTTATTCTTCAGGTGATCTTTGTGACTAAGTCTTAGCAGAGTGGAGAAGTGAAGCAATAGGAGATGCCAAATATACACATACACACACACATACACACACACATACATACACACACACGTGCATGCACACGTACACACACACGTACACACATACGTGCACACACACACACACACACACACATACACACACCAACAGAGGAGGAAACAATGAAGGACTTAGAGGACGGAGATAATAGGAGCCTGTTTTGAGACTACCGTAGTTAGGAACAGGTCTGAGGTCTGTAGCTTGTACTGAATATTCTACAGTTCAAGCAAAGAAAGGCAGTGTTCAGACAGTGAAAGTACTTTAGGACTGACGCTTGTTCGGTAGAAACCAAACATTGCAATATTAAAGCGCCTCTGTTGTGCTTGCTTTAGCAATGAGTCATGACCTTGGACACGTCTCACGTTACCTGTTAAAAGACCCCTGCTAGGAGGCTAAGCTGTTACTGTCTCCTCTGCTTCGTGCATCCAGAAGGACAGGGGTGGTTTCTACCCCGGGGGTACTACCACAGGAAGGCAAGGGGGGCCAATGGTGCCCAGAGCTGCCCCCAGGTTGTGCCCTTCCCTGGGGCAAGCAAGCCAAACAGCCCTCCATGACCAGATGGAGAATGAGACATGAAGAGGAGAGAGAGAAAGGGGTGGAGAGGGCGAAAGGTGAAAGCTAACTATGCAATATTGTACACGGATAGCCACAGTGGAGACACTGTGTGTGTGTGTGCCTGTGTGTGTATGTGTGTGTGTGTGTGTGTGCCTGTGTGTGTATGTGTGCCTGAGTGTGTGTGCCTGTGTGTGTGTGTGCGTGCCTGTGTGTGTGTGTGCCTGTGTGTGTGTGTGGTCTTGTTTAACTATGCATGTGAGAACCAAACGTCCTCACAAGTATAGGAGAGCATGAAAACCATGACCTTTCGCCTGACCCCATCGCATCAGAGCCTTTTTTTCAAGGAGTGTTAGGGTTAGGAATAGTGTTAGGATTGCTTAAAGGGTTAGGGGTTATTGGTTAGAAATAGCACCATTTTCAATGGGGTTGAATGGTGTGCATGGATGGACGTGAGTGTCTGTGAGTGTGCGTGAGTGTGTATGAGTGTGTATGTGAGTGTGTGTGTGCGTGAGAGTGTGTGTGTGTGTTTTTCTTTTGTGCCTCTCTTGCTCAGAGGTTACGATCCCACAGCAGGTCGTTCATGCAGGATCGTCTCTCTGAGAGCAGAACTCTCTGTGCTTCCATCATCTCCTCCCATTTCTCACCGGCTGCGTGGAATCGAAACTCCCTCAACCCCAGAAAAGCACGTACCTCCTCCCTCCCTCCCCCTCCTTCCCTCCCTCCATCCCTCTCTCCCTCCCTCCATCGCTCTCTCCCTCCCATTTTCTTTCCCTCCCTCCCTCCCTCTCTCTAACCCCCCAAACTCTTTTTTTCATTGCAGTCGTGGTTCATGGAAAGAGTGGGGATGCTTGTTCCACATTAGATGACACCCGTAATCCAATTTGGTTAGGGTGAACGTTGTCCCTTTGACGCCTGCTTCCCTCCTGTGGTGAACAGGGATGTGTGTGTGTGTGTGTGTTCTGGCATGTGTGTTTGTGTCTACTGCAAGCTTCTGTGTGCGGTCATGGGTGCGTTTGTGTCAGCACGTGTATGTTTCTGTGTGTACAAGAATGTGTGTGCTGTATGTTTGTGTCAGCATCTAGATATGTAACTGTTAGCCTAGGTGTGTACTGTGTATATGTGGGTGTGTGCGTATGTGTGTGTACTGTGTATATGTGGGTGCGTGCGTATGTGTGTGTACTGTGTATATGTGGGTGTGTGTGTGTATGCTGTTTGCGTGTGTATATGCCAGTCCTGTCGTTGCAGTGATTAGCTTTGCTCGCTAGCTCTCCCAGGATTCCTCTCGTTCAGTTGCTGCTCAGTGCCAACGTGAGTTCTGCTTGCCAAGCATAGTTAAGAGTCAAGTCAACCACCTAGCACTGGGGGAAAAAGAGCTTTTTTTTTGCTTGCCTGATTTGTTTTGAAGGGAGATTTTACAAAATGTCAACACCTACTGCACCAGGGCAATGTTACATAAACGCTAAACCATCATTCCTCCTCTCCCACATTTAGATACTTCATCGCTGCTACTGTACATTCACATATATATCATTAATATCTGGCTGTTATTAACTATTCATCTAAAACTATACCCTAGTGATTTATGAATGTTTTACTTCCACACAGACTCATGTTTAGAGCTGTGGTGTATTACTATTGATTGAGAAGAGTTTTTTTTAAAGTTTACTACAACGAAGTATTCAAACTAATTTTTGAACATTCAGGGACTGGGACCTCGATCTGGCTCGTCCTTAACTTAATTTTTCTAAAAAGCAGGAAGGCCTGTGACTGTCATGCTGTGTCCCTGGATGATAACTGCTTGTTGTCCCCTGATGGCGGCCTCCTTGTTTTGATGATCATCCTTCTGTCTCTTTTCTTCGTGGGCTGTTCGAGGGCTGCATTACCACTCTTCACTTTGCTTTTCAAGAGAATCCATTTAGCATCGTTCTTGGGAGATTTCGTCAACTGGGATGGTGAGAGAGAGAGAGGCCGAGCACGGACAGTTTCACATTAAATGAATATTTTGAAAGGATAAGCTTGAGCGATTGCTGTAATTTTGCAGATCCACTCGGGTCCCCTTGGTGATGGGTTTATTTGATAGGCCAGACCATAATAAGACATACAAACAGCCGCTGTATGAACCCTTCCGAGACAGGGATTAAAGAAGGAATTATTTATTTATCTTCGCGCGGAAGAAAAAACTACATTTAAATGATGTTTCGCATTCCTCCAACTTTGAAAGGTTGCAGTGGAAAACAGCATGAGGGGAATGTGTTGGGAGGGTAGCACCCTGACTAAATTGATTCCGGTTGGAGTTGAAGGTTTTATCAGAAGCTCTAATCCGCTGAGGAAAGGACAAGTCTAATCACGTCGCTTCTCTGTCCCCATCTGTGGATTCAGCACCCTGTGTCAGCTGAGATCTCTCCCCCTCTCTCTCTCCCTCTCTCTCTCCCCCTCTCTCCTCCTCTCTCTCCCCCTCTCTTCCCCTCTCTCTCCCCCTCTCTCTCTCCCTCAGCCTCTCCCTCTCTTCCTCTTTCGCCTTCACTCTCCCTCTTCCTCTCTCTCTTCCTCTCTCTCATCCTATCTCTGTTCCTCTCACCCTCTTCCTCTCTCATCCTCTCATCCTCTCTCTCTCTCTGTCCTTCCTAACAAACACTCCCAATCTCAATTTTTTCGCCCTCGTCTCTCTCTTCCCTCCTCCTGCTATCTCATCTAATTATCTCCCTCCCTCGCCCGCGTCCTCCTTGTTTTCCCCCCTCTCGTTCCCCAACGCTCGCCCCCTCACGCCCCTCGCTCTACGCCCCCCTTTCATCTGTCCTCGGCCCTGCCTGTTTTCCGAAGGACCGCTCGGCGCTGAAGAGCGAGGCGAGAGCGGCGGACGGCCTGTGATCATGGCAGCCAGGAAGCCTCCGCCTAACAAGAGAGGAGCGTGGTCCTCAGTGGCACAGGGCCTAATGAGATCACCAGCTTCCGCCGTCGCTGGGGAAACCCCACACTTATCCCACGCGCACCCCTACCCCCCCACCACATTGACCCCCCCCCCCCCCGTCTCTACCCCTCTCCCCCTCCCCAACCCTCCGGAATCCCCTGATGTAGCTCTCTTTTGACATGACAAGTGCCCTTAGTAAGGCAGAGCAACAAATCCCTGTCTTGAAAGAGACGCACAGGATGTGTCTGTCGGTGTGCGTGTGTGTGCATATGTGTGTGTTGAATGTGTTGTGTGTGTCTGTATCGTGTGTGTGTGTGTGTGTGTGTGCGCGCGCGCAAGTATTGGCAGGAGGAATAAAGAGGCATAGACAGACCGAGTGAAAAAGAGAGATGCAAATCCAAAGACGGCACAAAGAATAAGACGAGCGTTAGATCATGTAACTTTTTGTAGCCCACATCACTAATAAAAACAACCACTTTATAAACACTTCATAGACCCCCATCCTTTAAGTAGGCGTAATCCACTTGCTGTAGAGATACGCTTAAGTGGATTATTATGGGGATTATAATCTAATTATGGTTTAATCTAAGTATGGCCGGGATTAAAGATCAATGCTGTGCCTATGGTATGAGTTTGTCCCCTCCTGGAGGCTGCTTTTCCAGCCTCAGCTCCTTGTGTGTCTGTCGTTGTGGAGGGCAGTGTGGTGGGGGAGGGATCTCACACAGAATCTACTTTCAAAGGCTCTGCTTCACGAGGGACGATGACCTCTTTGATCCCAGTCCAGGACACAATGGAGAGGAAAACACACACGCAGGTGGGTTTTACCATCTTAGTGAGGACCGAGAATTCATTTCCCATTCAAAATCAGGTTGCCCCTTATATCGCTGATGTCATTCGATGTAAAGTGCACCTTGTCAGTGATGTAGTCCCTGCAAGCTAATTGTTTGTGTGCATTTTCTATCTTCTGGTCCCCATAATGGTAGTGAAATAAGACCACAAGCATGTGCAAACATGCACATACCCCTCCACACACACACACACACACACACACACACACACACAGATCCATATGTATTTCCTGAGGCACAGACAAAACAACTTGGTGATCTAAACAGGGAACAAAATCCTTTTAGTGTTGGACACGCTGTATTTCGTTAGCACCCTCTGACTCCTCCCCCTTCCAAAACGTTTGTTTTCCACATGCAAACTACCTGACTGTTAACCAATGGCCAAGCATGCTGCGCCCTTTGAAGTCAATCTGCATGAAGGGATACAAGCGTATCGCAAACTACAACCAATATGGCCGACATGTTCCATCAACGCTCCAGGAGGGCTTGAAGGGGATATGATACGCCCCTGCCACTCTGTCTCCTGTTCTCCAGCCCTCGCAGTCCTCCGAGTTCAGGACGTTCCGTCTTCTGTTTGGTTTCCTGTCGTGCTCTTGATCAGGGCTCTCGCCCCCCTCGTGGATGACACCGTCCCGTCATCCAAACCGTAGCGCGGAGCCTGGAGACGGCGGATCGTGGTCTCGGCTGCCGCTGTTCTCCCTCCATCCTCTTTCATCTCAGATCAAAGAAAAGGTCCCGATCCGCAGCCCAGGTCTCTGAGAGACGGACAACATCCCTCATCTCAGCTGCGCGGCTGAGTGTACCGTGCAAGTACATTGTCTTGCCAACGCCTGGCTGTAGGTTTGGTACTAGGCAACTGGACGCAAGCCAGGCTGCATTGTCTGTGTTATTGCGTTCTGAGTGTGCATTTCCTGTCCTGTTTCCTTTTTCGAACTCATTTGCTATGAACAGCGAGAACCGTACCGTCTTTCTCTCTCTTTCTCTCTCCCTCTTGGTCCTCGTCCAGCCTCGTCTAATGAGGTTGTGTTCTGAAGGGCCTCTCACCTCTGAAGAGCCTCCCACCTTGGACAAACAACCAATCAGAGAGGGGCCTCACCCCGACCTTTGACCTATCAGAAAGCACATCAAAGCTGAAAGAAAAGAGAGGCCATTCCAGAATGACCCAGAAGTTCCCTGTGATTACAGAGAAAGGGGGTTACTGTACGCATGCATCAGTGAGAGAGAGAGAGAGAGAGAGAGAGAGAGAGAGAGAGAGAAGGAGAGGGAGAGGGAGAGAGAGAGAGAGAGAGAGGGGTAGAGAGGGAGAGGGAGAGAACTGCCCAGCAACAAGTACCACCTGCCTGACCCCTAACGTGATCATAATCAAGATACATGAACATTCATCATCATAGCCATGTTGACATGCACCGCATGCACACATGCTACCTGTGGACATGAAGACGTCATCGCTAGGTTCCACGGCCAGGAACCCCAAGCTTGCAAGACGACGTTGCAAAAGAGATATAAAGAGAGAGGAGGAGGAGGAGGAAGATATTAAAAATTAAAAAGGGGTCGAGAGATAGAGAGAGAGGGCAGTCATGCGTGGCCCCGGCTGCGCTAATGATCGCGGGTCAGTTTCGCTTCTGAAGAGGAGCGAGCGTGTTCGACCACGCCATGCTATGACACGCGTCATCACAGAGGAAGATCTCCTCCTCTCCAGGTGGGGGTGGACTGGAACGGCTCTCACTTAGTCACCAAGGCACGGGCCCAGACATGCATATTTCATACAAGATGATGTCAAAGCTCTTTATTATTGATGGCACTCCTCATCGCCGCGCCTCTTACTCATGTACCCACGTTCTCTGTCCGGAAAGTCCAGCTGGACTAGGAGTTGTGGTTTCAAACGTGGGGTCTTCATGTTCTGCAGAAGGAAGAGGGTTTTATTAGAGCACCCATCAAGTAACAAATGTGGGTGAGACCTTTGTATATAATTTAAGAAATATGTCATTTTTGTACAAAAATGAAAACTAACAAGTGCCCATCTCACATTCTGCCACTGTTTGAACCTTATGTATGTATATACATATACATATATATATATATACACATATATATATATGTATATATGTGTATATATATATATATATGTATATACATATATATAAAGTGCAAATCTGCATCCTCAGGTTATAAAGTGAGTTTTGCAGTTTTCCGAAATGTGAACTCAAATCTCCGCCTCTTGGCGTTCGACAGAGTCTGTCGTTGTTGAAAGTAAACCCCAGAGGCGTCTCCAACAACAGCTGTGGACTTGGCGTGCGGCGCCGGATCATTCGTGGAGAGCATGCAGTCTGGGGAGAGGCCCGCGGTGGCTGTTTGCGCGGCTCGTTCCTGGTGCGGCCCAGCGTGTTGGGAGAGCTGTGTGGTAAGCGATGGCATGTGGCTCGGCCGTGGTTGGAGATCGATGAGTCTTCGGGGTGTGACTTAATGTTCTCTGTCTCTCCTGGTAGGGTCTGCGCTGAGTCTGCCATTGATCTGTCTACAGGAGATAAGTAAGTCTCTGCAAACACACACACACACACACCTGCACAAGCCGACACATCCACGCGCACGCGCATGCACAACATCTGCACAACGTCTGTACACACACGCTCACAACACATAAGCACGGCAAAAAAAACACACAAAAAAGCACAATCAATTGCATACATAGCACATGAGTCTGGCCAGACAGGAATCTCTCTGTCTCAATGACAAGTGTATCAACAGATACGCATGAGGAATTATGACCGGTTCAAATCAATGCATATTTGCATTTTTTATTAATTTAGTAGAGATTTTCATCCAAAACGAGAGACAAATAGCGCGCACGGACAAGCCCATGCGAAAATCAATGAGCAGAAGAGTATAGTTCAATCAGCATCTAGGAGTCAAAGAGCCGGACTGGGTTTTACAAGACACAGGGCAACACTAACGTCTTAACTACAGTGCAAGAATAACGTCTCAAGGTGCAACTCACATCTTTGTATCGACAAAGTGAAAACATACCACATTTAACTGCTGCGGCTTCATCTTTACCGCCCTTGTGGAACTGCATCAATCAAGGCAATTATAGAAAAGATGGCGAGAGTGAGAGAGTGAAAAGCGAGATAATAAACCAGTGTGTATATTTCCTTTGGTCTCAGACATGCTTGACGCTTGATTCGCTCAAAGCTCAGAGCCGACGTTCCCTGCGTCTCAGCTGATATTCATGTATTCAATTGGAATATTTCAGAGATTTTCTCGATGGAAAAAGCCGAGGTGAGACCGCTGGATTCTTCGCAGCAGGACGGCAAGTCTGTCGCATCTGGTAACGTGGCAGGAAATCAGTGGCGTCCAAATGGATTCGGCCGTGACGCAGGTCTGGGATTGGGTTTCACATTCCCGCGATGCCACCTTTATTCTGACCATCTTTTTACAGGCAGGGACGTTTCCAAAATGGATCCCTGCCATCACGCTTCCAACACACACACACACACACACACACACACCCACGCGCGCGCGCTTTGATCGGCTAAAGTTTGCAGATTCGGTTTTGGCACGGGGTTTGCATGAGTAACGTTTCATTAAAACTCTTGAAGTACCGTTCAAGGGCTCCTTGTCGATAATCATCCAACGAGATTCTTAAATAAGGACAGTTCGACATTGAACGAGCAACGGATTCTGTAAGATGTCCTTCTGACCTCCTTAAAAAGGTTGACGTGCTGTCTGTTCAAGTAGCTTTGTTCTCTTCTTCTGAGGGTCTGAATTACGGATCGCTGACCTTTTCATCCGAAACAGGATGTGACATCACCCTGTGTTGGACTAGTGTGAGGGTGATAATGTCTAGCCTCGATTGGGCATTCGTTTCTGTTGAACCTGTTGAATACTCATTGCCAAGTGCTCGACGCTTGAACACAGCAGAAGTCCATCGATCAGACCGTTATGGCGGAGAGGCTCAACACAGGCCGCATGTGTAAAAGGTATATGACAGCCTGCTTGCTGTTTGACAAACGTTTAAAGGACTCTAAGAGCAGGTGAAGAGAAAGGATCTGGTTTGACGAGATTTAGCTTTTTAAGCAGCGGCTGTACGTTGCTTTTTAGATCGTTTTCGCAAACAAATGACTGACGAGCATTTCCCATATTATGTTGAGGACTCTCTCTCTCTCTCTCTCTCTCTCTCTCTCTCTCTCTCTCGCTATCTCACACTCTCTCTTGCTAACTCTCTCTCTCGCTATCTCCCTCTCTCCCTCTCTCTCTCTCTCTCTCTCTCGCTAACTCTCTCTCTAACTCTCTCTCTATCGCTCTCTCGCTAACTCTCTCTCTCACACTATCTCTCCCCATCACAGCATCCTAAAGCTCAGAAGAGGTGGACACTGGGAATCAAAGTGAAAGCTTGTTTGTGTGTGAGTGTGTTCTGTGTGTGTAGCAAACAAAGTCTGAACTCATGGATGTGTGGGAGGTAGAGACAGAGAGAGTAGCCCACCACGTACACGCTTTTGAGACTGAGAGAGTCGGACTTCCGGTAATGTGTGTGTGAGAAAGAGTGTGAGCATAGATGTGTGGTTGTACATGAACGTGTGTGTGTGTGTTGACTTCCTGTCCATCCAGCTCTGCTCTTACCCCCTGAGGTTCTGGCCTGCCGTCGGTACAATAGACCCACAGCAGAACCACGCATCGCCTCTTGCAAGGGCCCAACACGGCCTCCGTTCAACTTACATTGACACTGTCAGGAACGTCCAAACACTCCACTCGCCTCCTTCATGTTATCTTGACAGGACACTCACAGTCCTCTCCTGCTCAGTGGCACCAGCAGCACGTACAAAGCAGCCGGATGGGGAAGGCTCATCCTCTGCACAGCATCACTATGGATTCTGTGGAGGCTCATGAGATTGTGTACCTGTGGAGAAAAAAAAATTGTTTTCGTCCAGAGTTGCGTGTGAATGACCTTGCGGGTCAATATTTAGGACGCTTGTGCCCAGGGAACAGTTTGGAGGTCAGAGGTCGGTAGCAAAAAGCACGTACCAGGTTTGCTGGAAGACAAACTATGGACGCTGTCACCCAAAAAAACTGATATTTTGGCCTGTTCTCAGTTGTTTCGAGCGGGCATATGTATTATTCAAGTGTCTTTACACAACCGCAAATCTACTCGCAGCATCTCTGTCTCTCTCTCTAATTACAGTCCACCCGGAATATGACAGAACGAGCTGTGCTGTGTATGTCTGTTAAATGTTGTTTGGAAAACAACAACAAGCTATATGTGGTCTGTGAAGAGAGACGCGATGGATGAAGAGACGGTGGGAAAACAACTTTGGGATTAATAATAAAAGTGTGAAAGTAAAGCGTGAAAGTGAAGTGAGAAAGGCTGCGTGCGTGTGCGCGCGAGCGTCTGTTTCGAGGATGAGAGCAGGCTATGGTTGTCAGACTAATGTGTTTAACGTCAAACTGTAACGGCGTAAAGTCACCTCTGAGACTCAGCAGTAATTACACTCCACTCTCTAGCCTGAAGTCAGAGTTGGAGATTGTGAGCGTGCGTACGTGTGTGCAGTGTGTTTGCTGAAAGCCGCGTGTCTCTATTGTGTTTGTAAAAAGGTGTGTGTGCGGGAGAATGTCTTTTGTCTCTTTCTTTGTACACGCGTGTGTGCGCGTGGATCAGTTTATGGTTGCCAGGTGCGAGTAAAAAAGACTTTATTAGTGACAGAATAAACCCCCTTTTTGTGTGTCATTGCTATAGCCGAACAAACATATCAGAACGCAGGAGCCCGGGGCTGCGAGGTTTTAATTCTGAGTGAACTGAAGAGCTTAAACGCTTGTGCATACGCCTTCTTTAAACACAGCGGTGATGACTTCTAATTAAACATGACAGTATCTTCTCCCCTGAATACAAGCTGGGGAGAAAATGGCTACAATATTTAAACTATGCAGCAGTGAGAGCACGCCGCCCTGTGATCTGAGCGTGGCTGGGAAACTCGAAGGACTAATGACAGGGTGTCCATGTGGTCAAATATGTGCTGTCCTTCACCTCATTTGTGGATATAGTACGTGGGTGTTGGGGTGTGCATGTGAGATGGGATGTGCATGGTTACGGATGTAGGTCGTGAGTTTGCGAGATTGTGTCTGGTTGTCAAAGTAGCAGGTGGGCTTGACGGATTGACAGGACGTCTGTCCAACACTCTTATCAAACTGTAAACTGTTGCTGCCCCCCCCTCCCCCTCAAGCACTCAAGCTTCCCTAAATGGAAGTGTAATGAAACCATGGCGATGTCCCACAACCTGTTCACTGCAGTTCAGCTGGGGGTGATGGTGGGGGTTGGTGGGCAGGGAGGGAGGGAGGGGGGCGGGGGGCGGTTAGGGCAGGGGAGGGCTTGCCTTCCAGGGGCTCTGGAAATGGGAACTGCAACTGCTAATTGCCAGAGCCAGGACAGCGAGCGGAGGGTAAGGGAGGAGGGAGGGGAGGGGGGAGCGAGGGTGGGAGGGAGGTACAGAGAAGATGCTCGGAAGCAAAGGAAGCCACCGCCTTCATCCAGCCCTCTCCCGCCCCCTCCCCACAACGAATCAAACATCCACTCTGAGGCCATCACCACAATGTTGAACCCTGCTGCTCTGTATATCGGAAATAAATATTGAATAAGCTTGCGTTTAATTAG
>BROE01000011.1:10636189-10652017 GCA_036571765.1 Plecoglossus altivelis | reverse complement strand
AGAGAGAAAGAGGGGACATGGGGAGAGAGAAAGAGGGGGAGATGGGCAGAGAGAAAGAGGGGGACATGGGGAGAGAGAAAGAGGGGGAGATGGGCAGAGAGAAAGAGGGGACATGGGAGAGAGAAAAGAGGGGGAGATGGCAGAGAGAAAGAGGGGGACATGGGAGAGAGAAAGAGGGGAGTAGCGCAGAGAGAAAGAGGGGACATGGGAGAGAGAAAGAGGGGGAGAATGAGAAAGAAAGACGGGGAAGATGGGGAAGAGACACGGGGGGGAGATGGGGAGAGAGAAAGAGGGGGAGAGGACGAAGAGAGAGCAAGGGGACATGCTCAGCTGCTCAAAGCAATTCTCTTTGCTAAAGAGAACCTTACCCTCCGCCTCCCTGTCCACAACCCCAATCAGACTGCTCCCCCTCCACCCGCACACTCACCATCTGAGACAGGAATCCACGTCCGTGTGTCTGTGTGTGTGTCTGAATTCTCCATGGTCTGCAGTAGCGGACGAGATACCAAGACAAAAGGCAGGTATGAATGAATTTGCATTCAAGCATAGAACATGAAAGTCCTTCATAATTCATGGCTGTATCTGTATCCAGGATATTAATGACTTGATCATCTAAAAGGCATGCCAAATGCATCCTCTAATGACGACTTCACAACTCCAACACGACGCCCGATGTCTTCCACGCGCCCAGCGTTCTCCACGCGGTGACCATGGCACCGTTCACAGTGACCGTCTTGTTTCCTAATCAAAATAGTCGACGGTGATGACGGGTCTAGTCGAGTGTAACCTGTAATTACCCCTCAACAAGTGTTCCCATTCCCCCGGTAGCAGTGTTGTGAAAAAGACCATGTGGGACACCTGGAATGAAAGCAAGATGTTATGGTTCAAGGGATGTTAATTGAAAAGCGTGATTGGAAAAAAAAGAAATAGGGGAGAAACAAACCGTGTGGATTCTCTTTCTCCGAGAGGCTCCATGTGTTGAGCCACATCGATATCAACTGCGTCCGTCTCCGGGGACAAGCCACTAACTCTGCCCAAAGAGTTGCTATGTTCTACTCTGATCCCAGCCCAGAGAATCATATGTTTGTGCAAATGCGTTAGCAGCTTAAAGCGCAAAACACAAGTCATGAATTCCCAGAATGACTGAATGAGCCTCTGAAACGAGTTCCCAGTACTGCTAGCAGCCCACACAGACACCCTCTCCCACACGCTCGTGTTCTCAGATGGGGGCGGAGTGCTTGACTGACTGCAGCCGTTCAAGTGGCCGAAGACGATCTGGTCGCCGCGACAATTCAGAACTCCACATTCGCAACGTTGGGTTTTCAAAAAAAGCTGGTTCGAAGTCACCAGTCTCTGGCAGGGGTGATATCCTGCGCGTCGCATGCATGCGGACACTCTGGAACGCCATTGTTCACGTCAGTGTCTCTCTGCTTTCCTCGTTCTCTTTTTCCACACCCCCCCCTCATACACCTCCCACCTCTCCTCTCTACCCCCTCTCCCCCTCTCCCTCCCTCTCCCTCCACCCCCTCTCCTCTCAGTCAGCTGAATTAGTTCTCCTGCAGCTAAATGTCCCATCATTACTCCTCCCCCCCAAGGCATCCCTCCCCTTCCCCAGCCTCCCGCCCTCTCCCCCCTGCCTGTCTCACCAGGGGCCACTCTTGTTATTTGGGCTAATTCATTTAGAGCCTCCGAGTCTCTTTTGTTGCCGCCGCGCAGCATTGATCCATGTTTACACCCAAACACACAATTAAGGGATCAATACCCACAGGGAGCCTTCAAGTCATCCTTTGTCGGACGTTAACAAAACGTTGAAAGTCTCAAACGGGCGGTCTCGTTCCCTGTCCTGGTCTAGCTGTAGGCCTGCAGATGGTCTGGGTCGGTGGGCCGGTGGGCCGGTGGGCCGGTCGGACAGAACAGCCGCAGCACAGGAGGGGAGCAGGAGCGATCTCTCGGCCAGCATGTGGAGGGTCTGGTAGATGGCCTCTCCCTCTCCCACCGAGGAGGTCGTGTTGTATCAATAACAGACAACTGGCAGCGCGAGGTGAGCATTTGAAACGCTGCCTCCCACACGCTACAGGTTGCAAAACAAAAGCGTGGTGAGAATGGACCCGTGTTGGGAGTGTAATGAAGCTGAATCTGCTCAAATCCCTCTCTGATATGAATACTGCCCACCTTTGCTGTCAGGAAGGCAGCTTTAAGCCGGCGTAGCTAAAGCGTGCTTGCGAGCGACACGACGACAAATGTGACAAGGTACGCATGAATGTTTGATTTATCAAGCAATATTTTACAAAATATTTAGCCGGCCTGTTCTTCAACAGCTCAAAAAACACTGTCATGTTTTCAATTAGCGACATGTTTGTGAAATGTGTTGAATTTGCGAAATGTGTTTTGTTGCTGTAGACTGGTCTGAGCTGTTCAAACCGCCACATCTTTCATCAGGATCAAGATCCACTGTGACCTGGATTCAGATGGGCGTTTCGGGAACCTACCTGCTGTAAGTGTGGGAGAGGGACGCCTGTGGGGGGGTGGTGCCTGTGGGGGAGAGGTGTGCCTGTGGGGGAGCGGTGTGCCTGTGGGGGAGAGGGATGCCTGTGGGGGAGAGGGGGGGAGCATGTTGGGGGGGGGGCTGTGGTGGGGGGCAGACTGCCCAACTGGCAGGGGTGGAGGTAAGTTGGCCTGTTGATGTGAATTCCTCTTCTCCCCTGGGGCTGAGAGAGAGACGGACACAGAGAGAGAGAGAGAGAGAGGAGAGCAGAGAGAGAGAGGAACAGAGAGACAAACAGAGGACCAGAACAGACAGAGCGAGAGGGAGGCAGCAGAGTGAGAGAGAAGGGCAGAGAGAAAGACAGAGAGACACAGAGAAAAAGACACAGAGAGAGAGAGACAGAGAGAGAGACACAGAGAAAAACGGAGAGAGCATGACTAACCACACAGTAGCGATAGCAGTGATGAAGGGGGTCAGGTGTGACGGGTGTGGGGGCCAGTAGAGGGGGACGGGGTGTGTGATTGTTGCTCCACTCCCTGGGGTTGATGAAGCACAGCCCGGCCTGTGATCGCTGGGTGGGCGATTTCTCAGAAGGCGCCCCGGTGTGTACGGGGTTGGTGTGTGTGGTGTGGCTTGGGGGGGGGGGGGGGGGGGGGGCTGCCAGAGAGAAGCAGAGGAGGGAAGGTTGGCTCGCGTTGAGGTTTTTTTGCGGTGCAGGTGCGAAGCGGATAGGTAGCTTACTCACTCCTTCCGTTCTCAATCACAGAACAAAGGGTTGCCATAAACACAGACATTTCCTCTCTCTGGGTTTAGACACGTGATTACAGACCACTGACATTCTGGCTCGAGATAACTGCTGCAGTGTGTGATCTCAGCATGAGGTCACACTGATGGAATCGCTGAGTTCCGTTTCCTGCTCAGTTTGAACAAACGATAATCAAACAGTAATTCGACTTGACAATATTGTAACAGGAAGTGACGTCAGGAGCATAACAGCCAATGAACAATCTTCATGTAAATACATTTGAACATTTGATAACATTAACATATACGTGTGTGTGTGTATTACTTATGCTGGACAAAGAATATAAAAAATAAATACTGGTACAGTCTGGTTAGGTAAGACAAGCTTGCAGGGTTTAACATTGAATTGGCACACACACATACACACAGACTAAACAGCATAAAGGCATTTAATCTCACACGCAAAATCCCAGCAGCCCCACACACACAGAGTTAATCCATTGGAACCTGGTGCTTTGTAGACTAAGAGTGAAATAGGTATGTTCTGGTCCTGTTCCGACCTCGTACGTGTGCACGCAGACACACACACACACACAGAGCTTCTGGGCCACTAAGCAGGCTGGGCCCTGCTGGATAACGTCTCACTGGGCAGAAGTAAAGGATTCGGAGGGTTTGTGCTCAGTGATGGGATAATGCAACACACACAGGTGCCCGCACACACACACACACACACACACACATACACACACACATACAAAGCCTGTCTGTATATAGAAACACAGAGGTGCCTGCACACATACACAAACACACACAGAGCCAGTCTGTATATACAAAGACACAGGTGCCCGCACACACACAGACACACACACACACACACAGGTGGAGGTGCAGATGCAGGCTTAGAGACACGCACACACACACACACACGTGGAGGTGCAGATGCAGGCTTAGAGACACACACACACACACACTTCGTGGAGGGAGAAGAAAGACTACGACTGAAGGGATGGAGAGTAGGGAGGAGGAGGGGGTAGGAGGGAGGAGGAGGGGGTAGGAGGGAGGAGGAGGAGGTAGGAGGGAGGAGGAGGAGGTAGCAGGTAGGAGGAGGGGGTAGGAGGGAGAAGGAGGGGGTAGGAGGGAGAAGGAGGGGGTAGGAGGGAGAAGGAGGGGGTAGGAGGGAGGGAGGAGGGGGCGTCTGTCTGTCCTCTTGCCTCCCTTTAACAGAGCTTTATCTCTGCAAACCACATTTGTTTTTATTAATTTAACAGTGCATCGCGAGGAGACTGTTTCCCCCGGAACTTTCTCCCACAGAAAACCTTTTTTGATACACAGGTGTGAGAGGAGACGGGAAAAGGAAGGAGGGAAGGGATGAAGGAAGCATGAAGGTGGTTTCCCTCCGACTAAACCGTTGGTCTGATTATCCCAAACCACAGAGAGTGAAGCACTTTGGAACACAGTCAAAAAAAACACAACTGGAAGAGTAAAACAAGGATTTGAACACGATTCTAAAAGGACGAGATGAGTATTTAAAGACAGAAGTCGGGGGGAGGTTGGAGGGGGTGAAGGGGGGGGAGTGAAGGGGGGGGAGTGATGGGTGGGAGTGAAGAGAGGGGGGCTGTCTTCATCTGGCTTGCGTGAGCTCCCCTGTCCTGTTTGAAGGGGAGCAACACATCTCCTTAATTGTTGTCCGCGTTCTTCAAATGAAGGGGCAGGTTTGATCTCCAATCCCATCGACCGCAAACACCTCCTGTCGCTGCAGTCATTCTTAATTTTCTTGGGAAAAAAATCCCAAATTGACTAAGTGTAGCCTTGTCAACGTCAGAGAAAACTCAAACGGAGAATCAGAAGACCGTTCTTTATTCGCCAACAAACCCCTTCACATAATAGGCCAATCTACTTCAATAGCAATCAGCCCGACCTTATTGAAGTATTTCCATATAGTGCTGCGCAATCACCACCTAGGTGTCCCTCACACATAGTTTCCATACATTTCAGCAGGGAGCCATTAGCAGCTCGCAGAACAAATCAATTGTGTTTTCGCTGAAATCAAGGCTGATTGCAGTCTCTAAAACCATATCGATCGCGCGTGGTGACCTCTGAGTCCCGGTGAACGACGGTGCCTGTGTAATTTGAGGTGACCCCCGGATGCGTGCGAGGCCACGCCCTCATCGCTGAACACATACATTCATCTGATTATACAGGCAGCGCTGACCTGTTCAATAATCACAGCCACACCGAACCTGATCCAACCACACCTATAAACAGAGATGTCCTGCGGTCTCCCCCCCCTCCCCTCTCTATTTCGCTATGGCGACGATGTCCGCTCGCTGCTAATTTCATTCCACCTGTGTCGTGGCGCCCAAGAGGACGGCGTTTGATGTCGGAATTGGTATCTGTGCGCGGAGGAGGCGGAGGCGAGAAATAGGAAATGAGATTTGTAGCCACTTTAACACCCAAAGCCACAGGATGGGACTGATTGCTGCGGTGAGTTAGCCCCGCGGTTCGTTCTGCCTTGCCCACGCTACCCGGGTGTTTTCAAAATAGATTGCCTTGTTTCTTTCCAAGGCAGCAGAGAATTGCAAGAACAGCGAACTCCCCAGCCCCTCCAAACACCTCCTCTTTAGCTCGGGAAGAGGATGTGCTGATCGCCAAGGTTTCTGTTCAGCTGCAGTGTCATTTTGACATTTAAAAAAAAAGAGTCCTTTTTGAGGTCCAAGTGCCAGCTTTGTTCAGGGTAGGAAAACAGACATTTTTTTGTGTCGCAATTCTTCCAACAGGAATACGAGAAACAGGCATGTCAAACGTCATGAACAGCAGACTGAGGAATTTAAAAGACTAAATGTCCAATATTTAACATTTGAAAAACACTGTGAAAGCAATTGGGGGGGAGAAACCAAACAATGACATTCACAGCCATGAAGGAAGCTTGAGGCAGTATTTGTCCCCAGCATTGCCAAAGTAAACACAGTTGACTTCATGTGATAGAGGGGGGGAAAAAGACGATAAGTGTAGACCGGTTTTTCTGACCAGTAGAAACCTGTTCCTTGGAGTAGGGCTAGTAAGAAATGACTGACCTGGCATTTTGTTTTCAACCCTCTTACATGAAATGCATGTTGACACTGAATACACTCTTTCATACCGAAGACAACATCTTTATACTGTATGACTGTGGAATGGAAAATATCAGTTAGATGCACAGGAAAAAGAAACCCTAGTTAAATATCAATTGGACGGCACAAATATGCTGGTTTTCTTCTCCAGTGTTACCACAGAACATGCTTATAGGTTTTTAAAAGGCTGGAGACTGCAGGGAAGGATCAGGTAAAGGGCAGATCTGATTTCTAGATGAAGCCATTCTAGCCATTATTGGCTGTTCATAACAGGCTTGGAAAAGGGCAACTGTAGCTTCAGCAGTGAGGGAATAGACTTCCTCTTAACAGTAGCTTTGCGACTGAGCCTTAGTGTTGCTAATGCATACATTTAATGACTGTTTCCTAATTAGCGCCCATCCGGGCAACACAATTAAAAATAACTTCAAAGAGAGCTAGCTCTAAAAATACTTAACAGAGAAGAAACCCACCAAAAAAAAAAAAAAAAAGAAGAAAAAAGAAAAACACGATTTCCATGGGGTAACATCTTTGGCTTACTAGCGCGTGCGCACGCACAGACGCGCGCGCACACGGATGGTATAACAAGATCCTACCACTTCCACAGCATACTTTTGAATCCTTATTTTCTATCATCCCTTGTGCTTTCTCTATAGTCAGGGATGGCACACGCTGAACTGTGCCGTGTGAATCTTTTACTGTCGGGTACATTCGAGGGAACACGGATCGACAGAATCATGATGTTCTAATGAACAATCAACAACAACAAAAGCTGCCTTCCCATCCACCTTCATTAGGATTCTTCCCTTTCGACAATGGTGCAAAAAAAAAAAAAAAAAGTTGGCACAGTTGGAATTCTAAACAAGCTCATTCTCCGCGCGCCACAGCTGTCCCTCTCGCCGTCTGATTGCTTTCCGAGCGCTGTTTAATTGCCAATTAGGCCAAGACCAGGACTGCAATCACAATAGGTGTGCGGGTGTGTGTTGGGGAGGGGAGGAGTGTTGCGTGTTGGGTCTGGTCTATGAAATGTTGCTCATGAAAATGGGTATACACACACAGAGAGAGAGAGAAAGAGATACCTGCGGTAAACAGACAGTGAGAGGAACACAATCTTGCAACTAACCCCCCCAAAAAACAATCATCGGAGTGTTAAGTCTCAAACCAGTCCCACATTTAGCCTCAAAGGCTCCAGATCTGTGCTCATCTGTAGACCCGCGTGACCAGTGAGGCGGTGCAGCGGAAAAGGCCTCTCCACCCAAATGGAACTGAATTTTAATATCACATACAAACACGAGGTGCAATTTCCTTCGTGGAAAACAATCTGACAGAGTCCTTCAAACATCAAACATCTGCCAGCACATCAATATCATGGCGCTGAAATATTAGACTAAAGGTTGACAGACTCAAGCACATGTGTCCCAGGCAGGCGTTTTTATCGCTCCGCATTGTTACATTAACATGCACCGGACAACACAGTGTCAAATGCTTATTTTGACACCTAGTTGGTTTTGTGCGTTGCATCGTTTCCTAACGTCATCTTAAACACTGTATTTCAGATCTGTAGGCCTGCCGTTGCTGGGTAATCTCAATTCGATTTCACTCGCATTTGTTTACCAGATTCAGCGGAACGGTTTTAAATTGTTACCTATGGCAGCGAACAGTGTTCAATACCATTAAACAAACAATTGCAGCGACAGCAGCGGCTGTAAGTGACCTGCTAAGTAAAAAATCACCAATAGTCTGTCGCGCTGATTGCACGCCAAAATGCAGCCTATTATAGCTTCGGGGAAGCTGATTATCAGTGCATGTACGCAGTCCGTTGACTTATTACAAGATTCACTCTCTCTGGTAATTAACAGGATTGTAACTGGAGCTTATTTGATTTGACCTGGTTAACTACCTGAAGCATGCGTTGCCCTTGTCAGCCTGGTTAATGTACCCATCTCCCCGGTTGCGCTTGCGTCAAATGCCCGTTGTTCGGTATAGGGTCAACTAACGTTAACGGACAAGGTCGACAACACCCCATTCAGCCCCGTCTTCAATACCATCCCGGTCATTACTTACTCCCTGTATGTAAATGAATGCTAATGCATTCAAGATCGTTACGCCCAGAGTCACACCTCACGCCGTCACCTTCCAGCTGTGTGTTTGCAACTGACAAACGTGGAGATCAAAGGAAATGCCGAAGTTGTTCCATCTTCTCTATTGTATAGGTTCTGTCGACGCTCGGTAACTGCGGCGTGCGAGCGCACTTTTGTTGGCAATCCTCGCTAATTCCCTGTGAAACCTATTGATGTTGCTGCTGCTGTAATTATATGTTTGCTCGCAGCATTTAACTGAGCATTGATCATAGCTCAATGTGTCTGATAAGTGCACCGCGCGATACTTCAAAAGCGAGCGGCTATAAACTCAAATAAACTGCATGGTGTTCTTCTTCTTCAGTGAATGGGATTTCGAAGCGTCAGGTAATCCTAGATAGTCCTGTGTGCTGATTATCCCTGTTAAACGAAGAAACGACTGGATGTGCGTTTCAAAGACTCCGCGATCATAAAAGGAACGGCGCTCCCCTGATGAAAGCAGAGAAGTGATCCAAACGGTCCCTCCCCTCGTTCGAGGTTTTATATTCGCTCTCTTTTTTTTTCTAAATGAAGATGACATGTGTTCTAATCACTGGGTCATGGCGCATCTGACGCTGCGATGAACATCAAAAGACCCCCTCACCAGGCTCCGCAGAGACACTCCGAGAGGAGGAAGGAAACGAGAGAGGGAAAGCACACTTCCTGTTCAGGGACCCTGACAGACGGAGAGAGAGAGAGAGAGAGAGGGGGGGGGGGGGGGGGGTTCGTGGGAGGGATAAGACCATTTGACACTTCCTTCTCAAGACCCCCTCGCCCACAAGGCCCTCTGGGATACGTGTCGGGGTTTGGAAACTGTTCTCTCCGATCCACATCAGGGGAAGAGAGAGGCGAAGAACACGTCTTTATTTATTTCTGGTAATATGTGGGCAAGTCAGATGGGAGGTGAGAGAGAGGAGCGCGGGTCTCTGCCAGAGCCAGGAGGGGCTGCTGCGATACATATTTCATGACATTAATAGATTGTTGAGCACTTGAGAGACCTGACCCAGTTAAATCCCCCTCGAATGGAGCCGTACTGTTGCTGCGATCGCGACCAGGGCCCTCTGTGTACCTCCAGAATTTCAGCGGTGGCCCCCGGGGCCGTGGTTTTTCAGCGTCCTACTGGGCACGCCTAGCGCGCACACCCACACGACCTGCAGCTCTCATTCAGCGGCTACCTAACAACGTTTTCGAAGAACCTCGTTCCTTGCCGCGCGAAACCCCCTAAGGACAGAGGAGAAAAGCATCTATTTTTAGGGACGCCATCGACCAGGGACAATCATTATCACGTTATTATCTCGCGCTCTCTCGGATCCGCAATCAATGATTGTCCAATCGTCTGATCTTGTCTGGGCGATAGCCCCGCCTGGCTGGCTGGGTCGACTGAACAATCTGTTTGGCACCCAGCAGTCAGTGTTGAGTTCTGCCTGACCGCACTGCCGTTCGTCCCTGCGACAGCAAGGAAGCTCTGGTGTTCAGTGCAAAAGCTTTCTCGCTGAACCCTGTATTTTATTCCACAACTCTATGCTACTAGATCATTTGTGAATGATGAACACGTATGTGTGTGCGTGTGTGTGTGTGTAAAAATGTGTGTGTGTGTGCACGCACACACACAGACATTGTTTGAACCCCCCCCCCCCCAAATGTTTACTCACAGCTCTCCAAAACAACTCACGGCGGTCGAAGGTTACGGCGCATCCAGATTTCTCAACCATCTGTCTTCGTTCTGTTCAGGAATGAATCGGTGCGCTCCAGAGATTTGTCCTAAATCGACGGAATAAGACAGGCGCTGTTTGCTTGTATTCGTAGACTGGCTCACGGTGTGACTACGTGTCATTTGTTTTAGGGGTCAATCTTCCCTTTTTGGAGATGAGACTGAAGGGAAATCAATGAGTCTAATGGACTCGGGCCAACGAGTGTGTGTTCTTGTTACGGATTCGAAACGGTCCGTGGTCGTTCACTAACGACGCGTTACTGTCTCTGGCTGGAACGGTAGAGGTAACGTGTGTATCATCTGAATAAATAGGCTTCTGATCTGCATGAATGAATGGAGGACTCTCTCCCTCAGAATGGGGGGAGGGAGAGAGGAGAAACGGGGAAGAGACGGAGGGACAGACTGATCTTTCCTGCTCTGCCACACACGGCAACACCCCACCTGATCAGCAGAACGCCAGCTTGCCCGGCGGCGGGGGGAGAGACAGACAGGCGTGCCCCAGCCAAGGCCTTACCTGACTGCAGCCAGCACATGGAGAAGCCACACGCGTGTCTCCGTCAACATGGCAGGAGAATCCCAGCTTGAGCGATGCAGCAGCAGTGAAAGCAGACAGGAACGTAGGGGATGCAGGCGTCTCGCCGCCCGCCGTGATTGGCTGGCGTTCAGTCCATGTGTTAACACCGAGAGTGTTAACAAGCTTCTCTCCTTCCGCACCTTTAGAGGACGGGTAGGCTGTGACCTTGTCTGAGAGACCAGATTCACCCATGCTCCCCCCCTACATACACACACACATCCTTAATAGTCATGCACATACTGTACTACGCACACACCCCACCTGGGACCAGTGCCACTGAGTGTGACGTAAGGCTCTGCTTTCTCTCAGGGCCAAGGGATCTGAGGAGACCCTCTGTGTGTGTCTCTCTCTCTCTCAGTCTATCTCTCTGTGTGTCTCTCTCTCTGTGTATCTCTCTGTCTATCTCTCTATGTCTCTCTCTCAGTCTCTCTCTCTCTCTGTCTCTCTGTGTCTCTCTCTCTGAGTCTCTTTCTCTGTGTATCTCTCTGTCTCTCTCTCTCTGTGTCTCTCTTCCTCTCTTCCTCCCTCTCTCTCTGTGTCTCTCTCTCTGAGTCTCTTTCTCTGTGTCTCTCTCTCTCTCTGTCTCTCTCTCTCTCTCTCTGTCCCTCTCTCTCACACACACACATACAGATGCCGTAACTGTGGATTAGCATTGGGCTTCTGTGCTTGACTGCCTCCCTCCCCCCCATGGGGAAAAAACCTTTTCATCCTCAGGGAGCCTAATGAACTCTATGTCACCCTGCTGCACATGTAGGGAATGCAAATGAGGCACGTGCACATGTCACGTACGGACGTGCGAATAAAGAAATAGTCCCGCATTCGCATTGACAACAGTCAAACACACGCAGCAGCTCCAACCTGTTTCATTTGTTGTGTTTGTCAGGTGAGTGAGCTGCCTTTCAGATGTAAGCCATGCTAAGTGTCAAGCTCTTCATGAGTGCTTGACGACCGCGTGTCTCCATGGTACGGAAGGGTTTGTTTCAGACTCGTTTTACAGAGCGGTTTAACAGAGCAAATTGGATCTCTCCTGGAAAACTGATGCGCACAGTCGTCGAATCCCCCGTCATCGTTTACAGCCATGGGCTGATGGGATTAGTTTAGCCCAGATGGCTACGGATGACCACACACACACACAGAGACAGACAGACAGACAGACAGACAGACAGACAGGCAGGCAGGCAGGCAGGCAGGCAGGCAGGCAGGCAGGCAGACAGGCACAAACTAAGGGTATATTTACATTCTCAGAAAAAAATAACATTGAAACACTGAATAGAATCAAATGAATAGGGCCTTACAAAGTAGGGTGTGTTTGTCAGTGTTCAGGTCAGGGACCTGGGAGGCCCATGGCAGATGACCAAGCATCACCCTCACCTGATGAAGGGATGCCAGAGGGCAAGATGCAGACCCTTCACAGGTCTGCTATCACACACATTCCTTCACCTGGCTAATGAGTGTCTGTCCGACCGATACGCTCTACACACCAGCGCACACGCATGAACTAGTCACATACAATAGTGTGGCTGGAACAGAATGAATAACCTCATCTCTGTCTCACACTCTCCCCTTGGAAACAAGCATGCACACTCATACTCACACACATACACACACACACACAGGCGCGCGCACACACCCTCACACACACAAACACACCCACAGCTATGTAAGTGTGAGTAATCAGCTCTGTCTGCAGTCCTGATTACAGCTGCATCTGGCCTGTGGTCATCCGTGACTGGCCAACCACACTTGGCCAAACAAGCCCTGCAGTGTCACATCTCACCAATCACAGCTGGACTGCTGGCCAATGTTGAGGAGAGTGGAGGGTGTGGGGGGAGGGCAGGGGGAGGGGAGGGGAGGAGAGCTGAGGTGCATGGTTGGGCTGGTGCTGGGGCAGAGGCTGAGCCAGGGGATGAGGCTGGGGATGAGGCTGGGGCTTGAGGCTTGGGTTGAGGCTGAGGCTGGGGATAAGGCTGGGGGTTTAGGCTGGGGATAAGGCTGAGGACTGAGACTGGGGCTTGAGGAAGCGGTTGAGGCTATGGCTGGGACTTGAGGCTGGGGATAAGGCTAGGGCTTGAGGAATCAGTTGTGGCTGGAACTTTAGTCTTTCTTCGACACAAGAAAGACGGTCCAGGCATCCTTTGGACTAGGCTTCTGTACAGTAATGGTGAATGGGGAAAGCGAACGCGTAGGGAAAAAACCCCTCGAAAAAAACACCTTTGAAAAGTGACAAATCGTGGCGTCCCAGTGCTCGGCGCCTGCGATACTGTACCACGCTGACCTACATACAGCGGGTCTGGGGGCTGGGTTTTGGCTGCGTGGATGAGTTCACTGGCTTTGCTACAGGAACGCGTCAGTGTGAAAGCATGTCGGGCTGGTCACTGCTGGGCAAGGCTGGCTTTGGTTGGCTGGCGAAGCTGAGGGCTGGCAGAGCGGGCTGACGCCGTGCCGTGGCAGTGAGGGAAGCGTGAGCGGAGGGCATTTATTATTTAAGACGTCATTATTCGCGGGGGCCGCTGTGTCGGTCAGTCAATCAGGGCGCAGCTTTTCATTAGGTGTCCTGTCACAGTGAGAAGCTGGAGGGGTGTCACACACACTCGCACACACACACACACACTTACTCGCGCACACATACACACTGACATGCACACACAGAGCGCATAAGTAGGTTAACAAGCAGCCAGACAGAGAGATCACCAACCTTAATAGAATGTGTAGACAAATCCTTTATGACGTACTTATCATAGAAATGACATCTCTTTCCTGTCTCCAAAGATGACTTCTGTGTGTTTCTCTATCTCCCTTTCCATCTCTTAATCTGCCTGCATCCCCTAAAGTCTCGATATTTCCCTCTCTCTCTCTTCCTCCTCCTCTCTTCCTCTCGCTACCTTGCCCTCTCTGTCTTTGTTTCTCTCTGCCTTCGCTCTCTCTTTGTCTCTCTCTCCTTCCCTCCTCTCTTTCTCTTTCTCCCTCCACCACTCCATGAAGTAGGTCCCTGCTGAGAGTCAATTTAAATGTCAAATGACACTGATTGGATTTTAGTGGAATGAAATTAAGGGTGAAGAGAAGGAAGTAGGGGAGTTGGGGGGGGGGTTCTGAGTGAGGGATGTTAGAGGGGTGTCAGGGGAGGGCGGGGGGGGGAGGATAGGGGGGAGGGCGGGGGGAGGGCGGGGTAGCAGAGAGGAACACGGAGCTTGGTATAAATATCGAGCAGAGTCGTCGCCTCTGAGACGCCCTCACACACTCAGCCTGAGGCTTCACTCATTAATGCATCCTCCACTGTGCAGCCAGGAGAGATCCGGCTGGAAGACCCTCTCTCTGTCTCTCTCTCTGTATCTCTTTCCCCTTTCTCGCCGTCTCTCTTCTTCCTCTCTCTCTATCTCGCTCTTTCCCCTTTCTCTCTCCCTGCCCTCTCCCTGTCTCTCCCCCTGTCTCTGTCTCTCTATCTCTCTCTGTCTCTCTTCCCCTTTCTCTCTCCCTGCCCTCTCCCTGTCTCTCCCCCTGTCTCTGTCTCTCTATCTCTCTCTGTCTCTCCATCTCTCTTTGTCTCTCTTTCCCCTTTCTCTCTCACTGCCCTCTCCCCGTCTCTCCCCCTGTCTCTGTCTCTCTTCACCTCTCTCTCTCTCTCGCTCTCTCTCCCTGCCCTCTCCCTGTCTCTCCCCCTGTCTCTGTCTCTCCTCCCCCCTCTCTCTCTGCCCTCTCCCACTAAGTAATTCTCCATGTTGAGACTCCCCCCACAGCCTGCACTCTCTCTCTAACAGGGACGATCGTGGACCTGGTTGTCACCTTCATTTCTAAGGGTCTTTCAAGCACTCTGCCTTTACTAAAGTACCATTGCTGGGAGAACGGGCCTGCATGTTCCACAGGTGTAGACAGGCTGCCACGAAGTTACAGCAATGTGCGGAACAGAACTTAATTTAATTTGGAGGTCTTGTAGTTTGCAAATCCCCCTCTTATGACACGAAGTCATCTGAGACGATGTCTGCCTGGTAACGCGTAACCAGGGGTGATTCTTCGTGAAGGTAATCTGACACAGCGTAGCCTCCCCTGCCGCAATCATAAACCCTGACACAAGCTCAACATGGCTTCTCACGAATTCGCTTTCACACAAGGTTTGCTCCCCGTCCTTTACTTGCGTGGTATTTGAATATTTTCCGTTTTTTACCGGGTTATTTGTGCATAATTAAATTTTCATTGCCGCATAATTAAGTTATATTATGATTGTGTTTTATTACCTTGTATTCTGTTTTCTATTAGATGGTATTTTTATAGGGATTGTTGTTATTGCCTGTAATCAGGACCTCCATTGAGGAAAGCAGTCCAATCAGGACTTCCGTGGATAAACAAAGGTTGACTGAACCAAATGAAAATTCTCAGACTGCATTAGTCTGCCCTGGGTTGATACAATTCTGGCTTGTGTCATGAAGTTGGAGTGTTCACAATTAACATCATATCTGTACTAAGTCACAATATTTCACATTATGAAACGCAATTGCCAAAGCCCTAACTGAATCATAATTACAGAACAGTCTTATCCAGTCGAATGCATTAAGCTGGATAAGCGGATAACAGAATAAGTGAATGAAGTTTATTATCACATCAGGATTCCTTCCCTGTTTTCCTGCTGCCAGCTGATTTAATGTTTTTACTAAATGACTGGCTCTGATTGGACTTAACACGGTTACTTCCCCCTGTTAGGCCCTTGGTCACACCCACTAGGAAGTGTCTACTTTGCTGCGTGTCTCTATCTCTCACTGTCTCTCTGTCTCACACACGCGCACCAGTTCTCTCTCTCTCTCTCTCCCTCTCTATCTCTCTCTCTGCTCTCAGGCTTCTCTCTCACATGAACGCACCAGTTTTCTGCTCCTCTCTCCTCTCTCTGCTCTCTCTCTCTCGTTCTGTCTCTCTCTTCCTCTCGTCTCTCTCTCGTAGGCTCTCTCTCACACCACAGACATGCGAACACATATATAGTTTCTCTCTTCTGTTTGTCTCTCTGTGTCTGTCTGGCTCTCTATCTCTCTCTCTCCCTTTTTTCTCTCTGTCTGTCTGTTTCTAGCTCTTCTCTCTCTCTCTCTCTCTCTCGTCTGCTCTCTCTC
>BROE01000011.1:10579701-10624862 GCA_036571765.1 Plecoglossus altivelis | reverse complement strand
TGAGAGAGGTCTTTGATGGACTACGCAAGCCGTTGGTTTTCAAGGACAGGGGCGCGGGAGCGGTAATACGATAAGGGCCCCCCTTGATTCGATTGCGTTCCAAGTCAAACACGTGTTCCATTCCACTTCATTTGGCTCAGCCACAGTTAAAACCCAACTATCCCCACAACCCCCCCCACACACAGACACCCACACACACACCTCCTTCTCTAGCCAGATACCTGCCCTTGCCTGAGACATTATCTATGTAGAGACGAGGAAGTGGAGAGCAGTGAAGTGTCTCTTATTCACACAATCAATCACACGTTAGCTGTGAAGCGTCTCCAGCCATGCAGTCACCCAGGCAGACAGGAAGCACAGCAGCAGCCATGCTATTAACTGGTGATATTAGGCTCAGAGCTGCCGAGGAAGTCTGCAGACTGGACTCCACACATTTATCACAATCATTAACAAACACATCGGGCTTTATAACGCATTACTTTCGAGCGCGTTACCACATGCAACTCGCTAATGCGCTAGATGCGGGCTGTGTACAAATGCACGGGCTGGCAATTTGGCCTGTCCGTCTTCATTCTGGCTCTCCTGTTCTGACTTTGAGAAAGGAGAGGGTGGGAACAATAACATCAGAGAGGGAAGTGGGGAGAAAAGAGGAGAGGAGAGGGGAAAGACAGGCATGCAGACAGGCAGACAGACAGGCAGACAGACAGACAGACTGACAGACAGACAGACAGACAGACAGACAGACAGACAGGCAGGCAGGCAGGCAGGCAGACAGACAGACAGGCAGGCAGGCAGGCAGACAAACACACAGACATGCAGGCAGACAGGTAGACAGACAGACAGACAGGGAGCAGAGAGGGAGCAGAGAGGGGGCAGGACAGGCTGTAGAGGAAGAGAACAGACAGAGCCAGAGAGGGGGCAGGACAGATGAACGGTCGTGAGCGTCTGTTGCAAAGTGTGAAACATGGACTTTCTTATTGCTTTTCTTGTTGTTGGGGCCTGTTCATTTATTCATGCTCAGTTGCGTTCGCTCAGGGCCTCTTATTTAATGATGGCCGTTCCTGGCCTGAGGCTATGCCAGCCACATCTGCACTCTGCATGTCTCTGTCTGACTGCCTCACAACACACCACCGTGCAAGATAAACAGAAAGCACGCCCTTCACACTTTGTGTGTGTGCATGTGTGTGTGTGTATGCGTGAGATCGTGTACCCCTGCAACATTAGCCCCCCGTGTTGCGTTTGATCTCTTCCGTCCGCCGCACTCTCCCTCTCTCTTCCTCTCTCTTCCTCTCTCTCTTCCTCTCTCTTCCTCTCTCTCTTCCTCTCTCTCCCTCTCTCTTCCTCTCTCTCTCTTCCTCTCTCTCCCTTCCTCTCTCTCTCCTCCCTCTCTTTGTCTCTTCCATCTCTCTGTCCCCAACGACACACATGATTATGCGACAGATATACTGTAGTGTCCCTGAAAAGCTTTTAAGCATTAAGAGACCTCCTCCCCAAAACAATACTAGTAAATATTTAATGTTTACTACAATACGCAAAGAACATGCTGTGTGAGCAGTTTGCACGTGAAGAGACAGTGTCTGTGTGCGTGTATGTGAGGGTGTGGTCACCAGTCCCATTCGCTACCACAACACATATTGTGTACCTAACAATACACTACCCCTCCCCCCCATCTTGGTAAATATTTCATATTTCTGTATGATGGTATTGATCCGTGTATTGTTCATCCCACCAAGCCATCATCAGAGCCCCCGCTCCTGCCGTTCAGTCAGATGTACGTGAGGTACATGCACACTAGTGCTGAGGTCGTGAGTGGGCACACGTTGGCTTGAATGTTCCTTCCTGTTTTACTGCTGCTATAATTGCACCTTACATAGCGACCGACAGGCTTTGCTATTTTCCCGCAGTGAAACTTTGCGAACAGACCCGTCATTGCTACGTTAACATTCTGATTACGTCACCAGATGCTGTCGTCCAAAGCCCCATTCGCACAGCCCTGAAAAACGTCTGCGGATTTTCAGCGATCTCAGTCAAGGAAGAGCGTTTACAAGGCACGGTGCAAAACGACCACGTCTCGACTCCCAAGCATGGCGGACAAACGAAAAATCCAACAACGACAACAACAACCCTACACCAACTTCTCAGCTAAAGTAGCGCGTTGGAAAGTCCTGCCCAAAAATCAACAGCACATCAGGAGTGGAACATCAAACGATTTGGCCGCCGCGGTCTCTCTCCAGACTCTGGGTATAACAGCATCTCGACATAAAGAGAAAGAGCACGTTCAGAGGAAATAATGCACTGCTAAGTGCTGCTTGGCCCTGGGCCAGAGCAGGAGGAGCTGCTGGAGAGTGCAGATCCACTCTGCTGTGGAGGAACACACCGCTCTGTGGCGAGCACAACGCAGGAGGCACGCTGGGACTCCAATCCTTGTTGCCTATTGTGAGACGAGAGCTTAGAAAAGGTTGTGTAACGCGTCGGGAGACTCACACAACACACAACACACTGAAAAGCAGAAACGCACTCGCTCTGTTACTCCGACGCACGCGCGTACACATACACACTCAGGGCTATGGCCTTTACCTCTTAGAGTTGGTCGTGCTTATTGGAGCGTGTTGTCTATGCCTTGGCCTGGCTCTCAACAATGGCCTCAGCACAGATCCCATTTAGAGTTAAGAACCTACTGTAAGTATGTTTCAGGGTTGTGGGGTAGAACGAGCGAGAGAGAAAGAGAGATGGAGCGAAAAGGAGAGAGAGATGCTCGTCCAGTGACTCAGCCAACTCCACCAGACATATCTTGGGAGAGTTTGTGTTCAGCGCGGATTCTTCCGAGCTAGTCCGAGGTCAGATCTGAACCTGTGGATCCAGACCCGCCCCGAACAGGCAGTATTCTAACAACCTACCGTCCTTCAACCCTTCTCCATCTCTCTCCAAGCACAGACGCTTATCAACAACACTCTGAATCTGAAAACGTTGTTGACACGTTAGAAATGGTGTCACGTTCAACCCGGTGACACCAGGCGGTAAAACAAACTTGATGCGAAATGTCAAGACGACATGAGAGTAGCCTTGCGAGGCGCTGATAGAACGTGATGTGCAAACACCTGAACGTCGTTGGAGCGAATCCGTTATCACCAACGTGACAGATCATGATCACACTGCGTGGGTGCTGCTGAATCCATTCATTAACGCTTCACTTTCAATATTGCCAGCGTGTTTTTTCATCGTGCCAGACCTCTGTTGGTTTAAAAGGATGGGTGGAAAAGGTGTGTGGTGCAGTGCAGGTAGGTGGGCCACCTCCCCCCCCCCCACTACCACCCCCACCTCCCTGTCTCTCCTGGATTCATCCCAGAGTCGGTAGGGATGGATGAACCCACCCCTGGGTCGTTCACTCCAGAGGTCCCAAACGGATGAGGAGGGACCGAGAGGGTGGAAGCTCTGGGATGAAAATATGAGAATGGAGCAGCGACGGGGTGATGGATGTACGTGGAAGGGGGAGATGACCGAAGATGGGGTTTGTTGGTGGCCGGAGCGCTCTGTGTCTTTCCTGTGATCGATCTCCTTGTCGGGTTTCAGAGAGGCCTCTTCCTCTTGTGAGGCTGTGATTAGAGCCACCAGGAGCAGGGCTGGGCATTCTGGCTCGGACACACCGTGGCCTGTACATCTATTGAAGGATGGGGATCTGTGTGCGTGTGTTCGGAGTTGTGTATGTGTGTGTGCAGGTTTGTGTGTGTGTGGATGCGTGTGACGCATGTGTAGGTGGGCATGTGTGCGTACGTGCGTGTGTGTGTGTCTTCTCGGCTCCTGCCTCTCTGGGTGTGATTTATAGTGTGGAGGGAATGGGGCCGGCGTGTTGATGAGCCAGGCTTTATTTACTCAGGTAGCCGCCATCGCCACTGCCAAGGCCCTGCTGAATAAGGAGAGTGAGAAGAGGGGAGACGAGGGGAGGAGGGTGGATAGAGAGGGGGGCTGGGGGGTAATGGAGGGAAAGAGGGCAGAGTTTATCCCGGTTGGGAACAGAGATGTGAAGACAACGGAGGAGAAGATGCGGAGGGTTTGAAGAGATGGGGAGTAAGAGGGGAACGACAGAGGAGCAGGAGGCAGAGGAGGGTGAAGGACAGAAGGGAGCAGGAGAGAGAGGGAACGACAGGAGCAGAGGAAAGGGGAATGACAGAGGGAGGAGAGGAGAGGGAACGACAGGGAGCAGAGAGGAGGAGAGAGGAACCGACAGGAGCAGAGGAGAGGGGAACGACAGAGGAGCAGGAGAGAGAGGGAGGACAGAGGAGCAGGAGAGGAAGGGAGGACAGAAGAGCAGAGAGGAGAGAGGGACTGACAGGGGAAGCAGGAGAGGACGAGCGGAACACAGGGAGAGAGAGGATAGTGAGCAACAGGAGAGCGAGCAGGAGGAGAGGGGACGACAGGGAGCAGGAGGAGGAGAGGGAAACGACAGAGGAGCAAGGAGGAGGGAATGACAGAGAGCAGGAAGGAGAGAGGAACACAGGACAGAGAGGAGGAGAGGGGAAGGACAGAAGAGCAGGAAGAGGAGAGTGAAGGACAGAGGAGCAGGAGGAGGAGAGGAAGGACAGAGGAAGGAGAGAAGAGAGAGAACGACAGGGGAGCAGCGAGGAGGAAGGAAGACAGAGGAGCAGGGAGAGGAGAGGAAGAACAGGGACAGGAAGGAAGAGGGGAACGGACTGAGACAGAGGAAGGGGAAGGACGAGAGATGGAGGAGGAGTGGGGAAGGACAGAGGAGCAGGAGGAGGAGAGGAACACAGGGGAGCAGGAGAGGAGAGGAGAATGACAGAGGAGCAGGAGGAGAGAGGCGGAACAAACAGGGAGCAGGAGGAGGAGAGGGAACGACAGAGGAGCAGGGAGAGAGGAAGGACAAGGAGCATGAGAGGAGAGGGGAAGGACAGAAGAGCAGGAAGAGGAGAGGGAACGACTTGAGAGCAGGAGACAACACAGATAGTCACCAGGAGAAGAAGAGCAAGAAAAGTGGAGAGGGAGGAATGATTTGTGTGGCTGGATGGAGCGAGGCCAGAGGGGTGAGTACTATGTCGAGGAACGCCATCATAATTGTCACATTTGATCAGAGAGGAACTCTAGTTAAATTCATGGACCACTGCTCAACTCAACACCCTCCCCCTTAGAAGATTAGGTAGTACACAACGCAGACCTACACAACGACACAACACACACTTGACACACTCAAGAGCAGACGGTATTGTATTGTACAGTTCAGGGGAATATTATTTAAATGTGCCGTATCGGAATTACTCTCACCAAAACATCCCCACTGCACAGTGGTGTCGTCTAACTTAATTGAAAACAGACGAAAAAAAAGAGGACGAGAATGAGAAGTCACAGAGATGAAGAGAGAGAAGGGAAGAGAGAGAGAGGGGGAGAGGAGAAGGAGAGAAGGGGGAGAGGGAGAGAGAGAGGGGGAGAGGAGAAGAGAGAGAAGAGAGGGGCGGTGAACAAGAAACAGAACATCCAGTAAAAAGAGACAGAATTTTCTATGTGTGCGTGTATTTGTTGTGGTGTTGTGTGTGGTGTATGGTGTACTGGTGTGTGTGTGTTTGTTTCATCACAGACTCAACTGGGAAGTTATAGTGAGGATGTTGTGTGATGATGATCAGATCTACTGTTTTCAATCTTCTGAAGATTTCCAAGCAGATTTGTAACGATCTGCCGGCCACGCTCATGGCTGAATACCAACCAGAAGAACTTCCACCAGATGTTGCTTGGATGAGAGAGCCTGAAGCACAGCACCCCCCCTGCACGTTACCTGCTCTTTCAGCCACAAATCAAACAAGCTATTGTTGCGAGTGCACTTTCAGGCAGGAAAAAAATTAATTGAGCTCCGTATAAAAGCAGGGAACAGAACCTGTTCCGGATGGAATTACAGACGGGAGGAAATGACTAGTTTAGCTGATTGCAGGGCTGTTGCTTCTGGTCGACTGTGTTCGCTTGGCGATGTGACGGCCCAGACTGAAGCAGAGTGAACACAGGGTGTCCAAGCAACTGGGGGCCTTGTCTCTATACCTCTTTTCCTCTCTCTATTTCCTTGCCTCTCTGTCTCTTTCTTTGTGTCTCTCTATGTGGCTACTTCCACCCCCCTCCTCCTCTCACACTCACTAAACAACAGCAACAGCTCTGGACAAACGGCTCAGACGCAGACGTTTTGTCTGACCGCCTTGCGTAGACCGCCGCGCCACTGGGAGTGCCTCAAAAACAACTGCCCCTAAAAGCCACAAAGTGCATCCAGAACACCTCCCTAAGGCCTTGACCCCACTGTGACCCCTCTCACCCCCCCCCCCCCCCCCTCCACCGCCCATCACCACACCATCTCTATTCTCCTCATACTCCATATTCTCCAGGCGACGTGAGGCGTAATGGGGTCAGGGCGACTCGCTCCTTGACTAGTGTCGAGGGCAGCTTTGGCAGTTTGCATGCGCGGACAACAGAGAGGTTGACCTAGCTGTGCTCTCGAGCGTGTGGACAGTAACCACCAGGTCACATCTTCGCATCCTCATCGTCAGCGAGTGGATTGCAGTGAGTGACATTAGGACAACAGCTTGGAAAAGGTGAGATGGATGGATGTTTGAGTGAGGGGTGCACAGTATGGAGGGGTGCTTAGGGAGGGGTACACAAGAGAGAGAGGGTGAGAGAAAGAACGAGGGAGGGAGGGAGGGAGGGAGAAAGAAAGAAAGAAAGAGAGAGAGAGGGGGGAGAGGTACAGAGAGAGAGAAAGAAAGAGAAAGAAAGAGAGGGAAAGAGAGAGGGAGAGAGAGGGAGGGAGAGAGAGAGGGAGGGAGAGAAGAAAGACAGAAAGGATATAAATAAATAAACTAATTATATTCACTGTGTTTGGTCTTTTTAGGTGCAGGAATGTCTATTGACTTTTCCTATTTGTTTATCCTCTGAAGGAAAATAAAAGATGGCATGGAATTTACAGCCCAGTCAATCCCCCGATGGTATAATGGAATGGGCCTCGTAAATATATCTATACCCACAGGAGAGCTCAACTCAATCTCTTTCTGTTCTCCTGAGAGGGGAATCTGGAGAACATCGCTATCTGTGTGTTTGTGAATGTATGTGTGCCTGTGGAAGAGGGAGAGAGAGGGGAAGAGACGAGAACAGATCAGGAGTGACAGAGAGCAGGGTGAAATTAGATAGGATAGTAGAGGAGGAGAGAAGAGAGAGAGGAGGAGAGAGAGAGGAGAGAGGAGAGAAGGCGGACAGGGGGAGGGGTAGACGTGAAGGTTAGTGTGTACCAGGTGTGGAGTTGGATGAACCATTGTGATGAGTGCACCCGCATGAACCGAGTTGTTAAAGCATTACGGTAACACAGTGTGCAGCGCCCTGTCGGGATCTTCGCTTCGGAGCCTCGTCTGGTGGCCTCTGAAACACCACCTATGGAGGTGGATTTTGAGTTTCAGTGCTCAATGTGCCTTGTGTGCCTGTGCTTGGTGTGTTGTGTGTACCGGTGTGTGTGTGTGTGTGCCGCCCGTAGTGTGTGTGGTGTGGTCTGTGTGTGTTGTCGTGTGTGTAGTGAGAGTTGCTGTGTGAGTGAGTGCGCACCGCCGCTGTGTGTGTGTGGATGCCGTCGATGAGATAAGTCAAGCAAAGATGGACAGATAGAGGAGCGGTGTGTGATGTGTGTGTGTGTGGTAGCAGAAGAACTAATTATATTCACTGTGTTTGGTCTTTTTAGGTGCAGGAATGTCTATTGACTTTTCCTATTTGTTTATCCTCTGAAGGAAAATAAAAGATGGCATGGAATTTACAGCCCAGTCAATCCCCCGATGGTATAATGGAATGGGCCTCGTAAATATATCTATACCCACAGGAGAGCTCAACTCAATCTCTTTCTGTTCTCCTGAGAGGGGAATCTGGAGAACATCGCTATCTGTGTGTTTGTGAATGTATTGGCCTGTGGTAGAGAGAGACGGAAGGAAGAGAGAGAAAGAAAGTTCTAGAGGAGAGGTGAAAGAAGATAATAATAGAGAAGAAGGAGAAACGAGAAAGAGAGAGAGAGAGAGAGGAGAGGAGGTTAGAGTGAGGTAGTACATTGAGGCGATGAACATGTAAAGCATTACTAAACAGTGTGCTCCACTTGGGATCTCCTTGGAGCTCTCTGTGGCTCTGAAACACCCTATAGGTATTTTGATTTCAGTTAATCCTTGTTGTTGTGTGTGTGTTGGTGTTGTGTGTGTGTGTTGTGTTGTGTGTGTCTGTGTTTTGTTGGTGAGATGTGTGTAGTAGTGGTGTGTGTGTGTGTGCGTGCGTGTGTGTGTATGTGTGTGTGTGTGTGAATATGTGTGTGTATCTGTATGAGACGGTACATGAGTGAAGGCTGCTGTAGGAGCTCTCCATGGTGCTAAAATACCTCAGGTATTTTTTAGCCTCCACTTTCTCATTCTCTTTATGTATGTGAGTTTGTGTATGTTTGTATATCTGTGTGTGTGTACGTGTGTCTGTGTGTGTATTTGTGTGTATATGTGTGTGTACATGTGTGTGTGTGTGTGTGTCTGTCTGGTGGAACCTCGGAGTAATCTCCCACAAAAGGTCTTCCTGGTCCAGAACCATTCTACCAGGAGTTCTTATCACATAATGTCCTGCTTCCAGTGTTTATGTTTAGGGTTTAGAGAGACTTACAAACACGCTAATGCTGTCATGTACACAATACTATGGTGTTGATTGAAATTTGATCGCTTATATAGACTTCAAAGCTGAATCTCAAGTATGGAGCCATGTTTCTGCATACAGACTCTTTTCGAAAAAGGCCCACCTATCGCGAAGGTTGATGTTCTTCATGGATACAAGCTTACAACCAGTAAATAACAGCTGTGTTCCTGACCCTGAGGTCCATCTGTTTCTGCTAAGATTATGTTGAAAAGAGAAACCAGTATAAAAAGAAGAACAGCACAACATACCTTAAGACTTACATGCGTTCTGGTGGGGTGAGGTAATGTGAGGTGGGTGAGGTAATGTGAGGTGGGTGAGGTAATGTGAGGTGGGTGAGGTAATGTGAGGTAATGTGAGGTAATGTGAGGTGGGTGAGGTAATGTGAGGTGGGTGAGGTAATGTGAATTAGGTGAGGTAATGTGAGGTAATGTGAAGTAATGTGAGGTGGGTGAGGTAATGTGAAGTAGGTTAGGTAATGTGAGGTAATGTGAGGTGGGTGGGAAAATGTGAGGTGGGAGAGGTAATGTGAGTTGGGTGAGGTAATGTGAGGTAATGTGAGTTGGGTGAGGTAATGTGAGGTAATGTGAGGTAATGTGAGGTGGTTGAAGATGTGTAGTAGAGGACTTGACAAGTCTAGAGGTCGCAATTCCGATTTCACGTGTTGCTTTGGATGAAAGTCTCGATTCACTGAACCCAATTAGTATCATTATCGTTGTGAATGTTTATCTAGAGAGTTATTCCTGTCTGTGGGAAGGGGGAGTTTGAGGTTGTTGCATTGCGGTGATGGTTATTCACTGGAAGTCCATGTTTTCAATTGTTCTCAACTGCCTGCTGAAGAACGTTAAAACCTCGTTTAAAAAAAGGTTCTGACTAGTCACATTAATCATTTGTTCCTGCATTAAATCCGGCTGTAACAGTACATAACAAGTTTAACCTGCCTTGTATTGCAATGGAGCCAGTTCACCTTAAAGCTACTCATAGCAGGTACTTCTATGTTATTGGAGCACTGACAAAGAGATCGACTGATGTAGAACTTTTATACTCTCATGAAAGACAAATCCTTGAACTAAACGCCTCACTTCAGCTGCACAAACCTTGACGCCTCCGCTCAGATATTATTTCTCTCATCCCTGTGTTTAGACCTGAGTGCATGTCCGGCCATAACATTTGTTATCAAAACTTGAGGAAATTAAGATCGGTTCGTGTACATAAATAAATCGTGTTAGGAGCAACGTGACAACAAATTTAGGAAACTAGTACCGAAGTGACGAGGCAGTTAAGCCATTCTAAAATAAAAACTGTCCACATTCGGATTGGAAGTTACGCCAAACACGGTGAAAATATTCGGAATATTTTAGTGGCACATAGCCTAACAACCCACCGATATATTTTAATCTTGTTTATATGAAGATTTTCCTTTTTATTTTCGAAAGCGTGACCGAGGTTTAGCGGGAGAATGTGAAACACCAAATGGGAGAATCTGAACAGAACGTGAACATCATTAAATTCTCAGCATGATATCCCCCCAAGCGATAGCGAATACCTAAATAACCTACAGTACATTTTGGTCTGCCGGTTAGGAACTTGAAAATGGATAGGTTGGGATGATGTATAAACTGATCGTGAGATGTCCGAAGACAACGGTGATTGTGTTTGACCAAGAGAAGAAAAAAAGCATGAGTAAATGAAGAAATACATAACATAAGAGCATATTATTATTAGCAGAATTCCCGTAAATTAGCATTGGTTAGGCTACAACGATGTAACTTATCCCAATGCTGTATTTGGAATCTGCGCCCGCTGACGTCAGTAGCAGGTTTTGCGCCTCAAAGGTCCCCGGCGAGGCAAACGGGAACGCGCATCCCTGGCCGGCGCGCTGAAGCAACTGCGGGGAGGCAGATGCCCGACTGCGAGTCTCTGCCTGTGGATATCGCGAATGCCAGAGCAGGCGAGAGCTACGTAGTCGCGAAGGAGAATCCCCTTCACTCTAAAACAGATCGACTAAGAGACAAAGAGAGTGCTGAAGAATAAGGACACAGTTTTTTTTCCACTCGTTGGACGTTTGTCGCTTCAGATGAAGAGCTATAGGAAGGACTGGAGGTATTGTTTGCCGGTCGAGAAGCCGCTATCACTCTCTGCCGCTGCTGCTGATGGTGCTGCGGTTTGTGAGCGCATTCTCAGAGCCGTTTGGAGTACAGTGTATGTGTGTGAGACCATGGAGATACGGAGTGGATTTATCAAGCAGCATTTCGACAGTTAGTGAACAAAATTGGACCTTTGTTTTTTTGTGGTTGTTTTTTTGTGTTGTTTTTTTGTTTTTGTTTTTTGCAACGGTTCCAAGATCGCTTTCCCCCCTTCGTTTTCTTTGGATTGCGTTTCTATTTGATTCTGTGCCCGTTTTTAGTTTAAATCTATGGTGATTTATAATTTTATGTCGTCGTTTCTTCATTTATTTTTATTACTTCTTTTTCGGCCTCTTTGGAGGAGAGGTGAGTGCCTCTTCCGTGAAGATTTGAGGAGAGAAGATTCAGCGCTACCAGGGTGAATGATATTCCATCTCTCCATCTAAGACCTTCGTGCCATGGATGGAAAACTTAATTTGCATCTACGAAGCCAATCGGGGAATAAGCGTGACATCGAATAACTATTGCAAACAGCGATCAGGTAAGGCTTGTCATTCTTTCTACGCCATCCTTGTGACAAGGTGCGCGTTGGGGGGAGAGCGGGTTTAAACGCTAGGCTTTTAAACGCTGTCTTCCTGCGTTCGCCAATGTGAGGTGTTTAAGGCTGTAGGTCCATCCAGAAACCGGGAGTGTGTCAGTTGTTTTTCAAATGATGTGAAAAAGGGATGCGGGGACTTCTTCGCATACCAACACCGAGAATTGGGTTTAAAGTTGTAAGTAGACCGTTTAATCCTGCCAGTGTGATGCCTATCTGCAGTCGGATAGGATGTCACTAATGACTCATGTGCCACGAACCTAAACCGGTGACGGTCACAGTCAGCGAGGACCCCAAATGCCTTTTAACCCTTTAAGCGAACGGTGTCGGCGAAGACAGGTTCTCGGAATACAGTGCTTTCGACGAGAGTCTTGTTGACTTGCCTCAGAACCCGCGCTGTCAGACCTGTAGCCGAACTTTGCGCAGTGTCGAAAGGAAACACACACTGCGCGCGCTCTGGATGCTGTCACGCATTCACGCACACAAACGCGCGCGCGCGCACACACACACACACACACACATACACGCACACACGCACACACACATGCACACACAATAAGAGACTCCACTGTGCATAGAGTATTTAGCTATGTTGAAGAAGCAAGTGTCTTTGAAGACCCTGCCGCTGGTATATTTATGACGTCCATGGCAATGCCAGGCCCACGAAAATATGTTCCTTAACATCAAAATGAAAATTAACGCATTGTGGTAACGGAGTGTGACGAACACGGTGCGATTTTTGTGACTCCAATATCCAAACAGTTAGCATATGCCATTACTATGTATTACCAAGGTCTTACTATATTATATTATTGGTGCAGCTAAACCAAAAAACTATGAATTTGGGGAGTTAACCTGGACCAGTTTTGGGTAACCTGCACTATAGCAATGGCCTAGCACGCTTCGAGTGGAATGATTGTCCACGACGGTTCATTTGAATGGATATTTTCAATTTATCATCTCAATATTATTGGCCTGTTTGATGCGTTCATCATCAGATCTAGACCCAGGTGCCTGCTTCTCCTCCGACGCAAGCAGGTGGCTCTCGTGACGCTGAGCAAGGCTGACAATTGGGACACGGTCGCGCAAAGAGCCTTGAGCTCTCTTTCTATATATCTCTCTTTCTCTCTCTCTCTCTCTCTCTCTCTCTCTCTTTCTTTCTCTCTCTCTCACCCATCTGTTGAGCGTGTAGCGTGTGCGCTTTCCCACACGCGCCTGTTCCAATCTCCCACTGCCCGTGTCACATTCGCTAAATAATAGAATGTAACACAAGAGCTGCCTCGGCCGCGTCTATTTTATTCAAAACGACAAAAGAAGCCATCTGCGGGATGTTTATCGTCTTAAATATTCCATTCTCACGTGAATCCAACCACATTGGATGGTTTCAACACGAAGCAACTGTCAGAGAGCTTGTTTCCCAATCCTACATGGAGGTTTAGGGTTAGGATTCAGTGACTGTGAACTGATTTCCTTGCCTAGTCCCAGCTGTGAGGGGAGAGGCGTGATTAGCCTGGTCTGACACAACGGCCATTTCGGGCGCTGCTTCAGACGCCGCCTGAATGTGAATAGTTGAATAATCCCGTCTCCTTCCCGGGCCTGTCGGTACTAATGGAGCTCGCGGTGCCGTGGCCCCTCTTAGCGCGGATGAGTAGTCCATGGGTGACGGAGTTTTATCGCGCGCGTCTACGGGTGATGAGCAAAAGCTGAGAGCTCTCGTTTTAACCCACGCGTTGACGCTTAGAGGACGATCTGGTTAAAGTGAAACATTATATGGATTCACCTCGACCAAGGCACACAATCTTAAACGAGAGAGAGAGAGAGGGAGAGAGAGAGAGAGAGAGAGAGAGAGAGATGTGATTTGATGAACGGCATGGTAATCATTACGATATCATTTGAGCAGCTGCTGATATTTAAATAAATAGCATAGATAACGATATATGGCATACGTCCCAATCCTGTTACGTTTTTTTTNCCCCCCCCCCCTTCTCTTCCTCCTTCAGTCTTTCTCGGTGATGATGGGTTCCCGCTGTGAGTGTGTTACTGCCGATGCCTGTGAAAGGCTCGAGCGCTAGGAAAGGCCAGTTGCGTTAGCATCAAGTGAGGAAGCCCTCTGGCCTTCGACCAACATGTGTTGGTGGGGGTTGTACGTTTGTGTGTGTGTGTGTGTGTGTGTGTGTTTAGGGGGTTGTGTGTGCATTTCTTTTGGGGGCCTTGTACGTGTGCACGTGAGTATATGTGTGCGTCTGTCTGTGTGTATGCGTGCGTGCGTGTGTGCGTGCCGTTGAAGAGGTGCATATGGAGCAGGGGCCAGGCAACAGCTTGGTCTTCCCTGGATCACTGCATCCTGGCCAGGCCATTGTCCCTCCATCATCCCCCTCTTCTACCCTCCTCAGAACAGCCTGCAGCCTCTTTCTCTCTCTCTTTTTTCTCTCTCGCTTTCTTTCTCTCTCTTTTTCATCTATCTCTCTCTTTCTCTCTCGTTATCTGTTTTATATTGCAGTGTCCATACCTCAATTATTTTTGTGCATTCCGAATCTCCTCCATTCATTTTTCACACATTCCCTCCTTCCACATCCGTCTATGTAAGCTTCTGTTTGCTGTTGTTGTGAATGTACACGTCTGCGGGTGTGCGCAAGCATACCTCTGCGTAGGCATACCTGTGCGTGCGTGTGTGTGCGTTCCTGCCTGTGCATACCTGTGCGTGCGTGTGTGTGCGTTCCTGCCTGTGCATACCTGTGCGTGTGCATACGTGGGGTGTGCTCACAAGCTGTGCCCACATGGCGGTGGTGTGTCAGGGTTGCATTCTGGTACTGTTGGGCCGAGGTTGATGTTTTAATTTGGTCTAGGCAGGGCTGTCATATCTGATCAGGCCAGTTAGGTCGGCCCCAGTGAGTAACGCATGCTGACAAACAGGCTTTAGACCCTCCTCATCGCAACTACGGGCTCAGCTGTCAGGTCTGCACACATCAGCACGCAGCGGACCACACCACCACTGCAGGACGGGCACAGAGGGAGGACCGGAGGGGGGACGGAGAACCAGAGGGAGGAGAGACGGAGCACCGGAGGGGGGGCGGAGGGAGGAGAGACGGAGCGCCGCAGGGGGGATGGAGAACCGGAGGGAGGAGAGACGAGAGGGATTTTGAGGAGCCTTTCCCGTCTCCCGCTTTGCTCCTCTACCTTTCTGGAACCCCCTCCTCCTCATCCTCTCCTTCCTCCTCCTTCCCTTCCCTCTCCCCCTTCCCTTCCCTTCCCTCCCCCTCCTCTTCCTTCTCTTCCTCCTCCCCCTCCTCCTTCTTCCCTCTCCCTCTCCTCCTCCTTTCCTTCCTCCTCCCCCTCCTCCTCCTTTCCGTCTTCCTCCTCATTTCCTTCCTCCTCCTTTCCCCAAACCTCCACTCCCGCTGTCTGTGCCATGCTTCATTTGGACTCACAGATGCCGCTGTCGCAGGGGCAGCATTTGCTTGGCGCGGCCCGGGGCGACTGTGTCAATATTTGTTGTCGGGTGCCATCTTGGTTTGGGGCACCCTGGGCTGCGTGATGAGCTTCGGATGAGGATGAGGGCACAGTGAAGCCAACAGGATGTAAACCCCTCAGACCTAGGCCTGCTTCTGCAATTAATTAAGCCTTTTGGCAATGGACTGAAAGGATGGGCCTCCTTGGGAATAAATGGGATGGGGAAAAAGAGCAAACAAAACAAATTAATTGCCCAGAATTGCCGGGATAATGCACATCTCTGATTAATATTGATCGCATGGGGGATAAGGAACTGCCACAATACAACCGCAGAGAATGGTTAATGCGATGTATTTTTTGTTAATAGCTCTCTCTCTCTCTATCTCTCTATAACTCTTTATCTCCCTCACAATTTCTGTCTTTTTCTCTCTGTGCAAGATTGCCCGTGACAAAACACTGCAGAGAGGGACGGAGCGAGGCCGATTCGGTGGTTGGCGGTGTGGCGGTTGGTGGAGGCGTGCGTGGGGGTGTTGGGGGGCGGGCTGGTGCCTGCTAGCTCTCGGTTACTCTCCTAAAACATGAGGAATTGTTGCACCAGGGTAGTTTGGCCCATTGGTCCCCCTGTGCATGTGTGTGTTTGCGTGTGTTTGTGTGTGCGCGTGTGTAGTGGTACGTCCGTGATCCCTCACTGCGTGTCCCAGCAGTAATATTTGCTTTTATGTAATGTTTTTCATTACCAGTCGCACAGGGAGAGAGGGGCAGAGTAAAAGGCTGCAGATTGTATTGATTGCGAGCGTCTAAGCCCCTGGTTTTATAGCGGAGCACAGAGAGGCCCGCGAGGAGAGCCGGTGACACGGCTTTCATGATGGCTTTTTCTGCTGCTGTTGTCGCGCCGGGCAAATCTTTTTATTTTGAAATCCTCCCTTCTTCTTCTCATTTCTCCCTCCCTCCTACTCTCCCTCCCTCCCTCCATCTCTCTCTCTTCCCCTCTCTCTCACTAACACACACACTCTCTCCCCCTCTCTTTCTCCCTTTCTCTCTCCCAAACACACACTCTCTCCCTCTCTCTCTGCCCCTCTCTCTTTCTCTCTCTCTCTCTCCCTCTCTCTCTCTCCCAAACACACACACACTCTCTCTTCCAAACACACACTCTCTCTCCTTCTCTCTCTCCCAAACACACACACCTTCTCTCGAGTTGTCTGACTGGAAAGCGTGCCTTGTGATTTGAGGAGGCATGCAACCCTATCAAACAGCATGCCCTGCGAGCTATCTTATCAGCACAGGGGTACCTTTAAAAAGTTACAACATCAGCATTGATGTGTGTGCTCTCCTGTCGACCCTTGTTAAAGATGGTTCCCCAGGCAGCTGATTGGTCCTTGGTTCCCCTGGTTTGGAGCTCTGCATGTTCATTGGCTGTTCAGGGTCATGGCTGCTGTTTACTCATGAGGAATGCAAAGTAGACATGGTGGGTAAACTCACAGCTTGGCAGGTGTGTTGATGTGGCTCGCAGTTACTATGGAGATTGGAAGGACAGCAGGATTTAAATAGTGTGAGACAGTTATACGAGCGTGTGTGAAAGAGCAAGAGTGAGCAGGCCGAGCATAGCCCAATCGCTGAATTCTAATTGGTTATGACTGTGCACAAGAAGAATGTAAATTCTGTGTGACGTCTGGATTGGCTAATTCATGCTGTCGTCGTTACGGCAGAGAGACACTGAGAGAAAGAGAGAGAGACAGAGAGAGAGAATGAAAGAGACAGAGAGAAGAAAGGGAGAGAGGGGACAGAGAGAGAGAGAGAGAGCAGAAAGATAGAGAGAGGCATGCAGACAACTGAATATAAAAGAGTAGAGAGGATATGGAGAGTAGAGAAAGCAGCAAAGAAAAGGGCGGTATGAAGTAACTACATATCCCACAATGCCCTAGCGGCCCAGGTCTTGTTATGACTGTATCCATGGCCTATGTTGTGAGACCCCACCCCAGGCTCCCCTGCCTGGCTGACAACAATTAGACGGGCAGATGAAATGGGGATGTCACTGGGTCAGCCGCGTAATTAAACCAGAGTTGAAGGGTCAGCAGTCTTGTTGTGAAATATAGCTTTTCACATGCTCACACACAGATAAATCACAGCTCGAAGCACGTTTACAGCACCAGAAATGATAGTTGCCACGGCAGCGACTTGTTTTATTTTACGAGGTATAAAACTCTATGTACCCCCACGAGGGTCTTCAGTGGGACGGATGAGATCAGAGATGCTGTAAAGACCTCTATTATGTGGAAGACACATGGCTGAAGCTAATGCTACATAGACGAAGGTGACTGACACTCCCCATCCCCTACCTCCACCCCTCTCTGCCTCCACGCCTCCACCACCCTCTCTATCTCCACCCCTCCACCACCCTCAACCTCCACTCCCTCTACCCCCACCCCTGCACCACCCTCCACCACCCTCAACCTCCACTCCCTCTACCCCCACCCCTGCACCACCCTCAACCACCCTCTCTACCTCCACCCCTCCAGGAGAAGCAGGAGAAGTATTCAGGCCCTCCCCTTCTGTGTCAGTGTATCTTCAGTGCCACAGCCAAGCTACAGGGCTGTACACGGGGTCCTGCTGTTGAAACCAGAGTGCTTGGGCTTGCGTACGCAGCCTTAAAGTGACTCAACACCAACACGTCAATCAGTAGGAACAGAAAGTGATGTATCACTCAGGCATGCATCCTTTTCCTGTGGAATTAACATTTTTTAGCTGAGCCGAGTCACACACACGCACATACACGCACGCACGCGCGCACACATGCACGCACACACACACACACACACACACACACACACATACACACACTACCCTGTTCTCCTCTCAGCTGTTTTGGCTCTATACACACACACTAACACAATACACTCGCACAGACGCACAGATACACGCACACACATCAAAGCAAGTACACACACGCACACACGCTAACCCAGACTGCAGGACACTGGCGCCACATTAAATATCGTCAAATGACTGCGTGCTTAGCAGATGCCCTTATCCAAGAGCTGTGTTTTTCCAGCAGACTCTTCTTGTACACACTGGTCCACATGCCAAAGGGTAAAAGCAAAACAGGCTTCTGCTGGAATTCAGACATTGACCTGTGCAAGAGGTTGCATCAGTGCTTGAGTTGTAACATTGGGCACTTAGCCTAGGAGCATCTTCCCATACAGATGGGAAAGGGATTACAGATAACGAGCGTGGAAACCATATATTTCAGCCTAGTGTAGCTGTTTTGCTTTTTTGTTGTTTGTTTTTTAACATATGATCTGCCTACAAGCCAGACCCAACTGTTATATAATTTCACGCTGAACCACGGGTATGTTTTGTGAGAACGTTAATAAATTATATGACTTCCGTCGAACAGCACTGTAAAAGAGACCAACATCTCGGTGGTGCTTAGATACATTTTACAGCTTTTGGCTTGACAGGTTTTTAATTCCCCTAGCGATCTCACTATCATTGCCTCACAATCTCCGCTGGCTACGCAGTCAGCAGGTTTTTCCCGGCCCCAATTTAGCCAGGGATCCTAAATCTAGCATGGCCAGAGACCCTGGAGACTAGCAACGGTCTACTTCCTGGAATTGCACCTTGCACCTAAAAGGGACGGTTCACTTCAGGACTTAATTAGCTGGTGCCAATCTCGCCCATTCATCTGGGACTAGGGCATATTGGTTTACTCTAATGAAAATGGAGGGGTCCTCTCGACTGTGGCGTGATGCATGCGCAGATCGTCAACGGACCGCCAAGTTGAAATGAGTAAGAATTCCACGAATAACTTTTACTTTGAAGAGCGTATCCGTACGCTGTCAACCGTATAACATTTTTTTTTTTTTTTTTACCATGGAGGTCGAATTCAATCAAGAAATGATGTTTTGTTAAACCTCCTAGACTTGTAAAGCCATTTCACGACACTCGGCCACTTTATTTGATTAGGCTACTGAACGAACGAAGAACAGCTGTAACCCTATGACGAGCGATGACAGCTATCGGATACTCATAAACGGGACAAAAGTTAGATGGCCCGAACGCTCTTTCAAATGGGGAGTTATCCTTGAGGGGGCTGGGCTATATTATGCTCTTGCTATGGCTTTTTAATAGGGTGGTAAGTCATTAATGAGTGTGCCGAATGTGGTTGGTTGGTATAGTGCTGAGTCTCTTTACTAATGCATGCGGAGGATGCGTCCAGTGCAGACTGACGTTCTGACTTTTCCCTTGCGCCACTTTAGTTACGTGACGTTGCGGTACTGACGCATTATGCACAACCTTTAAAGACAAAGAGATGTATCTCTTTAAGGCTTTGTGTGACCAAGGATTGTCTGTAGCTTTCAGAGGGCATTTTGACATGATCCAATCATAGCTAACACGTTATTTTACTTACAGGGCTGTAAACATATATCCCTAATGTTTAAAGCACGTTGTAGATGTTTTAAATAATAATGTGTACGGGATGATGTCCTAAGATACGTTTCCATGTCCTCTCCACTAAAATATGACCTAGATTGCAAGTGTCAAAGATTGCCTGCTACTAGAGTGGATGTGTGGGTCCTTAGGGATCACTGGAAGGCCTTTCTGACCCTAGACTATTAGGCCTGTGATTCGAGAACTTTGCTGGCGGTGCACTTTGGAATCTAGGAGGATTTCCCCCCAACCCTTTCTGTTCTATCTTGGCATTATAGCATTCATGGGGACCGTGGCATGTGATGAATTTGTATGTAAACTGTACCCATGATGACCAGAGGCACGGTAATCAATCAATCAATCAATCAATCAATCAGCAGTTTATGTGTGTAGCCCTTTTTATTTGCAATGTCACAGAGGGCTTCACATACGCCCATAGAACTGCCTCTCAACCAAACCCCAAACCCTCGAAGAAAACACAGAAAAAACTCCCAGAATGCACCCAGCAAAGAAACGTGTTTTCGAATGAGATCTTTCCTTCTCTCACTACACAACATGGTGGTGATTTCAGCAAGTGGCTCCGAGTCCTTTAGTTGTGTGGAGGGTTTAGTGGCACACTGACTCCTCTCACCAAAGGAGGGCTGTGGGATTCCCTGAGGCAAGGTTAACTGGCTGTAAATGAGTATTGAGTGAATCACGGAGCAGGTTTAACCCACATACCGCTGTGTGTGTCTTAAGCTAAGTCAAACTTGAAATCTTAAAGCCACTCCCACTCACTCTCCCCCTCCTCCCTCTCTCTCTCTCTCTCTCTCTCTCTCTCTCTCTCTCTCTCTCTCTCTGTCTCTCTCTCTCCATCTACTTGCCTCTCTCTCCATCATCCCTCCCTCTCCCTTTCTTTGCATATCAGCACAGGCGGTCAAGTGTCCACAAGGACTTGACATTTTACGCATGCAAGAAGACAAGTGTGTTGGCGTTAGTTCTCTGTTCTCCTGTGTATATGTGTGTGTGTGTGTTTGTGTGTGTGTGGAATCACACAGTGATAGGAAGATGCTAGTTTTCCTCTCCTTCCAATCTCCAGCAGTCCATGCAGTGGCTGTAGGATTAGTACAATTCCTCTGGTCTTTCAGCAGTGTTGTGTATGTGTGTTGTGTGTGTGTATGTGTGTGTGAGAGCGTAGTTGATCTACATTCAGGGAAAGTGTCAGAGTGTGTGTGTGTGTGTATGTGTATGTGTGTTAGCGTAGTTGATCTACATTCAGGGACAGTGTCAGAGTGTGTGTGAGTATGTGTGTGTGAGGGTGGTGGATCTACATTCAGGGACAGTGTCAGTGTGCATACCAGGACCCATACCAGACCGTGCATGCACGTGTGACTGTGTGTCTTACTGTGTGTGTTACTGTGTGTGTTACTGTGTGTGTTACTGTGTGCGTTTCTGCTGTTCTTGACCCCTCGCAGTGTAAAATGGAGCAGGCAATGAGTTGGCTTATAGCATGGCTGACACACTCACACATCTGTCTGGATATACGTCTCAACGAAGTCTATGATTAGTGTCATGGCTCGCTGTCATGGAACCCAAATTGTATATTATGGGATGTGTCATTTGGCTTCAGCCCTAAAACCTTTCCATCCTTCCTCTCTTTTGCTTTCTAACTCTCTTTTATCCTCTGTGTGTCCTTTCTCTGCCAGACATCTTCCCTTCCCCTCCTCCTCCTCCCCTCTCCTCCATCCCCCCTTCTCATTCTCTAACCCCTTTCACATTTAGGACCTGTCCCCCTCCCTCCCTCCCTCTCCCTCTTCTTCTCCCTCCCTCTCCCTCTTCTTCTCCTTCCTTCTCCCTCCCTCCCTCTATCTCTCTCTCTCTCTCTCTCTCTGTCTTGTTTCTGTCTCAGTGCGTTAAGCTCTTGAAAATGGCCCCCAGCCTTCCTGCGTGCAGCAGGAAACCTACCAAATCGATGCCCTCCTCTATCTCTCCATCTCGCTCCATCACTTTTTCCCCTCGTTTGTCGCCGCCGCCGCTCCTGATGGGATGATCGGCTGCTGAAAATGAAGGTGATACATCACTGTGTGTGTGCGTGTGTGCATGTGTGTGTGTGTGTGTGTGTGTGTGCGTGCGCCCATGTGTGTGTGTGCCTGTGTGTGCGTGAGGATCAGAGGGCGGCTTTGGTGTGCTGCAGTTCAATCAGCCATTTGTGGATCCATCATTGTAGTATGCTTAGTTGAAGCCCACCCATGCTCACTGGATGATATCTACACGAACGCACACACATACACACATGCGCACACACAGACACACACACACAGTCTTGGTATTTCGCTCTCTGGCCCCTTCCAAGAAGACTGGAAAGCATCGTGTCATTCCTCCTCCAGTCAGCCAGTGTGCTTGCTGGTATTCAAGTTACACTATAGGTGCATTAACCATCACACAAATTTGCTTTATTTTGCTGCCTCCCCTCTTTTCTGCAATCTGCGTCGATACATTCTGCCTTGACGTGTAACAGGGCCGGTATTGTCAGGAAGAGGGAAAACAAGTCGATGATACTGAGTGGTAGTCGAAACAAACTCACCCGGTTTCCCTGTCTCAGTCAACGCAGTCCATCACTGGAAAGACAAAGGCAATCAATTACAGTTCATCCACTTACACTGTCTTCCTCTCTCTCTCTCTGCCTCTCTCCCGCTCAGTCTCTCTGTCTCTCACCCTCTCTTCCTCTCTCTCTCAGACTCTCTCCCGCTTAGTCTCTCTGTCTTTCACCCTCTCTCTCTACCTCTCTCCTGCTCAGTCTCCCCGTCTCTTCCTCTCTCTGTCTTTCTCTTCCTGTCTCCCACTCAGTCTCCCTGTCTCTCTCCCTGTCTCTCTCCCTCTCTCTCTTGCTGCCTCTGTCCCACTCAGTCTCCCTGCCTCTCTCCCTCTCTTCCTCTCTCTGTCTTCCTCTTCCTGTCTCCCACTCAGTCTCCCTGTCTCTCTCCCTCTCTCTGTCTTCCTCTTTCTCTCGCTGCCTCTCTCCCACTCAGTCTCTCTGTCTTCCTTTCCCTCTCTCTCTCTGCCTCTCCCACTCTCCCTCCCTCCTTCTCTTCCTCTCTCTGTCGTGCTCCCTTGCTCTCCCTCTCTCTCTCTCTGCCCCTCTATCCTGCTCAGTCTCTCTGTCTCTCCCTCTTTTTCTCGGCCCAATTTCACTGTCTAGTGTGAAATGAAAGCTCCTGTACTTTTTGTATTACCTCTGCCCTTCTCTTTCCAGCCCTCCCCCTCTCCCTCTCCTTCTCCTTTCATTTATTCCTTCCCTCTTTTTCCTCTCTGATATACTTGGAGCATTGAAGGACCTGTAGATACACACGTGTTCGCACTCACATTGCCGACCATATATATATTCATGACTCAGGCAGCAAAGCATCTTTATTAATGGGACAGGGATCTCCAAGTTGGAGCAGGGAACATACACACTGCCTGCGTGTAGTCCAAGGGATTCTCATTTCTCTCAATGTCTGTCTTTGATAAATACACTCCCCCCCCCTCTCTCTCTCTGTCTGCCTGCCTCTGTGTCTGCCTCTGTCTACCTCCTGTCTGCCTCGCTCCCTCCTCTCACGCTCCTCATCTCCATTCTTCACACAACCCTCCTTTTTCCCTGCGTCTCCCTCTCTATAATCTGTCTCTACCTCTGTTTCTCCACCTCTCTCTCTCCCCCGTTCCCTCCCTCCCTAAATTAGAAAATATTCTATCTACTTCGCAAAAAATATGCTCTCCTCTTGTGGGCGACTGGGCATGATTTTGCCTACATCAGTGTTTTCACATTGCACTGACTCTCTCTCTTTCCTCCATCTCTCCTACGCTCGTCTCCTCCTGCTGCCATGGAGACGAGCGTGAGCTGGAGCGACTTTGAAACACCAGACAGGAGCCGAAGGAGCAGAGTATGCTGGTTTTGATACAGCCAGCACTCTGATCTTTAATCAAGATTCCAAGCCGCGCAGCACGCGTGTGCGTGCAGAGGTGGGAATAGGTGAGACTCAAAGAGGGTCTCTCAGTCTCAGTAACTCTCTCTCCCTCCCTCTCTCCCTCCCTCTCTTTCACCCTCTTCCACCACTCTCTCTTTCCCCTTGTTTCATCTTCTTAGGCAGCCAAGCTTGGCCGTGTGGATTCAATCATCATGCATTTTTTAAGGGGGCCTTAAATGCACTCTCCAGCTTTGGAGGGGAGCAGAGAGTTTTCCATGCACTGAGTGCCATTCCTCCCACCCCCTCAACCCCACCCCGCACCTCCACGCCTCACCTCCACCACCTCCACCCCCCACCCAGGAAGCCCCTCCTTGTGTAATGACGCATATGAATCGAGTCATAAAATAAGAAGTGAGAGTTTTGTTGGGTTCCACGTTCGCTCCTTCCGCCCCATCTTCGCTCCAGCACCTGAACTCCCTGAGCGAGTCCAACAGTTTTCGCTCGGCAGGTCTGGCCGAGGCTGAAGTCACCGTCATGCCCGATGGGCTCCTCCCCCCGTGCGTTCTGCGTGCGCTCCGGGTCCGCAGACGCAGCGCTGCCGACAGGCCGTGAATTACCTTCTAAGGATTTACAATTAAAGACTAAGGGGTGGGTGTTGATTAGCTATAAATTGATGTCGTGAAACGGCTCTCGTATTTAAAGAAGCGTCGCTGTCAACCTGGAAAGGTCATGGAAGTTGTAAATGCTGTGTGGAATGTGGCTGATGATTTGATTTGCGTGGCCCGTTGGTTTGTGAAGGGATAAGATGATACGATGGTGTAGCCCTATCAACCATGGAAAGGTCTCAATTCTAAAACTATCCTCATCACAATGTGTTACCGTGTGTAAATGCTCTACGGTGGGGCTGAATAGCACTGCTTTATTCTAAACGTACTCTTAAGGATGAGTGTGTGTTTGTGTGGGGGGGTGTGCTGGCTAACAGAGGAATTAATCGTCTTAATGAAAGCCAGGAAAAGCAGGTCTTAAACATGTCCTGGCGGGCTTGTTTAGAAAGCACAGCCAGGAGACTCTCTATGGGAGTTGGTTGAGAATTCCGAATGTGGGGTTTCTCTCTTTCTCTCTCTCTCTTTCTCTCTCTCTCTCCCTCTCATTCTCAATCTCTCTCCCTCTTATTCTCAATCTCTCTCCCTCTCATTCTCAATCTCTCCCTCTCATTCTCAATCTCTCTCCCTCTCATTCTCAATCTCTCTCTCTCTCTGCAGTTAGCTTCTTCACCTGCTACAGCTGAAGAGGTGTTAGGTTCCTGTTTGACCAATAGGAATGTGACCATCTGGTTCTTCTGACTCATGCAGGACACGGAGGTTATGCATACGCTGCATGATATCTCTGCTGGCCTGCTTCCAGAGCTAACCTCAGTCTAACCCTTTCTAGAAGGAGTGTGTGTGTGTGTGTGTGTGTGTGATCCGAGCCCTCTCACGTCCGTAGCTTCCGTCCTCACCTTGTGAAAATCTCCCAAGTCCGATTGCATGAAAGAGAACGTTCTAGAAAGGTTGTTTTTATCGACATCAACTTACCTAGTATCTTGCCCCCCCCCCCCTCCTCTTACTAAACCCGTTCTTGCTAATCCATCCAAGTGGACATTGCGGGTCTTGAACGCTCCACCGCGTCAAGGCCCTCCGACCCCCCCCAACCTTTGCGTTTGGAAGCCGTGTAGGAAACACGAGTCGTCAGCAGTTCAGCAAGGTGTTTTGGTCCGCGGTCCAACTTCTTCTCTGGGGAGTTTAGGGGTTGCGACCAAATATCCGTTTTAGTGTCAGAGCTTTGAACCTTTTAGCTGACTTTAATTCTTTATAACAACCGTAAATGCTGACACCCCTCAAGCACAAACGCCTTGGCAGGCAGGTGACGGTATTCAATTTGAAATATGGCTGAGGAGTTTCTTGGCAGATGTCTTCAATAACTGAAGTTAATTGGTCAGAATAGCCCATCACAATGCTGTATACTTCTATCACTTCTTGGAGAACTGGCTGCTGATCTTAGATCTTACAGTCATTCATTCTCCTTCATTCCAGCAGGGAGGTCTCATTAAGACCAAGGTTCCACCTTCGATGTGTTCCCGGCATTCGATTAAAACCGCAGACCACCTGACACGCATGTCGAGTCTTACTATTTTCCGACCGGCGCTGTTTATATTTGCGTGTGCGTGGGATTGTGTGTCAGGAAAAGGTATGTGCGTGTCCTTGTGTTCAAGCATATCATTCCTGTTGCTGTTTGTTTTCCAACCGAGACGGGTTAGTTCTCGTGACAGCACACACACAGGAACACGCAAACGTGCGGAAGCAACAACGTGGGACGGCTCAGCCCACCGCTGAACCTTGATTGATCGGAGCGAGAAAGAAGTCGGGCTAAATTGCCGCTTTCACCTTGGCGCTTTTACCACGCCAGGCACGTTGGCGTGGTTGCATGCGGCGCGTGCATGCCGGCACGCGCATTTGAAGGACTTAAGGAGTGGATTAGCGCAATGTTCATGCGTCAGTGTTACCAGAGGCGTATAGTGAAGTCATTGTTGGACTACAAAGGAGGGACCGGGAAGCAGTGGTAGAGGGGTAAGTTCCTCACATTCAGGCAGGTCCCCTCTGTGTGCGCCTCTGTTAGAGCTCAAGCTGAAAAGGGCCTGTGGTCTCCGGACACCAGGCTTACAAACCCCCTCAGATAATCCCCATCTGTCTCATTCAGCACAGTTTGAAAATGCACCCGCGCACCCGCATGGACGCTCAGAGCTCTGGAAGTGCTCGAAAAAACGTTTTTTTTAAAGAAGCTTGCGTTACTTGACACGAGGACCTGCTTGTGTCGTGGAGGGGGATGTTTGGTTATGTGAGGATACACACCCGCATAGTCACACACACACACACACAGTCACAGTCACACTCACACACACAGTCACACACACCCAGTCACACACTCACAGTTACAGACACACACAGAATCACACACACACACTCAAAGTCACAGACACACACAGAGTAGCACACACACTCACAAAAGAAAGTGGGAGCTCGGGGCCTTGTGTTACGTGAGTGTGCTGGGTTATTCCAATCCAAGACACTCTGCGCTTCTTTCTCTTTCAATCCAAGCGACGGAGGAGAGACGCTTTGGGCTCTGAGAGCACTCTGCCATTCTTTCGCAGTGCTGGTGACACACGCAGACGGACGCACGTGCACTTGTTACTTAGACGCTAGTACCCATTGTGGCCCGAGAGCCAGTCAACGGATCATCTCATGAATCACCAGTCACTGTCATTGCCAGCACGTGTCACTCTCTTCATCCTTTCACTCTCTTCATCCTTTCGCTCTCTTCATCCTTTCGCTCTCTTCATCCTTTCACTCTCTTCATCCTTTCGCTCTCTCCATCCTCTCGCTCTCTTCATCCTTTCACTCTCTTCATCCTTTCACTCTCTTCATCCTTTCGCTCTCTCCATCCTCTCGCTCTCTTCATCCTTTCACTCACTTCATCCTTTCATCCAAAAAAGAGAGGGAAGGGGGGAGGATTTACAGAGTGCCTTCTCGGCATGGAGAGGATTTGTGTCTGCTCTGAAGGTTCAGAGGCAGGATAAGAGCACCACCCAACCGCCCCCCACCCCACGCCCCCACCCCCCACCTCCCGCCTCCTCCCCTCTCCACGGGGCTTTGCAGCTTTTGTGTCCTTATTATTTAAGATTAATGTTATTAAGATCCCAGACGGAATTAACGTTCACAAAAGCTCTCGCTCGCCTGTTACGGCGACCCGCCCGTGACTCAACAGGGTTGCCGCATCGGAACAGCCGCGTCATTGTCGCCACTGCCAAATCGCCCTCTTCCTCCTTCCTGTGGGGAGGGGAAGGGAGGGAGGAAAGAGAGGACTGTGGGGGGTGGAGGGAGGGGAAGGGAGGGAGGAAAGAGAGGACTGTGGGGGGTGGAGGGAGAGGAACGGAGGGAGGAAAGAGAGGACTGTGGGGGGTGGAGGGAGAGGAACGGAGGGAGGTCCCAGCTTGATTCTATTCCCATCTCCATTCTTGCTGGGAATGATTGCCATTGAAGTCATGGAGCACTATTGTGTATATCGGTGCTACCTTCGGTCAACAGATAAGAGCTGACCGTGCAGAACCGCCTCAGTGCCCAACGCTGATCTATCGAGCAGCAGACAACCTCCCCAAGACCCACGACCGGAGACCTTTACGTCATCCAATTACCTCTGTCCAAACCGTCTGCACTAAATGTCAGTGGTTTCCCCCATAATTCACACGTGCAGCGAGCATTATGACACACCTAGCGGAGCGTCTCACGAGCGCGCGCTCGCGCGTCAACACGGAGAAAAAGAGAGATGAGAGGGTAATTGCCCTGTGATCCTGCAGGGCTATCTTTAGGATGTATGGACCATTTAGCATCCCATTACATAAATGGAGCAGATTCAACGACCACCTAGGCCACTGTGACCATTGGATTGCAATCCCATGATTGCAGCCAGTCCACCATCCAGGGAGACGTGGGGATTCCGTGTTTTGAGGCTAGAGAGGCTCTGTGTGTGTGTGTGTGTGTGTGTGTGTGCGCGTGCGTGTTGTCCGTGGTGACACCAACGGCTGTCTATTGTGCGGTTAGCTTGTCTGTGTACGTAGCTAGCTGCGAGCTAACTCTAGCAGGTAGGCTAATACATCTACACACACAGACACACACACTCCGCACTCAGTGGCCGCCTCGAGTTTGTGCCGGCTGATTGTCGTCCCGGCTAAGCAAAGAAAGGGATGGCGAGGATGAGAGGCGACATGTTTGATTAGCGCCTCAAGAAATGAATCAGCCTTTAATATCCCCTTCAGCTAATCCTCCCTATTTCTGGAGAGTCTCCTCTCTCCTGTGAGGTGGAGTGTGTGTGAGGTGCGCGCCGTGTTTGAGGTGTCCAGACCAGATGTCATAACCCACAGGTACACGGCAAGTTCTCCTGTGGTTTGGAGCTAAAAGCCAACAGGTAGTTGCTACGTTTTGTTCTAACCGACTACATGACCTCCGTTGACGACGCAGAAATCGAATCCATTTTATAAGGTGAGACAAATGCTACATACAGTATCCAACCCCGAGCCACATGAGTTGTCCAATTAAAGGTATGACTGAGACAGAAGTCTCCGGTACATTATAGGCTAGGCTACACACTCAAAACACGCTACACCTCCAGGACTGACATCACCCTGTAATTAGCAATCCCCCACAGCCTACATGTTGATGCTGTATGTATTGTTTCTATAATAGGAAAACTTGCCGGCAGAACATATCTTTTGTCCCTTCCTGTCTATTTAGCTGAAAACATGCCAAGACGCAGGTTTTAATCTCTACCAAGCGAGACGTAGGCAAGGCAACAGCTGTCACTTTGGACCAGTCACTACATTATGCAAGCCAGACCTCTGCCACCTATATCAATTTGCAATCAATATGCAATAAAAACTCATTAAAACGTTATATGTTCCGTTATGGAAATTAATTCCGGAAGACAAATTTGTGATCTGTCACGAAGGGATATCACTCTGGCTCAGCCATGCGGAAAAAGGTTATTTAAAGCCCGAAATTGGATACACATGGAAATGGAGAGAGCGAGACAAGAGGGGAAAGAGATAGAAGAGGAAGAAAGAGAGAGAGAGAGACAGAAACAGGAGGGAAAGAGGGAGAAAGAGAGTAGAGGAAGAGAGAGACATGGAGAGGTAGACAGAGAGAAGGAAGTGAGGTGCGATGCATTAAAATCAGAGAGAGAATATGACAGGCTCACATAATGAGACAGCGTTTCGATGTCTATTCAGATGAAAAGCAGATTAAGCCCTATTGCTTTCCCATTCCCCTCACGCCTTCCCCCAAACCACCTCCATCTTTCTTCTGGCGCTGTCTCCACATCTGCGCCATTAATTATCTGGCCGTTTATTGCGAACGGAGTGTTTTACGTGGTTTAAAGGCGGTCAAGGGAACGTGAGTGAACCATCAATGCTAGCCAGCCAGATGTTCATCACTGCTTAAGACCCACGGGTCAACGTATGTTTCACTGAGTGATTTCACTGCAGGGGCGAAGTGGAATATCATCGCTTGTTGTGGATTCGTTCGCATGAAAAGAATCACGCTATCGTAGACACGTGTTGGAACTGTTGTCGGTGAATTCTCCGATAAGGTCGTCTTCGTTTCCCTTGTCGTTTTGGAGATGCAGCCGCCAGCCTTTTCACGGCGACAGCTCAATCTATATGATAAAACACCCCCACCCCCACACCCTAACCATCTCAACGCCAGGTGCCCATAGCCTAATCGTTCCCGCCAATTCACTCGTTCGCGCGTGTTGGATTGCGTGTGCGCCGTGACAGGCACGTGAACGTACGACGCAGTAGGAGTACCTCTCCCCAGCCGTGTTTCTAATCTGATCTCACGTGTTCCTCACAAAGGCAAACCATTCATGAATATTAGAGAGCTGTCACATATTGATTGCAGCAGTATTTTCCAAGTCATTTGCATGTGCCTGGGGGTGAACAGTGAGCAATTGGAAACATCGACTCTCGGCACATTTTCAAATTAGAACAGAAGGTATATAGGTATCGATTCGCTCTTTTTTCGGGCCTTTATCTAAAACTATCTTAATTCCACAACAGGAATGAGAGACTTTGAAGATGAGTGGAAGACCAGAGGCGGCCAAATTACAGAGAATGTACTGAAGCGTGGCAATTTGATTCAATATGTGTGCGTGTGCGTGTGTGTGTGTGTGTGTGTGTGCGTGCATGCGCGTGCGCGCGTGTGTGTGTGGGGCATGCGCAGTCTGCATGTTTGTTAAGGACACCATATTTACCCCTCCATACATCCAGGCTTTTCTCCTAACTCTCCCTTCAGTCGTGTTTAGTGCTCCATGTTTGCAGTGTTTCATCTCTGCATGTTCCCTGAGACGCTCACCAAGTCAGAGGCCCTTCACGCTGCAAATCAGTTTGCCATCCACCTGGATTATTATTTGGAGCTTTGGCGGTTTAAAACGACCAACTGCAACTTTCAGTTCTCCGGCGTTGAATCCATAACGCTAAATTGATTGAACGGTTTGCTCACCTGAACACTTGACAGACGGGCGGAGGTTCGACAGCATAGTCGCTGATGCCAGGAAGCAGCGGTAACAGCTGGTTAGATCCTGTGTTGGTGTGGCGAATCCTTCTAGCATGGTGTTGGAGGGAGGCCCCACGCTAGCAGTGTTAGCATGCTAAGCACGTGTGTCTCTCAACCCACACTAGCATTCATGAATGACGATCCAGGCTGGGACTACAGCCCACAGGAGGGGGCCCAATATGATGTGTGTGAGAGACAGCGTGAGTGTGTGTGTGTGTGTGTGTGTGTGTGTGTGTGTGTGTGTGTGTGTGAGGGCTTGCACTCAAAACGCTCCGCCTGGAGTCAGATCCTGTGTATTTCTACTTTAGCTTTTATCTCGGGCTCTCCTGCCATCCCAAATCGGCCCTGTCACATCCTGTTCCTCAGAACACTGGCGTTTTTGTTCCTCCGACATGCCCTCTCCCCCCCTCCCTCCCTGCCTCCCGCCCTCCCTCCGTCTTCGGTGTGTCTCCGTGGGCTTCTCAGGGTCACAGCACGGTCTGGGGGCATTATGCAACTTGTTTCAGCTTGTTCATCCCGATTGCTTTCTCCGTCTCTGTCTATCCATCTCCTCTGTCTGCCCCGCGCTGTGTTTTCTCTCTCTGTCTCTCGCCGTCTTTTTTTTTCTCCCTCTGCGTCGCGTCTCTCCATCTCTGTCGGTCTCTCTCCTACTCCTCCCCCCCCCCCCGCTCCTCCCGTCCCATGTTTCCTCCCCCTCCGTCTGTGTGGAGAGAGAGAGATGGATGAAGAGATGAGGATCCTGGCAGAGTGTGTCCCTCTCGGCTTCTCTCAGCTGGGCCCTTCGCTTCCCACCAGCTGCCAGTCAACCATCACAGTGCTTTGTTCCCGCCTAACAAGACTAGCCTGCTCGCTAACGACTTGTCGATTGCATTCTGTGCGTGCCTGTGTGTGCGCATCTCTACGCACCTTGTGCGTGCTTGCATCCTTTTGTGTCCTGTTAAGTGCATCGGCATCAATATGTATGGCGATAACCCTCCCCACGCTCGCACGCTAGCAGAGTCTTATGGATCAGTGGGAATATGTATTGGGACCACACTCTTGCCTCGCATTGTTTTCCTGTCGCCAACGCCAACGCCGGGGAGAGCGCCATGGCTGGCGGATTGGATGCACATCGACGGATCATAGACGAGCTAGCGCTCTGGTTGGCTGCGCCGTCGTGCCTGGCGTAGCGCGACGTGTCATGGCGCCGCGTGGCGCGCGAGGGCGCGATCGGTGTCACCGTGGCGTCGAGCGGCTGGAGAGGATCTCCGACGTAGCGCCGGTGGACTGTGAAATCTGGACTGCTGCTCAGGAGCAGAGGATGTGTACGAGCGTGTGCTCAGTGAGGGGGTAGAGGCAGGGGTCTTGTAATGTCAGACTAGGGCAGGGGGGGAGAGGTTGGTATAACGTGTGTTTCTGGATGTGTGGGGGCCCAATATGATGTGTGTGAGAGACAGCGTGAGTGTGTGTGTGTGTGTGTGGATGTGTGTGTCTGCTTGTTAAGGGGATGGAAGTAGAATTTATAATAATGTCACACCAGGGCTGGGGGCAAGATGTTGGCATGAGGTGTGTGTGTGTCTACCCATGTGGTGTTGTAGCCGTGTTGTAGGAAGGTTGGAAATGTCGCTCAGCAAGGGGAGAGGGGGCGCGGGTGCTGGCAGAGTTGGGGTCCTGCCAGACTTTGGCATTTTGAAGCGCTGGCACGAGTCCTGGGCATCAAAGCCGCCCACAGGGGGGCGGGGCTGATGTGTGGTGGCTTTGGCGTAAGTACCTGCGTCCAGGCTCCGCCCCTCCTAGGAGGATAAGCAGGAACACACGCGGCTGTGTGGGATCAGATGGCGCCCATCAGATCTGTGCCAGCGCTGTGCCAACTGTTTCTGGACCTACTGGATCTGAACGTTCCAACCCACAGGACGCTGTGGCGTACACAGCAGTAACACAACCACCAAGGTCCTGCTCGCCTCGGAGATTGCAGGAATCAAATGGTTATGTGTGTGTGTGTGTGTGTGTGGAGGGTATCTGCTGCCGTTGCTAAGGTAATGCGGTTTCCAGTGAAATCCGAAACGAGGCGATTCTATTTTTTTTGATTTGTCTCTTTCCACTTTCTGAGACGGGTGCTTTATTAAAAGCGAGTGATCGTGAAGGTGAAAAACGGGAACCTTCTGCTGCCTCTCAGACTGGGGCAGAGAGAGGAGAAGGAAGGGGAGGAGGAGGAAGGGAAGGAGGAAGATAAGGGAGGAGGAAGGAGAGGAGGAGGATGGAAAGGGAGGAGGAAGGCAAGGAGGAAGAGGAGGAAGGAGGAGGAGGAGGGAAGGAGGAAAAGAGACCAAGTTTGACAGTTGGTGTTCGGAGAGCAATTCGCACCTACCGGCATGTCCTAGCAGGGGACAAAGAACGGATGGGAGGAGGAGAAAATATTGGTGGGGAGGAGAGAGGAGAGGACATTAGTATCACTTCATGTAGTGGAGTAGAAGGTGAAAAATTCTGTTTGAGATGTATTCTACGTGGGGGAAAACTGAAAGGATCTATTTTTACTCTCTCAGAAGACACTCTGAGCTCTAATTGCATCAATGAACCCGCGTTTCCACTTAGCAATAACCTGCAGTGGAACGTGCAGAGAGTCAAACAGCACAGGTCATTTACCCTCCTACTATTCTTTAGTGGAAAAGTAAGTTAGGTTCGTTCGAAAATCTCCCATTTATTCCATAACAACAGGAGGACTCCTTTGATCTCAATCCATTGACGTTAATGAAACCATGTGCTGGACAAAGGATTCCAGCGAAAGATGAGAGAAATCAATGTATTTTTCAAACACAATCGAATGAATAATTACTTCACGTCTTGGTGGTGCTGGTTAAAGTCAATTCTATTTGATATTTCTAGCCGAGCAGAATCCGAGGAAAGGTTGTTCCGCTAAGCCTCTTCAGACACGCACAGCACACACACACAGCACACACGTACAGCACACACACACACACAGCACACACACACAGCACACACACACAGCACGCACACTCACAGCACACACACACACACACGCTGCCCTATGACATTCCTCCTGCATCCCAGAATCCCCTTCACCTTGTTCCTATGCGCCAGGATGTGTTAATGAATCCGTCTACCTGCTTATCTCAGCTTGGCTACACTGGACCGTGTCTACTGCTAGGGTTTAAAAGCACACATAGTGTGAATGTCCCTGACGTGGCCTTGGTCATGTATCCTTTGTGTGTGTGGAGAGGAAGAGAGCTGCAGCTTATCAGTATTCCCTCACCCACTACAACAGAGGAAATTACCTCTCGGTCCGCATGGCGACGGCCATGGCTATCTGCTGGGGCTGTTGGGGATTCTGCTGTGCTCATAAATCTGGGTGTGTGTGTGTGAGGGTGTGTGTGTGTGTGTGTGTGTGTGTGTGTGAGGGTGTGCTTATGTCGTAAGATAACGCTTTGTTTGGGATGAGATTAGGTTGTAGTTTAGAAGTTTTGCTGGTTTTAGCAATACAAAGGAACCTTCACCGTGGCTGTGTGTTTGACTGTCTGTGTGTGAGTGTGTGTCTGTGTGTGTCTGTGTGTGAGTGTGTGTGTGTCTGTGTGTGTCTGCGTGTGTGTCTGTGTGTGTCTGCGTGTGTGTCTGTGTGTGTCTGTGTGTGTCTGTGTGTGTGTCTGTGTTTGTGCACGCATGGCTCCTTGCCTTTAGCCGTCTGCTCCAGTGTCCTCTGATGTGATGCATCAGCTTGTGTCTGAGGGCTTCAGTGTGTCCACACGTGTCTGCATGCGTGTGTGTTTGCGTGTTTGTGCTTGGGCGTGCGTGTGTGGCGTACTCAGTCATGTGCGTGTCATGTCGCAGCTTTGGACTGGATCAGTGTGAGTATGCGTGTGTTGGAGTGTGTGTGTTTTACTTCACTCTCAGACACTAGTTAAAAGAGCCCTCAGGCAGATGAATTCTCTTTAGTGAAAAAGCTGATTTAATTGGGTAGCTCCCCAATCCTCTTACTGATAAGGACATCTTGATGAAGGATAAAACCCTTCTTTTTTGCTCCCTTCATCTCTGCCTCCTCTACCCCCCCCCACCCACACCCACACTCATTCACACACAGGCACACACCACACACACACACACCTTGTCTTTCAGCCTGTAGTCCCTTCTCCTCCCTCAACCCTGTGCCTCTCTCTGTCTCTCTCTCTTTCTTTCTCTCTCTCTCACTCGCGCTCTTTCCCTTGCTCTCTTTCTCTCTTCTTGGTCCAGCTCTATGTGTGTGAGTGCATGTGAGAGATATAGAGAGAGAAAGAGAGAGAGAGGGAGGGAGGGTGGTTGTTGTGTGAATGCATATGGGAGAAGGATGAATGGACATCAATGGCTTCCTTTGAGAGCCTCTCTCCCTCTCTCATTCCCTTCCTCCCTCTCACTGTCTACCTCGCTCTCCCGCAAAAATGGAGATAGGAATAGAATACAGCTGGCACCTTTCTCTCTTTCTCCTTCCTTCTCTCAACCTCCCTCACACTTTCGCTTTTTTTTCTTCCTTTTCCCGCCCCCCCCCTCTCTGACTCCTTCCCTCCCTCACACTGTCTCCCCTTTCTCTCTCGGCTAATAAAGCCAACCTTTAACAGAAACCCAGTGACCTCCTCTCTTCCTTTCCTTGTCTTCTCTTTCCTCTCTCCTTCAGCCTCTCTGAGCTGGGAGCCATTTTGGGGAGAAAAAAAAGAAGCGTTTCCATGCCGCCTCCCTCTTGTCCTGCCTGCCTTCCTTCCCCAAAATCTCTCTTCCTCCTCTCCCTCCTCCTCTTCCTCCCCTACCATACCCTGCTCTCGCGTCCTTCTCAGCACTCTCCTTCCTCCTCTCCTCCCGCCGCCCACCCCTCCTTCATTCCTGCCTCTCCGACTGCTTTTTCCATGGCTCTTAGGGTGAGTAGAGCTGGTCTGCTTAAAGTGAGCTGGCCTCTCTGTGTGTTTAATAGGCAGTCCTGCCAGGCTCCCTGCCTGCCTGCCTCTCTGGTTCCTGTTTGAAGATGTTGGCTCATCCCAGGCGCAGGGTCGCCAGCGACGAAGTCGAGATTTTAACAACACTGTCGTGGGTTTTTGTCTCCTTCCCCTCGCTGTGTTTCTTCTCTGACCTTCAGGGCTTTCGCTCCGCTTCATCCCTCCCTCTTTTCATTTCATAAAAATAAACTAGAGATAAACTTCTACTCCTGCTCAACTCGGGAGCCCTTTGAATCCCCGCGAGGGAGAGAAGTCTGGGGCGCGCCTGTCATCCACTTGTCCTTACCTTCACAACTCTGCAGATGAATTATAAATATGCCGTTTCCCTGCCTTTTATTCTGCGATGGTCGGCGGGGGGCGGGAGGGGAGGGCGGTGGGGGTGGGGGCTGTGGGGGGTTGCGGTGCAAGGCGTTTTATGTGAGACGGCCATGCACGCACACACACACACACACTCTGACGCGCGCACACCTGCACGCGCACCCGTGTTTGATACACTAACTTTCGCTCGCGTACACACACAGTCACTTGCTCACACACACACACACACACTCAGTCACTTTTTCACACACACAGTCGCTTGCTAACACACACACAGACACATCACGTCCGCGACACCTCACCTTTGGGTTATTCATGTAGGGTAGTACAGCCACACTCTATCACAAGATTTGCATTCCTTTGTTCTCTCTCTCTCCCTCTGCTCTCCTCCCCGCTCTCTCCATCTTCTTTGCACCACAATCGAAATCAACACGGAGGAAACTTTGGACATGCAGGTGTCACAAACTTCGAAAAAGTCTCTTCGGAAAAGTTTGGGAGCGTTGTGTGCATGACAGAGTAGGACGCCGTGTGTCTTTGTGTGTATGTGCGCGTGTTTGTGTCTGTGCGCATGTGTGTGTCTGTGTGTCTGCGTGTGTGTGTATCAGAGGGTAGCTGTGCGAGTTTAGCGATCACAGAAGAACTAGGATCATTTGATGAGGACACCAGACTTATGTAGACAGTTGATATCAAGAGTGTGTATTTGTGCATGGGTTTCTTTGTATTTGTGTCAGTGTGTTTGTCTGCGTTTACGTGCGAGGGTGTGTTTGTCTCCAAGTCAGCCTGAGTGTGTTCTGTCCCTCTGGGAATATTTACAACTTGGAATCAAGGCCTGTGATTAGTTTGACTGCACAGCTATGGTCTACTCTGGAGGAAAAAAAAGAAGCTCAACCGCTGATAATTAATTGGCAATTAAACTGAAGAAGAAAGAGTTCTCAATGCACTTTCCCTAACTTTACATGGTGTTGTTGCAGCAGGTGTCATGCCCCCCCTCTCATCCATTCCCACTCCCCCCCCCTCCATTTACCCATCCTGCTAGCACTGAGAACGAGAGTTGTGATGACTTCAGACCGCGATTGAAAGGCTTCCGACTTGTGGAACTTCGGCAGTCCCCTGGTCGGATCAAAGTCCAAATGCAACGCAGCCTGGATCTACCCAGGCGGTCCCACAGAAACACCTGTTGCACCTACCATGACTCAGGTGGGACAATTGGGGGAGATTGCATGGAATTGGGCACTGTGTAGGTGAGAGAGAGAGAGAAAGAGCTAGAGAGAGAGACAGATGAAAGGGCAGAGGGAGAGATGGGGAGGGTATGGAGAAGTACAGAGAGGGAAAAAGGGGGCAGAGGGAAAGAAGGGGGAGGTGAGAGAGAGAAGGAGGTGATAGAGAAATAGAGACAGAGAGATGGTGGGAGGAGATTGGGAGGGGAGGGAGAGAGGGAGGAGAGAAATGGAAGGACGAGAGAGGGAGGGTGGAGAAAGAGAGGGAGGGAGGAGGGAGGGAGAGGGAGGAGATAGAGGTATGGTGAAGAGAAAGGGAGGAGAGAGAGAGGGTGGACAGAGAGGGAGGAGGGAGAGAGAGGAAAGGAAGTAGAGAGAGAGGGAGGGAGGAGAGGAGATTATCCTGCATTCAAACAGTTTCACCATCCCCATCCCCAATGCCATGAACATCATCAGCATAATTCATCTGGTATTAAGTCTGGCTACATAATGAAGTGAGCCCACTTCATTAGCTTGTGAAGCGGCTCTCCAGCTTCCTAAATGACACACCCCTCCGCCCATTCACACACCGCCCAATGGGAGTAAGGTTTGTTTAGCTGTCGCCCAATGGGAATGAGTGTTGTTTGAAGGCTTGCCATTTCAATCAGCCTTGTTGTTCTCCTGTTGTTGTCTTTGGGGGCAACCTGGCGCGGGCCTGTTGCCAAGGGGACGCATGTGTTTCATCACGTCCGTAATTGGATTCCCCTTTAATTATGACTCCGCTGCATGTTGCTTTATCTGGAAGGGGGAATGGAGGGATGGAGAGAGAGTGCGGGGGGAGGGATGGTAGGGATGGACGGAGGGATGGATAGTGGGATGGATGGATAGTGGGATGGAATGCAAAGCTGAATGCAGATGAGTGATGAGTTTGTTTTTGTTTGAAAGGGGCGCCGCAGGGTACCACTCTAGAGACCAGCCTGTTTGAGAACGGACGTGTGCACACGCGTCTGTTTGGGAGGGTGTTAAGTGTTTCCCAACCTTATCCTTCTCAAGACGAAGGAAGAGAGAAGGATGAGACGGAAAGCAACAAAGGGAGGTAGGAAAAGAAAACGAAAGGGAGAAAGGGAAAAATAAAGGGAGGGATAAAGGGAGAAAAATGGTGAGAGAGAGATTGCGAGAGAGAGAAATTGAAGGAAAAATATGGGAGGGAGAAAGACAGAATGGAGGGAGAGAGGGAGACAGAGAGAGAGAGAGAGATATAGAGGGAGAGAGAGGGAGGGAGGGAGGGAGAGAGATCCAATGAAGAACGTTCATCGATTATGAAACCAAGATCCTCTGGAGGGGAGTCATGGCCAGCCCATTGGTTTGACAGGAAGAGACTTAGAGACTTGGGGGAGTCTATTACTGCTGCACTCTCATGGATGGCAGCATTGAAGCTGCTGAGGGACTGACCATACCATCTCCTGGAGCCACGCTGGTGTGTGTGTGCAGGCAAGTGTGTGATGTGTGTGTGTGTGCGTTTGTGACGTGCGTTTGTGATGTGTGTGTGTGTGTGATGTGTGTGTGTGTGTGTGTGTGTGCGTTTGTGATGTGTGTGTGTGTGTGTGTGCTTGTGTGTGTGTGCGTTTGTGATGTGTGTGTGTGTGTGATATGTTTGTGTGTGCGTTTGTTTGATGTGTGTGCGTTTGTGTGATGTGTGTGTGTGTGTATGTAGCAGCAATGCTGCTTCAAACCTCCGCACCCAGGTCATAACCTGACACGCAAATCACAGCCTGAAAGAAAATGGTGGGAACAAAAAAAAGAGGGGGAAAAATAGTAAAGTAGCCATTTTCTTCTCCACCTTTCAGCGGGTCACTGACTTTGAAGTGGTTCTCTACGGGGGTTAGATTTGTTTTGAAGATCTAACCACGAATGAGATCACTCAGCAGGAAATGTGCAACATGGTCTTGCCAGCCGTCTTGTGTAGACATCGATGACCACACGTGGATTTTGTTGGCCTGCTGTAATATGTTTAACAGTGTAAACATCAACCATTTCATCTGCAAACTCACAGACTACGCTGCAGTTTAGGCAACGCAATCAAGACAGGCAAAATAGAATTTCTCCAAACCTCCATCCAGGGGGAAAAAAAAACCAAAATCATTTTTCGTGCAAACGCAGATTGATTTTTCTCCTAAGGGTGCAATTTAGGATTCACACATAACCACAGTTATTTTGAAGGCCTGTTTGAAAGGTTGTGGTTGAGGGGGGGAAAAAAAAACCTTGATAATGAACAAACTGCAGTGGGCGCATACTGGCTGAACGACAATGCGATACAAAGAAATAACAGGTTGTTAAAGTGATGGAGCGGTGGTTGTGCAAATTACCCCAATAAAACAAAAATGACCCAGTCAAAAGCCTGTCACATTGACAAGACGACGTAAAACCTCGTTCTTGAAATCCACCTGTTTGCTTTAAGATGAGACGTTAACATAAGTGTGTGTTGTGCTATTTAGGTCGGCTAAGGCCGACATGTGTGAGCGTGTATGTGAATGTGCGTGAGAGCGTGTGTGTGTTTGAGTGAGTGTATGGGTGTTTAGATGAGAGAGTGCGTGTGTGTATGTGAATGTGTGTGTTAGAGTATGTGAGTGTTTGAGTGTGTGTATGGGTGTGTAGAAGAGAGTGTGTGTGTGTATGTGAATGTGTGTGTTAAAGAATGTGAGTGTTTGAGTTAGTGTGTCGGTGTGTAGACGGGAGAGTGCGTGTGTGTATGTGAATGTGTGTGTTAGAGTGTATGGGTGTGTTTGAGTGAGTGTATGGGTGTGTAGAAGAGAGAGCGCGTGTGTGTATGTAAATGTGTGTGTTAGAGTATGTGTGTGTTTGAGTGTGTGTATGGGTGTGTAGAAGAGAGAGTGAATGTGTGTATGTGTATGTGAATGTGTGTATGTGTATGTGAATGTGTGTGTTAGAGTATGTGAGTGTTTGAGTGAGTGTATGGGTGTGTAGAAGAGAGTGTGTGTGTGTGTATGTGAATGTGTGTGTTAGAGTATGTGAGTGTTTGAGTGAGTGTATGGGTGTGTAGAAGAGAGTGTATGGGTGTGTATGAGGAGGACTGATGTCTGAGGTCTACAGGGTTGTCTGACACTACTACTGTAATGTTTTCTTATTTTCCTCCTCGTCCCTTCCTCCTCCCCTCCTCCCTCTCCCCTCGTCCTCCCCTCCTCCTCCGCGTCATCCAGCGCTGAGTCAGGAAGACAAGGTGACCGAAACTCCAAACAAATAGCTGACTGCAACACAGGTCATTTGGCCCAGAAACAATCCACCCTTCCCTCCTCTAGTCTCCAGAATATAGGGTGTCACTTTTCATTCCTTCTCTGGTTTAACGGACCCCCAAAATCCCCACCGAGACGTTGCAGTACAGGACCAAATATCCCAGTGACCAATAACGCCTGTCCTAGATACTGGACAGCTACAGTTTAACAGCTACAGTTTAACAGCTAGCGATCGCACATCCATTTGACCAGCAAGCACAGATACAGCCTTTTATTTAAAAAACATTTGAAAAAAAGTTTTTATTAATCTCCACCATGGTCTTTGAGGTAAAGCGTGGTAAAGGACAGTAATGAACAGGCTCAATGCCATGCATGAAAGCCCTTTCCAGAAACACCCACACAGACCAACGTAAAGCTGTTGGAACCTTCCAGATCTAGAGCTACAATAGTTATTAACTCATCATCGCCACTCAGAAGTATTCAGTGAGGTGTTGCAGCGTTGCTGTTGAAATTATATCTTATTTTAGCCATTTGAGGGCTTATTCAAAGTATCAAATCGTCCATTAATTTTACACGTTTCACTTTTACGTTTGAGTGTATTTGTGTGTCTTTGTAATAGCTAACAACCAATGCCGCAAGGGCGTGTCTTCCTGTAGCAAAATAAAGCAATCGCCTGGAACAGGTAAGAGGACACAAACCCTGTTTCTGTTTGTCCCTCCTCTGGTGTCCTGGGTGTCCCAGTGTCACATCTCCCCCTCTCCCCCTCAGTGCTTGGTGAGCAAAGCAAGCAGAGGGCGCCACAAAATGGAGGCTGGTAATTTGCTCTGTGTCCAGGGCCCCGCCAGAGCCTCCTTATCTCCTTCCTGATTGGCCAGTGGATTAGCCGCCTGCTTTGACCTGTGTGTGTGTATGCGTGTGTTATCGATGGGCTGCCTATCATGTTAAAAAGCCCCGTCTGTGGAGCTGAATGGAGCTGAATGGGCACAGGACAGGGGATATCGACACAAACCTGGCAACCCGTGAACACAAGAAGGTCTTTTGGCGAGGGCGTCTTTCTTAGGGTGTGTGTACATGCACACACAAGTGCATGTGTTCTGTAGTGCGTCAACGTGTGGCTTTGTGCGTCTGCGTGTGTGTTTATCAGTCCGTACGATCAGGAGGGTGTGTGTGTGTGTGTGTGTGTGTGTGTGTGTGTGTGTGTGTGTGTGTGTGTGTGTGTGACGTGAGTGTCGCTGGCTCACGCAGGGGTAGCTGCCCTCCTTGGCACTGGGTGCCAGTCTGCTGGAGCAGATAAAGGGATGGCTGGAGGGAGGAAACACACACATCATCCCCTCTCCTCCCTTCCTTTAATCCTCCTCTCCACCCTCCCTCGCTCCATCTCTCTATCTCTCTGCTTGCCTGCCTCCCCACTGGCCTTTTGTCCTTCAGTCCTCTCCGCCTTTCCCTTCTTCTTCTCCCATCCCTCCATCCATCCTTTCCCGCCTTTCATGCCTTCCTCCTCCCTCCCTCAGTGGTCTCGCCCTGTCCTGTTCTCCTCCTTGTCTGTTTTCGCTCCTCCCCTCCTGCTGTTCATCCCTCCATCTTCTCCTGTCTTCTCCCCAGCCCCACCCACCCACCCCTCCGCCCCTTTCCTCTCTTTTACTCCAGCCCTTTTCTCCCTTCCTCATTCCCTTCGTCTGTATACTTCACCGTTCTATCTCCTTTTGCTCGTTTTATGTCCTCTCTCCCTCTCTCTCTTTCTCCTATGTCTCTCTCCATCTCTCTCTTTCTCCTATATCTCTCTCCATCTCCATCCTCGTTCTATTCCCTGCTAGTCCACTGCTTTCTGTCTCTGGCTTTTTTGATGGATCACCACAGATGTTAGTTGGTGAACAACCTTGAACACACAGCCTCTTTGTGTGTGTGTGTGTGTGTGTGTGTGTGTGCGTGTGTGCGTGTGCATGTGCGTGTGGGGCGGGAGGTTGGCGGTATATATGCGTGTTTGGCGTGTGTACTTGCCCATGTATTATTAGAATTAGCATTTCAATGAGCCTCATTTGACTGAACACAAGTAGTACCATAAAGGATTGTGGTGGGCTATTATCGGTCTGCTTTGCTTGCTTTCGTTTGGTCATGTTAAAGGAACACTCCTCCCCAAATCACTCTCCGATCCCTTATACCAAATACCATTTACTCTTTTACATTTTACACTAGACTGCATTTTCTATCACAACCCTCCCCCCTTTTGACACTCCTTCTCCTCACCTCACCTCCTCCCCTCTCTTCACCTCTCTTTTCTTTTCCTCTTTTCCCTCCTCCTCTCCTCTCCTCTCCTCTCTCCTCCCCCGTGTCCAGACTCCTCCTGTGTGGGGTTATATCACTGGAGATTAATTAAGAGAGGGGGTTAGTGCTTTCTACTGGGGATGATGACAGGAAGACATGACACACACACAGACACACACACAAGCACACACACAGACACACACACTCACAGACATGCACAGACACACAGACACACACACGCAGACATACACACAGACACATAAACACATGTTCACACAGACACACGCACGCAGACACACACATGCAGACACACACACACTCAGTCACCTGCGTACACGCACACGCATGCACACAATGATAAGTCAGAGCTCCTGTGGATTCTGTATACAATACATGTAGTTGGATGACTCTAAGCAAACACACACACACACACAACCTCCCACTGTTCCTGTTAGATGAGGTGAGAAACCTACCTCTCAGGATGGAGTGTGTTAGCTCACCTATCTCTGCGTTTCCATGACGCCTGTGAAGAGAGGTGCTACGGAAAGCCTTCCAAAGACATTCTGGAGATGGGCCAATCAGGGACCATTATTCCTGCTGTGGACATCTCTCTTTCTCTCTCTCTTTCTCTCTGTCTCTGTCTGTCTCTCTGGCTCTCTGTCTGTCTCTCTCTCCTCCCTCACCCTCCTTGCTCTGCAAATACATGTCAGTCAGGAGAGTAAAGGAGGTGAAGGGAAGTAGAAAAACAAGATGGGAAATTCCTCTGAAAGATGGAGGAGAGGGGGATAAAGAGAGAGGAAGGGAACTCGCCCATGCCTGACAGGGAGGGGGGAGAGGGGGTTATTTTGGCAGGGAGCTGTCAGATTTTGAGGTGTGTGTGTGTGAAAAAGTGTTTGTGTGTGTGTGTGTGTGGGGGGGGGGGGGGGGTAAGGTGTGGATACCATCAGGTTGGAAGCTGGGCAAAATGAATGAAGTTTATCTAGGGATGAGATTGTATTTGTTTAGTAAATGCAAACATAGTCATGCTCCATCATCTTTTTTGTAGACGAATTGTTTTTCAGCCTGTCATTGTGAAAAATATTGTATCCCCCCTTCAACACACACAAAGCGTGCCTCACACACAACACACAGCACCTCACACCACAAACACAACCACAAGTCACACACATGTACACTCACACAGATCCAGGGGTCTGTGTCATCACATCTTCAAGTGGTATCACATTGACTGGTGCAGTGCTGGTTGCCTTGACGATGACAGCTTCTCTGTGGTGATGACTAATTCTTCACCTCTGATCCTTCTCCCAAGACCTGACGTATGTCAATGCACACGCACACACAAACACACAACGCGCACACACACCACACACAACTGCACACACACACAACCCACAACACACACACAACACCGCACACACACAGACATGCAGAAAGGATAATTCTCAGGAAGTTTCAATGAGGTCTTGGTCAGGGTCTCGTGTCTTTGCGCTGATGTGATGAATGTACAGTGATGCAGAGCATGCTCTGGGTCCACTGAAAACCCCTGCGTGGGACCCTCCTCCTCCTATCTCCCCCTTCTCCTCGCTCCTTCCCTCCTCCCCCTCCTCCTCCTCCTCCACGCACCTCCTCACTCCTCCTCCTCCGCACTCCTTCTCCTCCTCCCTCCTCCCTCCCCTTTTAACACCTCCTCTCCTTCCTCCCTCACTCCTCCTCCCCTCCTCTCCTTCCTTCCCCACCTGTAAGCCTCCATTCAGCAGCTCCCAAGCGGCTGGACCCTGGCCCTGCTGGCTGTCCCAAGCCTTCGCCGCCCATGTCCTCCACCTCTTTCCCGCACTAAGCTTGTCCCTGGGGGTGGGGTGGGGGTGGGTGGGTTGTTAGGGCAATTAGTGTGTTGGATTAGGGTTTTTGCGTGCATTGTGTTCTGTGGTGTACATTGCCGTGTGTGGGTTGAGTGTGTGGAGGGAAGGATTGCCGTGTATGTATTGGGTGGGATCTTCTGGTTTTATGATGAATATGGCATCTAGCCCCTGATACTTATCCCAGCAAGCACCGGCCTTACACACCACACACGACCCTGACACACACACCATTCACCCTGACACACACATTACCCACACACACCCTGAACACACACACAAATACCTGACACACACACACACACACCCACCCCTGACACCACACACATGACACACACACATGACACACTGAACACAACATCACACACACAAAAACCCTGAACCACATACACACAACCTGAACACCACACACACGTGCACACTCTTGCAGTGTCAGCTCTCCTCTCGTCTCTTGCTCTGGAGCCTTAAAACACAGAGGGGGAGCCAGAGAGAAAGAAAGAGATAAATGAAATAATATCCTGCCCTGGCAACAACTCAAAGACAAAGCTCAACTCATTTGCACGCTTGAAAGGGAGAATACAGCGGGTCCAGCGAGAGAGAGGGAAGGAGGGAGAGGGAGAAAGAAGAGAGGAGAGACAGAGACAGTGGAGAAGAGGGAGAGAGAGCGGTAGGGACAGAAAGGAAGAGAAAGAAGAGAGAGAGAGAGAAAGAAGAGGAGAGAGGAGAGAGAGAGAGCAGAAGGAGAAGAAGGGAGAGAGAAAAGAGCCGAGAGAGAGAGAGAGAGGAGAGAGAGAAGAAGAGGAGAGAGAAGGAAGAGAGTAGAGAAGGAGAGAGCAGGAGGAGGAATTTTATGTAAGCCAAGTCGTACCCCTAGGGCCCTCCTGTCTGTCCTCTCTTCCTCTCCTCTCCTTCTCCTCCTCTCCCGTCTCTCTCTGTCGTCTGTCTCGTCTCTCTCTCGTCTCGCTCTCTCTCTGTCTCCT
>BROE01000011.1:10566317-10578979 GCA_036571765.1 Plecoglossus altivelis | reverse complement strand
ACTCACATACTCATAGACACAGTCACATTAACTCACATACTCATAGACACAGTCACATTAACTCACATACTCATAGACACAGTCACACATACTCACATACTCATAGACACAGTCACATATACTCATAGACACAGTCACATATACTCACATACTCATAGACACAGTCACATATACTCACATACTCATAGACACAGTCACATATACTCATAGACACAGTGACATATACTCACATACTCATAGACAGTCTGTCTCACTCTTTCACTCTCTCTCTCTGTCTTTGTCTTTCTTTTGCTTTCTCGCTCTTTTCATCTCTCTCTCTCTTACCCCCTGCACCCTCTCTCTGACTGTCTATTTCCCCCCTCTCTCCCCCTCCCTCTCTCTCTCTCTCCCTCCCTGTCTCCCTCTCTCTCTCTCCCCTCTCTCTTATTCCCCCCCCTCTCCCTCTCTCTCCCCCTCCCTCTCTCTCTCCCCCCTCTCTCTCCCCCATGTGCTGGTGTAAGCCAGTTTGTTGGCAGCAGCTGGATACTGGATCACAGTAGAGCAGTGTGTAAGGCACTATTGGGCTGGTCTCTCTGTGCCCAGCTCTGCAGGTCTAGAACAATAACTACAAGGCTTCCGTCCAAATCCCTGAAGGACTACACACAGGCGCAAACACACACACACACACACACACATACACACACACACACACACAGGCGCACACACACACACACACACACACAGGCGCGCGAGCGCACACATTCATACGCACTCACTCCAGGGGCTTCTTTTCAAACCCGTAATGTGTGTCCTTCTACAGTGACGTGGCAAAGCCGAACCTGGTGTGTGGAACCAAAGCTCTTTGTAAACGGCGCGTACGTTCCTGATCTCAGATCGTGATCTCGAACCCCTAGTGACGGCTGCCAGCCGGTGTTGGAAAGATGGAGAGGGTTTCAGTTTGTGTTGATGTTGACACTGACTGATGTGTCAAATTGACATGGTGACATAGATGCAGGCTCTGGGGATAGGGAGCCTCCTTCGCTTATCTCGCACACACACACGTACACACACACGTACACGCATACACACATGTATACACACACACACACAAACACACACACACAAAGCACCTCCAGAGAGAACTGTCTGATACCTATCACTCTTTATAGTCCTTTGGAATAGATGTTGTTACGATTTCAAGCAACAATTTACATTGCAGTTAAACCAATTACCATGTCACTACACGGCAATACCTATAATAAAGCAATGTTGGCTGTGTCATAAAAGGATTTTTACAATAAGTGCTGCAGTAAAGATTATTACCATATGTTAAGATGGCTCAGTATGTTGGAGGAGGGGAAGGGGTCAGGGGATGGTGGAAGGGGCAGTTTAAGTTGTCTCAGCAACCCAAGATCAATATTAATGTTCGCTTACCACTGGATATCCCCACCTCCCTCATATGAAGTCTGACTTGTGTTAAACCACTAAACCATAATGAAGTCTATGCAGTTTGCGCGTAGCTATGGTGGTAGCGATTGTCATGTGAATGATAGCGATTGTCATGTGAATGGTAGCGATTGTCATGTGAATGGTGGCGATTGTCATGTGAATGCGCTTATCTCGCCACACCACGTACACACACACGTTACACGCATACACACATGATACACACACACACACAAACACACCACCACACAAAAGCACCTCCAGAGAGAACTGTCTGATACCTATCACTCTTTATAGTCCTTTGGAATAGATGTTGTTACGATTTCAAGCAACAATTTACATTGCAGTTAAACCAATTACCATGTCACTACACGGCAATACCTATAATAAAGCAATGTTGGCTGTGTCATAAAAGGATTTTTACAATAAGTGCTGCAGTAAAGATTATTACCATATGTTAAGATGGCTCAGGTATTGTTGGCAGGATTGGGGAAGGGGTGAGGGGGATGGTGGAAGGGGCAGTTTAAGTTGTCTCAGCAACCCAAGATCAATATTAATGTTCGCTTACCACTGGATATCCCCACCTCCCTCATATGAAGTCTGACTTGTGTTAAACCACTAAACCATAATGAAGTCTATGCAGTTTGCGCGTAGCTATGGTGGTAGCGATTGTCATGTGAATGATAGCGATTGTCATGTGAATGGTAGCGATTGTCATGTGAATGGTAGCGATTGTCATGTGAATGGTAGCGATTGTCATGTGAATGGTGGCGATTGTCATGTGAATGTGAAACATTGACTTCTCATCACATTTACCACCATGCAGCATAGACACACAAGGGGTACAGTGGCCTGTGGTGTTACACTGGTGTGTGGGACGACAGGACAGGCCATGTCACCAGAGAGGGGAGGAGGTGTGTGAACCCCCCCCCCCCCCCCTCCCCGCCCCCCCCAGGCGTCGGCCTACCCTCGCCCCTCAGCCTGTCTGCTCCCTCTCATCTCCCCCGACTCCCTTGTTCCTCCCCTTCTCCCCTCCTCCCCTCGCTGGTGAGGCAGCTCGTTCGGTCATCTGCTTGTGTCTCCAGCAGGAGGCCATGATCTCCACTGGCTCTTACAAACCCAGCAGTTTGGCTTCTCCCCCATGCTGCTTTCTATGTCAGCCATAATGGCCTTGTGTATGTGTGTGTGTGTGTGTATGACTGAGTGTGTATGACTGCGTGTGTGTGTGTATGACTGAGTATGTATGACTTTGTGTGTGTGTGTGTGTGCGTATGACTGTGTGTGTGTGTGTGTGTGCGTATGACTGTGTGTACGTGTGTTTGTATGTGTTGTGTGGCAGCGTGTTTGGTCTTTCTCTCTCTTGTAGCATGTCTTTCAATCTCATGCGTTGCTCTCTTTCCCTGAGGGAAAGACACTAGGGAAGGAGATAAGGAAAGGAGACAAGACAGCAAGGGAAAGGGAGGGAGGGAGGGAGGGAGGGAGGGAAGGAGGAAGGGAGTGTGTAGAGGGAGATGTAACAGATGTTCAGTGAAAGAGAGGGAGAGGATGTGAGACTGAGGAAGAGAGAGAGAAAGATTAAGAGAACAAGAGAAAGAGAGAGAAGGAGAGCGAAAGAATGAAAGATAGAGATATGGAATCAAGATATATATAGAGTGAAGGAGCAGCCCTATGATGATGATCACAAGATAAGTAGACTCAAAAAACCCTGAATCAGGATACTGCTTGAATTATTGATGTGCTGAAGGCAGTGTGTGTGTGTGTGTGTGTGTGCGCGTGTGTGTGTGTGTGTGTGTGCAGAGTATGTATGTGTCTGCCTGGGTTCAGTATGACTGTACACTTGAAAATACCTTAATTGGCTCATAGTTTACAGCCTCACATATTGTTTGGCTGTGGTTGCAGTGTAAGAGCGAGCCACAGCGAGCATCACTCTGCAAATCTAAGCAGGCTGTCAAATCAAATCCAATGGACTTTCACAAGCCAGCATTCGTGTCCAATCACCATTTAGCTTGACCATTCTCAGTTTCATGTTAACCCAACCATTCAGCTTGCATGTGTTGGAGTATGGGTTCTGCATGTGTTGGAGTATGGGTTCTGCATGTGTTGGGGTATGGGTTCTGCATGTGTTGGGGTATGGGTTCTGCATGTGTTGGAGCATACAGGTCTTTGAATTTGACAGTCAGCACCACGTTGCCTGCTGTTAGGATGTCTAACAATCACACGCTTGTTTACTATTTAACGGGCCCTGAGGCTTAGACTTGTGTGTGTGTTTGGGCGCTCATGTTTATTGAACGTGTGGATATTTTGCTAGTTTTCTTTATCTCCATCTTTGTCTCCCAGAATCCCTTAAAGCTCACAAGAGAACGACAGCACATCAACACCTCGTATGAATGTGTGTGTCCGTGTGTGTCTGTGTGTGTGTGTGTCCCTGTGTGTCCCTGTGTGTGTGTGTGTGTGTCCGTGTCTGTGTGTCCGTGTGTGTGTGTGTCCCCGTGTCTGTGTCTCCGTGTGTGTGTGTGTACATGTGTGTGTGTCCGTGTGTGTGTGTGTCCCCGTGTCTGTGTGTCCCTGTGTCTGTGTGTCCGTGTGTGTGTGTATGTGTACGTGTGTTTGTGTGTGTGTGTCCGTGTGTGTGTGCGTATGTGTGTGTGGGTACGTGTGTGTGTGTATGTGTGTGTGTGTGTGTGTGTGTACGTGTGTGTGTACGTGTTTGTGTGTGTCCATATGTGTGTGTACGTGTGTGTGCGTAAGAGAAGAGACGATATTTTGTGTCGCTTTTTGCTTGAACGAAGCGAAGAAGGACAACCACTGTATTTCGACTCCAATTAAAATCACTTTTTTATTTGTTCTGAACCGGTTTACAAGCAGTGTCACAGAGGGCTTCACATACAGCCCCCCAACCGAGCGAAACCCTCAAGCAAGACAAGAGAAAATGGGGTCTTGATGGAACACCGTGTCAGCTTCACAATGAATGGGGAGGACCAGATTGTATAAAAAAGAGAAGGGAAAAAGAAAGAGAAAGGTTGAACACATTTAACCCTGGCATGGGGGACTCCCCTCTCTCTCCTCTCTCAGGGTCTCTTGCTCGGATTTTCTCTCTCGCTTCAATTCTCCAAGTCCCTCTATCTCATTGTCTCCCCCCCCCTCTCTCTCTCTCTCTCTCTCTCCATCTCTCTTGTTCCTTTTATGTTTGTCACTCTCATCAGGAGTTGAGGTTCTGCCAGTGTTCTTAAGAGGCTCCCACGCTTCCAGGGGCCTTTGTGTGTGGTCTCTTGACATGGCGGGGCCAGGGCGCCTTAGCCGGGCCCCTCATCACCCATGTGGACAGTAAGGGCCCTCAGTGGCTGATGCGAGACACAGAAGTACTGGACCGATGGCACCTTTTCATCAGAGCGCTCCTTCACCAAGATGGGTCAAGTGAATTATGCACGCGGGTGTTCTAAAACACACGTGCACGCACGTGGACAGACGCACACACACACACACCTCCAAGACCTCTCTTTGACCAGCTTCACATTAAGGGAAACGAGAGAGAAATGACAATGAATCAGGCCCATTTACTCAGATATCACCTCATCAGGCCATCGTGTGCCTAATTGAATTTTGCGGTGGTATTTGCCGAAGGGTGGGCTGGAGCTGCGAGCGAAGGCTTTCACTGGTCTGCCTGGTGCACCAATCAGACAGGGAGCGTGTCAAGGCCCAACGCCGGACAAGCAATCGTCTGCCATCTATGAGATGTCTTTGTGTGTGTGTGTGTGTGTGTGTGTGTGTGTGTGTGTGCGCGGTGCTGTTGACCTGTTGTTATCCAGAGAGAAGCAGGTCTTTCTAGAAATGGGATTGATGGATGACGATCAGGGTAGCCTTGTTATTCTACCTCTTTCTATGCTTTCTGTCTCTCGCTACCTCTCTCTCGTGATCCCTCCCTCTCTCTCTCCCTCTCTCTCCCTCTCTTTATCTCTCTACCTCTCTATCTCCATCCCTCCCTCTCTCTCTACTTCTCTTTATCTGTATACCTTTCTATCTATATTCCTCTCTCCATCTCGCTACCTCTCTTTATCTCTCTACCTCTCTATCTCTATCCCTCTCTCTACGTCTCTTTATCTGTCTACCACTCTCTGTCTCTGTCTGTCTGTCTGTCTGTCTGTCTGTCTTCTCTACCGCTCTCTGCCAGTCTGTCCATCTCTTCTCTTTCTCTGCTTCTCTGTATACATCTCTGGTTCTCTTCCCTCTGTTCCCTCGCTACTTTGGGCATTTGGAGTAAATGCATTTTCATTCATTCAATTCATTGTCCAAATTGCAACAACTTATTGATTCAAATCAACTAATTGGTTCAATCATTTGATTGATAATCATTTGGAATTTTAATCAACAATTTACTCTAATTACAGTATCAAGTTAATCAAAGCTCAATTAAATATGCATTTGGATTCCGGTTAGAATCTCAATGAGTTTGTTTTTATTTGTTTGAATTCCATGATATTGACATTGACTCTGCAGTAAGTCGAGTTTGATTTTTAAACTACAGGATGTGTTCCAGTGGAGGGGAGAGAGTAGGTCAGAAAGGTGCTCTCTGTTCAGTCTGACACTTTAGCATCAAACTGGATGCTTGTTCGTTGGTGTATGTGTGTGTAAATATATATTTGTGTAAGTATGTGTGTGCGTGTCTATTACAGATCAGGCTATTGGCAAATCCTCACTGAGGCAGTGATGGTAATGGCTTGCCTTGCCTTAGGTAAGCTACTCAGCGGGAACTCAGTCAGGCGTGTGTGTGTGTGTGTCTCTGTCTGTCTGTGTGCGAGTCTGTCTGAGTGTGTGTGTGTGTCTGACTGTGTCTGCCCATGTGTGCGCCTGCTTTAGTTTGTGTGTCTGTTTGTGTAAGTGTGTGTGGAGTGTGTGTGTGTGTGGAGTGTGTGTGTGTGTGTGTGTGTGTGTGTGTGGAGTGTGTGTGTGTGTATGCCTCAGCAGGGGAGAGTACAGAGGGCCCCATGGTTCATGTCTCAACAGCCAAGTCATCAACCTCTTTAATCCAGCCCACCAGGAGACTCACTGTGCGTGTGTGGGTGTGTGTGTGTACGTGCTTCCTAGTGTGTGTGTGTTTAGAGCGACCTTCACAGAGGAAGCAGGGCCATAAACTTGGTTATTTTAGTCTTTGTTAAAGGCACAGAGCAGGGCGAATAGTCTGGAGGAGACCGACTGGTTATTTCATGAAAGAATTTTCACATTTCTGATGACATTTGAATTGAAAATGTTCTGTATGGATGTACACAGCGGATTGCACCAATCCAATCAGACTAACAGTGAAATGATTTTCATGTTCTCTCTTTTTCCTTCCGTCTCTCTCTCCCTCTCTCTCCCCCATCTCTCTCCCTCTCTCTCTTTCCATCTCTCTCTCCATCTCTCAATCCTTCCCTCTCTCCTTGAATCTTCCTGTCTCTTTCCCTGTCTCTCTCTCCTTGTATCTCCCTCCCTCCCTCTCTCTATCCCTGTCTCTCCCTCCCTCCCTCCTTCCCTGTCTCTCTCTCTCTTCCCCTCCCTCCCTCCCTCCCTCTCTCTCTCCCTGTCTCTCCCTCCCTCCCTGTCTCTCTCTCTTTCGCTCTCTCTCTGCCTGCAGGACGAATGACATAGGATGAACACTGCTGGTGGGGTGTGTCTGTCTTTGCTGTCGTCCCTCCTCGCTGTGGCCGTGGCCGGGCCCCTAGCGGCCCTGTCTGCCCTGGCCTTCGCTCCTCTCTCCGCCCAGACCGCTGCCCATGGAGCAGGGGCCTCGGAGCCACCGGGGGCCCCCTCCTCCTCGTCCTCCCCCTGCTCCAGCCTGGTAGCTGGGGTGCTGTATGGCTCGTTCTCCCTCAGGGAGCTGTTCCCGTCCAGGGCTCCGGGCTGCTCCTGGTCCCTGGAGAACCCTGACCCCACCAAGTACTCCCTGTACCTGCGCTTCTCCCGTCTCCCCTCCGTCTGTCGGACACACGCCCCCATGCTCCTCCCCCTGGACCACCACCTGGCCAATCAGAGCTGCCCGCGCGACCTGCGGGGGGCGCCGCCGCACGACCAGGACGTCATCGACCTGTGCGATGGCCAATCGGAAGGGCCGTACGCCTTCCTGCAGTTTGACAAGAACTTCGTCCAGCTGTGTCTGGCGAGCCACCCGTCGGCCAGTCAGCCTCAGGTAACCACGGAGACGCTCGAGCTCCGCCTCGTGGAGGTGTTGCTCATCAACAACGAGAACTCCAGCCAGTTCACCTGCGGCGTGCTCTGCCGGTGGTTCGAGGAGTGCCTGCGCAGCGGTCGCCGTGGAGACGGGGATGTCGCCGACGGCGACGGGTGTGGAGTGACTCAGACTGGGTGCGTGTGCCCGAACAGCAACGTCATGGCTCCGCCCATTCCTCTTCTCCCAGCGACGCCCCACAGAGATAGCAACGGCTCCATGTTACCTGACGACTGCTGCGTCACCGAGTTGCACTCCAACAACGCCATCGCCATAGCGCCCAGGGAGGTCAGACAAGGTAAGCTCATGTTCCTGTTTCCTGTCAGCCCTGCCAGGTCTGGGATGTTGTGATTGGTTAGGACTACAAATGTGCTTCTCTAAAAAAAAAAGTATGCTGAGTGACAGATAATTAATTTGATTGGGCAGCGTTGGAAATCTACTTTGGAAATTCCGTTTTTTATGGCATGCCTTGATCCGTGTCGATGTGCACTGTGATGGCTTCATATAGGAACACCTGCAGTGTTTATGTCAAGTTCCTAGCGTGGTTCTGACAGACTACACTTCTGATGGTTTGACCATTTGATGTTCCAACATGGCTCCGGGGTGTTCTGCAGACCTTCTCACGGATAAAAGACCCTCAGGAAACTGGTTTCACTTCACACATCTCAGTTCAAATGGTGACAATTCTTTTTTTGCCCAAGTTCAAAGCTCACCCATTGATGAGATGCTGCTGCTCTGTCAAAAAACTTTGTCATATGTGGTTGTGTGCGTGCGTTAAAGTGAAGGGTGGGGTATTCCTCAGGTTGGAATCCCAAAATACAGACAAGGGTCAAAATCAGGAAAGATCCAAATGTTAAAGAGAAAAGCTTGGACTGTAGGACTGTTCTCAACACTAGACTAGACTGGTACAAGTACGAACACAGGTGAGGTGGCGAGTAATGAACCTAACCAGACCCCGGGTGGCACAGTCAGTAGCCCAGTGAGCTGTAGTCTGTCTGGCAGGAGGCCACGAGGGGCAGGACTCAGTCATAGAGCTGTTTCTCCAAGCTGTGTCCGAGCTCTGGGATTCAACAGCAAAAACCTTACGAGTCATTCAACTTATCTCGCCTAACAACCTCCATTTATCACCCTGACCCCCTAACGATATCAGCAATGCGATCTGCCTTTGTACCTCGTCGCTGCTCTGCCACACACACCGTTACACATGCACACACGCACAACGCACACACACACCACACACCAACGTACACACACATACTAAACACCACTGCCTTTGCCCTGTCCCTCGCTACTCATGGTCCTACTGTGAACGGTCTGTTTGTCTAGCAGCTAGGAGAAGGATATCCCAGTATCCCAGAGATACGCCGTCCAAACCTACACATCTCCTGATGGTAATGCGGGCTCTGTCTAAGCGACCTCTCACACCCTACAACACACAATACACACAGCGCACACACACACAAACAAAAAAAACATTCAGCGACTGCACCCACCCCCACCCCCCATTCACACACACACAAACAAAAAAAACATTCAGCGACTGCACCCACCCCCACCCCCCATTCACACACACACACACTCAAGCACACAAACACACACACAGCACACACACATAGACACACAAAAACACACGATACACAACATACCACTTCAGGACACAAAACACACCACACACACAATACAAACCCGTATACATCAAGCACACACACTCAGACACAAACTCACTACACACCGAAACACACACACACACACATAGTACTACACACACACACGAATATACATACCTTCGTCACACACGCACCGCAATACGCACACAAACAACACACAACCACACATAACTTCACAACACACAGCAGCAACACCCCCAAATAGCAAAGAGAACGATACGCAAAAGTCCAACCACTTACAAATCCATCAGGTCTGTAGACAATTTTGATGGTCTTAAATTCAGCACCTCCGCATCCATAATTTACCAGCTGGCCAGGAGTCCTAAATTTATCAGACCAGAAAATAAGAACGTGTGAAAGCGCCCATACTCACTAACCCCAATACTTAGATACAAACACACACACTCAGAAACAAACACACACACACATACTTAGACACAAACGCACACAAAAACACACACACACACACACACATAGACACTTAGACACAAACACACACACTCAGACACAAACACACACACACACACAAACTTAGATACAAACACACACACTCAGACACAAACACACACATACTTAGACACAAACACACACACTCACACCGAAACACACACACACACACATACTGAGACACAAATATACATTCACCTCTCACACACGCACCGCATACACAAACACACACACACATACTCACACACAAACACAACCACCCAAACTTGCAGAGAAACGCAAGCACACTTACAATCATCAGGTTGTAGCTGAATAGATTGGCTTTATTCGCCATGCAAGATATACAAGCACAGAATTGACTGTGGCAGGGAAGTGCAAACATAGAACACACGAAACACAATGAAGGTCAATGAAAATATTTGTAAAAAATCGATTGTAAAATGCAAATAAGATAAGTGGAAAGCAGCCGTACAGATGGGGTTAATATAACTATAGTAAGTGGGGTATATATATAGTGCAGGTGGAGGGAGGGAATATATATATACAATTCAATTTATCTGTGAGTGACAAACGTCCAGAGCAGCAAGGAGTTCAGAGCGCTGTGTTGGAGCAGACAGCAATTAGCACCGAGACACGAGATCCTTCTGTGGCTTCATGCTTTACCGCGTCGCTTCACCGTAGCGTAATCACAAAGCACCGTCGACCACACCGGGAACCAGCGACCCTTGAGTTCTTCTTTGCCGTTGTCATGGTTATAGCGAGTGGGTTTTCTTTTAAGTGTTCTTTGTAGACTACGTCTACAAAGACGTCCATGTTTTGTTTTTCCGCGCCAATGTTGGTCCCTCCTCAGACGTTTGGAGTGAGTCTCCCATCAGGGATCATTGTGTTTGATGTTAGTCGTTTTGATGGACTTCATACGAAGTGCAGGTTTAAAATAAAGGCCTGTTATTTAGTGGGAGACACACGAGCGTCTGGTAACACACACGAGCGGGTGGTAACACACACGAGCGGGTGGTAACACACACCAGTGGGTGGTAACACACACGAGCGTCTGGTAACGCACACGAGCGTCTGGTAACACACACGAGCGGGTGGTAACACACACAAGCGTCTGGTAACACACACGAGCGGGTGGTAACACACACAAGCGTTTGGTAACGCACACAAGCGTCTGGTAACACACATGAGAGGATGGTATCACACACGAGAGGATGGTAACACACACGAGCGGGTGATGACACACACGGGCGGGTGGTAACACACACCAGCGGGTGGTAACACACACCAGCGGGTGGTAACACACACCAGCGGGTGGTAACACACACCAGTGGGTGGTCCTTTGTAAAGGTGTCTTCTGCCGGAACAGATTGATCTTTTCACCTTCTACTAACCTAAATACCAGAGCACTGAAACTTTGAACTGCCAATCCCTCGCTTGATTCCACGTAATACACACACACGCACTTACACACACACACACAGGCAGGAGCAACATCAGCAGCGAGCCATGAGTGGAAGCTTAATTATTGAATATGTACAAGATTGTTAGAAAGCCTTTTCTACTTCAGTTCGGTTTACCTCAACTTGGTAGATGCCTTGTTGGAACACACACACACACTTAACCACAAACTCACATCTTAGTCTACAAACACACACATACTCACTTAACCCCACACTCACACATTAGTCTACAAACACACACACACACACATGCACAGACTCACTTAACCACTCACTCACATATTAGTCTACAAACACACACACAGACTCACTTAACCACACACTCACATATTTGTCTACAAACACTGACTCACTAAACCACACACTCACATATTAGTCTAAAAACACACACACACACACAGACTCACTTAACCACACACTCACATATTAGTGTACAAACACACACATACTCACACAGACTCACTTAACCACACACTCACATATTAGTCTACAAACACACACACACATCCATACACACAGAAGCCACAGGTCATGCCAGCAGGTGGAGGACTGATTAGCGTGTCCTTGTGGAGTGTGTCTGAGAGCCAATCATGTAGGTGGCTGCCCACAGGAGAATCACATCACATGATCCAACCGCCAAGTGAACTCAGGTCTGACTGAATATGTGCAGGGCGCAGACACACACCTTTCTATAGAACACTGCTATTTTGGTTCCGTTCCGTCTCCCGTCTCTGTACCGTCTCCTGTGTTCTCTCTCTTGTCCTGTCGAGCACGTCGACAGCAGGCCCAGGTGGTGATTGATTGTAATTCAGAACCCCCAGGCATGCAGAGGTAGCTGTGCTCGGAGATAATTGCTGTGTTTTCTAACACAGGCGTGCCAGCGAGAGGCTGTTTGAGAAACAGGATCCCAAGTTATTCACCTAGCCCCCCTCCCCCACCCCCCCACCCCCGCAAGTCTCCCCCTTTCCTTTTCTCCATCAACCTGTTCCCCTCTCTCTTTCCCTCTCTCTCTCTCTGTCTGTCTCAGTCTTTCTCTCTGTTCTCTATCCGCTAAGTGTGGGATGATGAAACATACACACACACACACACACACACAGGGAAGACATCTGCCTAGAAATGATTGGAGCATCAAAGTCTGATTCATATCAGCATGTAGTCATGTTAGCTTTGCATGCCGCTCTGTGGAAAAATAGGGAATGTTTATGCGTGTGCTACATGTGTGCGCCGTGCGTGCAGCAGGCGTGTGCAGTGCGTGCAGACGCACTCTTGTCACCCGTGTGTCTCTTGTCACCAGCAGGGCTGTGGGTGCGACAGGATGATGGATGGAGGATCTCTCTCTGTCCTCCTTCCTGTGAGGATTGAGAGCCAGGGGGTTAGGGGGCCAGAGCTGTGATCTGGATCCAGAGATGGAGCCCCCTCCCCTGGGTAGATCCGACTCCAGTCTCCCTTGTCCTCGTTTGGCCC
>BROE01000011.1:10543817-10563817 GCA_036571765.1 Plecoglossus altivelis | reverse complement strand
TCCCTCTGGTTCAGTGCCTGCCAGCAAGGCTCCATTGGGCCCCTGTGATCGATTCACTGCAGAAAATAGATAGACGTCCCACAGTGCACCTGTGCCTATGGTCATGCGGTGCACCCCTTGGGCTGGGGGTGTGCGATGGTGAGAAGAAGAGTGTTGTGTGTGAGCGTGGTGCCGTGTGTGTGGGTGTAAGAGGAGAGAGTGGCTGTGATGGGTTGTGTGTGTGTGTGTGTGTGTGTGTGTGTGTGTGTGTAAAAGATGTGGAGAGAGAAGAGTGTGTGTGTGGTGTGGTGTGTTCGGGTGCGGCTGGATGGCGGGATTTAGTTGGTTTGCTTGTGAATTTTTTGGAGAACCGTGAAATTTTATAACCTAGATGACTAGAGTAGAAAAAACTGCTCCACTGAGACCAGAAGTACTACTTTTTGTTTCTGTGTTTCAGGTTGTTAATGCGACGTGTGGGGGTGTGTGTGGTTGGGTGTGTGTTGTGTGGTGTGTCTGGTGTGTGTGTGGTGTGTGTGGGGTGCTGTTGTGTGTGTTGTGTGTGTGGGTGGGTGTCTGTGTGTGTGTGTGGGTGTGTGGGTGTGTGCGTGTGTGCGTTCTTGTAGATACGTGTATGTTTGTAAGTGCTCATCTGCACACGCGTGTGTGATCCCCTTCATGCCTGACCACGTGTGTAGGCGTGGATGTGTACAAGCAATGGGCCGGCATGCCAGGATGATAAACACGCGTGTTGATTCTGTGTGCCGTTATTTAGCTTGTCATGCTAACTTGGTGATTTACTGCCTGTGTAATTACCTTGGTCCCTGTGCGCCGGTTTAGCATGTGGACTGCCTGTCACAGCTTAAGTGGAGCGAAGCCAGAAGTTGCTCCGGGGGAGTTGACAAGACAGTCACAGCTGAATGTGACGTTAGTCCGATGTTTCCCCCGCTAAGCGCTGCTGACAGACCTCAGACTGGAGAGCCACTTTGCCAGTGGTTCCGCCTCCATTTTGGGAGCGAAAGTGCCCCGCAAAAAGAACCTACTCCCCCCGCCATCTCATTACCTAGATGACGTGATCCCTGTTGAACGTTGAAATGCATCGTGGGTGATCTCGGGTTTTGGATTGGAGAGCGGGAGAGCCGGAGGAGATCGGGACGCAACGGCTACGAAGTGTGCAGGTGGCAGGTCGTCCTCCATTTTGGCTCTCCGAAGGATGGCTTTCCTCTGTAGGTCTGGGAGACACTGCCAGCCAGGAGATTTGGAAACGTCGGACGTTCCGACTCAGCGGGGACAGAGCTGATTCTGGCTGTTGCTGTTTTGGGATCAGAGAATGAGGCGTGGGTGGGCTGGACAGATGGAGGGTTAGTGAAGATGAGAAGGAGAGGGGATGATAGACTTAGTCATTATGTAAATGCGGAGGCCCCCCAGGCTTGAGGTCCACATTTCGAAGTGTGGCCGCAGATGGCTAAGACGCACCTGTATGTGTGAGTGAGTGAACACGTAGTTATGTCATCTCAAATAATGTACAACATCAAACTGCCCCAAATTCTCACCTGGTGTATGCTGGCCTTATTAAGGCCTTATCCTGGGAGCCTGGGTAGGAGTCTAGCCGCTTTCTGAAAGTCCCCCCTACATTTTCTGTTGCTTTTTACTTTCCTCGTCCTACTAAAGCAGAAATGGCTTCTTTTTTTTAACAATACATAAAAAGCCTGAAAATGTGTGTGTTTGTGCAGATGGTTAGGCATGTAATCATGCATGCAGATGTATTGATGCATATTGCTTATTAAGACCCCCGATAAACCTTTCCCCCAACTTGTCAAATCCCCCTAATGTCCTTCACCATCAGTGTCACGGATAAACTCTTCCCCCATGCAACCTCCACCCGGGGGAACTCATTTGTGTTCATCTGTTCTGACGTCCGGGGACAATCTGTTTACCAGTCACATGCAACGATGATGGACGGGGCTATTTATCCTAATACTGAAAACATGACTGCACACATGCGCTCGAACATCCCTGTTTTCATTACAAGCATGAGCAGAACGTGCTAAAGTATCACCTTCCTAATTACAGACCGCCGTTGCTGTTTTGATGAGGATGATATGCAAACACTCAAACAAACAGACCCTTTTTGGGTTGAGATGGAGGAACAGTGAGGAGCTCTAACGAACACCCACACATAAACTATGCACTGTGTGTGTGTGTGTGTGTGTGTGTGTGTCTGTGTGTGAACAACGCCTCATTAAACCAAGACCTGATTGTGTCGAGGGATGAGCAGGGGGTCTGTATCCTACGGCGGGGTCTCACTCTATGCAATGATGACAGTGCCTGAAATACTGTAGCTGCCTATTTAGTTTGTGTGTGGACGACCTGCTCGTGGTACGCACTCAATATTTTATGAAGCCAACACAATCATCTTCGTAACGTACATCTTGTGCTAAACTGCGTAGGAGTTGCAGAGTACGTCATTAAACAATTATAAAGCTCTTTGGTGGATTCTAATTTTGGCCGGCCATCTTCCTTCAGATGGAGAGCCATAACATTATGCTGATTGGGTGTAAAACATTGCGCTTCAAATGTAACCAACATATGTTTGTTTTTTTACACTGAACAGTCTTCACCCTTCCCACTTCACACGCACCCCAACAAAGTGGATTCGGGAGACAAGAGTAGCTGTAGCTGTCCGGAGAAGGTAACCGTCGGTAACAAGGCTAGATTTGGTTACTAAAACCACAAATAATGTATCTGAAAATTAGCGCCAATGAGAAAACACAAAGCATCGTGTCATTTCTGCGATTCAACGCGTAGAGAGACGACCGGATCGCTATGTCGACCGTCAAATAAAAAAGGGAGATAGAAAGTTACGCAGGACTACCAAAGCTAGCTAGCTAATGATAGCAATCTTCTAAACTACAACTCTTACAGAGTATCTTCACATTTCACTCACAGTTACGTTCCAATGATACGGTTACTTGTCATAAACAATGGCGAGACTAAGTCGTACTAAGTTAAGTTCTTAGTTCTTACATCCAAGTTAGCTAATGTCGGCTGCATCCCCTTGAGCCTTGAATGCTAAGCTGTTAAACTTCAAGACTCACTGTTCTGGTATCATCTGGTCTTGGTCTTGACTTCTGGAGTAGAGTAGAATATTCTAGATGGGTATAGACTTTATTGTAGTCTGGGATAGGGTAGGGTATATTTCCGGAACTTCAAGATTCAGTGTTCTGGTATCATCGTCGTCTTGGTCTTCTGGAGTAGAGTAGAATATTCTAGATCAGTATAGACTTTATTGTAGTCTGGGGTAGGATAGGGTATATTTCCGGAGCAGGATAGAGTATGTCGGGAGCAGGGTCAGGGATATTGAATTGTACTTGGGTGTGGTAGATATTAAATTGCTGCAAATTGGTGTCTAGACAGGGAGGCCGGGAGGCCAGGAGCATGTGACAGATGAAAGACTGGCCTTCTTCTTCAATTGTCTAGACAGCGGGCCTCCGGGGAGGGGGACAGGCAGAGGGACACTGAGATAGGGAGCAGGACACGTAAGCAAGGGAACGTGTGCGTGTGTGTATTTTATTCTGAATGTGTGTTGTGAACATGGGTGTGCATGTGTGTATTTGTTGGGTGGTAAACACACGGTAGTGTGTAATGGTAGCGAATAACATTGTTGGCCCTGTTGCACCTCAAACTGTCAGTAGAGAAGTTTTCAGAAGCAGCAGGGGTTGTACAAATGTACACTTACAAATGCAACGCAGCGAGTAGGTATTTACCCTCTTTTTCAATTCTCTTCTTGTTTCGTTCGTTCGCTCTCACTCTTTCACTGCTTCACTTCCTCTTTGACTGTCACCTCTTCATCTCTGTCTTTCTTCCTCTCCCTCACTCTCTCCCTCTCTTTCTCTCTCTCCTTCTCCCTCTCTCTCTCTCTCTCTCTCTCTCTCTTTCTCTCTCCCCATCTCTCCATCTCTGTTTGTCAGAGCACATCAGCATCACCAGCCGGTATGTGGCAATTAACAGTATCCCTGGGCGATGGGGCTGTATTTAGAAATCATTACAAGACAAGGAAATCTTACCCCCAGGGCATAGCCAGTACTCATGGGATTCGGTGTGTGCTAATGTGCATGTGTCTACATGTGTGCGTCTCTTTCTCTCTCATCCTCACTCCACCTCTCCCCTGTCTCTCCTTCCTCTCCTCCTCATTCTGTTTCCGCTCAGACAAACTTCTCTGCCGGTTTGGGAGAATGTTGTGTGTAGTAAAGGCCGACAACCCCATCTTCAAACGCCCCTAGCCCCCGGCCCGAAGGAGATAGTATCACCTGCGTGGGAACTCAATGATGCAGAATAAGTGGGATATACCATGTGGGACCTGTGGGCAGGGTTGGGGAGGAGGGACATCCCCTCCATCTTGCACAAGATGACTAGTGTGTGTGTGTGCGTGTGTGTGTGTGTGTGAGTGAGAGAGAGAGAAAAACATGCATGTATATGAGAGACAAAGAGAGAGACGCAAACAGACACAGAGAAAGAGAGACACGGGAAAAGACAAAGAGAGAGAGACAGACATAGAGAGAGTGAGACACAGACAGACAGACAGACAGACAGACAGACAAACAGAGACAGAGAGAGAGAGGGGCAGACAGAGAGACAAACAGAGACAGAGAGAGACAAACAGAGAGAGCAAGACAGAGAGAGACAGACAGAGAGACAAACAGAGACAGAGACAAACAGAGACAGAGAGAGACAGACAGAGAGACAAACAGAGAGAGCAAGACAGAGAGAGACAGAGAGAGACAGACAGAGAGACAAACAGAGACTGAGACAAACAGAGACAGAGAGAGACAGACAGAGAGAGAGACAGATAGAGAGACAAACAGAGACAGACAGAGACAGAGAGAGACAGAGAGAGGGGCAGACAGAGAGACAAACAGAGAGAGAGACAAACAGAGACAGAGAGAGAGAGACAAACAGAGTGAGAGACAGACAGAGAGAGAGAGACAAAGAGACAAACAGAGAGAGAGCCCCTCCCTCCCTTAGCCATGTCTTTTTTCTTGTCTGTCTCAACAGTATAAATCCCCAGGGATTGGATGACCTGTCACGTATAAACAACCGTATTGACCTATCACTGACATGGATCTGATGTGTACAGCGCTGTGTGTCACAGAGGCCAGCCGGCGATGCAGAGCGTGCGCGCGTGACTGGCCAGCTCCAGGGCTGGGGGCGGGGTCAGACTCGCCACGCAGGTCTTTGATTCGCCGACAAACACCGATTTTTAGGAGGGCAAAACAACATAAAAATTGATTGAAGCTATTTTCATCGGGCGACATCAGCAACGCTGAGAGGTTGAAACCTGGAAGAAGGAAGAGAGAGACAGAGTGGAAGAGAGAGAGAGAATGGGAGAGAGAGAGAGACAGAGAGTGGGGGAGAGAGAAAGAGAGGGAATGGAGGGAGAGAGAGGGGGAGAGTGAGAGGAGAGAGAGAAAGGTACAGAGAGTAGAGAGAGGGAAAGAGAGAAGAGGGAACCAGAGTGAGAGGGAAGGGAGAAAGTGGGAAGGGAGAGAGAGAGAGAGAGGACGAGAGAGAGAGAGAGAGATGGAAGGGAGAGAGTGGGAAGGGAGAGAGAGAGAGAGGGAAGGGAGAGAGAGAGAGAGGACGAGAGAGATAGCGAGGGAAGGGAGAGAGTGGGAAGGGAGAGGGAATAGCAGAAGTTATCACAGACTTCCAATGCATCGGCGGTCCAGTCACAAGCAAGGGAAAGTCGTAAAAGTTTACGAGGTGTACGTACTGATTAATATATGAATAAAAGGCGTAAACACACAGGAAAGAGATAGTGTTTCTTTCTGCGGGGTATGCGACGTGAGTTATGCGCACCTCCCTGGGTTCGGCTAGAAATAAAAACGGCAGGGATTTATCGACGCAGTGGCCATTATAAGCCCGCTGTCACACACCAACAGTTACCAACGGTTACCAACGGCGGGTATGAGACTTTGAGAGGCGGAGACGCTCTTTTCTCATTTCGATTCTTTCGTTCTCTGACGTTCTCCATTTTTTTCCCCTTCGCTTTCTTTTTATTCTTTCTCATCAATTGGTCTCTCTCTCACTCTCTCCCTCTCTCTCTCTATATCGCTCTCTCGCTCTCTCTTTCTCTCTATCTCTCTCTCTCTCTCCCTCTCTCTCTCTCACTTTCTAGCTCTCTCTATCTCTCTCTCTCTCACTCTCCCTCTCTCTCCCTCTCTCTCTCTCACTCTCTATCTCTCTCTATCTCTATCTCTCTCTCTCTCCCTCTCTCTCTCCCTCTCTTCCTCCCTACCGCTTTCTTGCCCTACTCAGCTCTCTCTTCCTCCTCCCTGCCTCTCACTATCTCTGCATGAGTCTCCGTCTCTCTCTCCCTGTTGCTGTCGTAAGTTGTTTATACGATGGTAAAATATTCATAGAGAATGGTGTCCGTGGAAGCTGTCCATATAATCCCCTATAAACCTGGATATCTAAATCCATCACACACACACACTCACACACACTCGCATACTCACATATTCGTTCAAGGACATTGAAATACATTCACAGCAAATGATAACACAATACACATGTGTCTGCCTGAGGTGTGAAACCCTAGCCTAACATGCACAAAGACATATAGCCACACACACACACACACACATACAGACATCCTAGAGACCTAGACAGATCTGGTGGTTGGAAGTCGGTATCGATCGACAATCGTCAGCATGTCCTCCATAACAAGTTCTGTCCCTGACAGTACTGCAATACGACTGTCAGAAAGAGATGGGGAGAGAGAGGGCTAAGGAGGGGGTCGAGCGAGCGAGAGAGAGAGGACGAACGAGGTAGAGAGTGATTGGTAGAGTGCAGAGGGAGAAAGAGTGGTTGCGAGGGGCAGATAGAGAGTGGAAGAGAGCGAGGAAAGATAAACTGGCCCGTGAGGCGAGTGGGTGAGCGAGGGGAACGACGGAAACGAGCAGACGCAGGAGACAGCAGGAGGAGAGGAGAGAGGCGGGTGAGCCGTGGAGGTACAGCAGGTTGATATCTCCCCCTGGCTGAGACTCCCTCATTTCAGTCCATTAAAGAGCAGCCTTAGCTGCATGAAGCAGAGGATTGCTGCCCTGGCTGGGAAGAGCAGGCCTGGAGCCCAAGGTGAAGGTTTAGTAACGGGTTCTGCTGGAACAGGAAGCGCTCCTGTTCTGAGGACGCCAACTTCCAGGCTTGCCACTGATCGATGACTGCTTTGTGGAATAGTCGGTGACAACGAAACGGCGTTTGTGTGGAAATGTCCGTGCGTCTTACTGGGTTTGTCGGTTCTGGTCAGCGCCAGTCACGCAGTTCCTCCGTGAAAACATGCGCAGATGCCTGTTAAAGGAAAGTACTTGACGCAAATTGGCAACTCACATTAAAGCTGATTGAATCGGCGTACAATAAGCGTGTGTGCGTGCGTGCGCATGTCCATTTGTTTTGCATGAGAGTCACTTCAGTGCACAATGGCATCAAAAGCGCAGCAGACAATAACCCAGCTCTCGAGACAAGCGCTTCTGGGAGGGGGAGGGGGGGGGGACATGCAAACACACCACTCACTCCATCTGATCTGTTTCACTGGAGCCTTTGTTGCTCTCCAAAATCCGCTACCTCATGATCTCTACTTGTGTGAACCTCACTACCTCATGATCTCCGCTTGTCTGAACCTCACTACCTCATGGCCCCTATCTGTCTGAGCCTCACGGCCTTATGGCCTCTACGTGTCTGAGCCTCACTGCCTCATGATCTCTACGTGTCTGAGCCTCACTGCCTCATGATCTCTACTTGTCTGAGCCTCACTACCTCATGGCCTCTGTCTGTCTGGGCCCCAGCGCCTCACGCCTCTGTCTGTCTGAGCCTCACTGCTTCACGGCCTCTATCTGTCTGAGCCTCACTGCCTCACGGCCTCTACTCGTCTGAGCCTCGCTACCTCATGGCCTCTATTTCACTAAGCTTTGATTCTGATGTGTCGAGGCTCTGTTTGTGATCCATGGTCGTCTTAGTCAGAATTTCCTGCCAAAACAGGGGATGAGGGCTTTTAATCTCTAGACACGACATCTGGGGGATCTTGCTAGATGTTCCTTCTCTTTGAGGAGGGGATACATGCAGAGGGGGGAGGGGAGGGATTTTGAGGGGTGTGTCCCAGCATGTGCTACGGACCAGACTCCACATTGATTTTCTGCTTCCCAACCTGCTCCTTAGCGATCTCCTTGACGATCTCCTTAGCGATCTCCTTGACGATCTTTGTAGTGCGGGATTGACCTGAGTGGCTTACACACACACACACACACACATGCGCGCGTGAACTCACACATCACACACGCAATAACACACATACACACCATGCACACTGCAGTTACCAGCCAGGGGAGCGATGCTGCGGCCTTTTGGGAACTCCCTCAAGCGCTTATTGACCGCAAAGAGAGAGTGGCTATTAATCTGACAAAGGCTTAAAAGCCTGTCACTGTGTGTGTGTGTGCGTGTGTGTGTGTGTTCAGGGCACAGGGCTGCAGAACTGTGAAAGCTGCGATTCTCCGGGGTCTTGGACGGTATAGCGTTGGAGGTGTTGGGTTATGAAGATATTGGGGATTGATGGTATTAAAGTTCAGACTCGGCTGAGTGGCCAGAAGGGGAGGCAAATATAGCCTGTCAGTCACTTGAGGGTGTGTCTGTCTGCCTACAGAGGAGACTGTGCTACAGGCAGGGGGCCTGGATAGGGGCCCAAGGCCCTGCTGGAGAAGAACTAAAGTCCCTTTGGGGTCCTGTCTTCCTGGGGCTTTTGTGTCTTGGTTCTGGGGTGTGGGTCTGGGGCCCTGGTCTGGGTGTGGGTCTAGTCCTGGTCCTGGTCCTGGCTCTGTGTAAGGAGGAGATTGCAGAGTGGTGGCAGAGCTAGGGCCTAGACTGCTCTGCTGTGAAGCTGGAAGCTCTGGCTTGTCTCTCTGCTACTGAACCCTGGCTGTCTAAACGAGCCCCACTGGTACTCATTACCCTTTCCCAGGGCTGCCCACACACACACACACACACATGCAGAACCATGCGCGCGCGCACACACACACTGAGAAACGCACACATACGCGCACACACACACAACCTCTTTTGATGAAGTGTTTCAGAGGGCAGCTGGTTTGTGATGGTTCGCCCAGGCCGCTCTCGTTTCCCCTGGCGACCTTGGGCTTCAGGGGTCGTTACCACGGTGATGGGGCTAATGATGCTTGGACGCCCCTGGGTTGGCACGGCAACACTACAGACGAAGGCTTGTTCGCGGGGAGCCCGGAGAGGCAGGCGTTCAGAGAGAGAGGCACGCCAGCCCAAGTGCGTTTCAGAGCCACCCTGCTCTAGTTTCAATGGAAACGGAACGACAGTTTGGATATTCGAGGGCGAAGATAGTTTGGCAAAAAAACCTCTCCTAAAGTCAGTCTCAATAGCATCTCAGTCTGTGACATTGGGGACAGGGGCATTTTCTTAAAAGTTAGGAGGTAGTGTGTTAGAATCTGTTTAAACAACTGCAGGAATCTGTGTGGACATCATTACTAGAAACTAACCCTAATCCACTGGCGCCTATGAAGCGATCTTGGTGTGGACGTCTCCTAATGGTGTCTTGTTAGCATGTAGATATAACCTACAGGGGGCTGTCTGGATGAAGCTGAACTATATAACAGCAAGGCTAAGTTATTCATGGGGTGGTAGGGACACTCAGTCTGATTCACTGAAATGTGTTGCCAAGGATACAGGCTTCACCTCAACAGATGATTAAGCTGCATGATTTTTTAGGATGGGGCATTCACACACAGACACACACACACACACACTCACACAGACAAACGCACACATACACACTCACACAGACACACGCACGCATACACACTCATGCACACAGGCACACTCACACACACACACACACACACACACACACACAGACAGTGATATTTACCGTTGTACAGCCTGTATCTGAGCACAGCAATTTAGCTGCATTAGCAGTTCTCCCCCTACCTGTCATTACTGCTGTAGATGTGCTCACTCATGCAGACACAGAGCTACAGATCTCTCCCTCTCTCTATCATTCCATTTCTCTATCCCGCTCTCCTTCCCTATCTCCCCCTATCCTTCGATGTCTCTCTGTCTTTCTGACTCTCACCCAACAGTCATTCTGCTGTGTGCGTTCGTGTGTTTGTTTGTAAGAGTGTTGTGCACACATGAGCCATCTGCATGAGCCCTGCAGTGGCTATTGATTCCAGTGGAAATACCTACTGCATCCCCCTCTCACTCTCTCTCTCTCTCTCACACACACACACACACACACGGATGAATGCTCAGGGGAGGAAAGAGAGAAGACACCCACCTCAAAGCGGCGTCACAGCCAGCCAGCTTCCTTTTCTCTCTCTCTCTTTTCGTTCCACGCGCCATCCCTCGTTCAGGCAGACGCCTCACTCGGAGTCACGGATCGTCGGGGCCGGATGTGGCGGCGTTTCTCTGATTATATTTGTGTGCGTGCGCGTGCGCGTGTATGCGTGCGCTCTTTTGTGTGCGCTCTTTTGCCTGTGTCTCTCTGTGTGTGGTGAGTGTTTTGAAGTGTTGACATGAAGGCATTGCTTGAAAGCAGCGAGGAGCAGAGGACCGAGCCTGTGTCTACATGAAACACCAGCGCCGGGCCCGCAATCCAAACGCCGGCTCGTTTCTTTCAGCCTGCGTGTGTGAGCCCGGTACCAGGTAGCAACGCAGAAGCAGACGCTCTGGTTTCTGCCAGCCTCTTTCCTCTGTGACGACATTGTCCCGGTTACCCCCCGAACGTCATTCGGTTTGACATTTCGTCTCGCCAAAATGCCCGTTGTCGAGTCAACATATCCTCTCAAACAAACCTGAGGCGGCTTCACCAGCAACAACCCCCCCCCCCCCACACACACACACACACTCCCCCTCCCCCCTCAATATCAGACTTATCTCTGCCGGCCACGAAGCAAGACGCTCCGATCGAGCCGGACTGACAGAAACCACGGGCGCCTTGAAAGGAGCCGTGCTCCAGGCCATCTGCAGCTCAGCTCGGCCTCCCCCCAGGATGCAACGGGCCATCCTGGGCTAGCGGATGACCTTGCCAGGGGCGTGGAGATGTGGACGTGTCGACCGATGCCCTCGGATCAGCCCCAGCATCCTAACCGGCCTTGAAGGCCCCAGGCCAGGTGAATCCGCAGCATTAATCAATGACTGCATCGACCAGACCTAATCAAGTGATTGATCAGGACAATGCGCAGCTGACACGAGGGAATCTTAACGACAGGATTGGAGAGCACTGCAGGATAAGTGTGTGCTGTGCGTATGTATGTATGTGTGCGTATGTGCGCGTGCACGCAGACACACATACGGGTGTGTGTTTGACAAGAATTGAGGTAGAGAAACAAGATAAAACATAAAGGTAAAACAATAACCAGGTGTTCTCCCTGAAAGGGTTATTGTACCATTCAAATACACTGGTTGATCGATTAGAATGTGGACCTAAAGGAGGCAGAGCAACATGAGTGGTTTAGAAAGTATAACCGAAAACTGTTGAGTTATTAGTTAGCCACAGTCTAAGGGGTAAGCACCTGTGTGACTGGTCAGTCCATTCTACCTCCGTCTATCCTAGCCTAGCCCTGTTCACCAGCTCGATCCAATACGAGACCCGGCATGTCCAGCATTCCCAGTACAGCTCCTGTCTAGATCAGGGTCCCCAAATCGCACATGGTCCTGGAAAGGGCCGGACATGTCCTGAAGGTTTTTAGAATGTATTCCCTGCTCCAGCACACCGACTGCCTCTATAAAGGGTCATTCATGAAACTTTCCACAGAGCATGGTAATGAGGCGCATTCATACAATCTACTAGTGTTCTGGAGCAAGGGAAACATCGAAAACCTTCAAGGACCAGCGGCCTCAGAGGACCAAGGCTTGAGGAGACCCCTGGGTCTAGAGGATCCAAATCTAGCCCAAAGCCATGTCCAGAAGCCCAGCCTTCAGCCGCTGTCCCAGATTATCCCTAACACTAACCATTAGCCCCGGTCCAGACCCAGTTCAGCCATGTTCAGATTATCCTAACCTAACCTAGCCATGATCCAGAACACCAGTTCAGCGAAGCCCTGTTCACAGATTATAACCAACCTAACCCATAACGGCCATAGTCCAGCCTAATACAGTGTCAGCCCAGGTCAGATTATCTAAAACCACTAACCTAGCCATGTCCGAGCCCCACGTTCAGCATGTGTCAGCATAAAGACCTAACCGAGACGGCGGTAGCCATAAGTCAAGATAAAAGGGCCGAGTGATATCAAGAGCCTGCTCCAGATGTAATCTACAAACCGTAGACCTACCCATGTCCCAGACCCAGTTTCTGGCCATGACACACAGATTACCTAACCGAACCTAGCACCATGTCCCAGAGCCCAGTCACGCCTTCCAGATGATCCTAATCTAGCCTAGCTATGTCCAGCCTAGCCAGTGTAACCCATCCTAGCCAGTGTAACCCAGCCTAGCCAGTGTAACTCAGCCTAGCCAGTGTAACCCTGTCTAGCCAGTGTAACCCTGCCTAGCCCCACGCTTGTGTTTGTTGAAACGTGACAAAAAGATGAAGGGTCTCAAAACAGTCCAGAGTGGCTCAGTAAAAGACATGGGGATGAAGAGAGGAGGCAGAGGTGAGGGAGAGTTCACATGATGAGATAGACAGTCACACTGCATTATGAAAAAGAGCCTTTTGCAATACCAAGGGACAGTGCCTCCCTCTCATTCTTGCTCTCTTTGACTCCTTTTCACTCTGTCTCAGCCTCTCTCTCTCTCTCTCTCCTTACTGTTTTCTCTTTCTACCGTACTTTCATTCTCCATTTCATATTCAATTTCCCTGCCCCCCCCCCCCTCATCCTGGGCCTTGGCGGCGAGTGAAGGTGGAGATTTAGACACGCTGTTGCTCAATGACTCGGATGTGATCTCTCACATCAAGTTTTGTGGAACTTCTGTTTGGAATGGAGGAACAGAATGGCTGCGTCTGAGCCTGTGCATGGAGGCAGGCTTACAAGGGGGATATTACTCTGCCTCTGTCCCTGTCTGAACTAGATTACTGTGTCAGGCTGTACAGCGTATGAATCACTGTCAACACCTCCTCTCTGTCTCCTATTTTCTCTCGCTCTTTCTGTCGTCTTATTCTGTCTATCTGCGCCTCTGTCTCTCACTCACTCTCATTTTTAGTGTCTCTTTGTCTAACTGTGTCGCTGTTTTTATCACTCTCTCTCGCGCTTTCCCTCTCTCTCTCCCTGCGTCTCTCTCTCTCTCTCTCTCTTTCCCTCTCTCTCTCCCCCTCTCTCTCTCCCTCTCTCTCTCTCTCTCTGTCGTTCTCTCCTGCAGTATCACAGTGGGAGAGATGCATAAGACAGCGGCATCCTGACAGGTGTGTGGTTAGACCAGCAAGGTCTGCTTAAGGCTGGGCGCCGTGGAGACGGAGTGAGCTTAAGACATCCGCGGAATCGCCCTGTCCGCCAAGCGAGCTTCCGTTCTCTTCATAAACTCGCTAGCAGTAGAGTACAGCTAGATCGCCGCTGTATTGATCCGCGGCAGGAAATTACACAGTAGCAGCAGACATAACACAATCCAGACTGTGGGATGGAAGATGCTGTAAGTGTTGCTGCCCAACACAGGACGTTGGGGCCGGGCTGTAGTTAATGATGTTGTTGTTGTTGTCATTGTTGTTGACTGCCCAGTTGGACTGTCCCTGTAGCTTGGGCCTAGCCGGCTGTTATATGAATCATATGCACTTCCTCACTGGCTAAGTAGGGCATCGGCAAGCGAGGGGAGAGGGGGAGGAGGAGGAGGAGGAGGAGAGGGCGACAAGGGGGATGGATGAGTTGATAATTTCCTCAGTGGCACCTATGTTTCTGTCTCCTGTGGTTGTGACTGGAGATAGCAGAGGGGTTAGGGTGAGAGCAGTGATTGAGGGGTGGGAATGAAAGAGACAGAGAGATGGTGAGAGAAGAAGAGAGAGAAGAGACGAGGGCGGGAGACAGGTAGAAAGAGGGATAGAAAAACAGGTGGGGGAATAAGGGATCGAGACATAGAACCAGAAAGGGGGCTAAAGAGAGAGAGAGCTAGAGAGAGAGCTAGAGAGAGCTAGAGAGAGAGAGAGATTTTGAGAGAGAGAGAGAGAGCGTTTGGTGTTTGGGGTTAGAGGATGAATGCCTGGTGTCTGAGTGTTATTTTTACACCTGTCAGGTACCACTCCTGCCTGTGCCCGCCTGTGTGCCAGGCTCACCACGGTAACGCCCGTGGCCATGGAGACCGTGTGAGGGAATGTAGGGCATGTTCACAGGGAGAAGGGGAGGGAGAGGGCTGCAAGGACAGATGCAGACCAAGGGGTACAGAACCTCCCCTCCTTCCACCCCTGTACCCTCCATCGAGAATCTCCCCTGGTAGCCCCCTCCCTCTCCCCCTCTCGCCCTCCCCCTCTCTCCCTCTCCCCCCCTCACAGGTGCACCAGTAATGTTGAGGGAGGCCAACTCATCACCAGTTATCACCAGCTTCTACATGCTCTCCTGTTTCTGAAATGGCCAACCGAGACTTTTTCTCGCCCAGCCAACCACGTGCATTTCTCACTCAGCCAATCATATAGGTTTCTGACCTAGCCAACCACATGGGTTTCTGACATAGCCAATCACATCGGTTTTCTAACCCAGCCAACCACATAGGTTTCTAACCCAGCCAATCTCATACATTTGTAACCTGGCCAACCACAACCGTGTCTAACCCAGCCCTAGCATTCCCTGGCCGGTCTTTGCACAGGCCTGCACAACTCACAGGTGCGGCCTGATGGCCTTGCATGCAGCCATTTAGTCCTACCAGGTAGCATCCTGTCACCATCCTTTGGCTAAGATAACAACTGTGTGGAGAGACACTTCAAGGTCTCATATTATGGAGGCAGTACAGAAGCTCCGTAAAGATGAGACAAAAGGGGAGAGCGAGGGAGAGAAATATATAAAGAGATGAAGAGAGAAGGAAAGCCTGAAGGAGAAAGAGAAGGAAGGATAGAGAGAGAGACGGGAAGGTAGGAGAGAGAGAGACAGGAAAGAAGGAGAGAGAGAGAGAGAGATGGGAAGGAAGGAAAGAAAGAAAGAGAGACGGGAAGGAAGGACAGAGAGAGAGACAGGAAGGAGGGAGAGACAAGAAAGAGAGAGAGACAGGAAGGAGAGAGAGAGACAGGAAGGAGAGAGAGAGATGGGAAGGAAGGAGAGAGAGCGACAGTAAGGAAGGGGAGGGGGGGAGTCCGCGCCGCTCCTGAGAGATTTGATAGAGACAGACAGAGAGAGACAACCACGCGAGGGAGAGAGGAGCGAGAGGAGGTAGAGAACGATATGACTGTGAAAGCAGCCTCAGGCCGTCTCTCTCCTGAGCAGTGAGCTTCTCCAGTGGCACCAGTCGAGGGACGGGAGAGTTCCTTGAGGACATCCTATCCCTTTCTTTCCCCGCTTGTCATCTCACATCAGCCCTCGTCTCGGGGTTATTGATCAATCGCAGACCTTTTTCGCTGTGCGTGAAGCACCCAGACTTATTAGCCAGCAGATTGCACTTTTCACAGCATGCCATCGTCGATCCATTTTTTTTGTTTGTTTCTTTTTGTCCTCTCTTTCTTTTTTCTCCTTCCTTTTCTTCTGTGACAAGAGAGCTCATTCTCTCCCCCGGAGCTGGGATGAGCAAAGGCCGTTCTTGATCCTGTTCTGACCCACCTAAGAGATTTTAGCACCAGCCTGTCGTTAGTCTTAAAAGGGACCTTAGTGTCTCATTATTAAGTGAAGAACTTATGCACATGTCACTTGGAACAGCTGGTGCATTGTTTTGCGGGCTGGGGGGGGGAAGAGTCTGTGCGGTATCAGTTGGGGATTAGAGTGCCGTTGTTTAAATCTTTCAGGGGATTGAAAAGGCTGTTTGCTGACATTAGTGAAGCGGTGGTGATCCTCACCCCTGTGATACGCCAGTCTGGCCGCCTCGATGATTGCCCCTCATCCACCCCTCTGAAGACTGTTCGTGGGTAGACTGGTGTACGTGTGTGTGTGTTTCTGTGTTTATCCCTGTCTCTGTCGATTTGTCTCTGTGTTAAAAGCAACCTTGTGCTCCTCCCTTCATCTGTGGTGAGTCACAGAGAGAGGGAGAGAGAGCTTGAAATGAACTGGCGAACATGAGGTGAGCGGGAGGGAGAGAGTGCTTGACATGAACCGGGGAACATGAAGTGAGCGGGAGGGAGAGAGTGCTTGACATGAACCGGGGAACATGAAGTGAGCGGGAGGAAGAGAGAGCTTAACATGAACTGGGGAACATGAAGTGAGCGGGAGGAAGAGAGAGCTTGACATGAACCGGGGAACATGAAGTGAGCGGGAGGAAGAGAGAGCTTGACATGAACCGGGGAACATGAAGTGAGCGGGATAGAGAGAGAGAGCTTGACATGAACCGGGGAACATGAAGTGAGCGGGAGAGAGAGAGCTTGACATAAACCAGCCTGCACAAGGTGAGCGGGCGCTAGAGAGGGAGGGAAGGAAGGAACTGAGCCAGGATACAGTCAGAATATCCCTGCATGGTCTGGTCCCATCTGATACCAGCCCACACAGAGGAGTCCCTGTCCCGCACCAGCGAGCATCTCGCAGCAGTTGAGACCAGGCATGGCGCAGGCTCCAGTACCACCCAAGTGTGTGTGTGCCTGTGTGTGTATGTGTGTGTGTGTGGGTGCGTGTGTGGGTGTGGGTGTGGGTGTGAGCATGCGAGTATGCGAGGGAGCAGGAGAGCGTGGCTAGCCCAGCTCCACTGATCACTGCCCAGCTTTATTAGGCCTCGTCTCAGGCTGATGGATGGAGGAGAGGGTTTGGGCGGGAGCTTCACCTCCAGGTTGGCTTCTTATCGGGCCTCCTCACATGGCTCCGTCCTTTCATGGAGCAAGGGGAGGCGGCAGGGTGTTCATCAGATTCTGCCTCGGCTTAGATCGCTCTGATACCATACCTGGTGCTAAGCCCAACTGGCGATTTGTGTGTCTGTCCGTGTGTTTGTGCATGAGAGAGAGAGAAGGGGAGAGGGAGGGAGAGAGAGAGAGAGAGAGAGAGAGAGAGAGAGAGAGTGAGAGTGAGAGTGAGAGTGAGAGTGAGAGAGAGAGAGAGAGAGAGAGAGAGAGAGAGAGAGATTGTGTGTGTGTGTGTGTGTGTGTGTGTGTGTGGTGTGTTGTGGTGTGTGTGTGCGTGTGTGTTGTGTGTAGGATGGAGTGTGTTGTGTAGGAGAGATGTGTGTGTGGATGTGTCCCCTGAGATTGCTCCCCTGTCCTGGTCCACTGAACTCCCTGTCTGACGAAAAAGATGAAAGGGAGAAGGAAATGTAAGCGTTTGTGTGTGTGTGTGTGTTGTGTGTGTGTGAGAGAGAGAGAGAGAGAGAGAAGAGAGATAGAGAAGAGAGAGAGAGGAGCGAGAGAGAGAGAAGAGAGATAATGCGAGACGAGGAGAGGAGACGAAGAGAGAGAGAGAGAGAGAAAATCTTTACTGCCAGAGTGCCTGAGAGAGAGAGGCCTTGGGTTAAGCTCATACCTCCATGTCTAGCTGCCAGCTTCTCTTTCCGACCGCCTGGACCTGTCTACAGCCTGTAGCTTTGCTGTTCCTGCGCTAACCTGCGTGCTCCTATGCTAACCCCAGAACAGCACGTGTCGGACGAGGCCCCAGGATACTAGGGTCTGTCCAGTTACCGCCTCTTTGGGCCTTACTCATCCGTGTATGCGTGTGTGTGTGTGTGTGTGTGTGCGCATGTGCTCAATTGTACGCTGCACTTCCAGATTAGGCAGCGTGTGTGTGATTAGAAGCGTGCGCGCACTACTCTCACTGACAGACGAGCGTGAGGAGGAATTAGACACACGCATGAACACGCACACACATACACAACCATGATGGAAAAGACAGGGAATGAAATTAGGATGTCACTACTGGAAGTACTAGGACATTTCAGAAAGGAATTACCAAAGAATGATAGGCTGAGGAAGAAACAGAGGAAAGAGATGAAGAAAAACTCTGCCAAGGTCTTCTCTTAGTGGCACACACACACACACGCACACACACACACACACACACACACACACACATACACACACTGCCAGTTCTTCCTACCTGTCCATGAGAGAGGCAGACACAGGGTGTGAAAGGTGTGATTTATAACCCTCCCTCCCTGTCTCTCTCCCTGTCTCCCTCCCTCCCTCCCTGTCTGGTCCTCTCTGCAAGAGTGTGATTACCTCTGTCTCACTCCCAACGTCGCCATGGCAGGGTTACTATGGAAACACCTCTTAGTCTATCACACCAGCACAATACAGTTAGTGTGTGTGTGCGTGCTTGCGTTAGAGCGTGCGTGTACTGCACCTTAGGTAGGACAGATGGGTTTAGGTCAGGTAAACTCTGAACAACACCCCTCCCGTGTCGCGTGGCCCAGTGTTGTAAAACAAGTGCACTCCTTCGTGTGATCCAGTCATTTGGTCCACAGAGTCTGGTGTGTGCCTGAGTGCTAAATCACAACTGTGCTATGTACTGTAGTGTCTGGATTGTGTGTCTTTAGTGATGTGGTGCAGACGTCTACAGTGATGTGGTACAGACATATACAGTGATGTGGTGCAGACGTCTACAGTGATGTGGTGCAGACGTCTACAGTGATGTGGTGCAGACGTCTACAGTGATGTGGTGCAGACGTCTACAGTGATGTGGTGCAGACGTCTATACGTGTGTGGTGCAGACTGCAGTAGTGTGTCAGTCTTCTTCCTGTGAAGGTCTGAGATATCACTGTAAATTCAACACAAACAGGGAGAGTGAGATTGATTGATAGAGAAGATATTGTAGATAAGTTCATACAAATTCAGGAAATTGTGTGCGTGTGCTTGTGGTGATGTCTCTGCGACTCCCTGTTTTGCATACATCCATAAAGTGCTGGTGACACCCAAATAGAACTGTGCACACGTTCAATAATTGTGTGTGTACCGTGTGTGTGTGTGAGCAGCATTATCCCTGCCCCTGCTTGCTGGTCCGCTTCTGTCCGTGTTGTGTGTCCGTGAAATGCAGTTTATGAAACCCAGTTTCAATTCATGAGGTGTGGATGACCTTGAATCCTTCTCCAGCCGCCCGTTGCTATCTCTCTCTGACTGTTAGGGCTGCTTCTGTTCCTCCCCTCGTAGCTGCTCTGGAGAGACTGGAGGGAGGAGAGAGAGACGTGCGGAGGGACGGAGGAAGGGGAGGGGGAGACTGAGAGTCTGAGGAAGAGATGCAGAGAGATGGAGGGAGAGACAGGTAGAGGAAGAGAGAGACAAAGGGAGCGACACAAAGATGGAGGGAGAGACAGAGAGACGGAGCGAGAGACGGAGAGAGATGGAGGGAGAGACAGAGAGATGGAGAGAGAGAGAGCGAGATCGATACAGACGGAGAGATGGAGAGAGAGAGACAGAGGGAGAGAGAGACAGATGGAAGCAGGGTGATACAGGGAGGTGGGGGGCTAATGTTAGGCCGGGGGAAGAGATACAGAAAGATGGAGGTAGAGGTGGTAGGAAGAAGGGAGAGATTGTCTGTCCTTGTCTGTCCAGTAGCTTATATAAAGTCTATTATAGAGCCTCTATCAGTTTCGACACTCCCAGACTGGCCAACTAGTAAATGGACAGGACCAGGGAGCTATAAGCTGAGATTTGATATATGGTGGGAAGAGGGCTCTGTGTGTGCGTGTGTGTGTGTGTGCACCTGTGTGTTCATCCCCGTGCAATCAGATATAACACACATTCATTCGCACTCACACTCTCACCCACGATTATCAACTTGCAAATTCTCACCCCTCACCTACAGTACCCTACAGCGTACTGACAGAGATTCAAATGTTCTCGCCCTCGCATACAAAGACACAGCATGCGCGCGCACGCACGCACACACACACACACGCTCCCCTTTCTGTTTGAGTAAATCCCAGCTCAGCTCAACAAAGAGTGGTGTGGCTGTAGCTGGCCTTGCTGTAGTCCTCACCCC
>BROE01000011.1:10518817-10538817 GCA_036571765.1 Plecoglossus altivelis | reverse complement strand
TTAAATAAATGATACGCCACCGGTGCAATGTTTTCTACAGAAAATCAATTATTATTCATATATCAAGTGGGAGACTTCAGACAAACCTCCACAAATACTCTGGCAACCAGCGCAACACGACACAGTCACGCGACTGCCTCTACAAACCGGGTACGGCCAGGGTTTGTCATGTAACCTTGCAGTGACAGGGCCAGCGTAACAATGTCACTTTGTCATTTCAATTCCCTCTGCCAGGAGTGTGCATGTGTGTGTGTGTGGTGACGACTGACTGGTTAAGCGAAGGCCAGACTATCAGACTGGACACAACCCAAAGGTTTATGTTTGCACATATATCTCTCTTTCTCTCCCTCTCTCTTTCTCTCTCTCCCTCTCTCTTTATTTCTCTCTCTCTTCCTCTCTCTCTCCCTCTCTCTTTCTCTCTCTCCCTCTCTCTTTATTTCTCTCTCTCCCTCTCTCTCTCTCTCCCTCTTTTTCTATCTATCTCTCTCTCTCTATCTATCTCTCCCTCCCTCTCTCTCTCTCTCTCCCCATCTCTTCTCCCTCCCTCCCTCCCTCTCTTCTATCTCCCTTTGTCTCTCTCCTCTTCACTCCGTTCTCTCTTTCTGGTTTTCCTCCTCTCTCCCCTTCCCTCTCGCTCGCTTTTCTCGTCCTCTACGAGGACACTCTGACAAGCGCGCAGACGAACGCGGTCTTGCATTCGTGGATTTGATCTTCATGCCTCCCTATACGTTATCGCTTGGAAACACCGGGAGTCGTTGCTCCTTGAAACAGAATCGATTCCAGAACGCTGCAAACACAATCTCCGAGCTCGATCACGTTCTCCTTCCCTCCGGGTGGTTCCAATACAGCACACCACAGCTCACTCCCCCTGGAGAGAACCCAGGAGAACCCTCTCTCAACCAGAACGCCATGCCTGCTAAAGGCTTCGGCCAACACCCATACCGTTCACCCAAGATGGCCGCCGTTTTGTCCAGTCGAGTCGTGGTCGCTGCGCTTGTTCTTGCCCTAAGGCTACATGGTGTTGTGATGACGACTGTACCTCAACAGACCTTTACACCCTTACTCCTAACGCACTGCCACTGGTACAGTACGATGGACGCTACTAATCAGCATTGATTACAGTGTGTGTGGTGTGGTGTGTGGTGTGTGTGTGTGTGTGGTGTGTGATGTGGTGAGTGTGTGTGTGTGTGGGGGGGGGTAGTAAATTAATGCTTTCTAGTTGAGAACGACATCCCTAAACTGTTGTCTGTCGCTTTCTGTTCCATCTGTGTGTGTGTGTGTGTGTGTGTGTGTGTGTGCGTGTGCTTTTAGTGGGTGTGTGTTTTTAGCGGGTCTCCCATCCACTGCAGAGCATGTGTCTGTTTTTTTTTGGGTGTTGACACTTGGCTCCCTCCCCACCCCAAAATACAACAAGAGCAACATTCCCCTTCTGTGTCGGTGCATATGCTAACCATATGCTAATGGGCTTTTTATGCTAATGTTCCAGCCCGATTTGTATGTCTAAGTGGCTCATTTTCCTTTCAGCAGACGATATAAATATCCTCAGCTTTGCGTCTGATGTTATATCGGCTGCTGGGTTATGTTTGAGTTCCTTCTGTCTTCGTTCCTATGTGACACGCACACTCACGCACACACGCACATACACACACGCGCGCACGCACACTCCCAGTAAATCCGCTGTACTTATGCTACCTACGTGTGTGCTTGCAGAAAGACGATGCGGTGGTTATTCTTTGCTGCAGCTGTTTAAAGTTCCTTCCTCTGGTGGTTTGGCCTGTTTTCCTCAATAATGTGAAATGCAGGCAGAGACTAGAGCAGCTGGAAGCACAGTCACCGGCCAGGAACACTGCGCCTCATGGAACCTGAAGGCAGCTAGCCCAGATCGCCCTCTTATACAGTTTGATGAGTGGTCTGGGTGTGTGTATGCAAGAGTGCTCGAAGAGATCTCCTGAGTTTGCGGGCGTGTGTGTGTGAGAGTGCAGTTGGGTCGCATCCAAAACAGAGACAAGACAGAAAACCAATGAGCTGAAAAGTGCTTTTTTACACCTTTTTTCTGGACGGACAACTCCTAAATTCAGGTGATATAGACGATCGGTTTTGAATAATGGTGGGACTCCAGATAAAAGACTATTAATTTAAAGTAATTTAGCAAGAGCAAGAGAGAAGGATGGAGAGAGATGGAAGGAGAGAGAGAGTCAGAAAGAGAGAGAGAGAGGAGAGGTTTTGAAGAGGATCCAAGTTGAGATGCAGTCTTAGATGCTTCTTTCCAGATCTCTGATCTCTGATCCCTGATCCCAGATCCCTGATCCCTGATCCCTGATCTCTGATCTGATGCCTGGACAGGTAACACAGGGATCTGCTGGTTGTGGAATCTGCTCAGCCCTGTGTAAATCACAAGGAAGCTTGGTGATATTTATAGGAGCCAGTGGGGTGTTGGAACACAGAGATGCACACGACCACACACTGTTAAATTAAACGCTGTCGACCCAACCGTCTGCGGTTGTCTCAATGTTATTAGTGTGTGTGTGTGTGTGTGTGTGTAGAGAGAGAGTTACTATAGCTCACAGTCACACATGCAAAAGGATTCCATTTGGGTTCTCTGTGCAGATGGAATTTTAATAATAGAATCTCCTGGTAGAAAACAGATTATCTGGATATGAAACACATCCAGTCATAGAAATAACCAGATTTAGCTTCTTTTTTTTGCTGTTATGCTATCCGGAAAAGCACTATGAAAGGTCTGAGCTATCATTTATTTAAAAAAAGAAGAAAAATGACGTCCTTTGTGATGAGTTGTGGTTTGTTATGTGGTTTCAAATAAAAGGAAACCCCAAATGGCCATTAAAACCTTTATATACTAAAGCACTAAGAGTGTTTTGTTTTGTGTGTGTAGCATGTAGCTTTAATACCCACCACAACACTGTATCATGTAGCTTTAATACCTACCACAACACTGTAGCATGTAGCTTTGATACCTACCACAACACTGTAGCATGTAGCTTTAATACCCACCACAACACTGTAGCATGTAGCTTTGATACCTACCACAACACTGTAGTTCGGAGTCTTTTTACGACTTTTATCGTAAAATCTTGACTTCACTGAGATAGACATGAACACGACCACACAGACCCACCCCTCTCCTGACTTGATGTGACCTTTGACCCTTCTGTCTCGTTGCTCTGTTGACTCATCACCTCTCGACTTATTTGCATAAAAACTGTCGTTTCCTCGCATCCCTTCTTGTCTTGCGCTACCCCCCCCACCCTCTACCTTCCTCTGCATGTTCTACCACAGGCACACTGGCCACCCTTGGAAGGTCAGTTCTGTGTGTGTGTGTGTGTGTGTATATATATGTGTGTGTGTGTGTGTGTGTGCGCGTTTGTGTGTGTGTGTGTATATATGTGTGTGTGTGTGTGTGTATATATGTGTATGCGTTTGTGTGTGTGTGTGTGTGTGCACGTACATGCTTGCGCTGTATTTCTCATCCGTTCTGTTTTTGAAACTTGGATTAGCGGCTTTTCCGCAGCGCCTCGTCTGAAGGGGTAGGTGCACCTTGTCACCCACAGGTGGGGCCAAACCCCAGGTTCTCCTCTGCCTTTAGTGGCCCGGCAGACTCTACCTTGGGCCCTCGCGTGTACAGGCCTCCATGACTTCTGCTATTGGTTGATGTATGGGGAGCGCTCCAGTGTCCCATACTGGCTAATGCACTGGTTCCAAGCGTCCTCTCTCTTTCTGTTTCTGCGTTCATCCCCATGCTCGCTTTCTCCTCCACCTCCCCATCCTCTCCATCTCCATTCACACCCTTCTTCATCCATCACCCCACACCTTGGCTCCGACGCTCCAAAATGGCTCAGGGCCTTTAGGGTATTGGGCCTCACCTCACGCAGGTAGAAAAGGGAGTTGTTCTCGTCTTTGTTCCTTTTGTTAAATATGGATGCTCGTACATGTTGAACATGTATTTAGCAGACACTGTCGTTCAGACTCACAATGCTTTTTGATTGTGGATATTGATCCTCCCTGCTTGCCAGTGTTGATGGAGTCTGGAGTGTCGAGCTTTTAAAACAAGTGATTACGAACTCTCTGTGGAGTGTCGGGGTTGGAGGGTGTAGAGCCTCTTCTTCCTCTCTTTCTCCTCTCACACGCTCCATCCATATCTCTCTTTCATTTTCTGCTCTTTCTTTCTCTTCACCTCCCTTTCCTACACTTATTCTCTCGTCTTTCTCCCTCTCTCTGTCTATCTCCCTCTCTGTCTCTCTCTCCCTCTATCTGCCTCTCTCTCTGTCTCTCTCCCTCTCTCGGTCCTTCTCTCTTTTTCTCTGTCTGTCTTTCTGTCTTTTTCTCTCATTTCTCTTTTTCTCTTTTTCTTTCGTTCGTTCATTCTTTCTCTCTCCACCTTTCTCCTCTCCTCTCTCTCTCCCTCTTCCTCCCTCTCTCCCCTCCCTCGCTAATCTCTCCTATCTCTCTCTCTCTCCTCTCTCTCTGGCCCTCCTCCAGCCTCGACCGCTCACAGAGTTCAGTAATTAATTATTCATCTGCATGTTTTATTCACATGGCAACCTCACATAGCACAGTGCCAGTACCGCCGCTCTCCCACTCTGTTTCATTCACTCAATCTCCCTTTTAACATCCCTCCAAACATCTCTCATCCTCTCTCCAAATATCTCCCTTTCAGCACTCCCTTCAAAATCTCCTTCAAAATCTCTCTCAGAATCACCCTCTTTTCCCTCAACTGTCCTCAAACACTAGTCTTCAATATCTCCCTCACTCTCCCTCCCGCAATCTCCTTGACGCTCATTCTCTTTAAACTTACTCCCTCTGTCAATCTCTTTCACCCTCAGTCCTTCGCCTCCTCAATGTCTCTCACCCTCCCTCCCTCTCTCCTTCTCTTTCTCTCACCCTCCCTCCGTCTCACCCTCCCACCCTCTCTCTTTCCTTCCCTCTCACCCTTCCGCCCTCTCTCCTTCCCTCCCTCTCACCCTCCTGCCCTCTCTCCTTCCCTCTCTCCCTCTCACCCTCCCTCCCTCTCTCCTTCCCTCCCTCTCACCCTCTCTCCCTCTCACCCTCCCTGAACCTCCTTGTGGTCTGGTCCTGCTCCGTGGTCTCCTCCTGCCTCCTTCCAGGTGCTGTGTGACTGCATCAGCTGTGGTCCACATCACTGCTCTCAGCCTGCTCCTAAACTCCTCCCCCCCGATCTGGCTCCACGACCAGGGAGCCATCATGCTCACATGACCGTCCATTCACTCTGGCCTGTTTTTCCCTCTCAATCTCTATGTGCGGGCGTGCGTGCATAAGTGCGCGCAAGTAATGGGGCGTGCGCCTGTCTGTGTGTGTGTGTGTGTCTGTGTGTGTGTGCTCCTGTGCGTGTGTGTCTGTGTCTGTGTGTGTGTCTGTGTGTGTGTCTGTGTGTGTATGTGGTTCTGTGTGTGTGTGTGGTTCTGTGAGTGTCGAGGCTGCATGCAGCTGTGTTGAACTGGCCGAGCGGTCCTCCACGCGTCCCATAAATCACCACAGTGACGTCCCCACCGCGCGCCCGACATTGCCCCCCCCCCCCCCGCGCCCCGCCCAGGCCCAGCACAGAGCCAGGAGTGGCAGGCCCTCTGAATCCACCGCAGCCGTAACAGCTCAACATCTCGCTGGTCTTTCCCCCTGTCATGTCCTCGCAACATCATCAATCACTCGTTGTCGCTCTCGCTCAAATACGCCGGGCGAGACCACTCTTACATGCACGCGGCTGATTGCTGTTCGCTTGAGAGAGAAGGATAGAAAACAATACGCGGGGCAACACTTGGGGTCAAATGACCCGCCTCTAGCAGCGCTAGCTCCGCTGTGTAGTTTTGCTCTGTAATGTCTTGCTGTTCACGCTGCTACACAAGTGAGACCTGCTATAGGATGTTGGGCTTCCTTGGGGTAAGTGGTTCTGTGGACTTTGACTTGTCTGGTTACACGACCTTCAAGCAGCCTTTTACAACATCCAGACTTTACCTTAAACTCTACCTTAACTCTACCTTATACTGTGACTTCCTAAATGTCATTAATAACCTATACCGGTAACACTGAATGCCATTGAACTACCTGGGAATGTCCCCTCACTGTTTCACTATGGGAAATGTTGTTGTAGTTACAAGGTGGTAAGGTTGTACCGAACCGTCCCCGCCGCCCCCCGCCCCCCAGGCCCAGCACAGAGCCAGGAGTGGCAGGCCCTCTGAATCCACCGCAGCCGTAACAGCTCAACATCTCGCTGGTCTTTCCCCCTGTCATGTCCTCGCAACATCATCAATCACTCGTTGTCGCTCTCGCTCAAATACGCCGGGCGAGACCACTCTTACATGCACGCGGCTGATTGCTGTTCGCTTGAGAGAGAAGGATAGAAAACAATACGCGGGGCAACACTTGGGGTCAAATGACCCGCCTCTAGCAGCTCTAGCTCCGCTGTGTAGTTTTGCTCTGTAATGTCTTGCTGTTCACGCTGCTACACAAGTGAGACCTGCTATAGGATGTTGGGTTTCCTTAGGGTAAGTGGTTCTGTGGACTTTGACTTGTCTGGTTACACGACCTTCAAGCAGCCTTTTACAACATCCAGACTTTACCTTCAACTCTACCTTAACTCTACCTTATACTGTGACTTCCTAAATGTCATTAATAACCTATACCGGTAACACTGAATGCCATTGAACTACCTGGGAATGTCCCCTCACTGTTTCACTATGGGAAATGTTGTTGTAGTTACAAGGTGGTAAGGTTGTACCGAACCGTTTCGAAACTCATCCTGGTGCTGCTCCGACCTCCCCCATTCTGTCCACAAACGCCCGTCTGTCATGCTCATGGTACATGATGTTCACGTTCAGCTGTGTGCTTGTCCATCCTAACCTAACCTGCCCTGCTCTCTCTCATCCAGCATTCTTCACCCTGGCTAAGCATTCTAACAACACAACAGGTGCGGAAGCACCACTGTCCACAAACAACTTCCTGCTTGGACGCGATTGGACGGTGGTGCCGGGGTCACCTTTCCGACTCATAACCCTGCCCTCCGCCTCTCTCTCTCTCTCTCATTCGTCATCTCCCATTGGCTGCATGTGCCGCCTGTCGGTGTCTCAGCGCATGGGCTGTGGGAGGAGTGGTCGTCATGGAGCCTGTGTTCTGTGACGTGTGGGCGGGGCTCCAGGACTCGGAGCAGGAAGTGTGTGAGCGGAGGAGGGGCCGAGGCCTGCGGGGCCCCTGAGAGCCAGACCAAGCTGTGCAACATAGCAGTGTGTCCTGGTTAGTAGCATCTGCATTCTCTCCATAGCTTTTTACCTCTACCTCTCCAACACACTCTCTCTCCCTCTGTCCACCTCATCACTCTTTCTCTCCTTTCATGTCTGTCTGTCCATCCAGCTGTTCTCACTAACTGAAAGACACCAGGTATTTTCTCTGTCACCATGTCTCTTGTACACGGGTGTCTCCTTGCACCTCTCTACCTCTTATATCTCTCTGTCTGTCTCTCTTTGTCTGTCTCTCTTTGTCTCTGTCTCTTTCTGGGTCTCTCTGTGTCTCTCTGTGTCTGTCTCTGGGTCTGTCACTGGGTCTGTCTCTGGGTCTGTCTCTGTCTCTGACTCTGGGTCTCTATATGCCCCCCCCCCCTGTTTGCTGACGACGATCGTTCTAGCAGCCTTGCCCATTGTCTTTGTGAGATGACCTCTGACCTTTTCAGGAGACGCCAAGTCATTGCCATGGCACCTATGCTAATTGGTGTGTTTTGTAGCACGACCTTGTCAGCGACACTTCATCTGTCAACGCCCGCCTTCCTCCCCGACACGCCTTCAGCCGTCAGACTGCCACAGGGCCGTCGGCAATCACCTGGAGATGTCATTGGCGAGGGTTAATACGAGGGGTTGGAGGGAGTGCGAAGGGGGGGGGGACAGGTCTTAAATTGACTGTGATCTTGGCCGCCTGTCGCAGACCTGGTATTTTGGCTCGGAGCCTGGCGCTCGGTGGCGTCCCTCGTGCCTGCATGCCGACCGAACCGTGACCGCCCACAGGGTGACCAGTGCTCCTCCCCCCTCCCCCCTCCCCCCTCCCCCCCCCCCCCCCGATCCCCTTCCGAGTGTCTTCGCAGCGTCAACCTGGAGCCGTGACAACAGCTCGGGTGTCCGGCGGGCGGCCATGCATATCTAATACCTGTTCTACATGCTGAAACGCTAACGGATCAAGAGCAAGGTGGCATGTTACTGTTCTCTGCCAAGCGATTGGTTAAGAGATGCTGAGGACAGAACAGGAAAGGTTGGACGGGGAGGGGGGGTATGGAGGGGGATAAGAGATGCTTCGTATCGTGAGATGCCCTCAATATCCCCAACTCTCTTCATAGAAACTCCCTATGGCTTCCCTATGGGGTGTTTTAGCGCCTTCACCTTAACCAAACCCGTGGCCGGCAAAGAAATGTGGTAATTGGGAATCGCGCGTGCTCGGTGAACGCGCGTTGTGCCGTAGTTGGTTTTGAACAGGGGAAAGAAATGGATTTAATGAAGCTTTATCAGCGATCTCAGACGCGTCAGCGCGTACACCCTTCCGCGGTTACATTTTCTTCAGTCAGCAGTTGCTTTTATGCCACGTGTCGTACGGGGAAGCGTGCAAAGAAACCGCAGCTTGAAGATGAAGGAGTCGAAGCGCAGCTTCACCAAGCCGGTGCATGTATGTCTCTTATCACCCCTGTCTGCGACATGCACAATATTATCGGATCGCGTCCCTGTTCCTTAGTTCGTCTTCTTAAGGTGAGTCGCATTATCAGGGATGCCAGCTGGTGATTGGTCTCTCCCCGTCCCAGGAGATTACAGAGGATCGCCTCCCTCTTTCACTATCTGACTGCAGTCAAAGGCGGACGCTGAATAAAAAGCAAGAGTTTCACAAAGGTTTGTAATAAATAAAATAAATAGGACACGGCTTCCTCTGGATTGTAATGGTGGGAAATAAAAGTCAGCGCTGCTGTCTCAATCTTTCTGGGACGGGAGGAGGGTATCGTGAGGGAGGGATGGGAGGTGAGGGAGGGGGGAGGGAGGGAGGGAGGAGGCGAGGAGGGACTTATGAAAGGAGGGAGGGAGGGAGGGAGGGAGGGAAGGAAAGAGAGGGATAGAGAGAGAGAGGGCAGGGATGAAACCAGTTTCTATCTATCGGAAGTCTGCTTGGGTTTGTGTTTTTTAGGAAGTGGGGGGTTAGATGATGGTAGATGAAGGTGGCAAAACAAACAGAGAGAAAGACAGAGACAAGTGTTTCTCAGCTTAATTATAATGAAATGTGTCCGGCTGGCTGGTTGGCTGACTGCCCAAAGTCATTGTGTGTGTGTGTGTTTTTATGCATCCATCATGCCAGGCTGACTGGAGTGTTAATTTCAGTTCAAAGTAGAAGTTCCTTTGAAATTAAAATGTCTAGGACAGATCTTACAGCTTGCAGTAAGACTGTGGAGACAACTAGGAGGGGTACAACAAGGTGTGTGTGTGTGTGTGTGTGTGTGTGTGTGTGTGAGAGAGAGAGAGAGAGAGAGAGAGAGAGAGAAAGAGAAGATGGGAATACTTTTATGTACTCACGCTCTCTCTCCTCTTTTATATATTTCTCTTTCTCTCTGCAATCAGTTCATGAATGATGGTGGCAGTACTACCCTGCTTTTGTTGATAGCTTCTCAATGAACACACACACGCGCGCGCACACACAGACACACGCGCACACACAGACACACGCGCACACACACACACACACGCCGTGCAGACACACAAAAGCACTTACAGAGCTTGCATTAATCAGCATGAATCATATTGACGTCTTTCGACAGAGCTCGTAAAAGCGACAGTACCTGGCCGTAACTTTGCCACTTAACAACTTGACTGATCTCTTGCTAGCGTTGAACTCCTCCTGCCCGCCAGCGCCCTGGAGAGGACGTAGTAGAGACTCAATACCAGGGGTCACCAACTCCTGTCCTACAGGGATACCATCCAGATTGTTTTCCCTTCAACCTCAATTTAGCACACCTGATTCTACTAATTACCTGGATGATGAGTTGAATGAGGCTACACGATGTGGAGTAGAATAGGAAAACCTACAGGATAGTAGCCCTCCAGGACCACATCTGGTGACACCTGCTGTAGGCAATATCCAGCGCAAACCTTCAAATCTACGCCAAAGCAAATGCTTACACGCTCAAATTGAAGGGGCGCCTACAATGGTTTGGTCGGCACCGTACACAAGTCTGTCAGATCCTGCAGGTGCTGCAATGAGGGATTTGAACCGAATAGTTTCATGTTGTCAACTTCTTTGTAGTCAAATCAATCCTGTCAGCTCTTACGAAGGCTCACCGCAGTACAGTCTATCTGTCATCTGTGGCAATGTTTATCTGACACACAAAACACACACGCGCGGAGGCAAATGCTAATGTGACAGGATTTACATCAAATATATGTGACATCAATAAAGCGGTGAGAATGCTAGGGGGGGGAGGGAGGGAGGGAATTATTCATGAGATCGTATAGTGTTTGTCCTGATGCATCAATGCACTTCTGAAACGACACCATCACAAACGAGGGAATATCACCACCCGTGACAGAACACGCGCGCAACGTACAGGTAAACATGCGCGCACACACGCACACACACACGCACACACACACACACAAACAGCAGTGTGTTCCGCTGGAACACTTGACACGTGTGTTTCCTCGTCACACGATCCTTATGGCGGTGGGAAAAGGGAAGAGGGAGAGACCTGTGAGATGGGCCAGGCACACAGCACCGTACGCATGCATATCGATCCACCTGACCTGTCGATAGGCCTGTCCTGGGAGACAGAGACGGCTGTGTCTGAAAGGAGATGGAAGAGCTGTCATGGCGTGCAGCTTCCTGTCTGCTGGGTGCAGCTTCCTGGCTGAAGGGGTGCAGCTTCCTGGCTGCAGGGGTGTAGCTTCCTGGCTGCAGGGGTGCAGCTTCCTGGCTGCAGGGGTGTAGCTTCCTGGCTGCAGGGGTGTAGCTTCCTGGCTGCAGGGGTGTAGCTTCCTGGCTGCAAGGCTGCAGCTTCCTGGCTGCTGCGGTGCAGCTTCCTGGCTGCAAGGCTGCAGCTTCCTGGCTGCTGCGGTGCAGCTTCCTGGCTGCAGGGGTGTAGCTTCCTGGCTGCAGGGGTGTAGCTTCCTGGCTGCAGGGGTGCAGCTTCCTGGCTGCAGGGGTGTAGCTTCCTGGCTGCAGGGCTGCAGCTTCCTGTCTGCAGGGGTGCAGCTTCCTGTCTGCAGGGGTGTAGCTTCCTGGCTGCTGGGGTGCAGCTTCCTGTCTGCAGGGGTGCAGCTTCCTGGCTGCAGGGGTGCTCTCAGAACTGGGAACGAGAGCCAGCTGAGCAGGCCTGCATCCACACAGAGCAGATGTCATTAGGGGGAGAGTTAGAAGCTGCTTGTTATTCCTGCACTGTCTGACCGCAACTACTTTGATTGCATTAAACCCCCCCTGTACTCCTCTTTGATTAAGCTTGCCGCACAAGCAAAGTCCACCACCCCAACAAGATGAGATTAGTCGAAAAGCAGTCTTTCAAAATCGCACTGAGCCATGAATCATACCCTGGGTGAAGGGAAGAAAGACGTCTGCAAGGAAGGAAAGTTCTTCTGAGAAGACTTTCGGAAAGAAAAGGAGAAAAGCTTCGGATTGTTCTGGAGTTTTTAAAAAGAGTGGAGATGATTTATTTGAAGTGTGGTTCTATATGCGTGTTTAAAGGGAGCGTTTCATCCGTCTCTTTAAGCGCTTCACTGTCTACTTGCCCTCTTCTCACCAAGTCTGTCTTCCCCTCTCTTTGTCTTTCACCCTTTCTTTATCCTAACTTCATTAACTAATCCTTCCACCAACCCATTACTTCTCCTCTCCCCTCTCTCTCTCTCCTCCCTCCCCCTTCCGTTCTCCTTCTCTCGCCCTACATCTCCCCTCCCTTCCCCCTCTGCTCTCCCTTCCTCACACCCTCTCCTCCCCCTCCCCCCCAGTGGAGGGCCAGTGGCTGGACTGGGCTCCCTGGTCCAGGTGCAGTGTGAGCTGCTCCACAGGCTCCCAGCTGAGGCAGAGGCGCTGTAGTGTGTCTGTGCACGGCTGGGCTGAGTGTAAGGGGGCGCATCAGGAGAGCAGGGAGTGTAGCAACCCTTCCTGTGGAGGTGAGGCCCTCTCTACCTCGCACGCATTGGCAACGCAGCGGTACAACACACCAACACACACTACACTCACCCGACTCCCTCACAACGACAGCACACACACAGTCCCTCACACACACACACACACACACACACAGTCTCTCACACGCACACGCACACACACTCACACATAGTCTCTCACACGCACGCACACACACACACACAGTCTCTCTCTCACACGCGCACACACACACACACACACACACACATAGTCTCTCTCTCACATACAGACACACATGGTCTCTCTCTCACATACACACACACAGTCTATCTCTCACACGCACAAATGGTCTCTCTCACACAAGGTCTCTTTCCCAGGCACACACTCATAAACACACGGTCTGTCACACACACTCGGTCTCTCTCTCACACACACACATAACACGCAAGTGATTGCTTGTGATCGCTCACACACGTCGAACACACCGCCCACACCAGATACACCACACACACACACACACACATTGTACATAGCACGCGCACGCACAAACAAGGTAGAGGTGGGAGTTCCATGATTGATGTCTCGTAGCATGCCCATGCATCATGTCTCCATCTACATGCCAGGTGATCTCCAGTCACAGGGGGAAATGACATCTCCTTGGCTGAAGTCCTTTCTCCCAACCCCTCCCCCTCTTCCTCCCCCTCTGTGTCTCCCCTCCAGGAGGCGGAAACTGGGGCAGCTGGAACCACTGGAGTTTGTGCAGCAAGACGTGTGACTCGGGGTGGCAGCGACGCTTCCGCATGTGCGAGGGCACGGGGGTCCAGGGCTACCCGTGTGACGGCTCCGGGGAGGAGGTCCGCTCCTGCAACGACAAGAAGTGCCCCGGTCAGAACTCCTGGGGGGAGAGAGGGGGGGAGTGGGGAGATGTGTGTGTGTGTGTGTGTGGGGGGGGGTGTATTTGAGTCTATACGTGATCTATGCCTGTGTTAGTGTTTGGGTCAGCTATGAGTGTCTGTCTAAATGTGTGTGTGGGTGTTTGTATGTGTCGCTGTGTGTGTATGTACGTGTGTTATAAGCTTCTGTTTATATCATGTGTGAGAAAAGGGGGTTTGTTGGAGTCTACATGTGTATAGCTTTGTGTTGGTGTGTGTGCGGGTGATATGTGGCTGTTCACCTGTGTGTTGGTGTGTGTCAGCTGTTGCCGTTATGTTGAAGATCACTCCAGCTGTGGTTGTGTCTGTGAGTGTGGAGGTGATTCCTGATGAGACAAGGGTTCTGTCTGTTGAACAACACGACCAGACCAGACAAGACCCCACACTGCTGCTCCTCTGATACATCCTCATCCTGCTCTCTGTCACTCTCTCTGTCTGTCTCTCTCTTCCTCTGTCTCTCTCCCTCTGTCTCTCTCCCTCTGTCTCTCTCCCTCTGTCTCTCTCCCTCTGTCTCTCCCTCTTCTCTCCTCTGTCTCCTCTCCCTCGTCCTCTCTCTCCTCTCTTCTCTCTCTCTCCTCTCTCTCCCTCTTCTCTCTCTCTCTGTCTCTCTCTCTGTCTCTCTCCCTCTGTCTCTCCCTCTGTCTCTCTCTCCCTCTGTCTCTCTCCATCTGTCTCTCTCTGTCTCTCTCTCCCTCTGTCTCTCTGTCCCTCTCTTTCTCTCTCTCCCTCTCTCTCCCTCTCTCTCTCTCTGTCTCTCTCTCTGTCTCTCTCCCTCTGTCTCTCCCTCTGTCTCTCTCTCTCCCTCTGTCTCTCTCCCTCTGTCTCTCCCTGTCTCTCTCCCTCTGTCTCTCTCCCTCTGTCTCTCTCTTTCCTCTCTCCCTCCCTTCTCTCTGTCTCTCTGTCTGTTCAGATTGCTCCTCCTGCTAATATCCTCCTTTACCTCTCTGTGCCCTGTGGCCTATTTCTCTTTGTTTTCTTGTCTGTTTCTCAGGCACACACACGGAAACATCTCTGTCTTTTCCTGCTCCTCCTTTTCCTTCCTAATATACGATCCTTCTCCTCCCTTTCATCTCTCTCTCTCTCCTCTCTCTCTCTCTCTGCCGCTCCCTCTTCTAACTCTCCTCTCCTCCTGTCATCACCGTCCTGGCGTTCTCACCCTCCCTCTCTCTCTGTCCCTTCTCCATTTCTCTCTTCCTGTTGCTCCATCGCTTTTTCTTTTCTTTCGTCTCTGGTGGAGGGAAATTGTTCAAAGCCCTGCTCTCTGCAATTTGTCAGTGTGTCAGCCACTGCAGAAAACAGCACAGTTTAATAAGCATGCCTTTGACTGCAGCTCTGCGTGGGTGTGTATGTGTGTGTGTATCCACAGTATGTACGTGTGCGTGCGGGGTGTCTGTTAGCAGCTCTGAGAGGCTATAGAACACATGACTAGCAGACGCGGCCAGTGGTTGGACCCCCAGCCGTTGAGACAGGACACAGTGAAGACCATACATCCAGATGAAGGGGACACGTCTTGGGAGCATCTCTCTTTCATTTCTCCTCTCGCCTCCTGTCCCTTTGTCACAGTGCTCGGAGCGTCCCTCGGAAATATAGCTGCCTGGGCTGGTTTCCATCAAAGGGGAGAGGAGAGAGGAGAGAAGGGAGGGGAGGGGAGAGGAAAGAGGAGGGGAGGGGAGGGCAGAGGAGCGAAGGGGAGAGAAGGGAGGGGAGAGGAAAGAGGAGGGGAGGGGAGAGGGGAGAGGGATGGATATGAACAGAGAGAGGCAGTGATGAAGAGAGAGGTAGTGATGAAGAGAGAGGCCGCAATGAAGAGAGAGAGAGGCAGTGATGAAGAGAGAGAGAGGCCGCGATGAAGAGAGAGGTCGCGATGAAGAGAGAGAGAGGCAGTGATGAAGAGAGAGAGAGGCAGTGATGAAGAGAGAGAGAGGCCGCGATGAAGAGAGAGGTAGCGATGAAGAGAGAGAGAGGCAGTGATGAAGAGAGAGAGAGGCAGTGATGAAGAGAGAGGTCGCGATGAAGAGAGAGAGAGGCAGTGATGAAGAGAGAGAGAGGCAGTGATGAAGAGAGAGAGGCAGTGATGAAGAGAGAGGTAGTGATGAAGAGAGAGAGGCCGTGATGAAGAGAGAGGCAGTGATGAAGAGAGAGAGAGGCCGCGATGAAGAGAGAGAGAGGCAGTGATGAAGAGAGAGAGAGAGGCCGCGATGAAGAGAGAGAGAGGCCGTGATGAAGAGAGAGAGAGGCAGTGATGAAGAGAGAGAGAGGCCGTGATGAGATATGAAGATGGGGAGAACAATGTGTGAGGGGGGAAGAGAAGACCAGGGCTCGCGCCAGGGAAGAATTGATTTTGTGTTTGTGTGTGTGTGGGCATCTGCGTGTGTGTGTGTGTGTCCATGTGTACATGGCTTTAAAGCGTATATGTGTGTATATCTGAGTGTGTGTGTTTAGATATAGGTGGGTAACACTGTCTTCTCCTTCCTCAGCTCTTCATGAGATATGTAAAGATGAATACCTTCTAGCCATGACCTGGAAAAGGGCTTCGGTTGGAGAAACCGTCTACAATAAGTGTCCGACTAACGCCACTGGTGAGCTCAACACACTGTCCCGCAGCAGCCCAGCTGTGTGTCCACGCACCTCACAACACACACCACACAACACAACACACACCACAACACACACCACAACACACACCACACCACTACACACCACACCACACACCACAACACACACCACACCACTACACACCACAACACACATCGCAACACACACCATACCTCACACCACACCACTACACACCACACCACTACACACCACACCACACACCACACACACCACAACACACACACCTGGGGCTGCGTCCACAGCTAGCAGAAGCTCCTCCTCACGTCTCCACAGCTGTGTGAGTGGAGGAGCTGTGGCTCAGCTCGTGTCTGCAGATGGGAGTCCTGCTATCTAAATAGGATTATTATAGAAAGCAGAGAGATGGTTTTGCCACAGTGTGTTGGTAAAGGTGTGTTGTGTGTGTGCGTGGGTGTGTGGTGTGGTGGTGTGTGTTGGGTGTGTGGGGGGTGGTGTGTTGTGGATGTGTGTGGTGTGTGTGTGCGGTGTGTGCGGGTGTGTGTGAGTGTAGTGTGTGTGTGTGTGTGTGTGTGTGTGTGGTGGGTGTGCGTGTGCGTGTATGTGTGTGTGTGTGGGTGTGTGGGTGGGTGTGTGTGCGAGTGTGTGCGTGTGTGTGCGTGTGTGTGCGTGCGGGTGTGTGGGTGTGTGTGTGCGTGTGTGTGTGTGTGTGTGTGTGTGTGTGTGTGTGTGGGTGTATGTGTGGCTTGTGTACCTCACCAAAGAATAAAGCTGGTTCAGACATGTCAAAAGCCTTTGAAGGAAAAATCTAATATGGCACTTGGCTGTGAAATGACATGGTTTGTTGTTTTATAGTGTTCCTCTCACTCTTTTTCTCATGATTCCTTCTCCCTCGTCTCCTTCTCTCTCTCCTCTCTCCTCTTCTCTGTCTTCTCTTCTCTCTCTCACACTTCTTCTCTTGTCTGTCTTACCATATTTTTTCTTTCTCTTGTCTCCTCTCACTTTCTTCCCTCTCTCTCTCTCTAATTCTTGCATTCTCTCCTTTCTCTCTCTCTCCCTCTATCACTTTTCTCGCCTCCATCTCTCTCTCCCGTCATTCCTCCCTCTCTCTCGATCTTCTCATCCTCTAAGCTCTCTCTCTCCCTCTCCTCTCTCCTGTCCTCTCCTTCCTCTCTCTCCTTCTCTTGTCTCCTCTCCTTCTCTTCTTCTCTCGTTTCCTCCTCCCTCCTCCCCATCTCCTCTCCCCTCTGCAGGTTCTGCTAGTCGTCGTTGCTTGCTGGACACTACTGGAGTTGCTTACTGGGGTCCTCCGAGCTTCGCCAGATGCGTCTCACTTGAATATAGATATTTACATTTATCTGTAAGTCCCTTCCAGAAGCTTCTTCTGCTTATAGCTCTCTCTTGTTTTCTACTTCCCCTTCTCTCTCTACTCTCTGCTCTTGTTGTTCCCCGGTTCTGCTCTTCTTCTCTCGTTGTTCCCTCTTCTTCTCTTGTTGTTCCCGCGCTCTCTCTCTCTCTTGTTGTCTCTCTCTCTTCCTCTGTTTCTCCCATTCTTCTATCTTCTCTATCTCTTGTTGTTCTCTCTCTCCTTTTCTTGCTCCCCTCTCTCTCTCTCTCTCGTCTCTCCTGCTCTCTGCGTCTCTTTCGAAGGGTAGAGGCGTGATCCTGCCCTGGCGTGAACTGGCGTGCTTTGAAAAAGTTGATCGGTTCGTTTCCTCCCATTGTCTTGTTGAAGTAACTCAGAGTCATTATCGCGAGTCATTATCATCACAAAGATAGTCGGAGAGATTGTTTTCTTCTCAGACTCCTCTCTATTCTCTAATTAGTTTTTCTAAGCCTTTTTCACCCCCATTGTTTAAAGGTGATATTTAATGGACGCGTTCATCAGCTGGTGTTTTCCTGCCGGGTGAACTATGACCTGTCATCTCCGTGACGATGATGGGAGGCCGCATGCTGATTGCAGTTAGCCTAAGAAGCTACCCCCTAATTAGCAGGAGGACTTGGTCTTGTTTCATCAGGGCTGATTGCCCCTGTCTGGCCTCACTGAGAGATCCTAGTCAGATGCCAGCAAGACACACACATACACACACACACACACACACACACGTGTGTGTGTATGTGCAGTATAGGCATGATGTAAAACATCATATTTTACCGAAATTTGCTCTGTGAGGCACCAAAGTTCTGAATCTATGTACAAGAGTCACTGTTTTATCTTTTCTCTTTCTCAGAAGCTCAGAAGTTTGAATGTTGACGCAACTTTTATGAGAAAGTTTTATTCCGATTTTATCAAGTGTGTTTTAACCTTTTCCTTTATTTGCTGGTTTGAGTCACTTATCATGAAAACCAGGAACAGGGTGAAAGGAGCAGTGAAATATGATGCAGGAAATGTTTAGGCTGGAAATGATCTCCACCATGTCCTTACTGAGCTCTGACCTTGCTGTCCAGTCACTTCACGTTGCACGGAAAACCTGCCAAGATGCAGAACCAATACATTAACAATACATTTGTCCCAGATGCTATTACCCTCCTGAATTCCAAAACACAATTTCACATTTTTTACTATGTTTTTTGTGCATCGATGGTTGATGAATGTTGCACACAGTGTCCCTCAGGGATGCTAAAGATGTCCCTTCCCTGCTTCCCCTCCCCTGCCTCCCTCTCTTTCCTCTCCTCTCCTCCCCTGCCTCCCCTCCCCTGCCTCCCTCTCTTTCCTCTCCTGCCCTGCCTCCCCTCCTCTCCCATCCCTCCGCTGCCTCCACCACCTCCCTCCCCTGCCTCCCCCCCTCCCCCCAGCTGAGAGAGCATCTTGCGAAGGGTCAGAGGACCCTGGCAGGGGAGGGCATGTCTCAGATCGTCAGGAGTCTCCTGGAGCTCTTACAGCGGAGGAGCTACTACAGCGGCGACCTCCTGTTCTCCACGGAGATTCTGCGAAATGTGACGGACACCTTCAAGAGAGCAACCTACATCCCAGCTCCCGACGACGTGCAGGTAACCACGGGAACGCACGCCGCGGCGCACGCCAAAGCGATAGCGAGAATGTGGCAGACACAATGGCATCCTCTCTCTCTTTATTGCTGTCTCTCTTTCCATCTCTGTCTCGCTTTATTGCTCTCTCTTTCCATCGGTCTCTTTTCTTCAGGCTCTTTGTATCTCTTTCTTTCTCTCTTTCCATCTCGCTCTCTTTCTCTCTCTCTTTACATTACTCTCTCTCTCTTTCCATCGCACTCTCTCTCTTTCCATCTCGCTCTCTTTCTTTCTTTCTCTCTCCCACACACTCATACGATCCCATCCTCCCCCCTGCAGCTCACCTGACAGCATCTGTCTTGTCTCCCCTCAGAAATTCTTCCAGGTAGTCAGTTGTATGTTGGACATGGACAATCTGGACAAGTGGGAAGACGCTCACCAGGTAGGCCCCTGTCAACCTCGTCCTCCTGTCAGACTGTGGCTGCGTGTGTGTGTGTGTGTGCGTGTTTGCGTGTGTGTGTGTGCGCGTGTGTGCGTGTGTGTGTGTGTGGCTGTGTGTGTGTGGGCGTGTATGTGTGTGCGCGCGTGCGTGTGTGGCTGTGTGTGGCACTGCCATGTGATGTTAAAGCCTCAGTAACACTTGAGTGGTTATGATGACTCCATGTTTGGACTGTGGCATTATCAGGGACTTGTAAACACTCCCCTGTTTCTCATTCTTCGAAGGTATCGCTCACTGTTGACAGATTGTGGGTGTGCGCGTGTGTCTCTACGCGTGTGCTATTGCGCGGGTGCGCGTGCCTTTGTGTCTGTGTTTGTTTGTGTGTGTGTGTGCGTGCGTGTGTGAGAGAGAGTGTGTATTCACGTCAACCTCCATTCACCATGCCCTTGAATTAACATGTGTTTACTTGCCATCTGGGCTACATAAACAACGATCGAAGGATATGACATCATACTGTACAACAAACCCATTATAACACAGCAGTGTATCACACTCAATGTCACCCTAAAGGCAACTGCCCACACACACACACACACACTCCTTTCAGCATACAAACAAATGCTCGTTATTTCCGAATGCAAACACATGAGCGAGCCTGCTTACGACAATTACGATGATGACGAGGGGATGATTGGACGGAAATGATTGAATAATGATTTGCCAAAATCCTGAATAATGATTCCCACCAGCGTGGTGCTGGACGCGTCGCTGTAGTTTCCCTACAGCCAGCGAGCCCAGAGCCACTGCATAGCAAGTAGGACAGCAAGACAGAACTCAGAGCCCGACAGATCCATCATGGAGCTCAGTGTTGGGATACAGTAGGATCGGAACCTTTGCGTCCGACATTCATTCCTCCCTGCCTCCCCCTCCTTCCCTCCCTCCCTCCCACCCTCCCTTCCTTCCTTCCTTCC
>BROE01000011.1:10510046-10514983 GCA_036571765.1 Plecoglossus altivelis | reverse complement strand
CACACACACACAGGGCCTGACTGGCCTCTCTCCTGCGTGTGTGTGTGTGTGTGTGTGTGTGTGTGTGTGTGTGTGTGTGTGTGTGTGGAGCTTCCTGACAGGTGGTTCACCGTCAGAGTCGTACCTTACTGTGGCTTTCAGCTGATTTCTATCTGCTAGTTTGGTTCGTTTAACACATCATCAAAGGCTTTCTCAGGATGACAAGTCAATGATGCAGGAGGTGGCACACACACACACACTCTCACACACACACTCTCACACACACTCTCTCACACACACACACACTCTCACTCACACACACACACACACTCTCACACACACACAGACCAGCGACAGGCTCCTGTTCTCAGCCTACTGGACAAAAGCTGGCCTGTTCACCAACCTGCAGAAGTCACACCTATCTTCCAGTAGAGATGGACTGATATCCCAACACACACACGGCCAGACAGAAAGCTTAACTTTATGACCTGACCTGCAGCAACAGCCTCCATAGACACTTACCAATACATTAACCCTGACTGTCATAAGGTAGAGTAGCCCTAATGAAACATAATAGGCCACTGTGCAATACAGTAATGGAGACATGACATGGCTTGTTAAGTTATATGGAACATAGTAGTCCACTCTGGCTGTTGAAGGCCTGTTCTGCATTCATCCTAATGATAATCTGGTCTCGTTCACTTGACTGGAATATCTATTCTGATTTTATAATATTAAGAACTGATTAAGTACACGAGAGGAGCTTATGGTATGGATTTTACCTATCGCTCACTGACCTATCAGAGGACAGGAAGGAAGGGAGACGAGGGAGGTGTTATCGAAGGGACGAGCAGCCTTTTGTCTTCCGCTGATGGGAAACGTAGTTCTCCTTCGGGTGTAGGCTTCTGTGCTGACTCAGGGTTCAGGAGCTCTGAGATTTGATCTAATGTCCGACTCCTGATCCACAATCGGGGACTTGTTTTAACGGTGGTGGCGAGACAAATGTCTGACGAGGGCAAGCCCAGCCTGTGTGACAGAACAACGCTGCGGTAGTCCTCTCTCTCTTCCTCTCTCTCTCTGTCTCTCTCTCTGACTCTCTGCCTCTATCTATCTCTGACTCTCTCTCTGACTCTCTGCCTCTATCTCTCTCTGACTCTCTCCCTCTATCTCTCTCTAACTCTCTCCCTCTATCTCTCTATGACTCTCTCCCTCTGTCTCTCTCTGACTCTCTCCCTCTATCTCTCTCTGACTCTCCCCCTCTATCTCTCTCTCTCTGTCTCTCTCTGACTCTTTTCCTCTGTCTCTCCCTCTCTCTCTTGTTCACTTTCTCTCTCCTCCTTTTGTCGCTCTCTCTCCTCAATCAAGCTTTAACATAATGAGTTTGTGGTTTGAGGTCTAGCATGGACCGATTTAACATTTACCCACAATACAGTGGGGTTCTCATTTGCATGCTCGTGCGCACGGCATCCAATTAGGATCTATCACAGTTGGCAGCTCTCTGACGGAGACTTTGATCATTGTCCTCATCTCTCTCTATCACTCTCCATCACACTCTCTCTCTCTCTACCTATCTCTCTATCTCTCTCTCTACCAATTACTCTCTATATCCCTCTCTCTACCTGCATCTCTCTCACTCTTCACCACTCTCTCTCTACCTATCTCTATCACTTTCCATCACTCTCTGCATATCTCTCACACACACTGTCTCTTTCACTCTCATCACTCTCTCTCTGCATATCTCCCACACTGTCTCTAACATTGTCCCTCATTGTCTATCTCTCTCTCTCTCACTCTCACTGTCCCCATCGCTGTCTCCATCTTTCACTCTCTCTACACCTCTCTCTCTCCCTCTCTACACCTCTCTCTTTCTCTCTCTCTACACCTCTCTCTCTCTCTCTCTCTCTACACCTCTCTCGTTATCTCTCTCTACACCTCTCTCTCTCTCTCTCTCTCTTACTTAGTAGTCTTACCTCATAGGCTGAACAGATTTTGGATGAGTCACCCCTTGTATCTCCCTTCCCTCTCTTTCTGTCTCCCGCCTCCCCTCCCATCCCTTCTCCCCCTGTCTAGTCTACTAGACTCCGCCAGAGGGGGGAGGGGAGGGGGGGGCAAGCCATAGAGACGGAGACAGAGGGAGGGAAAGAGTTTTGGAGAATCATCTTTCAGCACAAAACCCCATCTTCTTCGCTCCGTCCTTCCTCTCTCATCCCTCACTCCCGATGCTTTGACATTTACAGAGGGACAGTACCTCTCTTGGGGAGCAGGGGGTTTGCGGGGAAATACTCGTTCGCCGAGAGAGGGATGGCGTGATCGAAAGAGAAATTGGCGGAAGTGAGAACCCGGAGGGAGGGAGAGATGTAAAGGAGGGGTGGCAGAAGGACCTGGAAGACAGGAAAGTTCTGAGGAACAGGAAAGCCAGGAGGGAGTTGAACAGGGATGAAGTTCCAATAACAGGGAGGGAATGACAGACGAAAAAGTAAAGCTAAGTAAAAGAGTGACTGGATGGAGACTATTTTTTCTGTCCCTGTCCCTAGGCCCTGTCCCTGGGGCCCTGTCCCTGGGCCCTGTCCCTGGGTCCCTGTCCCTAGGCCCTGTCCCTGGGGCCTGTCTCTGGGCCCTGTCCCTAGGCCCTGTCCCTGGGTCCCTGTCCCTGGGCCCTGTCCCTGGGGCCTTTCTCTGGGCCCTGTCCCTGGGCCCTGTCCCTGGGTCCCTGTCCCTGGACCCTGTCCCTGAGTCCCTGTCTCTGGGCTCTGTCCCTGGGTCCTGTCCCTGGGTCCTGTCCCTGGGCCCTGTCCCTGGGCCCTGTCCCTGGGTCCCTGTCCCTGGTCTCTGTCCCTGGGTCCTGTCCCTGGGGCCTGTCAGCCTGTCCACTGAGGGTAGGCAGGTGGGAGTCTGTTCACATTATCTGATGATGGTTATTTTGTGGTTTTGTGTTTTTTTTTCCAGAAACAGAAGCAGAAACGTCTTATTTTGTCATCGGAGCCATCCTGTACCGGACCTTGGGGATCATCCTGCCTGCACCAAAGTGAGTATGTGGGTGTGTGTGGATGTGGGTTTGTGTATGTGTGGGTGTGGCTGTGTGTGAATGCGTGGGCGTGTGTATGTCTGTGTGTGGGTGTTGGTGGGTGAGTGAGTGGGTGTAGCTGTGTGTTGGTGTGTGGAAGTGTGGCTGCAGCTGTGTGTGAGTGTAGGTGTGTGTGGCAATGTGTGGGTGTCGCTGTGTGGATGTGTGGGTGTGGTTGTGTGTGGGTGTGGGTGGGTGTATTTGTGTGTGGCTGTGTGTGTGTGTGGGTGGGTGTATGTGTGTGTGGCTGTGTGTGGGTGGCTGTGTGTGGGTGGGTGTGTGTGGGTGGGTATGGGTGTCGGTGGGTGTGTGTGGGTGGGTGTGTGTGGGTGGGTGTGGGTGTAGGTGCGTGTGTGTGTGGGTGTGTGTGTGTGGGTGTGTTTCTATTTAGGTCCACTACCTCTTCCAGTCCCCTCTGTCTCTTCCCCCAACTGGACACCTTTCCATGCAGTGTCCCTTCTCTCAAACTGTACCTAAATAGCTTTCAACACGATCCATGTCACTTCTGTGACAGATGCCGTATCACAGGAGGCTTCACATACATCATGCCCACAGAACTGTGCCTCACCAAGCTGCTTCTAAAGGACAAACTCCCAGGGAAAGTCTCTCTCTCTCCCTCTGTCTCTCCCTCCCTCTCTTTCCCTCTGTCTCTCCCTCCCTCTCTTTCCCTCTGTGTTTCCCCATATGTTGTTTTGCGCTGGGGCAGGCCTTGTTATCCAGGTCAGTGCTCTTGGTTGCACCTGAGCTAGCCCTCCTTGTTAGCCTGCCCTGTTAGTCTGTTTGCTTGGCTTGTTAGCCTAGTTTATTAGCTTGGCCTTTTAGCTTGGATTGTTTAGCCTGCCCTGTTAGCCTAGCCTGTTAGCCTAGCCTGATAGCTTGTGTTGTGTGGCATAGCTGAATGCTAATGGGTTCAGCCTGTTTGTTTAGATCTAGCTCTAGGTTCCTTGTATCTCATTAGCTTTTTTGCCAACAGACTCAAAAGGCTTGAAATGCTGCAGGGAGGCTCAGCGAGATTGAATATTTATTTGGCGGTGCACACACACTCATCTATTCACACACTCGTGCATACACCAAAACGACACACCGGTTCACAAAGACTCTGTGAGTCATACACAGATACACACTCTGTAATCTATCTGGACAAGCTATCATGAGGAAGCACCGAGTTGCGCTCACTCTCTCACACACACACACACACACACACTCACACACACACACAGATGCATATAATTGTGACTCATCCTCCGTGTCTCTCCAGACTGAGCCAGGTGAGTAACTAGGTGACTGACCAGGTGAGTAACCAGGTGACTAACATCTCCCTGCTCCTCCTGTCTCCTCTCTCCTTCCCCCAGAGCTCCTGCTGTCATCAACTCTAAGATCCTGACGGTGACCGTGCGACCCGAACCCAAGCCCAGTGAGCCCATGGTGGTGGTGGAGCTGTCCCTGCTGCTTAACGTGAGTCCTCAAACCTCCTGGTGATGCTGGAGAACACAGCTACTGCACAGGCAGTACAGTGCAGTACCACAGGCTGAGGGAAGAGTACAGTGCAGTACCACAGACAGTACAGTACCACAGACAGTACAGTTCAGTACCACAGGCTGAGGGGGCAGTACGGTACCACAGACAGTACAGTACAGTACAGTACAGTACAGTACCGTGCAGTACCACAGGCAGTACAGTACAGTACAGTACAGTACAGTACAGTACAGTACAGTACAGTACAGTACAGTACAGTACAGTACCTCAGGCTGAGGGAGCAGTACAGTACAGTACCGTGCAGTACCACAGGCAGTACAGTACCGTACAGTACAGTACAGTACAGTACCGTGCAGTACCACAGGCAGTACAGTACAGTACAGTACCGTACAGGCTGAGGGAGACAGCACACCAGGAC